>OY757024.1:52180101-52780101 GCA_963580285.1 Lucinisca nassula
TATCAGCTACATACATGTAATGATGACATCCGAAAACAATATCGTAGCTGGGATAAAGTGTCGGAGTCTTCCCTGTTCTTCACCATAGCGCAGAATATGTTTATTTTCTTAATTATCGACTCATACCAGATTGTTTTGAATATTATTCAATACGACTAACGGCATGAGAAGGCATTTCGCTAACATGCCCGTGCGACATAGTGGATTTCTCACATCTCAAAAAATGGCTACTTTTCGCATGAAATTCCATGATATTTTTCTTATTTATACTGCAAACATAGGTTGTAGGTGATCGTTAGAACCGCCTCGTTGAGGCGGTTCTAACGAGTACCCACAACCTATGTCTTGGAGTAAAAATAAGAAAAATAATGTTTACCCCCGTAAACCCCAGTTTTCTCTATATAAAGTGGGGTGTAAGGGGGTGTTCATTTCACGGACATGTTCACGTGATGGGTTGAATCATGGACAGACCCCATGAAACCGATTCCGCCCCCGCCCCTCGGGGCTTGAAGAAACAGATTTGGCTGCATGATGCTTCCATGCAGAGCTGAAACTGACCACACATAACGTAAACACGCCTATACAAATACATTATAAATTTTACCTCCAAAAAAGGGACATTTTTAAGATGAAAAATTGTGGTATTTTTCTTATTTCTGCTCAAAATATAGACTTTTGGTACACGTTAGGCGGTTCTAACCGGTACCCACATTCTATATTTTAGAGCGGAAATAAGTAAAAAAAAAGGTCGACCCCCCCCCCCCCCCCCCAAACCCCAGTTTTACAAAAGTGGGGTTCAAGGGGGTCAGAATGATATAAGCGTATTTTTCCGATGCCCTAGTACTTGTAAACAGCTTGGAAGGACTAAGCCTGCCCAGGCAGAGTGGTGTGAGTCACACCGTCCACTGTATATTAGCCTTTTGGTTTCATTGGGCGACAGGGCTTGAGGTTTTATTTCATCTCAGAGTCGGTAAACGTCCCACAAAATTGGAAGCAACGTCTCCAAAATGACCTGCATAGTGTTGACAGGGACGTTAAACCTCTATTCAAATAAGACTTCATAAAACCGAGCTGTGCATATTCAAATATTGTATGAGTTCTTGTTTCTGAAGAGACCCCAAAGAAACAGCGTTTTGAATATGTCGTGGTGCTACTTTGTGACCAATCTTTACCCGCACAATTTGAGATCGAGTTTGATCCTTCAATTACACAGGTTGTATAGTATACAAAACATTTTTCATGGTTTATGCAGTGAAATGGAAACTAAACAATCATATTTTCTATTGTCTCCATCAATAGAAGCAGATGCAGAGATTTTTGACAGATCGCGGGAAAGTTGTGGGCCGCCTACATCAATGTGTAATTGAAACTTACGTGCTAATCTTCGTGAAAATTTCCGTCAAAATTACGACTTCATCCGAAGTTAAATACTTAGCTAAGTAATTGAAATAGGTGGCTTTCGAATGCACTTTTTAAGGAAATACTTTACTAAGATAGGAATTCCTCCTTAAATCGTTAAGTCGACCTTAACTTAAGTAGCGATTGTAATCCTGGGCCCAGGGATCGCAGGATCGATCCCGGGCTTCTCCAGACTTTCGGATGAGTCTTTAAACCGAGGTCCCGTCTCCGTATGACCTTAGCTGTTGGTGGGACGTAAAACTAGAAACACTCACTCACTCACTCACTCATCAAAATTTATTCGAAAATGCCTGAACTTTTAGCAAACAGTGGAGGCCCTGATCAGACGCCGCGTTCTGCGGTGTCTGATCTGGGCTTTCACTGTTTGCCAGGGTACCCGTTTAGAGGTTTCCGGTACCAAATGGGTTAAATTACCTTAGGTCGAGATAGACTCCAGTGTTTAAATGTGCTTCCTTTATTTAGTCTCTCCACCCAGGAACTGTAGCCAAATCCACCTCTAATAAAATTTGAGTCTTGCATGTTCCCTCTGCACAATGCTTCACTCAGTCTACTAGGGCCCTGTCCCAGACTTCTCAGCTTAACACTTCCGTTTTATTTGAAAACGGGTATGATTGTCGGTCTGCTAATAAGCTCTCCTATGCTGGTTTCTATCAATGGCACTCATTTACTGTTAAGGCTGTATTGACGAATTTCTTAAATGTGCAACAGTTAGGTTGAAAATTTAACTTTTTGTTTTCACAACGCAGGTGTAAATTATATTGGAGGGCCGTACTACAAGTTAGATACGAAAATCTAGCTACCTAATATTTGAATAACCTTATAAAACTTTTTTTCATGCTCAACTCAACTGAGCATGAAAGGTTTATGCTCGTATGCATTAAACTACAAACAAATCAGACACCTTTCCTGCTCATATCGTCAAATAATGCTGGATTGTCCTGCTCGTAAATTTTAAAATGCTGACAATTGTTGGCATTTAAAATTTATGAGAAGGACAAATTTCATGCTCAGGCGAAATGAGATGGTTTGTTAAGCATGTCTGAGTCGAGCCCATTCTTGAGTTCGAAGGAAAATGTTCACAATGAGAGCACGGCTTCTGATTAGGTTTTTTTTTCTGTTTGCGTACAGGACGTGCGTTTTTGTAAAAACACCTGCCGCCCATGTGGAAATTTGCCGGTCCCCAGCTATAAGAAGGAGGATTCTCTCATCATACTTGGGTTACAGGCACATTTTTTTCGTAATTGCGGCCAACAAAGACTCATGCAAGACATGCAGAGAAGATCTTGAGGACACTTCATTAGCACTATTAGTTGGTTGCGCATGCGCCTTTGAAAAATGTAAAGGGTCTCTTTTCCCTTCGTCAGCTCCACTGTTGATGCAAGCAAGATTTACACTTTCGAGACTATAACGCAATCCACGAGACAGGGTGGCCGCAGACTTCTGCCATGGAAAGCAGTTGCCGATACCCCGCCTCACAGCTCTTCCATCGAGCCGCATATATGCCAAACCATACAATACTTTAACCCTATTTTTTTTTTTTTTTTTTTTTTTTTTTTGGTTTTACGGACAGGACCCTTCGAGATAATTTTACTCATATCGAGCCGATCGTTAATCAGAGGTGGGCGAAATCTTTACCCTTATCTTCCTCAATATTTTAGCCACACCCAATTCTGACTATCAGCCAGTCATATTACATAATATAACGTTTCCGTTCAAGTTCACAAACTAGTGATAAACAGTGTAGAACCTGATCAGGAGGCTTCTTCAGAAGCCATCTGATCTGGATCTACACGGGCTTGTCTTGATCGGCGGGATACGGGTTAAGGAAAACATACCAACTTTAGATATAGAGGACCTTACATGAGTGTTCATGTATTATTGAATTTATTAAACGAGCTGAGGAAAAGGGATAAATGCGAGGCATTGCCGAGCATTTTATCCCTTTTCCTCGACGACTTTAATAAATTCAATAATACATGAGCACGAATGCAAGATTCTATTTATCTTATGACATTTAAAACGCATTTTATTCACGATTGTTTACAAAATTGTCAATATTTCGCCGTTACTAAACGCGGCGACGTTAAGGACGTCGTACATGTAACGTTACGGGACGTATCTAGCCAATTTGCATATTTTAATCCACTAGTGGATTATCGAAAATAATACATAGCGTTATTACACTCTCAGACGCGACGTCATTTGATAAAAAGCAATCTTTAACGGCAGGCTGACATTTAACAGATGTAAATTTGTGATACTTTTTCTTACTTCTACTTCAAATATACTTTATGGCACTCGTAAGGACCGCCTCACTATGGCGGTCACGTCTAACGAGTACCTACAATCAATGTTTTTGAGCAGGAATTAGGAAAACAGTGGTGTACATTAGACGGTTTTTGCTTGATTTGAGGTTTAACGACCCCATCAACACTGTATAGGTCATTTTGGGGCCGTTGCTTCCAATTTTGTGGGACCTTTACCCGACATTGAGATGAAATGACATCTCAAGCCCTGTCGCCCAATAAAACCAATAGGGTTTAAAAGCATGGACGGTCCGACTCGAAACGCTTTGCCTTGGCAGGCTTAGAGCCTCTAAGCGGTTTTCCAGTACTCGTGCGCGGTCGGTTTCAGCTCTGCGTGGAAGCATCATGCAGCCATCTATATCTTCAATGGACTTCTTATTTATATGACTGGCTAACTTTTAGATTAACTTGAGTTTTAAACATTTTGTAACAACCCCTGCCGAAATTTGATACTCGCTCACTTGAAAGAAGACTGCCATTGTCCCTCCACCCAATCGGTTCGAACTTCCGTGTTCTTACTAATAAGCAAGGACGAATAGAACAAAACATATGCTTCGATTACCTTTCATTTACTTACATTGTACATAGACCCAGATAAGAGTAGTATTCACGTATTATTTTTCTTATTTCTGCACGAAAACAAATGTTGTGGGTACTCATTAGAAGCGCCTCGTCAAGGCGCTTCTAATGAGTACCCACAACATATGTTTTCATGCAGAAATAAGAAAAGTAGTAGTATTTTTCGGATGAGAAAGGCGCCTTATCAAAGGCTATGTTTGCAACATTTTAAGAGTGTGTGTGTGTGAATTCGGGTTTAACGTCGCTTTCAACAATTTTTCAGTCATATCACGACGGTGTCTGGTTGCGACAGGGAGCTCAATGCTCACGTTTATAGTGCTGCCTCACTGAAGTATCATGTCCCAGACACATTACATGATACCACACCCAGTCACATTATCCTGACACTGGATCGACCAGTCCTAGGTCTACCCCGTAAATCTGAGTGCCAAGCGAGGAGCAGCTAGTACCATTTTTAACGACTTTGGTATGTCGCGGCCCGGGATCGAACCCGTGACCTCCCGTTCCCCGGAGCGGACACTCTACCAACTGAGCTATCGGGGCCGGTAACATTTTAAGAGAAATATAATATTTGAGCCAGCGCACAACAGACCCCACAAAATGACACATGCGACAAGCAGTGACTCAGACCAGCCTGTGCGTCAATTCAGTTTTCGCTTGTTGGTTTTGTCGGCTTTAAACGGCTCTCGCGAGCAGTGAAGTTTGATCAGACTGCGCGGAGAGGCAGGCTGATCTGAGTCTTCGCTGGTCGCAAGCCGTTTTGTATGTTGTATTCTGGTCTGGTTCATTTAAAAGCGTTTGAGAATTTTTTGGCTGAAATCCTAATCGTCCGTGAATCTGATAAGAATTTGCTGATATGCATGAAAAATCTTAAAGAAAACGGAAAATAATAGTTGTTCTAAATGCCCTTTCCTACGTTAGCTGTTGTTTTTGTTGTTAATGGTGTTGTTTTTGCTTCTACTTCAGCCATTATTTTGTTGCTGTTATTCTTTTTATGAGTTAAAAAAAACTTTACATTTTTATAGAAGATCAAAAACTTAAAGGTGCGCGCGTGCGTGCGTGTGTGTGTGCGTGTGAAGGGCCTTTTTCTTGCGCCAAGGTCCTTATGATTAATTCAAATTCCCAAACAGAATAACAAACAGTGAAGATCCTGAGCAGATGGCTTCTTCAGAAGCCATGTGATCTGGGTCTACTCTGTTGGCAAAGATAGGGGTCGCTATGTTTAGTTTAAGTTTAAACATATTTTATTTCCATATTGATGCAGCTATAAAATACAAAATGACATAGAACAATCAGAATTAGAGCAGAAGCTTGTACGCTTATTTTGTTCTTCTCCCGAAACATGCAACTGAATGTATATTGATGGAGTTGTTGTGTCTATCAGGATAAAGATTAAATGTGCATTCTTACAAAACCAATTAACAAACAAGTTCTTGCCCAGTGTGACCCCCAGCGTCTCCACTATATGTCTGCGAGGCGAGACTGCAAGTGTGCGTACCATCGCATGCACCTTTACTGTGTGATAAGTACTCTAAACTGTGCTGCCTAAACTAATACGAGGCGAGCAGGCAATAGAAATTGTCCTTGTTTGTTTGTCCGTCCTTCTCAAGTCGTGTATCCACAAATCCTCCTACACCATTTGTCGCTATTCTGTGACACTTTGCATTTTTTAATGGATCCAAACATTTTTTTATGAAGCATATCCCTCTCTGCCTTGAAAGTTTCGTTTCTAGAGCTTGTGCCCGCGACTCCTCTTACATCTCTTGTAGCATTTACGTGAAAGCTTGTAGGCTTTCTGGCTATTTAAGGAGGATGTTACCATTGTCTTGTGAATATTACAATGGGCGGCATTGACGATCTTTTCTATTTAAATGTTCTCTCCTTGATTCAATTCTTTACATCATGCTAACAAGTCCGTGAAATGAACACCCCTTACGCCCCACTTTATATAGAGAAAACTGGGGTTTATGGGGGTATACATTATTTTCCTTATTCTACTCTTAGACATAGGTTGTGGGTACTCGTTAGAACCGCCACAATGAGGCGGTTCTTGAGGCGGTTCTAACGAGCGCCCACAATCTATGTTTTGAATATAAATTAGAATAATATCACAAATTTTCGTCAGAAAACTGACCGTTTTGGAGATGTAAAAAAATGCATTATGATGAAGGGTGTGTTATGGTAATGACATTGGGATAACACCACGTGAGATCATCGTATCTTTTGTCACAAAGGTCTTTTCATGAAGCTTTGTGATGGTTTTCTTTTTGGAAGGTGCTATTGACAGACGTCTGACAATAGCGATTTCGCGTTATAATCGCTATTGACAGACGTCTGACAAGAGCGACTGTACGTTAAAATGGCTATTCACAGACGTCTGGCAATTGCGATTTCACGTTAAAATCGCTATTACCAGATGTCTGTCATTAGCGAATTGGAATCGCTATTTCCAGATGTCTGTCATCAGTAAATTCGTTTTTAAATCACTCTTTCCAGATCCAGGCCTGTTCATAATGTGGTTTACCCATAGTTTTTTGTTGCTGTTGTTGTTGTTGCTTTCCTTTTTGACAAGTTTGATCGCCATACCTCAGGAAGCGTAATATTGTGCCTTTTTTATTATACATATAACAAGTTAACAAGTTTTACTTGTTTCTCGAGGCAGGCTTAGATGGCTCACTTGTGAACTGTGCAATTTTGTTAAATTGACTTAAATAATGTGTACGAGCTAGGGCGTTAAACCTCAATTCAAACAATCGGTCGTTATAAGACCATGCAGTCCTGACGGCATATGTGAACAGCAAATTCTTCGGTGCGGTCCCGCCAGAGCATTCACTAATTGCACACATGTAGTATAGAACTAGAACAAGAGTCAGCCATCTTTATTTATTTTGTCTAAGACGTGCGATATATTTCTTTATCAGCGATGTTCAGTTTTACGCTGGGTATCACAAAATGCGCCAGCCCCCGCCCATCGGGGTTGAAGAAATAGATGGGCTGCACGATGTTTCCGCACAGAGCTGAAACCGACCGCACACGAGTACTGGTAAACTGCTTAGAGGATCTAAGCCTGCCCAGTCAAAGGGGTGCGAGTCGGACCGTCCATGCTTATAATCCCAATTGGTTCCATTGGGCGACAGGGCTTGAGATGGCATTTCGTTTCAATGTCGGGTAAAACTCCCCCAAATTGGAAGCAACATCTCCAAAATTACCTTTACAGTGTTGACGGGAACGTTAAACCTCAAATCAAACAAACAAACTGTTAATAGCGAATTTAACGTAGGCCTAAATTCGCTATTACCAGACGTCTGTCAATAGCGAATTTAACTTATGTTTTAATCCCTTTTGTATGATTTCAATCATTTTTGCTTTGTATTGTAGGCCTACATGTAGAATACGAATAAAATATTGTTTAAACTAGGTCTAACATAAATTCGCTATTACCAGACGTCTGTCAATAGCCACTCCGTTTCTATTTTCTAATTCAAACGTAGAGATTTGGTGCTCGATAGAACCATCTTCTAACGGAGACTCACAAGTTATGTTTTGAGCAAAAGTAAACGAAAACAATTTCTTGCACACCAGATAAGAAAATCCATAGTTTTTGCTTTGGATAGAAATTCTGTTCTTGCACACCAGACAAGGAAATCTGCGATTTTACTCTGGGATAGAAAATGTTCTGACCCTGGTGTTCCGACCCCAAATCGAATATAATCGCCTGTTTGATAAAAGCACTGGTTGATTACGACTTTGTGTGTGCCGTCGTTAAGGTTGACGTCATGCACGAGCTGTGACGTCACTTTACATTCCTGCAGTGTCAACACAATATGGCGGAGGTTGGTAACCGAAGTGACCGCAGCATTGAAATTCCGCGCTAAGAAATGGAAGGTATGCAAGAAAAAGAATCCAATATGGATGTGAGGGGTGGATAGAAAAATCCGTCCATCGGGATCACTGCCTGGTATCACTCGGCAAGCCTAGTCCCTCAGGACGGATTTTGCCATCCACCCCTTTCACCCATATAAGATTTTTATATTCTTGCACACCAGACAAGCAAATCCGTGATTTTACACTGGGATAGAAATTTATGTTCTGACCCTGGTGTTCCGACCCAAAATCGAATTTATTCGCGTGTTTTATAAATGCACTGGTTGATTACGACCTCGTATGCGCCGTCGTTAAGGCTGACGTCACTGCACGTCACGTGACGTCACTAAACATTCCTGTACTGTCATCACAATATGGCGGACGTCGGTACTCGAAGTGACTGCAGCATTAAAAATCCGCGCAAAGAAATGGAAGGTATGCAAGAAAAAGAATCCTATATGGGTGTGAGGGTGGATAGAAAAATCCGTCCCTCGGGATCACTGTCCGGCATCACTCGGCAAGCCTCGTGATGCCGGACCGTGACCCTTGGGGTGGATTTTTCCATCCACCCCTCACACCCATATAAGATTCTTATATTATACCCTTGAAAATCCCACTTCTGACTATGTAAAGCATGGCTTCCATGCCAAGGGGGCCGGCACGCACAGATAAAATAATTCTGTACGTGCCGGCCCCTTTTGCTTCCATGGGTATTTGTTACACTGGCTTAATAACGGGTTGTATTTCGGTTTCAAATACAGATTGTGGAGGCTCCTTAGAACTGCCTCAATGCAGCGGTTCTAAAGGGTACCGACCGTCCATATTTGAAACCAAAATAAGTAAAATAAGTTAGTTATTCTTTCCCCTATATAAAGCGGGGGTTACAAGAGTACTGAGAGCCCCCACTCATCGGGGTTTGGAGAAATAGATTGAGCAGCATGGTACTTCCTCGCAGAGCTGAAACAGACCGCACATGCTACTGGTTAACCCCTTTAAAACCAGGTAAAGTGGTGCGAGACCCTGCATGTAAACCCTATTGGTTTGTTTGGACGGTAGGGTTTGAGATGTCATTTCATCTCAGTGTCGGGTAAAAGTCCCACCAAATTGGAAACTACGTCTCCAAAATGAGCAAATAGTGTCTTAGGGGACGTAAAACCTCAATTCAAACAAACAAAATTTCAGAGACTTCTTAACGCGTTAACGTGATGGTTTTGTTTGTTTTAATTGAGTCTGTACTAAAGCTGCAGGTTGGATGACATTGTTTTCGTTTAAAATATGAATGTGGCAGCTTTTTTCGACAGCATTTCTAGAGTTTTTGTTGTTGTTGTTGTTGTTGTTTATTTTAGCTCTAGTGGTCATCTTGTTCATTGGAGCAGAACCAGTTTAGTAACTTGGTGCAGGCCATAAAAGATAAATTTGCGTAAAATTATTTTTAGATTGTCTTCGTGGTTTACATGTCTTTCAAAGATATTGTTGACGATGGACAGACGGACGGACAAACAGACGACGGACTCCGTGATCAAAATAGCTCACCTTGAGCTCCTTATGCTCAGTTGAGCTAAAATCCATGCAAGAAACCAATTCGGGCCTGAAAGCTTACCAGACTCCAAGCATCTGTGTGAAAAAGCCACAATATGCCAACTACTTAAGGTTTCACATACCCTACACAAGTGTACCCCCCCCCCCCCCACACACACACACCACCACCACCACCCCCACCAACACACACACACACACACACACACACACACACGCACGCACGCGCGCGCGCGCGCGCGCACGCACGCACGCACACCGATGTTTCACCTTGCTCCATGTAATTAAAACTGCTGGATATTCTTCAGAAATAGAACTCTTACTGGTCTGGAACAGGAATAGCATACATTTACCGGCAGTGTTTACTGCACATAATACAAGAATCTTATATATATGTGATAGAAAAATCCATCGCGAGGGTCACTATCCCGCATCACGAGGCTTGCCGAGCAAAAATAACACAGCACGTCTATATAGGCAATGGAAAGGAACTGTGATTTGTTATGCAACATAACACTGGGCGGAATAGCGTGACGGGAAAAGTCGCCGTTATATGACGTTTTATGACGTCACTCAATGATTCTTTGACATCAGATGGTATAGAGCCATTCCCTTGAACAGAAACTTAACAAGAGAACTGAATCACCGTCAATAGTGTTGGCGGGATTTCTTCCCACAATGCCGAAAGGATGGAAGAATTTGAAGTCTCTCGTGATTCGGTCTACTTTACAACTGACTAAGGCGGACACGGTTAATCGTATAATCGATTAATCGATCGATAAATTCCACAAAAATGATTATCATTTCTGATTTGCTCTTAATCGATTACTTGTTAGGTACAATTTATTACCCAAAGTTATGCCTAAACTAGCGAGATGAGTGGCAAACAGTGCAGACCCTAATGAGACGCCGCATTCTGCGGCGTCTCATCTGGGTCTACACTGTTTGCTCAGGCCTGTCTGTTCAAATATACATATGGTAAAGTGCAACATATGGTAAGAGTAATGCTCAGACAGAAAGTCAGACAGGTAAAATTATGACAAAAACCTTAGCGATTACTAATCGATTATCGATCGCAATGACAGGACTGATAATCGATTATCTTTTCAGCTCCGATTAGCCAGCCCTACAACTGACCTCCAAACTGTAATTTCTTACTCAACAATTCACTGCCAGAGCTGATCTGTTTCTTATTTCGGATATGTTGGCTGGAGAAGCCACAGACTGACGTACGCATGTGCGAAGTCTGATGCGAGTCTACCTCCCATGTGTGATACATAGATGCTCGTTAAATGCATACTGCATGATGCTTCCACGCAGAGCTGAATCCGGCCCGCACACTAGTACTGGTAAACCGCTTAGAGGATTTAAGCCTGTCCAGGAACCGCGGTGCGAGGCGGACCGTCCATGCTATTAAACCCTATTGGTTTCATTGGGCGACAGGGCTTGAGAAGTCATTTCATCGCAATGTCGGGTAAAAGTTCCACAAAATTTGAAGCAACGTCTCCAAAATGACCTTTACGGTGTTGACGGGGACATTAAACCGCAAATCAAACAAACAAATAAATGCATACATGGAAGGAGAGTATTGTACGTGAGAAGGTATTAATGTAATTCTTAACTGTATTGTATGAATCTGTCCGAAGACACAGTTTCACTTCACCGTTTCTGTTCCTAGCGAGTTATCATTTAACTCTTCGGCCCCCGCCCATAAATTTGGAATAAAACATGGAATTGGTACTCTTTGTCTGGTTGCTTAAAGGTGCATTATTGAGCTATCGGTAAAAAATGCTTCCAAAAATAAAATACATATAGCCGGTATTTTTCTTTAAAACAATACAAATGAATGCATTTTATGCAAAAATGCGAACAATTATGATGACAGGTAAATGGGTTTGAGAGGGATTCCCTAACTAGGTTTCGAACACTAGTTAGATCTATTTTTTAGTTCATGACCAAAATAGAATCCCCTTTTATGACGTTATGCGACGTTCATTTTTGGCCTTGTTTGCTTAGGTCATGCCTGAATCGGAAAAACTATGACGCTGAATACCATGCCATAAGTAACGACACTCATAGACGATACTGTCGCCATGCATGTGTAAAGTAACAGATTTATTTTTAGAACAGAAATTCCGAACACATGTTCAGAGTGAAGGGTAAACACGAATGAAAACGACCATTTTCACAAAGTTCTTAAGCTGTATTTGGCTCCAAAAGTGTACACATGACAAAGGAGTATGAATTGAAGATAAAAACCAGAAAAAAAAATTGAGACACGGTAGCTCAATAATGCACCTTTAAGTAAGGCCTCCGACAAGGTCAATCACTTAAAACTTCTTTACAAACTACAGGTGCACGGAGTACAAGGCGAAGTTCTCATTCCTGATAGGAAGAAACCAGAGAGTTGTACTTAAGGTGAGTGTTCAGACCAAGTCCCTGTGCCTTCAGGTGTACCGCAGGGTTTATTTTCGGTCCTATATTGTTTCTCTTGTATTTTAATGACTTACCTGATAATGTACAGTCCCACAGTCGACTTTTTGTCTGACGACACTGCAGTATACCTGGCGAAATGCGGCCCATTCTTCAGAGGGAGGCCCAATGGGATATGGAATTTAACCCTGGTAAGTGCCAAGTATTACACATAACCGGCCAAGAACTCCTATCCAAACGCCGTACACAATGCACAGCCAAGTCTTAGAAAGTGTCCCCTCTGCCAGGTATCGGTATCGACCTCTCGGTCAACCTTATTTTCAACACATATAAACAGAATTCCTTCAATTACAAATAAGTCATTTGGTTTCATTAAACGAAATATCTGATATAATCACCCCGGAGTCCTCGACATGAATACAGCTCCACCGTGCGGAACTCACACACAAACGTATACCCACACAATTGATATGGTTCAACACAGAGCTGACCGTTTGACTTTGAACAAATATTCTACTTACATCAGCGTAACCGAAATGGAGTCACGTCTTGGCTGGCAGCTCTGGACCAGAGGCGTCTCTGCATGCTATACAAAATTATGAACGGCCGTGTTGCCGTAACACTATATAGTTCAAGCTGTCCACATCAAGGACACGTCATGGCCAGTACCATCCCCTCGCAATTAGGCAAATTCAAACCTCGTTCAATTTTTATAAATATTTATTCTTCCCCTTGGTTGTTTGTCAATGGAACTGAACAACCTCTAATATTGTGCTTCTGCCTACACTGAATCAGGTCACTGTGGCAGCCAGGTCTATTTACCCACCTGTCACCAACCTTGTTTTAACCTGATTTTAAAACTAATCGGGTTTACACGTCTCACTATCACAAAGCGACTATGAAACTAGGAAGGATGAGCTAAATTTTGCAAAGGAGAAATACTTTAATGTCGGTCTGTCCAGGAGAACTTTGATTTGATTACTTCTTCCATCCAAACTTCGGCCGAAAATCATATCCCCTCAAAAACTAGTAGATCTGCATCTTCGATTCTCCAGAGGCTCCTACTGATATATCAATAGTCAGAGGAAAGACAGGCAAAGCATCCCGCCCCTTAATAAAAGAGGATGGAACGGGGTTGCTGAATCAAACTCAGAAAGGGCAGAGGAACTAGTTGGCAATTCAATGATGCGTTTAATAAAACTGAGTTCACGGAGGTTGCATTGACTTGAAGATCGGCCCCTTTCATGGATAATATTGTTGTATCATCGGCAGAATTGATCAAGTTACTTAAAGGCTTAAACCCCAATAAAGCTTCAGGACCTGATGAGCTTTATCCTAGAGTCCTGAGGGAACAAGCAAATGATGAGTTAGGCCCAGTTTTTCACACCTGTTTCAACAGTCTCTTGATACGGGTGAAATCTCCAAAGAATGGCCCCTAGCGAACATTTGCCCACTCGTCAAAAAATAGCCATCGGAAGAGATGGCAAATCCCCCGACCAAAAGCCAATATGGCCTTCAGAAGACTGTTCACCAATAGAAAGTGCCCGGAATTAAACCAGCAATATTTCACAAAAGTGTTGCAGTTATGGCCATCACAAGATTATACTGTCAGAGGAGATAACTAAAAAACCAGGGCACTCAGAATTGTGGTTCTTGTGCATGGCATGCCTGCTTAAGTGCATGTATTTCTGTACAAAATACCATCAATATGTCTCAAAGGGTGTTGGAGATATGGTGATCACAAGCTGGTCATACTGTTATATTGGAAGGGTAGATAACTCAAATATCACAGCACCAACAGTTGTGGTTCTTGCTCATGACACCCCTTCTGTACCTTGTATACAATTGCGCCAAGTTCCTTCAATATATCTCAAAGGGTGTTGGAGTTATGGCCATCACAAAGTTATATTGTCAGGGGAGATAACTCAAAAACCAGAGCAACCCGAGTTGTAATTCTTGAGCATGACACTCCTGTTTAACCTCATGTACATCTGCATCAAGTACCACCAATATGTCTCAAATGGTATTGGAGGTACTGTGATCACAAAGTGGTCATACTGTTATATTGGAAGGGAAGATAACTCAAATATCATAGCACCCAGAGTTGTGGTTCTTAGGCATGAAGCGCCGTCTCAACCTTGCATACAATTGTACCAAGTACCATCAATATATCTCAAAGGGTACTGGAGTTATGGCCATCACAAGGTTATATTGTCAGGGGAGATAATTCAAAAACCAGGGCACACGGAGTTGTGGTTCTTGCACGTGACACACCTGCTTAACCTCATGTAGAACTGTACAAAGTACCATCAATATATCTCAAAGAGTCTTGGAGATGTGGCCATTATAAGGTAGTGATTCTATATTATTGGAAGGGGAGATACCTCAAAAACCATGGCACCCAGAGTTGTGGTTCTTGTGCATGACACACCGTCTCGGCCATGTGAACAACTGTGCCAGGTATCATCAATATATCTTAAAGGGTATTGAAGTTATGGCCATCACAAGGTAGTCACTCTATTTTATTGGAAGGGGAGATAACTCAAAAACCATGGCAACTAGAGTTGTGGTTCTTGTGCATGATACATTGTCTCAGCCTTGTGAACAGCTGTGCCAGGTATCATCAATATATCTCAAAGAGTCTTGGAGATGTGACAATTATAAGGTAGTGAATCTATATTATTGGAAGGGGAGATAACTCAAAAATCATGGCACCCAGAGTTGTGGTTCTTGTGCATGACACACCGTCTCGGCCTTGTGAACAACTGTGCCAGGTATCATCAATATATCTTAAAGGGTATTGAAGTTATGGCCATCACAAGGTAGCCACTCTATTTTATTGGAAGGGGAGATAACTCAAAAACCATGGCAACTAGAGTTGTGGTTCTTGTGCATGACACGCTGTCTCAGCCTTGTGAACAACTGTGCCAGGTACCATCAATATATCTCAAAGGGTATTGGAGTTATGGCCATCACAAAGTAGTCATTCTATTTTATTAAAAGGGGAGATAACTAAAAAACCATGGCATCCAGAGTTCTTGTTCTTGCGCATGACACACCGTCTCAGCCTTGTGAACAATTGTGCCAAGAACCATCAATGAATCTCAAAGGGTATAGGAGTTATGGCCATCACAAGGTTGCGTCTACGGACGGACGGACGGACAGACGGACGGACGCCAGGCTGATCGCTATATCCCCCGAACCTTTTCGGTCGGGGGATAAAAAGGAGATAGAGCTCTTGTCCGTGATTATTGTCATGTGTCTCTGACTTGTGTTCTGTGTAAATTGCTTGAACATATAGTCTGCTCACACATCATGGCCCACTTGGATGAAAATAACTTTTATCAGACAGACAACATGCATTCAGGAAAAGGTATAGTTGTGAAACTCAGTTAAGCACAGTTATTAATGACTGGTCAAAAATCTTGGACAAAGGGGGACAGGTGGACACATTTATTCTGGACTTCGAGAAGGCTTTTTACACCCCACCACATGAACTACTTTAATCTAAGTTATTTGGGTATGGAATTGGGGGAAGACTCTCAAATGGATAGATGCCTTTCTTTGCTACAGAAAACAGCCGTTGTTGTTAATGGTGAATCTTCAGAGTGGGCTCCAGTTTTGTCTAGGGTACCACAAAGGACTGTTCTTGGTCCACTGTTATTCTCCTTGTACATCAATGATATTTCCACTGACATTGACTCAGAAATAAGACGACTGTGTTTGCTACCGAGAAATTAGAGATACAGAGGAATCACTGAAACTTCAGAATGATATAGATAGATTATGATGTTGGGCACGTAAATAGGGCCACATATGTAACAAACAATTTCAATCTGCATTTACGAGTGAAACTGATGGTGAGCTACCACCCAAAGGTAATAGTCAGTTCCCTTCAATGGGAGGGGGGGGGGGGGGCATAACAGTTGACCCAAATGGGGTCGCTAAACTGTTAGGGAAGCTCAAGATACATAAGGCATCTCGGTCGGATGGCCTGAATGCCAGTGTGCTTGGGGAGTGTGGTGCTGAGATTTCACCCGTGCTGGCCTTTATTTTCGGTGAATCATTTGCCCAGGGCACTGTGCCAGATGACTGGCGACAAGCAAATGTTACCCCGATCTTAAAAAAGGGGCAAATTGTAAACCAGTGCCGCTGACATGCGTGATGCGGAGCCCTGGGGCGTGTAATAGTTAACAGCGTCGGCAGGCACCTGGCCTTTGGGAGCGTTCTTGCTGGCTGTCGGCACGGTTTCAGGGGTCGGGGGTCTTGCGGGGCTCAATTTGTTCAGTTTTGCCATGGTATTGTGGGCGGTATGGGTGGGGTCATGGGCCGTGGCCGCAGGCAGACTGACTTGGCTATCGTGGATTTCGCTAAAGCCTTTGACAAGGTACCTCACAGAAGGCTATTGTATAAATTTGATTACTGTGGGATGAGGGGATCCACACATAGATGGATTAGCCCATGGCTCTCAGGACGCTCACAACAAGTTGTGCTTGATGGCCAGGCGTCTGGTCCGGTCCCTGTTTTGTCTGGTGTTCCCCAAGGTTCGGTCCTTGGACCGGTACTTTTCTTGGTGTTCGTTAGCGGTCTCCCTGGTGGTGTCGGGTCGTTTGTCCGTTTGTTTGCTGATGGTTGTGTCCTTTGTGGGGATATGTGTTCTCCTTATGACTGTCTTGTCGGCTGGCATGATGGGCGGCCGATTGGCTGGTGGGGTTCGGTGTGACCGAGTGTCTTTCAATGAGGGTGTCACGACACCCTCCGGACAAACAGATTAAGTTTGACTATACACTACGCCAGCAAATTTTGGAGCGGGTTCAATCCGCCAAACGCCTTGGTATCACAATCACTAATGATCTTGATTGGGGTCAACACATTTCAGAAATAACATCAAAAGCAACTGGGACTTTGGGGTTTCTTGGATGTGACTTGGCTTTTGCACCTAGGCGAACAAAGAATATTGCATATAAAACTTTGGTTCGCCCACAACTTGTATATGCATCACCCATTTGCCATCCCTATGTTAAAACTCAGATTCGGCGGGTGGAGATGGTGCGGGGGATGGCTGCTCGATGGACTTGATGACGATGGCGCAATGGAGGTGGCATCAGTGGCATGCTTGACGAGCTAGAATGGCCGGCCGTGCAGGCCCGTCGTGAGCAGTCATCTTTGACCTTCTTCTATAAGATACATTCAGGTACAGTGGCCATTAATACAGACAAATACTTGACCCCGGAGACATTTTCAATCCGAACAATGACATCAAAAGTAAACAACTCACAATATCATAGGTGCCAGTCCTATAGTGGTGTCCTGAAAAATTCCCTTTTCCCTAGAACTATTCCCCAGTGGATTAGTCTTCCCTCTTCTGTGGCGGGTGCTAAGGCTGCAGAGGAGTTCAGGGCCCGTACAGTGTAGGATTGAGATTCAGAGGTATGCGTTTTAGTATATACTCTGTTATTCAGATCATTGTAAATAGTTTTAAGTACTCATCCAGTGACTTCTCTCTCTTTTTTAGCAAAATTTAGCTACGCACCCAAGTGATGTAATGGCCAAATATGACCGACTCAGTGTAAGAAGATAGATAGATAGAAAATGGGGCATGATATTTCAGCCCTTTAAATGCAATTTTATGCAGATAACTAGGAAGAGAACAAATAAAATTGAGGCTTCCTACACCTAAGATGGAACGGTCCTCGAGAATGTGGATTCCATTAAATACCTTGGCTTCCGGAGGCGAAATATTCACTAGTGTCCTCATGATGTAAATTTTTAGAGGCAGCATACACCGGATTTGTTCGCCCTATCTTGGAATATGGTAGAATTTGTGTCTGGGTACCCAGTGGAGTGGTCCTTAATGAAGAAATTGAAAAAGTTCAAAATAGAGCTGCTAGATTTGTTACAAGCAATTACTGCTTTGAAACTGGGAGCATGACTGGAATACTAGAAAATTAAGATGGAAGTCTCTCAAGAAAAGGAGAAGAGACATTAGGCTCATACTTTTATACCTATCTTTAAAGGGTGCTGCCAGCATTCCTACAGATGACCTTGTTCCCCCGACTAGGCGCTGTATGAATCATCATTCATTGGCGTTTCAGACCCTTACTGCAAGAACTGACATTTATAAAGAATCATTCTTCCCTCGAACCATTAGAGATTGGAATGCCCTTCCCGATTCAATTATTTCGACAGCTGAATGTGCTGAGGATTGTGTAGCTAAGTTTACCTCTTTGTTGAGAGCTAGGGACTAACTTCCCATATCACAGGTCCTGATGTATGAATTTCCTTTGACGTGTCACCAGTAACAATTCTGATTCTGATTCTGATTCACGCTTCTTAGCCTCTCTACTCATTTCTTTTTTTTTTTTTTCTCACGACGCGCAATCATCCTGCCCGTAATCCTCGCCAGACGGGGGTAGTATAACTAGAGAGATTTGTTGAAGATTCTGTACACCTGGATCATTTCAAAATGAAGTCTGCGGTGATGATGGTAGTCCTAGTTCATTGGGTCTTTCTAGGTAAGATTTCGTTGTCAGGTTGGGCAAAATTATATTCTGTGTGCGGTCTAATTATAGATTTGAGCAGGTTTGTATGGGCAGTGGCTAGCGTCCGGTGCCGGACTTCCAGCCTACGAGTCTCCTCGTCCGGTACCGGATGGCCAACCAACCCACGTAGGAATGGCTAGCCATCCGGGAGTAAATTAAAGTCTCTCATTTCATAAAGGGTATGCATTCCAAGTATTATTACCCACTTCATGGTGTAAAATAAATGTTTCTTATTTACTCTTACAGTATTCTTTGACCTGCTTATCGCCAGTTTTTTTTTTTTTGTTTGTTTTTTTAGTAAGGGATGTAAATATAAATCCGGATGCATTTGATTGTTTTTCTAAAAGCTTTGTCCGGACACTGTGACAGGTATTATTATTGTCCATTCTGCAAATGTTTGTTAGTAAAAACTGCAAACGTTTGTTAGTAATCGTGGTAGATTAGTATTAAATTCGTCGAGCATATTTATTTAAACTATCAGTTCAAAATGATATCAATTGGAGTAATTATCTTGTTAGCAGGGCACACATAAAATCAATGATTCTTTCAATGTTTTCGAAACATGATTAGTGGAGCAATCAACGTAATGATCCTATATATTGGGTAAGATAGGCTTCAGTAAACAATGCAGTCCCAGATCAGACTGCTCCTGAAGTCTGATCAGGGTCGTCACAGTTTGCCATTCCATCTGCACATTTTGGATTATTTGCTAGATTTGTTTAAATTTCAGAATAACAGCAAGTCATCAAGGTGTCCAATTTCGTAGGATTTTTACGGCACTGCTTAATTGCTATTAGTTATTTTTCGCGACTCTTGGATGAAACGTTTTAGTACCTTCAAGCCACAATTGCATAAAGAAGGAAAGGTAAAAATATAAACTTACATGAACTATTAAGTTTTAGTACCGATTATCTTTAAATCTGTTATTGATAGTAATAATATTAGAAGTAATTTAATTTAACATGAATACACCATTTATTATCCCAGGCTTGCCAAGAGGTGCAGATGTTGTTCGCATTTAAGCACTGAGTCTACCGTTACTTCATCTGTAAACGGTAGACGCTTCTCTGTAGTTAACATGTCTGATTTGACATGACAGTCTACAGATTTAATTTATCTAATTACTTGACGTGCTGCAAACTGTAATATGCAGTACGTCGGTCAAACTAACCGCATGCTTAAAACTAGATTGAACGAGCATTATCGTAGAATGAGTAAGCCTAAGAAAACTGACACTTTCTTGTACCGTCACTTTCGACGTACAGGTCATTCTGTAAATAACATTATTATACAACCAGTGGAAAAACTTTATTACGATGCAAATTCTACATCTAGATTCAAAATAATCAAAAGACATGAAGCTGAACTGAAATGGATTAAATTTTTACAGACCCCTTTTCCACTGGGATTTAATGACAACATTTATCATGAGGGTAATATTTCCAGAATGCCGGACTTTGATATTTTCTCACTCCTGGAATGTCGAAAACGCAGAACTAGATCTCACGGCACTAGGAAAAATGGTAACTTTAAACGTAAATCACGTGCGTTTAAACGAAACAATACTAGACTGAAGTGACTGTCAATTATATTATTAAATCATGGACGCCACTCTATGCTTTCATTTTTAAGTTCATTACCCGTTTCTGTTTTACGTCTTCTGGACACCGAGGCGAATAAATTCTACGATAGTTCTCATCAGTTATATGATGCGGCTCTCTTAACTAGAGGCTATACTCAGCATACTCTCCGTCCTTACATTGATTCTGAAATTAATCATAAACGTCATTTCTTCAAAATATCCTTCATTAATAAGGGTATGAATTTTATAGATTTGCCCAGTATCTTCCGTGAGAGATCGGTGCTTTCTTCCATTCCTGCTTATTTTCAAAATACTGAAACACCTATAATTTGCTATAAATATAACAAACCTGTTAGATCTATCATTTTTAATTTCAATAAACTTGTTTCGGATCTTGATATTGATACTAATACTCCTGATTCATGTGATTGTATTGCTATCCTGCTGCTGGTCATGTAATTACTGGCAATTTGAAAATTATTCCTGATTCTAGGATAAGGAATATAATTTCTAAAGGACCGAAATATCGGTTTCCTTCTAAAATTGATTTCAGTAAATGTAGAGATGAAATCGCTGCTTCCTTGAATGAATTCGGTAATCGATGGTGTAAGCGAGAGTATGTTGAGTATAAAGCCCTAAAGGACTGGAAACTTGGCATTTTAAGACTAGTGAATAAACGCATTTCTTTCTATTCTCAAAATACTAACTTATTACCTCCTAAGCCCAAGACGTCTTTACGTCATCTTAAACTAGGTATTCAAGAATTTCATAAGAAGTTTGTTTTGGCCCCTGCAGACAAGGCCGCTAACAACGTCGTCGTTGTGTGACGGCTCCACTATGTTAACACGCTTAAGCAGGAGCTTGGTGGTACTAAGGCCTATGAACTTCAGCCTTTGGCTGAAGAGAGAGCTATAGTAGATAAACATGTTTGTCTTTCAGCCACCAAGTTTGCTGTGTGTGTTAACGAAGGCCAAGACAAGCTTCCTACGCTATACTGGTTACCAAAACTTCATAAAAAACCTTACAAATCACGGTTTATTGCAAATTCTAGTTCTTGCACTACCACTGAACTTTCTAAATTATTAACTTCCTGTCTTACTGCTATTAAAACGCATGTAATTAAATATTGTGATAAAGTCTTTGAAAGATCAGGAAGAAATCTGTTTTGGTCTATAAAAAATTCGAATGAGGTTTTAAATAAATTGAAATCTAGACAGTTTCGTGCTTCTAGTCTGTCTACCTACGATATTTCCACTCTTTACACTACACTTCCTCATAATCTTATAAAAGAAAAGCTTAATGATTTAATTGAATGGGCTTTTCACAGAGAAGATTCTCTCTATCTTGCATGTACTGTCAGAAATGACTCAGTGACGTTTACATTGTCTCAAAGTAGGAACTCCAGTGCTATTCAGCATTCATACCCTATATGCGATGAGCAACTAAAATTTAATACCGGACGGCTAACCGTACCTAAGTGGGTTGGCTAGCCGTCCGGTACTGGACAAGCAGACTCATTGGCTGGTCGTCCGGTACAGGACGGGCGGACTCATAGGCTGGTCATCCGGTACCGGACTGCTAGTCACTGCCTTTTGTTTAAGTATGAAAATGTTCTTCTTATAATTCCCAGATTTCTATTTGCTGTTTTGACACAGTTTTGTATGTGAAATGCAAATTACTGTCGAAGGTCACCCTGGATCTTTTTCCTCTTGAACTGTAGTAATTGGCTCATTAGATAAAGGTAAGGAAGCTTTATTCAACGTCGCATTTCCGAAACAAATAACATAAGCTCTGTAGAGCTTTTATTGTGACAAAGTATCCTTTTACAAATACTTACCTGCTTTCTTTTATCTTCCTAGGACTACCCCTGATAATGCGAGCGTCAGGCAATGGAGCTCGGGCTGCTAGTACCATTTTTCACGCCTTTGGTATGGCGCGGCCGGAGATCGAACCCGCGACCTCCCATTCCCGAAGCGGACGCTCTACCACTGAGCTATCAGGGCCGGTGATTACTTCTAGCATTACTTAAATTCTATCTCTTGTCATATAAAATTTTGAAAACTTATGACCGAGTCCCAATGATACAAATCAGACTGCGCGGATGCGATGTGCCCCTGTCCAATAACATTCATAAAACGAATCCGAAAGCAAGAAACAAAGAAATAATTAAAGACACGCATTATATAGAGACATACACTTAATGACTTCTGGTTGATTGGCACGTGCCCCAATAAGGAGTGAGGTTTGAGTAATATGATAATGGTTCTGTTTGTTCCTTTATGACACGTGTCGATAAAGGTAACAACGTTAAGTGATTATTGATCATATTATACCGACATGTGCCACCAATACAAAAAATAAATAGTGTCCTCAGAACACTATAATTTCTAGGTTCATTTTTTTCTACAACTTACATCGCCCCCGCCCATCGGGGCTTGAAGAAATGGATTGGGCTGCATGATGCTTCCACGCAAAGCTGAAACCGGCCGCACATGAGTACTGGTAGACTGCTTAGGGATCTAAGCCTGCCCAGGCAAAGTGCACATGGTGCGAGATGTATTAACCCTTTTGGTTTGTTTGGGCGGCGGGGATTGAGATGTCATTTCATCTCAATGTCGGGTAAACGTCCCACAAAATTGGAAGCAATGTCTCCAAAATGACCTATATAAGTGTTGACGGGGACGTTAAACCTCAACCTACAACATACGGTGCACACTAATATCCGGGAATTGTCCGGAATTTGTCCGGGAATTGTCCGGCAAAAGGGGTTAATGGTGCGTTATCCCTATTATCTCCACTTCGGGTGGTTAGAAATTAATAAAATTAGTATCAAATAAAATTTTAAGCTCTATTCTAAAAGATTAAAAAAAAATAAATTTCTTTTTTAACATTTTAATATGGTCCTTTTTTTAAGTTAATTTGTCCGGGAAATTCTCAGATTGTGTCCTCGATGTTGGGGTAGTGGTGCGTTATCCCTAATATCTCCATTCGGGTGGTCAGAAATTATTAAAATTAGTATCAAATAAAATTTTAAGCTCCATTTAAAAAGATTACTAAAAATATTTTCATTTTTAACATTTTCGGGTCCATTTTTAAGTTAGTTTTTCCGGGAAATTATCGGATTGTGTTCTGGATGTTGGGGTAGTTGTGCATTTTCATAATATCTCGGTTTTTGGAGATCACTAATTGATAACAATTGCATCTGTTAGAATGTTAAGCTCAATTCAAAGAATATTTAAAAAAAAATCTTTTTATACACCTCATTGAGGCAGTTCTAATGAGTACCCACAACCCGAATTGTGTCCAGGATATTGAGGTATTGGTTCGTTTTCCTTAATATATCGACTTGTGAAAACGAAAGCAAGAATACACACCCCGTGTAAATCCTACTTTTCTTTGTATAAATTGGAATTTACATGGATTTTAATTACACGGCTTTCATTGATGTTACAAGACGGACACTGCCATTGATGTGATGATGAATTCTGACCTAAATGAAACCAAATTTTGCACTTACGATTATCACAGCAAATCATGTTATAAATACACTCAGGCATTTTGCAGAAGCACCAGACTGGAATGTTTACGATTTTACAACTGAATGGTGCCTGTATCTTTTTCTTTCGGAAACACTGACATTTTTTCATTTTCAAAACATTCAACTACATCACGTGAACAAAACCGTGAAATGAAGACCCCCCTAAACCCCACTTTTCTTTAGAAAAATTGGGGTTTAAGGGGGTATACATTATTTTTCTTTTTTTTTTGCTCCAAGATTCAGGTTTTGAGACCTCGTGAGAACCGCGGTTCTAACGAGCATCCACAAACTATGTTTGCAGTATTTATAAGAAAAAATACACGGATTTTCATCATGAAAGTGGCCATTTTGGAGATGTGAAAAAATGCACTATGTCGCACGGGCGTGTTATCGTAATGAAATGCTGCCACATTTTTGACACGTCGTATATTATTCCTGTGTTAAATGAGTCCGGAGCAAAACAAAACTCTACCACGTTCGCTATTGCAAAAAGCCCACAATCATTAGAATTCGGTTGTTATTGCGCAGGGGTATACATATGTTCCTTATTTCTGCTCAAAAACATAGGTTGTGGGTACTCGCTGAAACCGTCTCGCCGTTCTATGGAGTTCGTACACTCTCTGTTTAGAGCAGAAATAATAAAAAAATATGGGATTTTTGTTTTATCGGAATTTCATTTTAGGGTTGCTAAATTTACATTTTCTAGATCTCTGCTTAAAACGCACATAATGGTTACTCGTCCGAACAGCCTCGGCGAGGTGATTCTAAAAGGTACCCAAAATCGATATTTTAGCAGAAATAAGGAAAATAATAATAAAATACATTTAATTTTAAAAAAAACTGAGGATAATGGGGGTATACATTATTTTTCCTATTTCTGATCCAAGACATAGGTTGTTGTTATTCGTTATTTGAAATGCACCAAATAAAAACTGAATAATTTTCTTACATGAGGATAACAGTGACTTTTTTCTAGTGTTAAGGATAAATAAGATACGAGGAGTTAATATTTTTTTCCTTCATAAATTTAATATGAAAAACCTTCAAACTATACACGTAACTTTAACTACGGAAATCGATATTCAACTCGGTAATTTCCGGCGAATGAAGGAAAAAGTTCAACATGACCCCTCAACGAGGATGTTCTAACGATCAACCACAACCTATTTTTGCAGTATAAATAAGAAAAATATGACGATTTTTTATCAGAAAAGTAACCATTTTTTAAATTTGAAAAATGCACTATATCCCGTAACGTTAAGTCTTACAAAATTGGAATGCAAAGTCTTCAAATTAAGGCGTAACTGTACCAAATTTAGTGACACAGAGGCCTTAAAATGACCAAATCAGTGTTGACGGTGATGTTTAATCTCAATTCAAGCAAACAAAATAACAGCATTCATTGAAAATATCAATAGGACACAACTTTTTACTATTTCAATCCAGGTATGCAGCACACGTCAACTTATTATAAGTTAAAGCAATAAACTTAACACATGTTTAATCTCGTTAGAAAATTAATGGCCCGTAAAATCGCTCAAAGTCCGTACACCTAATTCATCACCAGCAAGAAATGGATGCGGCTCAATTTCGTCGTTGTTTAAGCAAACAGTGTAGACCCAGATCAGATGCCGCATTTTGCGGCCTAGGTCAGACGCCAAGTTTTGCAGCGTCTGATCAAAATGGTCCGTAAAATCACCCAAAGTCCGTACACCTAATTCATCGCCAGCAAGAAATGGATGGGGTTAAATTTCGTCGTTGTTTAAGCAAACAGTGTAAGCCCAGATCAGATGCCGCATTTTGCGGCCAAGGTCGGACGCCAAGTTTTGCAGCGTCTGATCAAAATGGTCCGTAAAATCACCCAAAGTCCGTACACCTAATTCATCGCCAGCAAGAAATGGATGGGGTTAAATTTCGTCGTTGTTTAAACAAACAGTGTAGACCCAGATCAGATGCCGCATTTTGCGGCCCAGATCAGACGCCATGTTTTGCAGCGTCTAATCATTTGGGTCTTCACTGTTTGCCAATGCCCCACAAATGGGACGCTATGTATATATGTGTTAAATATCTGATCTGGATCTACACTGTTTGCTAATGTCCCACAAGTGGGACTCTAAGCATATATGGGTTAAACCTTTGATCAAGATCTACATTGTTTGCCAATGTCCCATCAATGGGATGCTAGGCATATATGGGTTAAACCTTTGATCAAGTTCTACACTGTTTGCCAAGTAGGTCGTGAGCCGTAATTAAAGATCACTTATTATATCTTTGTGATCTTGTATAAAATAAAGTCATATTGTGTGCACGAATTAGAATCGTCTCCGTGAGGCGCTTATAATGAACACACAACATACATTATTATCATTATTTGATACTAATTTAATAAATTTCTGACGACCGGAAGTGGAGATATTAGGGATAAGGCATCACTACCCACAACATCCAGGACACAATCCGGGAATTTCTCGGACAAATCAACTTACAAAACGGACCCCTAAAATATTCAAAATGATAAATAATTGGTAATAATCTTTTTGAATGGAGCTAAACATTTTATTTGATACTAATGTTTACTAATTTCTGACCACCCGAAGTCGTGATATTAGGGTTTACGCACCACTACCCGAACATCCATGTCATAATCCGGGAATTTCCCGGACAAATTAACTTCAGAAATGAACACTTAAAATGTTAAAACTGAAAAATAAATTTTAATATTCTTTTAGAATGGAGCTTAAAATTTTATTTGATACTAATGTTATTAATTTGTGACCACCCGACGTGGAGATATTAGGGATAACGCACCACTACCCCCCCCCCCCCTTTTCCGGACATTTTCCGGACATTAGTGTTCGCCACAACTTGCACGACATTTGAAGCAATAGACCACATGCGCGCGCAGAACACGTGTTTATCTTACTTTTCCTTAAAAGATGGAACACGAGGGTAAAAATCAAATTATAGAAATTGACATTTTTCAATCTTGCAATAAGAAAATCACCCTAAAACTAATTCAGAACGGTGTTCAGAAATGTCTTTTTCCATGTATTTGTTCAAAATGCGTTGTCATCGTTCGTAGACTTCAACGCGTTGCGTCCGGAAGCCGAAGACAACCGCAGCGACTCTTCCTCAACTGACCTCCCACCATCACCTGGCCCGCAGACCAAAAATAGATATCCTAAATTTCCCAAACTTAAAATACTTAATGTTAACTTCCAGTCAGTTAAAAATAAGATACCCGAACTTCATACACTCTTAGACACTGAAAAGCCGGACATTCTCATAGGCACCACAGATGCTTGGGGTCAGGTCTGATTAGCTTTCTAGCCCGAAAGAACAGGCCTACTATCGATAAAACTTGTTTGAAGGCCTTAAAACAATGTTTTAAAAAAGGTCCCCATCACTGATAGGCTCTAATATACACAAGATAACAATCTTTTCCAGATCTGAAAATAGGGGTCACACAAGAAAACATCGCAATATTATCAAACTACGAAATATATCTACAACTTACACACATCCGTCGATCCTGCAAACATTCCTCTTCACGCTCCCACAAATGTCATCCTTAGATCTTGTCAAATAGAAGCATTATTCGACGAAGACTTTCACAAAAACAATATTTTTCTTGTCAAACACATCTTCTCGCAGACGGTTCCCGGCTCAATGGCGATTTAGCCGTTCGATCAGAGGGGCGCGAAAACCAATATTTCAAACGGGTATTTTACAGTACCTGGCGGAAAAGTGCGAGTGTTTCCGGATTGTTACGGAAATTCAAATTTGAACTATCTATCAATCTTTTACTACTGAGTCGGTCATATTTGGCCATTACCTGACTAAATTTACAATTTAGCTTTTTAAAAAAGTCACTGGATTCAAACTATTTACAGTCTGAATAACAGAGCTATGGTAATACGCTGCACCAGAGTGTATCTTATAGAAGGCTAAAGAGGACTCCTCACGACGGGCCTCTATGTGGAGTGTGATAGCTCAGTGGTTAGTGCACTTGCCTCTCATGCTAGAGGTCCCGGGTTCGATCCCCGGCAGCGGCAGTAAAATTTCGGTGTCCAAACACGCTCCATCGGCATCATTTGCAAGGAATAATTGTCATAAAGTGCACCGTCCTTCTGACCGGGACGTTAACTGGAGGCCCCCTGTGCAGGGAGAACTATCCCCTGTGCAGGTTATAGATCTCCACCGTAATTACATGATTTCTGTGTAGGCTTTCATCCTGCAAAACCTGGAGTGTCGGTAATGGTCAAATGTGACCGAAGCAGTATCAGTAGATAGATAGATAGATAGATAGATAGATAGCTATAGGGGACAGCGTTAACCATGTCACTGATGCTACTTCAATTTCGTCATTGTCGTCAGGTCAGTCAAGCAGATGTCCTCTGTACCATTTCCACCACGACTAATATTTTTATCAATAGAAGAACATAATACCATTTTCAATTTCCGACCCTACCCAGTGTCGTCTTTGCATTTTCACATAGTAATTTCAGGTTTTTAGTACATTTTTTGAAGTTTTGGGTATAGAATTTAGTACCTTCCAAAATACAGAGCTGACTTTTTAAGCATCTAAAATGAATTATGATATACAGTGCAAGTCTCAACATGACACTTTTATTAACGTGTAGAAAAAAAATACTAGCCCGACCCTTTTTTCGGGATAAAAATTAAATAATAAAAACAGTTTCTCCTACCTACCGACCAAAATGTTTTCAGCATGTTAGCGGAAACAGCTATTGTTTACGCCATACTTAAGGTAGTATCGCTGATATATGTTAACTCCAATCAAGATCGTTACTGATGGTGATACCAAGATGTTTGGAGGATTGAAAATTGATACGATGCCAGTGGAAATATCATTGATGCACAGAGAGAATAACAGTGGACCAAGAACAGTCCCTTGTGGGACTCTTGACAACATAGCAGCCGCTCTGAAGATTCATCATTAACAACAATGCGCTGTTAAGTAGTTCATTTTGTGGGCAGAATAAATGTGTCCACCTATCCCCCTTTACACGTTAACGAGTTTGCTAAAATAAGCAATCTAGCAAACGGGTAGATCTTCTCCTCCTTGATTTGAGTGAAGCTTTTGACAAAGTTGCTCATGAAAAATTGCCTTTGAAATTCAACTTTTATGGCATAAGGAAAATACTCTAAACTGGTTTAAAAACATCTTGAATTAGTTTTGCTTAAAGGTAAACATTCTGGAAATATCCCAGTATCTTCAGGTGTTCCGCAAGGCTTGGTTCTCGGTCCCATATTGTTTCTGGCCTACATAAATGACCTTCCGGATCAGGTTAGATCAAAGATCCGATTAGTGGCAGATGACACAGCCATGTACCTTGCCTTAAACGCCCAAGCTGACTCGGAGATCCTAGAGAAAGACATAGAGCAACTAGAAAAAAAATGGGATATGAATTTTAACCCTTCTAAATACCAGATCATTCATGTGGCCCGACAAATATTATCCTTCCCAACTCAGAATCTTCTCCATGGCTATATACTTTAAAGTGTTCATTCAACTTAATATCTTGGGACCACAATATCAAAAGACCTCGAATATACAGACCATATAAATATAGTATTTCCAAAAAGGCAAATCAGAACCTAGGTTTTCTTTAACGTATTATTCGGATCCATAACAGGGACCTGAAAACCACAGCATACAAAACTCTTGCCAGTCTAGAGTTAGGGTAAAGTAGAAGTAAAACAAAGATCAGGAATTGATACAATTAACTTACTCCATCCATAAAAGACACCAAAGGGAAATAAATACAAACATTAAGCGACCAGACCATAATGGAAACCTAAACAAAGGAAGGCCATATGGACAGTTACTTTCCCACAAAATGGCCATATGGCCATCCAAAATTAAAAGACACAAGTGATACACACAGTAAGTAACAAACAACAACATAAATAAATCGCCACAGAAGAACCGCCTTGGAACGGTCAGTGAAAAGATTTCCACTGGGGGGGGGGGGGGGGCTTAAATCGATTTTACGTGGCCACAATCCTCGCCCTTACTTCCGTCGCGATTTAGATAAATAATTTGTTCAGTCCGCATGAAGGTCTCCTAACTCATCAGAGCAACATCTCCGTGAACACAAACAATCAAAGAACCACAGAGGTGAGACAACGGTGAGGACTCGACAGCAAGAAACCACTGAAATGCTTGAGCAAAAGAAAGCCAACAGTTAGGCCTCAATTGTGTTTGTTCTTTTTCTAGCTATCTGAATAATATTGAATTTGAAACTCTCAAACCCCATTTTCTAGTCCAACACCCTAATCTATCGATATCCTTCTGAAGTTCCAATGAGACATCTGCGTGTCTAATTTCACGATAGTATTAACGGTCATCTCCGAAAAGTCTTATTTCAGAATCAATGTCAGGTAAAATATCATCAATTTTCAAATAAAACAACAATTGACCCAGAACGGCCCCTTGTGGGACACCAGACAAAACTGGAGCCCTCCCTGAAGTTCAATCAATAACAACATTTTTTTATGGTTGCTTTTTGTAGCAAAGAAAGGAATGTATCGAAATGAGTCTTTCCAACATGCGATAATGAGATAGTTGGTCTTTTAGTAATTCCTGAGGGGTTATAAAAAAAGCCTTTTTTAAAATCTAAGATAAATGTATCCACCTGGCCTCCTTTATCCAAATGCTCAAAGAAAACTCACACATACTAGAACAGTGAGAAAATACGTGGCATATGAATGTTAATCCCTCTAAATGCCAGGTCCTTCAAGTTCAGATTAAATATCTTTTTCGCAATATTCAGCTGAAGAGTGTTACAGCAGCCAAATATCTCGGGGTTACAATTTCTGATGACCTTAATTGGAGTACCAATACAGATAACAGAAGAAAAGCTAATCAGAACATTGGTTTTCTGAAAAGAAACATCCGAGTACATTAAAAGGACTGAAATCAGTGGCATTCAATGCTTACCCCTTTAGTATGCGGCCACGGTATGCACCCCCCCCCCCCCCCCCCACACACACCACCACCACCACATACACACACCGCAGCTTATGTATACAAAGTGTATACAGTCTAAAGAAGGGCTGCCAGGTGGGCAACACATGACTTTAATTACTCTTCCCGGGATACATCTTTGCTGAAGGACCTAAACTGGCGTCCCCTTGAACAACGCCGTATTGACAGTTGCCTTGTTTTCATGAACAAGATCGTTGCCATTGCCGCATCTGAATACCGTAATCGGCAATACAAGGTTATCAGCCCATAATCACCTTTGCATACAGACAGATCTTCACTAGAACAAACTATTACAAGTACCCTTTCTTTCCAAGAACCACTACCAACTCATGTAGTTATTATTCCCACCCTAGTTAAATAAAAAATGAATACAGTAGCTGGCACCGTTCAGCAATGCTGTTGGTCTGGTGGTTCATGTTCTTAGGAATCCCAATTCTGTTTTTTTTTTATCTTGTTTCTTTCTTTCTTTCTACTGATACTGATTGAGTCGGTCATATTTGACCATTACCGCAGGTGTACATTTCATACACTCCAGATTTTGCAGGATGAAAGCCTACACAGTAATGTAATTACAGTAGGGTTCTTTAACCTGCACAGGGGATGGTTCTCCCTGCACACGGGGCCTCCAGTAAACGTCCCGATCCGTAAGACAGTGCACTTTATGACATTCATCCCTGCAAATGATGCCAACTGAGCATGTTCGGACACCGAAATTTTATCGCCGCTGCCGGGGATCGAGCCCGGGACATCTAGCATCGGAGGCAAGTGCACTAATCACTGAGCTATCACGCTCCTTTTAGCTACACTGTACGAACTAATTTCATCAACTTTTCTTTTTATGCCCCCGCCATTCGAAGAATGGTGGAAAGGGCATATAGCGTTGCCCCTGTCCGTCCGTCCGTCCGTGCGTCCGTTCGTCTGTCCGTCCGTGCGTCCGAAACTTAAACGCAGTCAATAACTTCCTTATTTCTTGATGGATTTTAAAATTACTCGGCATCCATGTTAACCATCATGAGACGACGTGTCACGTGCAAAACCCAGGTCCGTACCACCAAGGTCAAGGTCATACTTAGAGGTCAAAGGTCAAAAAAAGGGTCCGAAACTTAAACGCAGTCAATAACTTTTTTATTTCTGGATGGATTTTGAAATTATTTTGGAGAAATGTTAACCATCATGAGTCGATGTGTCACCTGCAAAACCCAGGTCCGTACCTCCAAGGTCAAGGTCATACTTGGAGGTCAAAGGTCAAAAAAAGGGTCCGAAACGCAGTCAATAACTTTCTTATTTCTGGATGGATTTTGAAATTACTTAGTAGAAATGTTAACCATCATCAGTCGATGTGTCACATGCAAAATCCAGGTCCGTACCTCCAAGGTCAAGGTCATACTTGGAGGTCAAAGGTCAAAAAATGGGTCCGAAACTTAAACGCAGCCAATAACTTAGTTATTTTTGGATGGATTTTGAAATAATTTTGAAGAAATGTTAACCATCATGAGACAATGTGTCACGTGCAAACCCAGATCCGTACCTCCAAGGTCATACTTGGAGGTCAAATGGCATAAAAAGGGTCCAAAACTTAAACACTGTCAATAGCTTTCTATGGATGAATACGAACATAGACATATTTTCGGGCGGGGGCATCTGTGTCCTATGGACGCATTTCTAGTTTTTTTTTTTTTTGTTTCACTTTTACTAATCTCCTTCAACACTTGGTTAACCGGACCTGTTTGATGCCCCACCCCCACTCTCGGCTGTTAATAGATAGGTCTTAGCTACATTGTCCTCAACACCCTCAGTTGAGGAAACGATCGAATCGGGAAGGGCATTGAAATCTCTGATGGTACAAGTGGGGAAGGAATCTTTGTAAATATCATTCTTGCGATAGTGGACTCCTTCCTCAAGGTTCTTTGTTTTAATTGCAAGGATAAAAAATAAAATACATTATCATTATTTAGAGGGCAATTTATATTACATAGTGTTTCCGTACTAATGGCCAACAATAACTGCGTTGTTGTAAGGGGTATTGTTTTATACATCTTATTTTATCAAAATAGACGTTGTTCTCAAAACAACGGATCGGTTCTAAGGTACCGACTTTTACCGTTTGAAATATTGGTTTTCGCGCCCCTCTGATCGAACGGCTAGATCGCCATTGAGCCGGGAACCGTCTGCGAGAAGATGTGTTTGACAAGAAAAATATTGTTTTTGTGAAAGTCTTCGTCGAATAATGCTTCTATTTGACAAGATCTAAGGATGACATTTGTGGGAGCGTGAAGAGGAATGTTTGCAGGATCGACGGATGTGTGTAAGTTGTAGATATATTTCGTAGTTTGATAATATTGCGATGTTTTCTTGTGTGACCCCTATTTTCAGATCTGGAAAAGATTGTTATCTTGTGTATATTAGAGCCTATCAGTGATGGGGACCTTTTTTAAAACATTGTTTTAAGGCCTTCAAACAAGTTTTATCGATAGTAGGCCTGTTCTTTCGGGCTAGAAAGCTAATCAGACCTGACCCCAAGCATCTGTGATAGGCACTGAGTCATGGTTAACCCCTGACGTACAGAATAGCGAGATAATTCCACCTGATTTAGGTTATTCCATATTTAGAGAGGATAGAATGTCAAGTACAGGGGGTGGGGTATTTATATTAGTGCGAGACACTATCATCGCGTCCGAACTGCGGCAATTTAAAACCGACTGTGAAGTGCTTTGGATCAAAATAGAGCTTGTTGGGCGAAAACCATTGTTCATCGCAGCCTACTACCGACCAAAAGAAAGTGATGCCCTCAGTACTGAGGAGTTTAAGAAATCCTTGGATTTGGTAGGTCAGCAAAAGGGGGACATATGGATTTTGGGTGATATGAATTATCCAAAGCTAGAATGGGATGATGATGATGTGCCTCTCATAAAGCCCGGTTGCTCCCATACAAAGCTGTATGATAGTTTCATTGAAACCTTGCGTGACCACAGCTTGGTACAAATGGTAAGAGAACCAACTAGATATGGCAATATTCTAGACTTGTTTCTAACCACAAACCCCACATTGGTGAACTCTGTTAGTACTATTCCAGGCTTGTCTGATCACAATATTGTCAAAAGCATAGTTGAAACGAAACCCAAGTTGACTAGGAAAGCACCCAGGAAAGCTCACCTGTACAGGAAGGCTAATTGGGAGAACCTACGATCCCACATGCAATCCTTCTGTGACACTTTTATGTCCCAGATTGAAGGTAAGTCTGTTGAGCAGCTGTGGTGCGAATTCAAGGAGGCTCTTAATGGGGGTATCAACAAATTTATTCCATCAAGATTTGTTGGTAGTAAGAAGCACTTGCCCTGGATTACCCAATCTATTAAAAGGGAAATACGTAAAAGAGACCACTTATTCCAAAAATTCAAAATGTCAAAAAGTCCGAAAGATAGAAGAGCCTTCTTGAATAGCAAACACGGCGTAAAACAGAAAATAAAGGCAGCACACAACAAATACCTAGAAGACATCCTTGGATTGAATGACCCAACAGCTGATGAGTCCAGTAAGTCAGCGTTTTCTAGGAAAAAGTTGTTCAGCTTTTTAAAGAGCTCGAAAACAGACGCACAGGGTATACCTATCTTGAAAAAAGGTGGCCTCACGAAGAAATAAACATAAAATTGCTATGCTTTACAAAATGTATCATGGCATTTCTCCAGCATATCTATCTTCACTCTTACCAGCTACAGTGGGAGAAAATGTTTCGTATAGCCTTCGTAATTCTACCAACATTCAAACTATTCACAGTCACTCACAGCTCTACTTTAATTCTTTTCTTCCAAGTGCGATAAGAACTTGGAACTCTCTGTCTGAGGAGATCAGAAACAGCTCCAGTTTAGCATCACTCAAACGTCAACTCAATACTAACTTAATCCCTACGCCTCGTCATTTCAACGCAGGGAAACGTCTCGGACAAATTTATCACAGCCGGCTTAGAACCAAATGCAGCTCCTTAAACGAACACCTCTTCTCAAGAAACATTGTCCCAAGTGCTTTATGTGTATGTGGTCTCGTCGAAGACACCGAACATTTTCTTCTTCACTGTCCACGATATGCGAACTTTAGAGAAGAAATGTTAAGATCAGTTTATCAGTTTTGTCAACCAACTCTCGATACTCTACTTTATGGTGACCAAACACTAAATTACAACGAGAACAAACAAATCGTCCTCCTTGTCCATAACTTTATTTTAAAAACTAAAAGATTCCAAACCAACCATAATTAGGCGATGAATGCACGTATCATTTCCTACCGTATTAGACACACTTTCACTTCTTTTTTTTTTTTTTCCTTTTTTGATGTTAGTCCGAGAACAGAGTGTGGGCTAGAATATGTCTTTTTTAAATCTACGGCAAGTTTACTTGTCTAACCAGGCTCTTTTCTGTGATAATCTCCCGAACCGGTAATTCTCCAACAAATACACCTAAATATTTTGGTTTGTTACTCTTATTTTGTTTTTAGAGAACTACCTCGCAAAGTTAACCATACGACCTTAACCTAAGTTATATCCAACCTTCAGAACGACAAACCTATACGTTCCGCCTTTGAAGAAATAGTTTTATTGGTACTTGATAAAACACCTTTGATTTGAATGTCTCAGACCTTTTACATGAGAGCGGCAGAAGCTGTATTGTTTTTTCTTTGTTATTTTTTACCCTGATGGATTCCCCGTGGAGCCCCCCCCCCCCCCCCTCCCTCCAACGCTACCTTCACCTTTACCATTTTTAGTATGTAAAAATGCTACAAAATAGCTTTGAACATAGTCGCTAATTCTGTACTTACAATAGTTACTGTTTTGCATCGACAATTATATAGATTTAATTCAATGGTATTATCGCAAATGTTTAGGGAAACAGATTCAAATAAGTCTCTGACTTTCTTCTGAATCCCTTTTTGTATGATTTCAGTCATATTTGCTTTGTATTGTACTTGTAGAATACGAATAAAATATGTTTAAACCAAAAAAGGTGAGTCAACCTACACACAGAATGTTGACCAGGCAAATGTACTAAACGCACAGTTCCATTCTGCATTTTCAGCTAGATCAGCACTTAATATACTGCCTGATGTCATAAGGTGCAGGTTTCCAGTAATGCCAGAGATAGAGATTTCTGTGAACGGAGTTGCCAAACTCCTATCAAACCTAAATTCTGCAAAGGCAGCTGGTCCGGATGCAATCAGGCCTATAGTATTGAAGGAACTCAGTCAGGTTATAGCACCAGTGATTACTGCTATTTTCCAGAAGTCTCTGGATACAGGTATGGTCCATTCAGACTGGAAAAAAGCCCAAGTCTGTCCTCTCTTTAAGAAAGGTAGCAAACAGGACCCTGCTAATTACCGTCCGATATCACTTACATGTATTTTGTGCAAGACTATGGAGCATATCATTGCTTCTAGTCTCACAAAACATTTCAACCAGAATGACATTTTATATGACCTTCAGCATGGCTTTCGAGAACGAAGGTCATGCGAAACCCAGCTTGTACAGTTGATTGACGACCTTGCACGAAACATGACAGAAGGTAAACAGACAGACCTTATATTGCTAGATTTTAGCAAAGCTTTTGATAAGGTCAACCACCTCAAACTATTATATAAATTGCAGGTACATGGCGTGCAGGGCAGGACACTTGGATGGATTGACTCTTTCCTTTTAGGCAGGAGCCAGACAGTTGTCCTCAATGGGGAGAGCTCGGATGAACTTCCTGTCCTTTCGGGAGTTCCCCAGGGGTCAGTTCTGGGTCCTATCCTGTTTTTACTGTATATAAACGACCTGCCGGAAAACTTACAGTCACAGGTTCGTTTGTTTGCAGACGACACTGCAGTATACTTGGCAGTGCAGGGCCCGGGGGACTCGAAAAAACTTCAGGATGATTTGAATCTGCTTCAAGAATGGGAGAAAGAGTGGGATATGGAGTTTAATCCATCCAAGTGTCAGGTCTTGCATATAACCAGATCTCGTAGTCCTACCAGGTATAACTACACCATGCATGGTCAGACCCTTGATTCTGTTGAGAATGCCCGGTATTTAGGTGTCGACATATCCTCGGATCTGAGCTTCGGTCACCATATCAACAGAATTACCACTAATGCACAAAAAAATCTTGGTTTCTTGAAAAGGAATATAAAAACTACCCATTCTGGAATTCGTGAGGCGGCTTATAAAACTATTGTTCGACCCCAGCTTGAGTACGCATCTACTTCTTGGAGTCCACACACAAAAAAAGACATTCACAAAGTTGAGATGGTGCAGAGAAGGTCGATTCGTTGGATATGTCACTCGTACTCCTATTATGACAGTGTTAGTCGTATGCAGTCAAACTTAGGCCTCAGGTCACTGGAACAGAGGAGAGCCGATGCGAATGTCATACTGCTATACAAGATAGTCCACGGCATCGTTGCCATTCCACTTCCAGCGTACTTTGAGCAACTTACCAGACAGACACGACATAGCCATCCCTATGCCTTCCGCCAGATACACACTACTGCTAACTATTACAAGTATTCATTTTTTCCATTGTCTATAGTTTACTGGAATAGTCTCCCATCCGAGGTTGTCATGCTGCCTACACTTGACCAGTTCAGTGTGGCAGTTCGGTCGCTGGACCATCGGCTGCCATAACACAACAATAAAGCTGTTTTTAACCTGTTTTTAAATTCTGCACTTTTCTTTTAACACTGTCACCTTTCACTTTTCTTTTTCTGTCCTTGCATCGGATTTTAAGTCGCAATCAACCTGCACATAATCCTCGCGAGGGGGTGCTGCAGTATGGAAAGATAGATAGATAGAGGCCAGCAAGTGCCACCTTTTTCAATGGGTCTTGACTGTTAGCACGTGTATCAGTGTATATATGGTGGGTGGGGAAACTAACATTCATCAAGTCTTATGTAACAAGTCGACTGTGTGGCTCAGTAGCTCAGTCGGTAGAGTTTTCCTGCTGATAACGCGAATGATGTGGGTTCAAGTCCTGGTGGAGCCATTTTCTTTTTGGCAGTGGCTAGCCGTCCGGTACCGGACGACCAGCCTATGAGTCTGCCCGTCCGGTACCGGACGACCAGCCAACGAGTCTGCTCGTCCGGTACCGGACGGCTAGCCAGCCCACGTAGGAATGTCTAGCCGTCCGGTAGTAAATTTATGTCTATCATTTTATATAGGGTAGGCGTTCCCTATTATCCCCTTTATGCTGTAATAACAATATTTCTAATTTACTCTAATTGTATTCTTATTACCTGTTTAAATTGTCGCCATTTTTTCACTAAATTTCAGTATGGGACAACTGATGCAATAGACTGTTGTACGGGCACTGTGACATTTATTATTATTATGTCAATGTTATGATTTCTATTTTTATATTATTATTGTTATTATTAAAATCTGCAAATGTGTATCCGATGTTGAGCTTGATATTAATCGTATATATTTAACCTATCAGTTTAACATGGTAGGTACAAAGAAATATCAATTAGGGGTAATTATCTTGTTAGCAGGGCACACATAAAGGCAACGATCCGAAACTCCATGAGTAGAGCAATTACCGTAATGATTCTTTGTATTAATTGGTGCAGATAGGCTTAGGCAAATAATGCAGTCCCAGATTAGACCGCTCCTGAAGCAGGGTCTACACTGTTTGCATTCCATTTGCACCTTTTGGACTCTTTGCCGGATCGTGAAACAAATTTGTTAAAAATTTAGGAGAATAACTGCAAGTCATGAAGACTTATTTCTTAGGATTTTTGCGGTACTGCTCAGTTGTTATTAGTTGTTTTTCGCGCTGCTTGGATCAAACGTTTTAGTACCTTCAAGCCGCATTTACATAAAGAAAAGAAAAGTAAAATATATAAACTTATAAAAAAAAAGTTATATTACCGATTTGTAGTTACTTATAAATATATTTTTGATAGTAATAATAATAGTAATAAGTTAACACGACTACAGCTTTTATTATCACAGGCATAATTGTTACGACATTCATGCATTACCGATACGGCTGTGTTTATTTACCTTATTTTTAAAATGATCTCAATGAAATTTACTTAGTCTCAAAGTAGGAACTATTTAGTGCTCCAGAAAATGATACAAGTGCTATTCAGCATTCATACCCTATATGAAATGAAACACTAAAATTTACTACCGGACGGCTAGCCAGTCCTACGTGGGTTGGCTAGCCGTCCGGTACCGGACGGGCAGACTCGTAGGCTGGTCGTCCGGTACCGGACGCCTAGCCACTGCCTTTCTTTTTACACCCATGTGACATTTGGTCCAAGTTGTATATATTTTTAACCCGACACTTTTAACTGTACATAGTCTTAGAGGCTTGCTGATCGCCATCACCAATCCTTGCCACGCAGAGCTAAATATGTTCTTTTCGAAGATCCCAGCTCTCTACCAGGAAGAAGAAGAAGGTGGCCAGTGTGGGAGTCCAGCAGCCCATCTGAGGGCATGATAGAGTATGAAAATTAAGTGGCTGCCGGACTGTATAGGACTTAGAGACCGTGTGGATCGGTAGTTCAGTTGGTAGAGTGTTCGCACGGTATTCACCTTATTTGCATTATCTGCTGGTTCCTAGTCTGAAGATTATAAGTGTTTGAAAAACAGGTAACCAGACCCCCCTGACCTTGAAAGGTCAGGGGGGTCTGGTTACCTGTTTTTCCGATATTGACAATGTGAAAGCTTGGAGCAAGCAAATAATGCAAATAAGGTGAATGCGAAAGGCCCTGGCTCGAGTCCCAGTCGAGTCCTGTTCTTTTTCCACCCCTGTGACACTTACCTAGCTTCTTATATGGAGTCTGTCACATTTGGCCATTACCGCTTCTTCCAGTAATGGATTTGGGATCTTCGTAGAACGTATTTGAGTCTACGGGACAAGGTAGTGTGATGGCGTCAGCAAGCCCCAGGATCTATTTACAAGTTGGTAAAAGTAAAACCAGGTTAAAACTATGTACAGTGATGTCTTCTCTGTCAGTGTTGCAGCTGGTTATTCTGGACAGGAGTCTGTTCCAGTCCCTGGTAGGGATGTAACGATAGTCGAAAAATGACTATTGCAATACTATTGACATTGCAGGAAGAACCATTGCGATACTATTACTATTGCTGACTACTATTGCAATACTATTGCGATACTATTGCCTGAAAGATATTTCTTGTTTTAGAAGAAAATAAAAAGTATTCAAACCGTGAACTGTTTTTCTGTATGTATTATCTGCATAAAAGAAATACAAGACAATTTACATGGAGGGACAACTGCTGCATACTCCTGTTTGCTTTTCTGCCTGCCCCTACAAGAGGAAATAGCTCCCCAGGAGCATCTTTTTTCTTTCAGATGTAAATCATCTTGGAGACTCATTTCAATAGAAGTTGCCAAATACATGTATCAATTCACAGTGAGAATGTACCATCAGTTTCTTAATCGAAATGAAATACATTTGGACCCAAATTTTCCCCAACAAACATTTATAAATATAATCTAAGGTTTCTTTCAAGTTTTAAGTACAATACTTTTATTTCTGTACGACTTTAAATGCGGCAATGTGGTAGAAAATACTACAGTTGTCACGGTCAATAACGGTCCTTTCTTAAGTTAATTGCAAACATGTCATAATAGCTTATCCAATTTGTAATTAAAGATACAATTATATACACTCATTTAGCTTGACACGCATGATTAACACGAGCTGCAGCCGATATACTCAAAATATCAAAATTGTCAGCTTAGCGAGAAAAGAGAATAAAGATTGCAGCTTAATTTATAATTTAATGATCTAGCAACCAGACGAGTCATCCATCCAAAACGAAGCCAAACTTTCACACCCGCCCTACAAGTAAGTTCAAGGCAAACATAAAAATTTTCCGCCATCCAGATCGCCATAAAATCCACCGTCCACAAACCACCGCTACCGTTTTTCTGCTAGCGACCGGCAAATGACGTCATCTGACCTCATCAACCCCACATGTGTTTGATGTCATTGTTTTATTTTATTGGGGCATATTTCTATCATGAAAAAAACGTTGTTTGGAACCAGTAAAAAATATTTTCTCGATAAATAAACGATTGTGAATAGAGGTGGATAGAAAACTGAGCCCTGCTCCCAACTTAAACCCGGAAACAACTCACGACTTATCCCCGGAAGCTCCGTGTCAATCACCAACAACAGCATACAGATGTGTTTAGACAAACTAAAGCGTTCGACTTTTCCCGCCAAGGGTCGGCTATTTGGCGCCAAAACATAACCATTCACGAGACTGTAGAATAGTCTGTTTTTATTACACATACATATACCTTTAGATATATCATATAGCTAATAGTCTTAGGAGCGATTAAATCCTTCTCACATTGATTGTGGATTATATTTTATGATTAATGGATAAATGCAAATTAGATAACTTGACCTTATTTCCACACCTTGTCATGCGGAACATTATATAGATTTTTTGTTAGCGCCGGAGGCTTGCGTTTACAGTGTGATAGTAGAATAGACTGGTCCGTGACAAACACAGTCGGCGTTTATAACACGATTCGATTAACTAACACGGTCCGTTTGTTGGACCGGCCAGAGTTCTGTGTTATAATGAGGTTGGAGTTGTAATTGTTTTCTAGTGCGGTATTTCCATGTGCATATTTTTAATACACTGTGTCCAAGATTTAAAAATAATTCCCCGGCTTTATAAACATGTCTGGATGCTCAAATTATTAACGTTCTTTGCAAGACGACACGCATTTCATTTCATTTGATGTCTGCTATTGACAAAATACGAATCCTCTAAAACATCAACCAGATTAATGTTTTTGCACCTTTCGAAGCGGTAGGGACATGTGCAGACTTCACATGCTTCAAGTGCTTATGTGGGCGGCACCCTTTGATATTAAAGAAATACTTTTGTGTAAACATGCATTAATTAATCATCCCTTTTCTTATCACTGGCTTACAGACAGCTTGCAGATTAGCGTAATCAAAATATGCGTGGTCATCCGTGTCAATTATTTCGAAAGGAATTAACATCAAAGTGTTTACTGTTGAAATGTGCTTCAGAAAGCTGAACATTTACACGTTCAATGAAGGAATTTTCAGCGTGCTGACATAGGGTGTAAAGTGGATAATGCATAACAAATATGATACATAAACACCGTATACCTGTAGGCTACCGCCAAATCACGATTCGGCTGAAATTTTATTGCCCCTTTATCTCGCGACAAGCAGCTGTTGATCCCCACTGATACGATAGATTATTGGATTATAATTAGGAAAATATGCAGTTTGACGCTTTACCGGGTACAAAAATGAAAACATCTGAAAAAAAAAAATTGAGATATAGAAAACTATCGAAACTATCGATAGTTCAAAACACTATCGGCGATAGTCATCGATGTTTAACTTTACCATTGATGCAGTACCATCGGCCCAGTGCCGATCGCAATGCATCGATAGTCCGATGCATCGTTACACTCCTAGTCCCTGGCTATGCTGGGGTGGGGGGGGGGGGGGGGGATGGGAATTGGAGTAGGTTGAGTTGGTGATTCTCTCCTAGAAAACTGCACTGGTCCTCTGGTGTCGTTATCGGTTTGGCTCGGGTAACTGTCGGCAGGTATATCTACCAGACTGTGTTCTATTCTTTAAAGCATGCTAAGCCCGTCGTGTCTTCTCCGTACATCGGGTGGCTCACAGTTAAGATCATTTAGCATCTTGGTGACACATCCTGGGGTTCTTGATGAGAAGTCGTTGAAGACATAGCGTGCCACTCTTCATTGGACTTGCTCCAGAGACTTAATGCTGGCTTGCTGATGGGGATCCCAGACCGTGGACGAGTACTGTAATACAGGACATACCATTGCCTTGTAGGTCAGGTCGTTGGCAGTTCCTCGGGTTTCTGCACAGGAATCCAATTGTTCCATTGGCCTTGCCTAGGGTATTCTGGATATGCTGATCCCATGACAAGTCTTCTGTTAGTGTCACTCCAGGGCAGGGCTCTCGATCTGCATAATTTGGGGCTGAAATTCGGCCCCGTTCCCAATTGGAAAAAAGGATAGTTGGCTGGAAAAAATTCCCAATCAGCAGTTGGAAAAAAACGGCAGAAAAAATGTATGTTTTCGAAAGCCACAAAAACAGATGACATTGCAGTGTTTTTTACTGTTGAAATTAACAACTGGAGCAAGAGTAGTTTTGACTTGTATTTTTATCAGCTTCTTTTGGATTTCAAGGTGAAAAACTCTCATTTGTAGGTTTTGGCTACTTATACATGTACTTGCACCAAAATTGCAACCGAAATTGCCGAATTCGTGTCGTGTTTTTTTTTTAAAAGTTGTCAACATCATAATTCCCAGTGTGTTACAACTTACATAATTATAAAACTGGGACTGTAAACATCATGCAAAATATTGAAAAAGCCTAAGTATAAAATTTATTTGCTCATTTTAAGGCAGATTTCCTTGAAACTGTCAGACTCAGTCACTTTACAAATGGCTTCTACTAGATATAACTTATGCACAAGCAGGCAACTTCTAGCCACAAAGCTTTCTGTTGTAGTTGATCAAACAAATGAATTGCAGCATCTGTAGCAAGGTTAATACATTTTCATAGTCATATGTATTACTTCATGATAAAACGGTTCAAACAATAAATTAATGGTTCAAATAATAAATTTATATCAAAATGATACACATTTTTTCCGAATTCCAGTTAAAATGTTGCTGATTTTCCCAATACTAAAGGCCCGGCCCCATTCCCAAAAAGTGATGAGAGCTCTGGAAAATTTAAAATCTTTGATTTCAGTAAGTGGCAGAAACATTTTTCTTTCTTTATATGTTTTGCATTCAAAAATATCTGCTATAATTTTCGAGACATTTAACTTTTTGTCACCTATGCATTTTTAAAGTCCTTGAGTATATATCAAGCAAGTTCACTCACCATCAAACTTGTTCAGAATGATCTCTGCATTATCTAGGTCGATTTCGAATATGGCCACCTTTGCCTCACAGGCTGCCAGTGCCTTGATTCCCAAGTGATCCATGTCTATGTACTCCATAATTTATTTATCTCAAACTTCAGTGTTAAGTATTTAAATCTCTTATCCGAGATGAGCCATATATGACCATCATGATACTCCAATTTTCAACAATTAACTCTTATTCTGCTGTTCACGGCAGCCCTTTGCTTTGCAAACAGTGCAGATCCAGATCAGATGGCTTCTGATCTGGATCTACAGGGATTTTCCTAGTGCAACATTGGGGCCGGTAATCAGACCCTATTTTTCCCAATTTGAAGACAGATATTCCCAAATTTTATTACAAATTTCCCAATTTATGTTGTGCAACATTTTGATAACAATTTCATGAAAATTTTACCAAAATTGACAAAGTTACAGCTGATTTAAATTCCCAGCTGTAAATATTAGCAAGCTGTTTTTCCCAAACCCAGTGGCCCCTGGACCCTGATTCTGAAGGGAAGGAAAGTCCCTGTAATTCTACACTGTTTGACATTCAATTTATGAATTTGTAGGAATAAATTACATCAAGTAATCTGATTGGTTCAAAGTCAGAAATGGGTGTGGCTAAACTGAATATTCAGCAAGAGAAGGGTTAACAGAAATTGAAGTGTAGTCTGACTATTACCTGACTTTCACCAAATTATTTTTTTTATTATTATTTTACAGGTGTTAAAAAGAAGAAGAACAGAAATGTGGATGTTGCAGTATGTATAATATTTGTAAAACATCACGAAAACATGCCTATAAAATTTTGGTCCTCTTGAACCCCATTTTTATAGAATGAAGCTGTGGTTTACAGGGGTAAACCTTATTAGCTCACCTGAGCACGAAGTGCTCAAGGTGAGCTTTTGGGATCGGTCTTTGTCCGTCGTCCGTGCGTCTGTCTTCAACTTTTGCTTTAAACAACTTCTCCAAAACTGCTGGACAGCTTTTGATCTAATTTCACAGGAATGCTGCTTGGGTGATCCTCTACCAAAATTGCTCAAACTGTTCTGCTCGGGTGAACAAGATGGCCGCAAGAGCTAAAAATAGAAAAGCCTTTAAACAACTTCTGCTTAACCAGTGGATGGATTTTGAAATTATTTCACAGGAATGTTCCTTGGATGACCTTCCACCAAAATTGATCAAATTGTTCCGCTCGGGTGAACAAAATGGCCACCAGAGCTAAAAATAGAAAAACCTTCAAACAACTTCTCCCTAACCAGTGGATGGATTTTGAAATTATTGCACAGGAATGTTCCTTGGGTGCCCCTCTACTAAAATTGCTCAAACCGTTCTGCTCGGGTGAACAAGATGGCCGCAAGAGCTAAAAATAGAAAAGCCTTTAAACAACTTCTGCTTAACCAGTGGATGGATTTTGAAATTATTTCACAGGAATGTTCCTTGGATGACCTTCTACCAAAATTGATCAAATTGTTCCGCTCGGGTGAACAAAATGGCCACCAGAGCTAAAAATAGAAAAACCTTCAAACAACTTCTCCCTAACCAGTGGATGGATTTTGAAATTATTGCACAGGAATGTTCCTTGGGTGCCCCTCTACTAAAATTGCTCAAACCGTTCTGCTCGGGTGAACAAAATGGCCACTAGAGCTAAAAATAGAAAAAACCTTTAAACGACTTCTTCTCCTTAACCAGTGGATGGATTTTGAAATTACTTCACAGGAATGTTCCTAGTGATTGCCTTAAAATGGAACAGCGGGGCGCGGCGCCCCGGTGCCTTAAATTTCCGCCCTCTTGCCCTAAAATTTGAAATTTTTTACCCTTTTGCGCCCCCCATTGCCTTTGTGCCCTGCAATAGACCCAATCTTTTGACCGTTTATCCAATAATCACGGGACAGGTATGCGTAATTACCGACACGCGACAATCGCAATAAATACACACAATGTTAAATACCTGTGTTGTGTTCAGTCGAGTGTATAGTATGGTTCCCGTTTTATTCCCGTATACAAATGACAATAACCAGGTTATTTATAAATGACCGCATTTGTTGACAAGAGGTCTCGATCACCCAAATTTTGGGCCGAAATTCGCCCCCATTCTAAATGCCTAAAAGTATCCAATATCCGGAAGACAAATTTCCAATGTGGCCAAGCACACTTGTCCAAGAAATGTTGCAGTGCTTCTAAAACTCTCTGAATAAATGCATGGTTTACAGTTTCAGTAATGCTAGTAAGGTTTACCAAATTATTCTTGCCCTTCATTCTACGATGTAGTTTTTTACGTAAGTACCCCACCCACTACATTACGGATTTTGAGGGCCTAAATATGCTCACTCTATTTTTTTTTTTTTTTTTTTGCAAGATATTTTGTTACAAATAAAATAAATGATTTTTTGACAATCTGAAGAAAAAATATTAAAGTTTTGCTTCAGAACAAAGTTGCCAGATGCACTGAAATGTGTGTCCTCCTTCAGGTCCGTCACTACGTTTTTATTAAGGTAGCAGTCACCAAAAATGTCAGAACGTTTAGATGATGGGAGAGTTGACCAAAAAGTTAAAAACTATAATCATTCTGTGCAATTATCTTTTGTTCTGTGTTTTTGTCTTGTATGAACCTGAATGAATGTAAGGAGGCCCAGGTACTTCTATCTATCTCTATCTTCTGACTTCTCTTTAACCCTAGGAAGGGACACAGACGGGGCATGTCATGTACATACACTCAAGTTTTGCAGGATGAAAGCCTACACAGCAATCATGTCATTGCGTTAGGGTTCTTTAACCTTCAACAGGGATGGGTCTCCCTGCACCGGGGGCCTCCAGTTAACGTCCCGATATGAAGGACGGTGCATTTTTGACATTCATCCCTGCAAATGATGCCAATGGAGCGTGTGTACGAACACCGACATTTTATCACCGCTGCTGAGGAATGAACCCGGGACCTCTAGCATCAGAGACAAATGCACTAATCACTGAACTATCATGCTACCCATCCCCCAGGTATTAGACTTCCTGCCTTGCCGTGGCCCTGGGGGCTCAATTCCCACTGGGCACATTGCCGCTGTGGTCTTTGTGCCCACTGGGAAGAGCTAAAGGAAGTACCACCCGTTTGCCGTGGGTGGCGTCCTGTAAGCCGGAAGAAGGGATCCTGGAGGTTGAGGGTTACCTGAGGTGGCGGTGCTTCAGGTTCCCAACACGCCTCTTTGGCCTGGCTTTTCGGTGTAGACGGGTGGCCGTGCGGTCCGGCACGGTCAATCGGCTGGTCACGCCGAGCCCTAGAGATACCACTTTGCTTTCTCTTCAACTCTTTTTGTATCTTTCCTGATACCAACCATATGCCCATTTACCTTACCCTTTTCTGTCTTTTTATCTCTAGAAGGCGGTGGCAAAACGGATCAATCGTGTAGGCATTTTGTTTATGCGAGTATATCTCACGTGTATCTCTAACACCTGCGAGTTGGATAACCACTCCATTATGGTGTTCCCTTGTAGGGCTCCACGGAGGGCGGAGAGCACTTGGGACGAAACTAGAATTTTTTCCTTATGCCTCATGGAAAAAAAAATAACCGCAACGCATCTAAACACAACGCACCTAAACGTAAAAAACAAGACGATTCATCCGAATCGGATGAACACAGTCAACAAGCCAGTCAGCAGTCAAGTCAACAAACCAGTCAGCAGTCCGCTGAACCAAATTTCGACAATGTTCCGCGCTTCTTGGTTGTCTCGTCGCTTGACGATACACGAAGTGTATCCAGCCTTTCTCCTTTCGTAATTGAGAAATGTATCAACTCCATAGCCGGACACCCTAAGAGTATCAAAAAGCTCAAATCAGGTGACCTTCTCTTGGAAGTCGAGAAAAAACAGCAAGTTGTAAGCCTGCTAAGCACCAATAAACTCTTTGATCTTCAGGTTAAAGTCTCTCTCCACAACACGTTAAATTCGTCTGAGGGAGTGATTCGCAGTCCAGAACTGCGCCCTTGTACAGATGAAGAGATCGTCGATAACTTGAAAGATCAGGGAGTTGTTGGTGTTCGTAACATCAAAGTCCGTAGAAGTGGTGTACTAAAACCAACAGCAACTTATGTGTTGACTTTTAATACACCAGTTCTACCCAAGAAAATCAAAGTAGCATATCTTTCCATTAACGTAGAGGTATACATCCCAAACCCTCTTAGATGTTACTCTTGTCAGGCTTTTGGCCATCATGAAAGCAGATGTCAGAGAAAAAAACTCTGTCCTAATTGTGGTGAAGAAAAGCATGTTGATAATCACCTCAACTGCAAAAATGAACCCAAATGTGTAAATTGTGATGGCAAACATGCTGTTTTCTCTCGAGACTGTCCGGCATGGAAAAAAGAAAAAGAAATACTAACCGTCAAATACCAAAGGGGGATAACATTCCCAGAAGCGCGAAAAATTGTCGATGAGCGATATATAACACCAACCACCAGTTTCGCCAGCATCACAAATGGTACTGGTGTAAAATGTACCAGCTCCGCGACACAGACTGCTGAATCATACATAGCTGAACTGAAAAAATCTGGTGCATGGAGTAAACCCACTCCAGCACCGCAAAGTTCAACCAACTTATCAAATGGCGCAATCCAGAATGCTTCGGATCGGTCGACAGCGACCGTACCGAAGCCAGCGCCGCACGTAAAAGAGAAACTCGACTCAGGTCGTACTAATAAGGGATCGGAAGATCCGACCAAAAAACATCAATTGTCTCAAAAACATACAGACAGACAACGTAAAATGGAAAGAGACAATATTAGATTTCAGAACAGATTCGGATCTTTGAGTGACAGTGATATGGAGTTCGCTGAAACTCCATCATCACCAAATGGCAATAACAGATCGAGGTCAGCAACACCACGAGCTGGTGGTAGCAGATCTATATCACCAATTGCAGCTCCAATATAGTTTCTAGTCTTAATCTCTTCATAAAATGGATTTAAAACACAAAATAATACAATGGAATTGTCGAGGTCTTAAACCAAATTATAATGAACTCTTATTACTTATTTCGTTATTAAACCCATCGGTTTTTTGTTTACAAGAAACTTTTTTAAAAACTGATGACAACATTGATGTCAGGGGTTTCAATACATACAACTATATCTATTCTGATGGTAGCAAACCATCTGGTGGCAGTTCAATTCTTGTTAAATCATGTTTACCACAAAGAGAGATCAAATTAAAAACAGACCTACAAGCTGTAGCAGTATCGGTTTCTCTGGATAAAGAAACTACAATTTGCTCTTTATATATTCCACCCTCATTTTCGTTAAAGCCCGAACATCTTGACTCATTGCTGAGTCAACTTCCATCGCCATATCTTTTAGTTGGCGACTTCAATGGTCACAATATTCTATGGGGCTGTAAAGATATCAATAACAGAGGAGCACTTGTTGAAGATTTTATTGCAAAGAGCGATCTTTGCTTGATGAATGATAAATCTTATACTTACCTTCACCCAGCGACAGGTCATTTGTCTTCTTTGGATCTCTCTTTGTGTCACCCATCTCTCTTCTTGGACTATGACTGGTCTGTTCATGATGATCAGTGCGGAAGTGATCACTTCCCTGTTATAATTGAGAGTGTAAACGAACCAGATGAGGACTGCAACCAGAAATGGAAAATGAATAAAGCCGACTGGGAATTATTCCATAATTTATGTGAAGAAGAGTTATCAATTGATCATTTTAATGAATCATCCGACATTGTTTCTGATTTCACAGATACACTTATTAACATATCAGAACAATGCATTCCAAAGACCTCCACAAATACTAAGAAAAGCAAGCCTTGGTTTAATAATGACTGTAAAGAAGCTATTAAAAAGCGTAAACAGGCTCTAAATAAGTTCTGCAAAAATCCCACTTCAGAAAAGCTCAACGACGTAAAAGTTTTTAGAGCTAAAGCTCGGCGAACAATCCGAGCTTCCAAACGAAAGTCATGTCTCCAAATTGAACTATAAAACCCCCATTAAAAAGGTTTGGGATATGGTACGAAAAATTTCAGGAAAAACAAAGTCTTCTAGTTTTACACATTTAAATACTGAATTTGACACAATAGCTTCAACAAAAAAAGATATTTCAGATACTCTTGGGCACACATTCTTGAGAAATTCATCATCGCGTAATTATTCTGACACTTTTAGAAATTTCAAAAAGGACCAAGAGAAAAGAAATCTAAACTTTAAATCACTTAATCACGAAGAATACAACAAACCTTTTAACTTATCCGAACTCGTTGAAGCCATTTGTTTGTTTGTTTGATTTGAGGTTTAACGTCCCCGTCAACACTGTAAAGGTCATTTTGGAGACGTTGCTTCCAATTTTGTGGGACTTTTACCCGACATTGAGATGAAATGACATCTCAAGTCCTGTCGCCCAATTAAACCAATAGGGTTTATTAGCATGGACGGTCCGCCTCGCACCGCGGTTCCTGGACAGGCTTAGATCCTCTAAGCGGTTTACCAGTACTAGTGTGCGGGCCGGATTCAGCTCTGCGTGGAAGCATCATGCAGCCCATATATTTCTTCAAGCCCCTACGTTGAAGCCATTGAAAAATCACATGATACGGCAACCGGCCCCGATGAAATTCATTATCAGATGCTTAAGCATCTGCCAAAAAGTTCTCTTACAACACTTTTAGATATCTTTAATAATATTTGGGAAACGGGGGTCTGTCCTGAGAGCTGGCGTGTAGCTACAGTTGTACCAATTCCGAAACCAGGGAAAGATCATGCAGAACCTACAAATTATCGTCCGATAGCTTTGACAAGTTGTTTGTGTAAAACATTGGAGAGAATGATAAACAAGAGATTAGTCTGGTACTTAGAGTCCAACAACCTCATTTCAGAATATCAATCGGGCTTTCGTTCGGAACGTAGTACCAATGACAATTTAATAAGACTAGAAACATTTATACGAGATGCTTTTATTAACAAAGAACACGTAGTAGCTGTCTTTTTCGACTTGGAGAAAGCATATGATACAACATGGCGATATGGAATATTGAAAGATCTACATAACATTGGCTTAAGAGGAAAACTTCCCAGTTTTATTGAAAGCTTTTTAGGGGAGCGCATGTTTCAGGTGCGTGTGGGGTCTACCGTGTCAGATTTCTATGATCAAGAACAGGGTGTCCCACAGGGTAGTATTCTTTCAACTACGCTATTTAACATCAAAATAAACAATATTGTACAATGTTTGGACGACAAAACTGATTGTTCATTGTATGTTGATGATTTTTGTATATGTTACCGTTCAAAAAATATGAAAACAATTGAACGAAAGTTACAACAAAATTTAAAAAGAATAGAAGAATGGACTGATAAAAATGGTTTCAAGTTCTCCAAGTCGAAAACGCAGTGTGTTCATTTTTGTAAACTACGGAAGAAACACGAACATCCTTCCCTGTTTTTATACGGATCACAAATTCCTGTTGTTGAAGAAGCCAAATTTCTTGGGGTCATATTTGATCAAAAGTTATCTTTTATTCCCCATATTAAATATCTTAAAGCGAAATGCTTAAAAGCTTTGAATCTTTTGAAAGTTTTAGCTCATACAAGTTGGGGAGCAGATCGGTATACTTTATTACATCTTTACCGGTCTTTAATAAGATCTAAATTAGATTATGGGTCTGTTGTTTATGGTTCTGCCAGAAAGTCCTATTTAAAATCCTTGGATACTATCCATCACCAAGGCCTTCGTCTGGCCATGGGAGCCTTCCGTACTTCTCCCGTATTAAGCCTTTATGTAGAAGCAGGTGAACCATCTTTAACCTCGCGCAGAGAGAAACTTTCTCTTCAGTATGCTATTAGACTTGCTGCAAATCCATCTAACCCGGCATCCAAAATTTCATTTCGACCTCAATTTGTAGATAGGTATGAAACTAAACCCACAGCAATTAAACCTTTTGGATTACGTATTTTACCACTGCTGGAAAATTCAGGTATCGACCTTAAAAATATTCAAAAACATGAAACCGCCGAAGTTCCATCTTGGTGTATTAAACAACCTTCTATTCTGTTCGACTTACATGATGGCAAAAAATCCGAATCAAATCCGATACTTCTCAAACAAAACTTTCAGGTACTGCAATCACGTTACGATGATTACCAGCAAGTCTATACTGATGGTTCCAAAGAAGGAGATAAAGTTGGTTGTGCGTATGTTTCTAAAGATACGCACAAAACCATGCGCCTTCCAGATGGTTCATCTATTTTTACAGCTGAAGCCAAAGCAATAGACCTAGCTTTAGATTTTATCAGTTCTTCAACAATTCAAAAAGCAATTATATTTTCTGATTCACTTTCTGTGCTTAAGGCTTTAGACCATTCATCATCTAAAAATCCTCAAATTCAAAAATTGATCGAAAAACATCATGAAATTTCTAAAACACACCAAATCTTGTTTTGTTGGCTTCCGAGCCATATTGGCATTGTCGGCAATGAATATGCTGACAAGAAAGCAAAGGAATCGCTCAATCTTGATCCATCTGTTTTTAAAATTCCTTTTAATAATTTTAAACCATTTATCAACAGATACATCTTGTCGGAATGGCAAGGCGAATGGGACCGTGCAATAAATAACAAACTCCATGCCATTAAACCTGTCGTTAGTACAAAATGCTCTCCTCCACAGTTTTCCAGGAAAGAGGATGTAGTATTAACACGACTGCGCATTGGCCATACTAGAGTTACTCATTCTTTTATTTTTAATGGTGATGATCAGCCTTCTTGTGTAGGTTGTGATCAGCCATTCACTGTGAAACATATCTTAATTGACTGTGTTGACTTTTCAACCTCACGTATTTTATATTTCAAAGCTGACACTTTGCAACAACTGTTTCGAGATGTACCTGTTGATAATATTATTTTATTCTTAAAAGAAATTGGACTTTTTCATAAGATTTAACTGTTTCAGATTTTTATACATTATCATTCTGACTTTTTACTTTTAATATCATCATAATTATTCATGCCGTTTAACCATTAACCGTTTGACGCTTATGACCCACAAAGAGGGTTGACGCGTCGTTAAACACGAAATCATCATCATCATCATCATGCTACCCATGATATTCATAGTTACCACATAGTATTCATAGTAGAATTACACTAGTTTAAATCTTTATGATAAAATTCTTACTGCAGTCACTGTCAGGAAGTGTCTGTCAAGTATTATTATCTTACCTAACAATTTACGGGCCCTTGAATATTGATCCGGATCCCAAACATTTGAGAGTTTGGGCCCTTGGGCAGGTTAACCTTTATCCCTGTTGTTTATTCCACAGTCTGCTATCTGGCATAGGCTTGCTCTTCAAATAACAATGGCATTAAAGAAAACCTTTCAGTGTTTGTAGTACACTTTCCAAATTTCAGTCAAAACGTCAATAATTTTCCCAATTCTAAAGGCTCCATTCCCTAAAAGGGGTGCAAGGCCCCTGCCTTGCCCTCTTTGGCAAGAGTCTGTGTAAGGTGTGCCCTTTTGATATGCAGTGCCGCATTGCAAAAATGCCCTTATTTTGCGTAGCACCCTGCCCTAATTTCAGTCTGCGGGAAACACTGTTCCTTAGGTGACCCTCTACCAAAATTGCTCAAACCGTTCCGCTCGGGTGAACAAGATGGCCGCCAGAGCTAAAAATAGAAAAACCTTTAAACGACTTCTTTTCCTTAACTAGTGGATGGATTTTGAAATTACTTCACAGGAATGTTCCTTGTGTGACCCTACACCGAAATTGCTCAAACCGTTCCGCTCAGGTGAACAAGATGGTCGCCAGAGTTAAAAATAGAATAACCTTTAAACGACATTTTCTCCTTAACCAGTGGATGGATTTTGAAATTATTTCACTGGAATGTTCCTTGGGTGACCCTCTACCAAAATTGCTCAAACCGTTCAGCTCGGTTGAACAAAATGGCCGCCAGAGCTAAAAATAGAAAAATCTTTAAACAACTTCTTCTCCTTAACCGGTGGATGGATTTTGAAATTATTTCGCTGGAATGTTCCTTGGGTGACCCTCTACCAAAATTGCTCAAACCGTTCAGCTTGGGTGAACAAAATGGCCGCCAGAGCTAAAAATAGAAAAACCTTTAATCGACTTCTTCTCCTTAACCAGTGGATGGATTTTGAAATTATTTCGCTGGAATAGAATAACCTTTAACAGACATTTTCTCCTTAACCAGTGGATGGATTTTGAAATTATTTCACTGGAATGTTCCTTCGGGTGACCCTCTACCAAAATTGCTCAAACCGTTCTGCTCGGGTGAACAAAATGGCCGCCAGAAATAAAAATAGAAAAACCTTTAAACGACTTCTTCTCCTTAACCGGTGGATGGATTTTGAAATTATTTCGCTGGAATGTTCCTTGGGTGACCCTCTACCAAAATTGCTCAAACCGTTCCGCTTGGTGAACAAAATGGCCGCCAGTGCTTAAAATAGAAAAAATTTAAACGACTTCTCCTTATCCAGTGGATGGATTTTGAAACTATTTCACAAGAATGTTCCTTTGGTGAATCTCTACCAAAATTGCTCATACTGTTCCGCTCGGGTGAAAAAAATGGCCACCAGAGCTTCTGCTTAACCGATGGATGGATTAATAGCCCTGGGGCCAAAAACGGCCCCGCCCCAGGGCCCACAGGTTTTACATAGGCTTATATAGGGAAAACCTTTAAAAATCTTCTTGTCTGAAACCAGAAGGCCCAGGTCTTTGATATTTGGTATGTAGCTTCGTCTAGTGGACCGCTACCAAGATTGTTCAAATTATAGCCCTTGTGCCAAAAACAGCCCCGCCACGGGGCCCACTGGTTTTACATAGGCTTAGATATGGAAAACCTTTAAAAATCTTCTTGTCTGAAACCAGAAGGCCCAGGTCTTTGATATTTGGTATGTAGCTTCGTCTAGTGGACCGCTACCAAGATTGTTCAAATTATAGCCGTGGTGCCAAAAACAGCCCCGCCACGGGGCCCACTGGTTTTACATAGGCTTAGATATGGAAAACCTTTAAAAATCTTCTTGTCTGAAACCAGAAGGCCCAGGTCTTTGATATTTGGTATGATGCTTCATCTATAGGGCCTCTACCAAGATTGTTCAAATTATAGCCCTGGGGCCAAAACCGGCCCGGCCCACTGGTTTTACAAGGGCTTATATTGGGGGGACCCCCCCCCCCCCCCCCCCCCCCCCCCCCCCCCCCCCCCCCCCGTGCCAGGGCCCACTGGTTTTACATAGGCTTTTATAGGGAAACCTTTAAAAATCTCGTCTAATACCAGAAGGCCCAGGTCTTTGATATTTGGTATGAAGGGTCATCTAATGGACCTCAACCAAGATTATTCAAATTATAGCCATGGGGCCAAAAATGTCGCCACCCAGAGACCCTTTGGTTTTACATACACTTATAAAGGGAAATTTTTAAAAATCTTCTTCTCTGAAACTGCATAGCCCAGGTCTTTGATATTTGGTATGGAGCTTCATCTAGTGGCCCTCTACCAAGATTGTTCAAATTATAGCCCTGGGGCCACAAATGCCCCCCACCCCAGGGCTCTTTTTTTGGTTATGTTTCGTGCCAAAAATTACAATTTATACTGGCATTAACAGGGAGAGGTCTAGTTAAACAATGTGTATGCTGGTGGTTTATAACTGCAGACCCCGTAGTCTGTTGAAATTTCTAAGAGATTCATTAAAACCTGTTGGTAGAAACCTTCAAGCTTGATTCAACTTGAACTTTGTCCATTTTTCGCAGTTTTGTCTACTTTCATTCTTCATTTGCACTCACACTCAGTTCCTTAACACATTTTGTAATGGAAACCCCAAAACAGGTATTTGGCTAACAGTGCAGACCCAGATCAGACACCGCAGAGCTCGGCATATGATCAGGTCTACACTGTTTGCCAGGGCTGACTAATCAGAGCTGAAATGATAATCGATCGATAACAAATTAGTAATCACTGAAGATTTGGTCATAATTTTACCTGTCTGGCTCTCTGTCAGAGCATGACTCCTACCATGTGCTATACTTTGCCATATATATTTGAACACACAAACCTGAGTAAACAGTGTAGACCCAGATGAGACGCCGCAGAACAAGGCATCACATCTGGGTCTGCACTGTTTGCCACTCATACAGCTATTTTAAGCACAGCTTTGGGTAGTAAATTGTACTTCTCAATAGTGGTGGGCCGATGATCGACTATAGTCAAAAGTCAGTTTGTTTTGGCTTCTGATAGCGATAATCGATTGAGAATTCTCTAGTCGATTGTAGTCGGTTCCGGTACTTGGTATTCCGAGTTTTAGTGCATTCCGGTATTCCGTCGCACTTTTCTATTACCGTATTTTGGCGTGTATTACAACAGTTTTTTTCCCTCAAATTACAGGCCCAAGTTCAGGGTGCGGGTAAGCCGCCCGAATTATTTTTGGACCATTTTATTTTTACTTTTATCAGCTGAAAATACGATGTATCTCATGTTATGCTCTATCCTTTTACGATTCCCGACATAATTAACGTTTAATTGTCCACTCAATTTTACTTACACATGAGTAATATTACAATCTCCATTTCTAGCAAGCCCGATTTTGTGAATATTATTCCTAAAACTCTGATTTTAAACGTAATAAACAAGCAAGTTCAATGCGAACATCAAAGTTTTCCGGCATCCAAACCGCCGCCAACAAACCACCGCTACAGTTTTTCTGCACGCGATCGGTAAATGACATCATCGGACCCCAGCAACCCCACACGTGTCTATTGTTTTATCTTAATGGGGCGTATCTTTCATAAAAAATTGTTTGGAAACGGTAAAAAAATTCTCGATCTAGAAACGGTTGTGGAAAACAGCAGTTTCCGTAAGCTCCGTGTCAATAACCAACAACAGCATGCAGATGTGTTAACATAAATTAAAGCGTTCGACTTTTCTCGCCAAGCGTCTGTTATTTGGCGCCAAAACATAACCATTCACGAGATAGTAGAATAGTCGTAGCAACTCGTCTAAGGAGAAATTAAATAATTTTCACATTGATTGCGGATTAAATTTTATGATTGGGGAATAAACGCAAATTAGAGACATAACTTGACCATATTTTCACACCTTATCGACACGCACCGCTGGGTGGCAATTATAATGACAGGGATTAACAACAGTGTCATAATTGAACCGTTATATATCATCAAACAGTGTAAATCCAAATCAGACGTCTGCGGCGTCTTTCTGAGGTGTCTGATCTGGGACTGCACTGTTTGCCGATGTCCCAAAAAAGGGCCGCGGGCATATGTGGGTTAATAAATAAATAACAATGGTGAACGGGTAAAGTTTTTTCAACATTTTAATGTAAAAAACATGCTTTCTGGTGATACTCGCACGCACGTGCATTTTCCCGCCTTTTGAAGACGATCGAGCGTTCCGTTGTGTGTTACAAAAACTGTCCTGATTCTTACTTTTTCTCTCTTTTTCTAAAATTCTTACTGGAAAGGGGTCTTCACTAAAAGGAAAGAATTTGCTCCTGGACTCTTATTGACAAGGTTGGCCAAAAACATATTTGACATAGCTGCCTCTGTTACAGATGTATACATTCTCCTTAAATTAGAATTCTTGAGAGATTAAAGAGACTAATCACTCATCTAAAGAGGTCAGTCTTCTAGTCATTCGGTGCTCAGGTCTGCACCGTCATTAGGTGTTGTTTCTAGTCTGAAGTTGTTCACAAATATTGTTTCATTGTCAAAACATTTAGTCATTATTAGTCATTGTGATATCTCTTTCAGAAACAAACAGCATAATGACTGAATAATAAACCATTCTTTTCAATATAAATCATCCATTCAACAGTAGTCATTCAAATTTCTCATTTCACTGAATTATTTTAAGGTTATTAGGAAATAAAACAAAAAGTTCTGTTTATGTTTTTCATTTATTTTTTTAACATAAATGTCCAGAAAAATCTCTAAAATACAGTAAGTATTATGCATATATTAACAAAAATACAAAAGGCATTTAAACATACATGTACTCAAATTTAACATAAAAGAGAAACCGATTATGCAATCGATAGCTAGTTGGTTTTCTCTTCCGATTATAAACCGAAAATCGATTGTGATTTGAAACCGATTGCCCACCACTACTTCTCAAATAATCGATTGCAAGCAAATCAATAATGATACTCATTTCATGTGGAATTTATCGTTTGAATAATCGATTATCCGATTAATCGTGCCAGCCTTACTGTTTGCAGAATGTTCAGCCATTTTCCAAAATAAAATTTGAAGAAAACGCAACCCTGACACCCGTTAATTTTGAAATGGACTCCTGCTATGAGGAGGAAGATTCCATTTGGTACAAAAAGGGTTAACTCTTATCCTGTTGTTCACGACAACCCTTTTCTTTGCAAACAGTGTAGATCCTGATCAGATGGCTTCTGAAGAAGCCATCTGATCAGGATCTACACTGTTTGACATTCAATTTATTAATTTGTAGGAATAAACCAGTGCTTCAGCTGAAGTGCATGACCCGCCGGATGGTTTTAGCTTTATGAGTGTTACCATATATATTATGGGTATGGCGGCCATTTTGGTCATGTGACCTGGACCTAAAACTGTTCCCCCAATAAATGCGCCTTATCGTAAGGAGAAAAAATTTATCTTATACTTTAGTACTGTATTCTGAATTGTTTGCAGGATAAAATGCATTCTCACTTTTCCAATACAAAAGCATATGTGTCAAAGTTTGACGTAGGCACAAAGAAGGTGAAGGTCAACCCAGGGTCACCATTTTAGCAATTTATGATGGGCCTACGTCCCAGATGCTATTTATCAAGTTTCGTGGAAATCTGCCCAGTGGTTCTGGAGAAGACTATTTTTGAAGGGTTTTTACCATATATGGCTTGGCGGCCATTTTGGTCATGTGACCTGGACCCCATGAGCAAATTTTGGTTTCCCCCATCCCATAGAGGCTCCATATGAAATTTGACTTCAATCGGCCCAACGGTTTCCGAGGAAAAGCTGTTCGAAAATTTTCACATTTTTCGCCTTGGCAAGGCTATACTAAATGGAATGTAATATTTCACAAGTTCATTGGTTAGATCTCATTGATATGATCTATCAGTATGCCAAAAATTGTTTAAATATTCAAAGCGGTTAAGTCACTATCACCAATTTTCACAAACGGGTTACATACGGACAGACAGACCATATATGGCTTGGCAGCCATTTTGGTCATGTGACCTGGACCCCATGAGCAAATTTTGGTTTCCCCCATCCCATAGAGGCTCCATATGAAATTTGACTTCAATCTGCCCAACGGTTTCCGAGGAGAAGCAGTTCGAAAATTTTCACATTTTGCCTCGGCGAGGCTATACTAAATGGAATGTAATATTTCGCAAGTTCATTGGTTAGATCTCATTGATATCTGTCAGTATGCCAAAAATTGTTTAAATATTCCAAGCGGTTAAGTCACTATCACCAATTTGCACAAACAGGTTACGGACGGACAGACAGAATGACACGGTGATTTTAGGGCACTCTTAGAAAATCAACCGACTTCAGTCGGTCGCTTTTTCTGCGGGTTGTGCAATTACATCAAGTAATCTGATTGGTTCAAAGTCAGAAATGGGTGTGGCTAACATGAATATTCAGCAAGAGAAGGGTTAATAGGACTCATCTCATACGAGCTTTTCTTTGGGAAACCTGTGCAAAGTAAAGTGCAATAATCGCAGTTGGTGCTTGGACCTCATCCCGCTGCACATGAAATCCCTATCTTTGTAACAGGCCTCATATTTTTCAGGCATTTGCAGGATTTCAGGCTTTTAGAGCTGTTTTCTTGATTTCAGGCTTTTAGAGCTTTTTTCTTGATTTCAAGCTTTTAGATTTTCATTTTTCTTCCTATATTCTGTTTAAAATGACTACTTAACGCTTATCCTGCTGAATAAAATTATTTAGCTACACCCATTTCTGACTATTCACTAATTAAATTACTGGATATAATGTATTTGAACAATTCACAAGCTGCATTACAGTGTAGATCCTGATCAGATGGCTTCTTCTGGATCTACACTGTTTGCTATTTTTAAGGTAATGGCTATCATGTGCTGCAGAATGAGGGTCAAGGTTGCAAAATCGGTCTTTCAGGCTTGGAAACGCTTGTTCAGTATGAGGCCTGATGTAATCAGTACAGATCCAGATCAGATGGCCTCTGAGCCATCTGGTCAGGGTCTACACTGTTTTTACATTCAGTTTGCAAGTTTATATGAATAAAGTATATCAAATAATCTGATTGGTTCAAAGACAGAAATGGGTATGGCTAAATTAATTATTTAGCGGGATAAGGGATATATTAACCCATTCAGTACCAGATACCCCTGACGAGGTACCTTGGCAAACAGTGCAGGCCCAGATCAGATGCTGCAGAATGTGGCGCCTGATCAGGTTCTACACTATCTGCAAAAAATTCAGCTGTTTTCCAAATTAAATTTTAAGAAAACAGAACCTGACAGCCCTAAATTTTGAAATGGACTCCTGCCATATATAAGGAGGAAGATTCCATTGGTACAAAAAGGGTTAAAACTCTCAAAAGACATTTTTTTCAACACAGGGCCCACATATACACTATCAAAACTGTATGTTTTATTTTTCAGGAAGTACAACATTCGTCCACTTTCATCTTGAAGCCCTCCTCAGAAGTTGAGAAATTGGATACCTCTGAATGGCCATTATTATTAAAGGTACGTTTAAATTTTAAAATGACATACATATAAATTTTGGAGAATGAGTAAAATTTTGTCAGGTCCCTGTGAAATTTACCAAAATATCATGCCTTTGTCATGCAGGACGAGTGTAATTTTGAAAGAATTTCTGGCCCCGCATACAAAATCCAGCAACTATCAGGTGGCATTGTTTGAAAAAAAAGAAAAAAAAAAAAAGAAATGTGTTTGGAAGTTGGATCATTTAATATTGTAAATATGTTATTTTTGTTATTCTTTAAAGAAAAAAAAAACACACATACATTTTTGAAGCAGAATATACATGTGTATCAGATAAAATACAGAAGCAGAATTGTTACTGGCAACATACCAATTGACATACATTCACCAGGGCCTGTGATATGTATAGTTAGTCCCTTGCTCTAACCGAAGGGATAAACTTCCTCTGCACCATCAGCAGTGGATATGATGGAATGGGGAAGGGCATTCCAATCTCTAATATTTCAAGGGAAGAACGATTCTATATATATGTCAGTTCTTGCAGTAGGTGTCTGAAACGCCAGTGAATGATGATTTCTACAGTGCCTAGCTGGGGGAACAGGTCAACTGTTTGAATGCTGGCAACACCCTTTACACCTTGATAGATCAATTAGTTTTGACCAAAACTAGTTTGTAAAGCTAATGATGCACTGAACAAAAGTAACTGGGGTCTTGTTTCTAAAATAAGAACAAAGTGATGGGGATGTTAAATTTGTGCATCCTACCAATTCTGTGATTCTATCATTTTGGGTGGCTGGGATAGCTCATGATTGAGCTGCAAACCGCTGCTGCGTGGGTTCATGTCACTGCAGAGAAAACCAGTGCTTCAGCTGAAGTGCACGACCCGCCAGATGCTTTTAGCTTTATGAGTGTTACCATATATGGGTATGGCGGCCATTTTGGTCATGTGACCTGGACCTAAAACGGTTCCCCCAATAAATGCGCCTTATCGTAAATATATCTTATACTTTAGTACTGTATTCTGAATCGTTTGCAGGATAAAATGCATTCTCACTTTTCCAATACAAAACCATATGTGTCAAAGTTTGACGTAGGCACAAAGAAGGTGAAGGTCAACCCAGGGTCACCATTTTAGCAATTTATGATGGGCCTACGTCCCAGATGCTATTTATCAAGTTTAGTGGAAATCTGCCCAGTGGTTCTGGAGAAGACTATTTTTGAAGGGGTTTTACCATATATGGCTTGGCGGCCATTTTGGTCATGTGACCTGGACCCCATGAGCAAATTTTGGTTTCCCCCACCCCATAGAGGCTCCATATGAAATTTGACTTCAAACGGCCCAACGATTTCCGAGGAGAAGCGGTTCGAAAATTTTCACATTTTCATCTCGGCGAAGTTATACTAAATGGAATGTAATATTTCGCAAGTTCATTTGTAAGATCTCATTGATATCTATCAGTATGCCAAAAATTGTTTAAATATTCCAAGCGGTTAAGTCACTATCACCAATTTTCACAAACAGGTTACGGACGGACAGACAGACAGACCATATATGGCTTGGCGGCCATTTTGGTCATGTGACCTGCACCCCATGTGCAAATTGGTTTCCCCCACCCCATAGAGGCTCCATATGAAATTTGACTTCAAACGGCCCAACGATTTCCGAGGAGAAGCGGTTCGAAAATTTTCACATTTTCGTCTCGGCGAAGTTATACTAAATGGAATGTAATATTTCGCAAGCTCATTGGTTAGATCTCATTGATATCTATCAGTATGCCAAAAATTGTTTAAATATTCCAAGCGGTTAAGTCACTATCACCAATTTTCACAAACGGGTTACGGATGGACTGACAGAATGACAGACTGACAGAATGACACGGTGATTTTAGGGCACTCTTAGAAATCAACCGACTTCAGTCGGTTTCTTTTTCTGCGGGTCGTGCAATATTAAGTGGTACACAAAACATTAAGAGACTGTGTCTCAGAAACATAATTGTTTGTGCTGAAAATCATTTTTACTACAGAGGACCCTCGATAAAATGATAGTATTTGTTCCCTATATTTGTGACGTTATAAAGCATTTGCCGTTATAAAGAATCCCAGTTAGAAGTATGATAATTAATAAAAGGCCTTTTCCAAATCATTGCTCCAAGAAACAAATTTTATAGATATTTGTTAGAATCACGTCATTGAGGCGATTCTAACAAATATCTATAAAATTTGTTTCTTGGAGTATTAGATTACAAGACTCTTTCATGACTATGGACTCGATTTGTGCATTTCCAACCCAATGGAAGCTCACGCCCCTCCGAACCAAGGATAAGCCTTTAGCTAAGTAGTCATTCCATTCAAATTGCCGTTATAACGAGTTTTGCCATTATAACGAATGCCGGTATAGAGAGGGTTGACTGTATTTTCAGAACTTTGACAAATTAAATGTGAAGACTGGTCGCTACACACCTATACCACAAGGATGTTCCCCTCTCAAAAGGTCAATAGAAGACTATGTCAGGTAGGTGAACTGCAACCTCAGAAAATAACAAAACTCTGTACAGAAATAATTATTTTGATTCTTATATGATTAAAGAAAAATGCATCACCACAGTGTCATATTCTACATAAAAGATGGTGCACGTTTTATCAATGGATTCCAGATATCAAAGAATGGGCATAAGTTTATAAAGAGCCTAAGGCCAAAACAAAATATATGTGTGGTTCCGGTTTCCCGACCGTGCCTAGCTTTTTCCCGCCGACCCTAATTATTTTTTCTATCATGAATATTCCAAACATTTTATGTGCAAAAACGATCTTTCATTTTTTCATGGTCCAAGTATTTAAGTAAATATTCATTAAAAAACGCTATCATTAAAAGACAATCTGGTCGTATTTACGCATGAAAATGATGTGCGTCTGTCAAAAACAACATCAAAAGCATCCGTGTTTGTCTGTACTACATATAACTGTGAGCCTAAAATAAAAATGCATATCGTAAACATCGGTATTTAAAAGCTGTTTTTTATCAATTGCCGCGAGCTGTCAGCTGTCAGTGGCCTGTGCTAATCAATAATAATTAACCGATTGCAGTTCAAATGGGTCAGGGATGTGACACGTGGCTACTTCTGAAGAAGCCGATGCTTTGAAGTAACCCATAATTAAAATCCAAAATCTCCAGTACCTAGCACATGCAAGCCAGCCAATAGAACCACCACCGGAAAAAAATAAATAATAATAAAAGTACTACCAGAGGGTAAAACGTCTGATGTCTCCTTTGATCAACAGGTATTTTGCATGGACGGTAAGAGAAGGCAGCAAAATTAGGAAGCGGTTGGAACCCACAAATTTTGAGTGCAATTTGTTTTCGGAAACGCAAGATGCATAAAACCTATGTCTCGGACGCATTAAAAAAGACAATGGCGCACAATATTTCTTGCGGTATAATGACGGTATGACCCCTCTCAATAATCAGATTACTTTTGTGACGATAAAAATTATCCAAAACATGTTTTACCACCTGCAGCGATAATTAGACACGTCTACACGCTTCAACAAACATAAATAATGCCGACAGCTTGTGTCAATCTCTCAAGTATTTTCACTATCTCCATGAACAGAAAGCAAGCCTTCACAGATGCGCAGGATGATCGTAGTCTTCGCTGGTCACACATGTATAGTTTTTGGTCGTTCCACGCTTAATTTCCTGCCGTCATTTCTGAACGTGCATTTGTTGCAATCTGAAATTTTCCCACGTTTTTCAACAACACGTCATCGATAGTTTGCACACAAAGTCTTCGCATGCAACCTTTGGAAAACATGACAGTAAAACTGTGCGACAGGTGAAGGCACAGATCAGCCTGCGCAGTCTTATCAGTCTTTGCTCTTTCTACAAACCTTTTGTAGTATGGCTTCTGGTATATTCAGAGAGAAGCAAATGAAGAACTCGATGTACAGGCTGATCTTTCGTTAAAAGAAAAGTTTTTTTTCCCGAGTCCTGGATGCATTTTTACGTGTTGTAAAATATAGGGCCCTTTCACGGTCTGATAAGCACGGCAGCTAATGAGATCTAGTCTGTCATATGGTAGTGGCATCAGAAATGCTTACGGAGAAAAATGCACTGAATGCGTATGCGCACACAGAAAATATTCAGACCAGCTGGAAGTTCTGCACAGTCTGATCTGAGTTTATTGTTCATAAGGTTTCATTTCTTGGAAAACTTAAGACACTGTCGCTGATCAGACTGCCCGCATATGGCATTGTCCTCGCTATACGCACATGATAACACTGGTCAGGTAACTTATCACACCTAATCGTTTAATTGGTATCACTTACATGCACTCGTTATCAAAACACTATTATGGTTGCTTAAAGTGATATAATTTGGAACAATAAACAGCGGGATTAGCGGTAAACAATCAAACAGGCAACAGTATTGCTAAAAAAATGTCTAAAATATCCATTCTTTAAACAGACATGACGTTGTTATTTTTTTGTCAATTTCAGAGATTTTTGTTCCAAAATGTAAGGCAACATTTGCTCTTATCTGCAAAAAGGGTATGGTGCCAGAAAAAAGATCTTGGCGCTAGAGAAAATGGGTCTGGAGCCCCGCCATCATAAAAAGGCTGGGAAAACAAAATAATAATTTGTGCAGTATGTCTGCATTTTCTGGTTCTTGAAACGAAATCAGCTTGGCTTACGGGGTGACAATAAAGGTACCATGATGAGGCACGGAGGATACACCATGATCTGTGGCGGGAAAAGAAGCTAAGAGTACCAAGAGTAAACAGAAAATAGAAAGGAAATTTGTCCCACTGCGTCTTGGAAGTGTGTGTAAGGGTGTGTGTGTGTGGGGGGGGGGGGGGGGGGGTAGAAAGAAATTAATCAGCCATACTGTAGCTCAACTTAGCTATTTTAATCGTGTATGATCAAAATAAAAATCCAACCTACCGACGCTAATTTGGTTTGAAAAAAAAAACGTACCTAGGTTTAAATTTGTAGATCTTATCTTAGAGCCAAAATATTTGAAAAATGCTGAAAGTTCTGGTGACAGACATATAAAGCTCTAATGTTTTGGCACCAACCAGTTTTTCAGTCACTATGGGTGACTGTCAGTCTTTATCCCTGCTCGCCCTTGTACGCACCTAGTTAACTGGTAAAGCAGGCTTAACTTGAGATATATCTTTTCCCAATCTCTGCCCCAGAACATACATGTACATTGTGGTTTCTTATTACAACCGCCTCAATGGCATGGTTCTATTGAGTTTCCACACTGACAAGTTTGGATTGAAGTCCTGAAATGCACTTTTCAGAAAAAGAGGCAGTTTGGGAAACATGCAACTATGCAGTAGTGCACACATGTGTGTAGACATTTTGTCTATGATTTGTTTGCAATCAAGATCAGGGACTTAACTTTTCAAAATGAAGGATTTTGGACTCCTGTTTTCAGTATCTACCTATCTATCATGTTAAGACCTAAGGACTACAATTTGAAAAGCCTATATAAAATAAGTTTCTGCTGGTGCTAATTACTGGCTGTTTAATTTGCAGCATTAACTATGTTCTATAAAAGGGATATCCTTTGGAAGCAAGGAAAAGAAACTTTCTGATCTCGGTCTACTCTGTCATTTCATCTTGATATTTTGAACTTTTACATTTATCTTCAATGTATATATGGTACAATAACAGTTACAACACTATTCAAGATAAAGAAGCCTTAACTAGAACAGCAAGTCCCAAAGGCTGACCTTTTGTAAAAGGCAAACACATACACAGGATGTCCAATCAAAAACTTTTTTCTGACTGAAGAACACCCTTATTTTATAACAATTAGGACAATATGGATGAAAACTAAGCATTATATATTATACTTTTATTTGCATTTCATAAATTGTTTACAATGTTTTGAAGTACAATTATACAACAAATTAGCACGGCCCCCGCCCATCGGGGCGTGAAGAAATATATGGGCTGCATGATGCTCCCATGCAGAGCTGAATCTGACCCTCACATGAGTACTGGTAAACCGTCTAGAGGTTCTAAGCCTGCCCAGGCAAATCGTTATATGTGTCGGACCGCCCATGCTTATAACCCCTATTGGTTTCATTGGCGACAGGGCTTGAGATGTCATTTCATCTTAATGTCAGGTAAAAGTCCCACAAAATAGGAAGCAGCATCTCCAAATGACCTTTTCAGTGTAGACGGGGACGTTTAACCTCAAATCAAACAACAACAAAAGCAAAACAATATAACAAAAATAAGTGCAATGTCAATGTGTAACATAGTATAAAAGGTGAGAAAAAAATAAAAATAAAAAATAAAATAATTTTCCTACCTACCTACCCTATTTTTGAAAACCATGTAATAGGAACCACACATATAATTTGTTTTGGCCTAAGTACAGCAAAACCATCTACAGAACATGGCTCATTTACCATGGCTGAGTCGAATCCGTTTTTGAGTCGCAAGGAAATTATTCTACATAAAAAAGTTGTGTGGCTTACCGTAGTTAAGGTGAATTCCGACTTTTATTATGCCCCCGCCATTCGAAGAATGGTGGAAAGGGCATATAGCGTTGCCCCTGTCCGTCCGTCCGTCCGTGCGTCTGTTCGTCCGTTCGTCCGTGCGTCTGTCCGTCCGTGCGTCCGAAACTTAAACGCAGTCAATAACTTCCTTATTTCTTGATGGATTTAAAAATTACTCAGCATCCATGTTAACCATCATGAGACGACGTGTCACGTGCAAAACCCAGGTCCGTACCACCAAGGTCAAGGTCATACTTAGAGGTCAAAGGTCAAAAAAAGGGTCCGAAACTTAAACACAGTCAATAACTTTCTTATTTCTGGATGGATTTTGAAATTACTTTGTAGAAATGTTAACCATCATGAGTCGATGTGTCACATGCAAAATCCAGGTCCGTACCTCCATGGTCAAGGTCATACTTGGAGGTCAAAGGTCAAAAAATGGGTCCGAAACTTAAACGCAGCCAATAACTTACTTATTTTTGGATGGATTTTGAAATTATTTTGAAGAAATGTTAACCATCATGAGACAATGTGTCACGTGCAAACCCAGATCCGTACCTCCAAGGTCATACTTGGAGGTCAAATGGCATAAAAAGGGTCCAAAACTTAAACACTGTCAATAACTTTCTATGGATGAATACGAACATAGACATATTTTCGGGCGGGGGCATCCGTGTCCTATGGACGCATTTCTAGTCTTGCAAATGTATGCTGTGTGTACTCATTAGAATTGCCTCGATGAGGCGATTCTAATGATTACACACATCATACATTTTTATTATAAAACACCCCAAAAATGTCCCAAAATTAACCCATTGTATGTGCGGGAAACCCCTAAAGGGGTACCTTGGCAAACAGTGCAGGCATTGATCAGATGCTGCAGAACGCGGTGTCTGATCAGGGCCTACACTGTTTGCCAACAGAATTTTCTGTCAAAAATAGAATAGAAACAAAAAAAAATAGGCCTGACACCCCTTATATGACAAATGGACTTGTCCAACATATAGCAATGGAAGAGTCCACTCCTATACAATGGGTTAATCCCATTATGCCTCCTGAGGATAACTCTCAGTGGCTGGAACTACCCTAGTCTCAAACAGATTTTCGTTGTCCCACAGATGTTTGAGCCATTGAAGTTGAACTGTAGTTGTAGAAGATCTTGGTGACAAGCAGTGACATGCATTCTGATCACAGTCTTTACTGATTGTGTGAACCTTTTTTTTTTTTTTTTTTTTTTTTTGGTTTGGGTTTTACGGCCCTTTCAAGATTATTTTACTCATATCGAGCCGATCGTTAATCATAGGTGGGCGAAAACCGGAGTACCCGGAGAAAAACCACCTGACCTTCCGTTGCAGAACTTGGCGTCTCACACGTGACTCGAGCGAGGCTCGAACCCACGCCGGTGAGAGACCTAATGACTAAGAGTCAGCGCTCTTATCCATTAGGCCACGGAGGCCCGTTTGTGTGAACCTTACTTAGGCTTCAAGCTATTCAGAGTAATAAGTGAAAACATTGATTAGTTACTGTGAATAGCCGGCCTCGGTAGCTCAGTCGAACATGCGTCTGACTGGTGATCAGGAGGACGTGGGTTCGATACCTGCTGGGGTCGGCAACATTCTTTTGTGGAGATTGAACAGTCTTTTCTACGGTCATTCTCTTCCTTCCGCTGATTCAAGAAGGGCAGTTGTTTCTGGCTAGAAAATGTGCACTGTACTGGTTAACAGCTTACGTATAAGCCTGCCCAGGAAAAGTGTGGATAGGTAAACTGACCGGTCAGTTGAGTACTTGGTTGTAGAATCACATCACATACACTGGTTCACTCAGCTATTTCAGTGCTACATGAGCAGCAACAAGCAAAGATAACTCAGTAGACATAGACAGAACTGCACATGAGTACTGGTAAACTGCTTCGAAGGTCTAAGCCTGCCCACGCAAATTGATGCAAGTCAGACCGGCCATGCACGTAAACCTTCCTGGTTTCATTGGGCGACAGGGCTTGAGATATCATTTAATCTCATTGAAGGGTAAAAGACTGGGACATTTAACCTCAAATCAAACAAACTGACATGGTTTGATCACAGTACTACATGGTTGATTACCGACAAGGTCATTCACTTTACAACATAGTTGTTCAGTTTATTACATTGTCGTTTGCTTACATGGTTCAATATTCACAGTACAGCATGGTTGTTTGCTTACTTGGTTTTTCACTTTACATTATGTTTGTTTGCCTGCATGGTTGTTCACTTCACAACTTGATTGTTCACTTTACAGCATGGTTGTTTTCCTGCATGGTTGTTCACTTTACAACTTTACTTGTTTATACACTTTAAAACCTGATTGTTTGTGTACATTGTCTAGTGTTATAATGATCTTTGTTCTGTTGTCTTATAGGAGCGGCGTTATAAATCTGGATAAGCCATCAAGTCCATCTTCACACGAGGTTGTAGCTTGGGTGAAGAGAATATTAAGAGTTGAGAAGACTGGACACAGCGGTACACTTGATCCCAAAGTCACAGGATGTTTGATAGTTTGTATAGAAAGAGCCACTCGGTTGGTCAAATCACAGCAAGGTGCAGGGAAGGAATATGTGTGTATATTCCGACTACACAGTGCAGTAGAGGACACAAAACTTGTTCAGCAGGTAGGTGTGTGAGGAGTAGAGTAAAACAGGTAAAAACACTTGGTCTTCATTGTCGTATGAATAGGGGTCTTATCCTTAGGAAAAAAGTCTTTTCATCTGTAGAAAATAGGTCCTTGTTCTAGTTTGTTGGCTAGCAAACAAGATGTCTTGAAATTTGAAGGTTATCTCCCTTTTTTTGGAAACTGGCAGAAAATATGTACATACAAAATCAATTTAATATAAAATAGCAGTTAGATTTCTTGTATGCTATTGCCTCTTGTCATGCCAAAGGTTCACTTGAAAAGATAAATATTTCTTGCACACCAGACAAGGAAATCCGTGATTTTACCCTTGGATAGACATTTATGTTCTGACCTTGGTGTTCCGACCCAGGCAACTAATTTAACTGCCTGAACTACTTCCGAACTACTTTTATTTTGTAAACAATATACAAAACTAACTGGCAAAAAAAAAAAAAGTAAAAAAATCAATAAGAATGATAATTATTTGACTCATTTATTGTTAAAGGACACTGAATACAGGACTTTTGTATGAAATCTTAAAAAGAAGAAAAGTAATGCAGTCTGTAGTTCTGCTATTTGCTACAAAGTGAAAAGGAAATGTTTGGGAGGTGTTGTGCAAGAAAAAGAATCCAATATGGGGTTCTGTTGTAGATGGGCGTTTCCAACCCTCGGGTTGGAAACGCCCATCTACAACAGAACCCTATATCAGATTCTTATAAGCTTAGCTGGGCCAAATACACCTGTGGACACAAAAGCGTTCAAACTTTGATGAGCTTCATTTCATTCTGACTTGAAACATCACTCAATTTATCCTAACATCCTATTGACAGAAATAAATTCAAAACACAAGGTGGTGTACATTTCATTGCTGACTCCTGCACTGTTCAATCAAAATACATCTCAAATGTCAATCAGAAAGTGTTTTCCAAAATGAGACCAATCAATTGCTTGATCTAGTTTTTGAATCATTTGATGAATGACAATTTTGCTTGTCAAACTAACTTGATGCAAAGAGATTCATTGAAAGTTATTTCATAGGAGTTTGAACGCTTTTGTGTTCACAGGTGTAGCTCAGTTGGATACAGGTCCATAGGCTGTAGGTTTATTACAAAATATTTTCTAGAGTCATTCTTCCCTTCCACTAATGCAAGAAGGGACAGTTGTCAGTTACCAAGGCAAAAAAAAAAAACCTTGATTTCGCTCTAGTGCCTACATTTGTGGATCGGTTTTGCTCACATGAACACGATAGCCACCGTAGGTTAAAATGACCTAGTCATAAACAGCCAGATTGATTTTGATAGAATTTCACAGAAATGTTCCTTGGGTCACAGACAATCAAAATTACTCAAACAAGTCATACCCTTCACTCAACCTTTTAATAATATATTACCTACCTTAACCCTTATGTTGCTGTTCACGACAACCCCTATCTTTGAAAACAGTGTAGATCCAGATCAGATGGCTTCTGAAGAAGCCATCTGATCAGGATCTACACTGTTTGGCATTTAGTTTATGAATTTGTAGCAATAAATTACATCAAGTCATTTGATTGGTTGACAAACAGATATGGGTGTGGCTTAAATGAATATGCAGCAAGATAAGGGTTAATTATTTGTACAGTATGGAACAGGTGAGCGATCCAGGGCCATCATAGCCCTTTTGTTAGACACAAAGTTGGGTTGTGAATTTTAGAACAAGTATGGTAAAGAGTTGAGGTGTCGAAATATTCAGGGTTAATATGTGAATGTAGCACACAGAAATCAAATAATTCGCAAATCAGTGAATCATATTTTGCTCCTTGTCCTGCTGAATATTCATATATGCCACACCTACTACCGATTATCAACCAATCAGATTACCTGTAGCAAATTATTACAACAAATTCACAATCTGAATGACAAACAATGTAGATCCTGATCAGATGGCTTCTTCAGAAGCCATCTGATCTGGATCTACATTGTTTCAAAGAAAAGGCATGTCCGGGCTCAGCAGAACAAGGGTTAAGCAAGGAGTGATTTGGGAGTCTGAATTTCTGTTCATTTCACCATTATTACTCCAAGAAACAAATGTTATAGACATTTGTTAGAATCGCCTCGGCGAGGCGATTCCACCAAATATATATCACTTTTGTTTCTTCGAGTATTAGGTTACAAGACACTTTCATGCTATGGACTCGATTTGTGCATTTCCAACCCGAGGGAAGCCCACGCTGCTCGGAACCAAGGCCAAGCCTTTGGCCAAGTAATCATTCCATTCAAATTGCCGTTATAACAAGTTTTGCTGTCATAACGAATGTCGGTATAAAGAGGGTTGCCTGTACATTTCTCAAGAACTATCAGAGCTTCATTAATGACATTTGGTACAGACTTACTTTTAGGGATGACAGTTTTGATGCAAGCATTCATATTTGTTTGTGAGCTACAATGTCATGTAAATGCATTAACTCTAGCATTCACTCTAATGTTCAAGTTCATTTCTCAAGAACTATCAGAGCTTCATTAATGATATTTGGTACAAACTTGCATCTATAATTGTCAACTTTAATGCAAGTGTCCATGTTTGACCTTGACCTACATTTTATTATTCACTGACTTTGTGCCCCCACAGGCACAACTTAGCCTTAGGTGGAATTTATAGATCAAATAATTGATTTATATCGGGTTAATCTTGCCAGCAATAACTTTTAGCATACTTTGTCACAAAATATAAAATGTTCTTGTTTCTCTTTTCCTTCAGAATATTGAACGGTTGACTGGTGCCCTGTTCCAGCGCCCTCCCTTGATCTCCGCTGTGAAGCGACAGTTACGAGTGAGAACAGTATATGAGTGTAAAATGTTAGAATACAACAAACAAAGTGCAATGGGTGAGTCTTAAATATCAGGGCAAAGTCATTACCATGAATTAGTACATATAGGATATCCACATTGCTATGGGAAGTGAGTAAACGTTGCAATTAAATACATCTTCCTTTCCTTTACATGAAAATTGGCTGGTTTTAAGGGGCGTACCTGGCAGTTTTTTCTGCCATTTTTCAAAGGGAAACAACCTTCGGAACTTCGGTTCCCATTTCTATAAATGCTGTCCCACCGAAAAAGGGGTCTACTCTTAAAGGAAAGAATTGGCTCCCTCAGGAGCCAATTCTTTTCTTTTTAGAGTTGAACGCTATTGACATGCGAGACAAAAATACTTTTGGAGGAGTTGCCTCCCCTGAAGTTGTATCCATTCCCCTTAAGGAAAAAATTCCCTTTTTAGGAGAAACATTTTTTTCCCTTTATCGGGAATGGATACACATTCAGGAGAGGCAACTCTTTCAAAAAATATTGATGTCCCTGTAAATAGGGTGTCTACTCCTATAGGAAAGAATTTGCTCCCAAGGAGCAAATTCTTTCCTATATGAGCAGACCCCTTTTTCAGAGGAGCAGCCTGAGATAGAGGAAGGCCTGACAAATGTTCACCTTGTAAGGAACGGAGGAAAATATTCTAGGTGTATCGACTAGGTATTCCCCTTCGGGAAAAATTTGCCGTCTTTTCGAGAAAAATCTTTTCTGTAAGACGAGTTATTTCTTAACAAATGTTTGCGGTGTTCAGTGAAAAAGGATAATTTTTCAGTACTTTGATTTGCTCATTTTCTGGGGATTAAAAGGTAAAACTTACCACAAAATGCACATTCTTTGTCGGGTTATTCTGTGACTACCATAACTTTCAATGAAATAAACAAATTATGTTTGCATCTCACCATAAAATCAAGAAATTTATGGGCATTACACTGAGAATTTATTAAAAAGAAAAAGCAACATATCAGATCAATAGATCATTCAAAACTTGTATTGTTGTCATGATACAAACATTAAGTCTAGTGCTCTTATCGTGTCTTATCCAGGTATATTCTGGGTGAGTTGCGAGGCTGGCACATACATTCGGACAATGTGTGTCCATCTGGGATTATTCCTCGGGGTTGGTGGTCAGATGCAGGAGCTGCGGAGAGTTCGCTCTGGAATACAGTCGGAAAAGGTAGGAAGAAGCTATAGACATGCAGCTGCTTGTGACATAGATTAACACGTTAACCCTTATCCTGCTGACTAAATTAATTTTGTCACACCCATTTCTGACTCGCAACCAGTCAAATTGCTTGATGTATAGATTCAGTCAAATTCCTAAACTGAACGACACAAGCTCCTGATCAGCTGATTTCATTGCTCTAGATCTACACAGAATACCCATGATGTAGTGGTTTTGCTGCTCGCCTCAAAAATCAGGGTCATGGGTTCGATCCCGGGCTTCTACTCAGATGAGTCTTTACACCAAGGTCCTCGCTCCCTATGACCTTAGCTGCTGGTGGGAAGTAAAGCTCAAACACATTTATTCAGCAGGATATGTGTTAACACTCTAAAACAAAGAATTTCTTTTATGGACCAGGCATTTCAGCTTGGATGATTCTCAGGTGCATAATGTCTTGATTCTTGATTATGAAATCTAGAACATTTATGTTGCAACACTCAGCATACTAGTAGTTTGCAAAAAGGGTTCACATTTAAGATCAGCTTGTTTTGTTTGTTTGCATTGAGGATTTTCATCTCAGTCAACACCATTTAGGTCATTTTGGAGATGTTGGTTTCTATTTTGTGGGACTTAATCAGGGGTGTAAAATTCCACTCGCCCGCTCGCATTTGCGAGTAAGTTTTAAGGCAGGGCGAGTAAGGTTTTCAAAACTGACCTTACTTTTTCTTCATTTTTAGCATCTAAATGAAAAGTGTAGACGATAAGGGCGAGTAAGTTTAAGGGAAATTTTACACCTCTGTTAATCCAACATTGAGATAAAATGACATCTCAAGCCCTGCTGTCCAAAGAAACCGCTAGGGTTTATAACTAGGGATGGTCCGACTTTCATCACTTTGCCTGGGCAGGCTTAGACCTAAGCGGTTTACCGGTACTCCTGTTCGGTCCGTTTCAGCTCTGCACGGAAGCACAATGAGCGTCAATCTATTTCTCAGCTAGCAAATCAGGGTTGGAGATGTTCGAAGAAGGATAGTCCCTTTGGAAGCATAGATTACACTACAGAAATGAAAAGCGTAGTGTAAAAGTTGTATTTTTTTCCTGAGCCTGGCTTTTTCAGTGCATCAGATGAGGCCTGTGTGATGTCCTATCTCATATTGTATAGCATCTTGTGGGACATTCAACCCCAATGTTAGGATCTGACAGAAGGTAGTTTGCCTTTACCCCCATCTGTCAAGCTAACCTCTGTATGGTTGGCCAGCTTGATATTACTGAAGTAAGTTGGAAAAAAGGGAACTCAAAGTTGAGTGTTTTACTGTGAAAGCAGTGACCAGAATAAACTAATATTCTTTGCTTAACTCATCTCTTTTGTAATGCGAAGAAATCATTAATTACAGTAGTACTTCGATGGCTCGAACACCGATGGCTCATTTACCATGGATATGTCGAACCCATTATTGAGACCCTAGCGAAATCCTCTACATAAGAAATAGTGGGGGATAATTAAGGAGATTTTAGTCTTTTATCTTGCAAATGTAGGCTGTGTGTACTCATTAGAATCGCCTCGATGAGGGTAATGAGTACACACAGCATACATATTTATGTCTCCCCCGAAAAATTTTTTTTCGGAGAGACATATTGTTTTTCCCCCGGGCGTCTGTCTGTCTGTCTGTCCGTATGTCCGTCTGTCACACTTTCGTGTCCGCTCTGTAACTTGAAAACCGTTAGAGCTATCGTCACGAAACTTCGTATAAATATTAATCAGCATTAGACGACGTGCAGTGCGCAAGAACCATAACTCTCGCATTTATACTTTTTGAATTATCTCCCTTGGAAGTTTGTTGGTATGTATATATGTATGGGCAAATCGTGTCCGGTCAATAACTTTCTTATTTTTTGATGGATTTTAAAATTACTCGGCAGAAATATTAACAACCATAAGACGATGTGTGGTGCGCATGAGGCAGGTCGGTATCTCAAAGGTCAAGGTCATACTTAGAGGTCAAAGGTAAAAAAAGGGGCCTTTTTTCGTATTTGGTCAATAACTTTCTTATTTTGAGATGGATTTTAAAATTACTTGGCATAATTATTAACAACCATAAGACAATGTGTGGTGCGCATGAGGCAGGTCGGTACCTCAAAGGTCAAGGTCATACGTAGAGGTCAAAGGTCAAAAAAGAGGCCTTTTTTTCGTATTTGGTCAATAACTTTCTTATTATGCCCCCAACTTCGAAGAAGTTGTGGGGGCATATTGGTTTTGCCCTGTTCGTCCGTCCGTCCTTCCGTCCTTCCATCCTTACGTCCGTCCCACTTTTTACTGCATAGCATAACTTTAGAACCATGGGTGCTAGGTTTTTGAAATTTCATATATGGATTCCTCATGAAAAAATAATTGACCCGTGTTTTTTTTCTCGTCAGGATTATGCCCCTTTTTTGATTTATGCCCCTTTGCAAAAAATACTATGAAATCTTGTAAGCAAGATATCTCAAAAACTGTTTGAGCTATTGCCCTGAAACTTTACATGCTGGTTGGGGATGATGAGTAGATGAACTGATTAACTTTTGAAAAAAATCCGAAATTTTTTTCTTCAGTTATGGCCCTTTGAAATTTTTCGCGTTTTAAGTTTGTAAGCAAGATATCTAAAAAAACTATTTGAGGTTTTTCCCCGAAACTTCACAGACTTGTCGGGGATGATGAGTAGATGAACTGATCAACTTTTGAAAAAAATCCGATTTTTTTTTCTTGAGTTATGGCCCTTAGATTTTTTTCGTGTTTTCAGCTTGTAAGCAAGATATCTCAATAATTGTTTGAGCGATTGCCCTGCAACTTTACAAGCTGGTTTGGGATGATGTGTAGATGAACTGATTAACTGTTGAAAAAAAATCCTATATTTTTTTCTTGAGTTATGGCCCTTTGAAATTTTTCGCGTTTTAAGTTTGTAAGCAAGATATCTCAAAAACTATATGAGGTTTTTCCCCAAAACTTCACAGACTGGTTGGGTATGATGAGTAGATGAACTGATTAACTTTTGAAAAAAATCCAATTTTTTTTTCTTGAGTTATGGCCCTTTGATTTTTTTCGTGTTTTCAGCTTGTAAGCAAGATATCTCAAAAATTGTTTGAGCTATTGCCCTGAAACTTTACAGGCTGGTTGGGGATGATGAGTAGATGAACTGATTAACTTTTGAAAAAAATCCGAAATTTTTTTCTTGAGTTATGGCCCTTTGAAATTTTTCGCGTTTTGGCGTCCTTCCGTCCTTACGTCCGTCCCACTTTTTACTGCATAGCATAACTTTAGAACCATGGGTGCTAGGTTTTTGAAATTTCATATATGGATTCCTCATGAAAAAATAATTGACCCGTGTTTTTTTTCTCGTCAGGATTATGCCCCTTTTTTGAGTTATGCCCGTTTGCAAAAAATACTATGAAATCTTGTAAGCAAGATATCTCAAAAACTGTTTGAGCTATTGCCCTGAAACTTTACATGCTGGTTGGGGATGATGAGTAGATGAACTGATTAACTTTTGAAAAAAATCCGAAATTTTTTTCTTGAGTTATGGCCCTTTGAAATTTTTCGCGTTTTAAGTTTGTAAGCAAGATATCTAAAAAAACTATTTGAGGTTTTTCCCCGAAACTTCACAGACTTGTCGGGGATGATGAGTAGATGAACTGATCAACTTTTGAAAAAAATCCGATTTTTTTTTCTTGAGTTATGGCCCTTAGATTTTTTTCGTGTTTTCAGCTTGTAAGCAAGATATCTCAATAATTGTTTGAGCGATTGCCCTGCAACTTTACAAGCTGGTTTGGGATGATGTGTAGATGAACTGATTAACTGTTGAAAAAAAATCCTATATTTTTTTCTTGAGTTATGGCCCTTTGAAATTTTTCGCGTTTTAAGTTTGTAAGCAAGATATCTCAAAAACTATATGAGGTTTTTCCCCAAAACTTCACAGACTGGTTGGGTATGATGAGTAGATGAACTGATTAACTTTTGAAAAAAATCCAATTTTTTTTTCTTGAGTTATGGCCCTTTGATTTTTTTCGTGTTTTCAGCTTGTAAGCAAGATATCTCAAAAATTGTTTGAGCTATTGCCCTGAAACTTTACAGGCTGGTTGGGGATGATGAGTAGATGAACTGATTAACTTTTGAAAAAAATCCGAAATTTTTTTCTTGAGTTATGGCCCTTTGAAATTTTTCGCGTTTTGGCATATTGGTTTTGCCCTGTTCGTCCGTCCGTCCTTCCGTCCTTCCGTCCTTACGTCCGTCCCACTTTTTACTGCATAGCATAACTTTAGAACCATGGGTGCTAGGTTTTTGAAATTTCATATATGGATTCCTCATGAAAAAATAATTGACCCGTGTTTTTTTTCTCGTCAGGATTATGCCCCTTTTTTGAGTTATGCCCCTTTGCAAAAAATACTATGAAATCTTGTAAGCAAGATATCTCAAAAACTGTTTGAGCTATTGCCCTGAAACTTTACATGCTGGTTGGGGATGATGAGTAGATGAACTGATTAACTTTTGAAAAAAATCCGAAATTTTTTTCTTGCGTTATGGCCCTTTGAAATTTTTCGCGTTTTAAGTTTGTAAGCAAGATATCTAAAAACTATTTGAGGTTTTTCCCCGAAACTTCACAGACTTGTCGGGGATGATGAGTAGATGAACTGATCAACTTTTGAAAAAAATCCGATTTTTTAGCTCACCTGACCGAAGGTCATGGTGAGCTTTTGTGACAGTAAGATGTCCGGCGTCGTCGTGCGTCGTGCGTCGTCCGTCGTCCGTCGTGCGTCGTCCGTGCGTAAACTTTTTCTTGTGAACACACTAGAGGCCACAGTTTTGGTCCAATTATCATCAAACTTGCTCAGAATGATAATCATGACAATATCTTGGTCAAGTTCGAATTTGGGTCATGTCGGGTAAAAAAGTAGGTCAGTAGGTCAAATCATAGAAAAACCTTGTGAACACTCGAGAGGCCACAATTTTGGTCCAATCATCATCAAACTTGCTCAGAATGATCATTGTGACAATATTTTAGTGAAGTTTGAATATGGATCATGTCGGCTTAAAAAGTAGGTCAGCGGGTCAAATCATAGAAAAACCTTGTGAACACCCTAGAGGCCACAATTTTGGTCCAATCATAATCAAACTTGCTCAGAATGATCATCATGACAATATCTTGGTCAAGTTCGAATATGGGTCATGTCCGGTCAAAAAGTAGGTCAGTAGGTCAAATCATAGAAAAACCTTGTGAACACTCTGAAGGCCACTGTTTTGGTCCAATTATCATGAAACTTGCTCAGAATGACCATTGTGACAATATTTCAGTCCAGTTCGAATATGGGTCATATCGGGTTAAAAAGTAGGTCAGCGGGTCAAATCATATAAAAACCTTGTGAACACCCTAGGGGCCACAATTTTGGTCCAATCATAATCAAACTTGCTCAGAATGATCATCATGACAATATCTCGGTCAAGTTTGAATATGGGTCATGTCCGGTTGAAAAGTAGGTCAGTAGGTCAAATCATAGAAAAACCTTGTGAATACTCAGGAGGCCACAAGTTTGGTTAAATCATTAATCTTGCTCAGAATGGTCATTGTGACAATATCTTGGCTAAGTTTGAATAAAGGTCTTTTCGGGTCAAAAAGTAGGTCAGTAGGTCAAATTAAAGAAAAAACTTGTGAACACTCTAGTTTTACATAGACTTATATAGGGAAAATCTTTAAAAATCCTTTTCTCTGAAACCACAAGGCCTAGGTCTTTTATATTTGGTATGAAGCTTCATCTAAAAGACCCCTAACAAGATTATTCAAATGATAGTGCTGAGGCCAAAAATGTCCCCGCCCCCGGGCCCTTTGGTTTTACATAGGCTTATATAGGGAAAATCTTTAAAAATCTTCTGCTCTGAAGCTGCAAGGCCCAGGACTTTGATATTTGGTATTAAGCTTTATCTAGTGGACCCCTACCAAGATTGTTCAAATTATAGTGCTGGGGCAAAAAATGCCCCCGTTCCGGGGCCCTTTGGTTTTACATGGCCTTATATAGGGAAAATCTTTAAAAATCTTCTTCTCTGAAACCGCAAGGTCCAGGACTTTGATATTTAGAATGAAGCTTCATCCATTGGACCTCTACCAAGATTGTTCAAATTATCGCCCTTGGGCCAAAAATGCCCCCGCTCAGGGGCCCTTTGTTTTTACATAGACTTATATAGGGAAAATCTTTAAAAATCCTTTTCTCTGAAACCACAAGGCCTAGGTCTTTTATATTTGGTATGAAGCTTCATCTAAAAGACCCCTAACAAGATTATTCAAATGATAGTGCTGAGGCCAAAAATGTCCCCACCCCCGGGCCCTTTGGTTTTACATAGGCTTATATAGGGAAAATCTTTAAAAATCTTCTGCTCTGAAACTGCAAGGCCCAGGACTTTGATATTTGGTATTAAGCTTTATCTAGTGGACCCCTACCAAGATTGTTCAAATTATAGTGCTGGGGCAAAAAAAGCCTCCACCTGGGGCCCTTTGGTTTTACATAGGCTTATATAGGGAAAATCTTTAAAAATCTTCTTCTCTGAAACCGCAAGGCCCAGGACTTTGATATTTTGTATGAAGCTTCATCTAGTGGACCCCTACCAAGATTGTTCAAATTATAGCCCTTTGGCCAAAAATCCCCCTGCTCAGGGGCCCTTTGGTTTTACATAGACTTATATAGGGAAAATCTTTAAAAATCTTCTTCTCTGAAACCGCAAGGTCCAGGACTTTGATATTTAGAATGAAGCTTCATCCAATGGACCTCTACCAAGATTGTTCAAACTATCGCCCTTGGGCCAAAAATGCCCCCGCTCAGGGGCCCTTTGTTTTTACATAGACTTATATAGGGAAAATCTTTAAAAATCCTTTTCTCTGAAACCACAAGGCCTAGGTCTTTTATATTTGGTATGAAGCTTCATCTAAAAGACCCCTAACAAGATTATTCAAATGATAGTGCTGAGGCCAAAAATGTCCCCGCCGCCGGGCCCTTTGGTTTTACATAGGCTTATATAGGGAAAATCTTTAAAAATCTTCTGCTCTGAAACTGCAAGGCCCAGGACTTTGATATTTGGAATTAAGCTTTATCTAGTGGACCCCTACCAAGATTGTTCAAATTATAGTGCTGGGGCAAAAAAAGCCTCCGACTGGGACCCTTTGGTTTTACATGGCCTTATATAGGGAAAATCTTTAAAAATCTTCTTCTCTGAAACCGCAAGGCCCAGGACTTTGATATTTTGTATGAAGCTTCATCTAGTGGACCCCTACCAAGATTGTTCAAATTATAGCCCTTGGGCCAAAAATGCCCCCGCTCAGGGGCCCTTTGGTTTTACATAGACTTATATAGGGAAAATCTTTAAAAATCTTCTTCTCTGAAACCACAAGGCCTAGGTCTTTTATATTTGGTATGAAGCTTCTTCTAAAGGACTCCTACCAAGATGATTCAAATTATAGTGCTGGGGCCAAAAGTGGCCCCGTCCCGGGGCCCTTTGGTTTTACATAGACTTATATAGGGATAATCTTTAAAAATCTTCTCTGAAACCACAAGGCCCAGGACTTTGAAATTTGGTATGAAGTTGCATCTAATGGACCTCTACCAAGATTGTTAAAATTATAGCCCTGGGGCCAAAAATGCCCCCACTCTGGGGCCCTATGGTTTTACATAGACTTACATGGGGAAAATCTTCAAAAATCTTCTTCTCTGAAACCACAAGGCCTGGGTCTTTGATATTTGGTATGAAGCTGCATCTAGTGGACCTCTATCAAAATTATTCAAATTATAGCCCTGGTACCAAAAATGTCCCCGCTCCGGGGCCCTTTGGTTTTGCATAGACTTATATAGGGAAATCTTTAAAAATCTTCTCTGAAACTGCAAGGCCAAGGCCTTTGATATTTAGTATGGAGCTTTATCTAGTGGACCTCTACCAAGATTGTTCAAATTATAGCCCTGGGGCCACAAATGCCCCCACCCCGGGCCGGGGCCCTTTGTTTTTACATAGATTTATATAGCCCTGGGGCCATTTGGTTTTGCATAGGCTTATGTAGGGAATATCTTTAAAAAAAATCTTCTTCTCTGAAACTGCAAGGCCCAGGTCTTTGAAATTTGATGTGTAGCTTTATCTAGTGGACCTTTGCCAAGATTGTTCTAATTATAGCCTTTGTTGATGTTTGGTATGAAGCTTCACCTTTAAGACCTCCCTCAACATTATGCACATTAAAACCCTGGGGCCAATAATGGCCCTCTCTGGGGCCCACTTGTTACACTATGGATCAGGTGAGCGATCCAGGGCCATCATGGCCCTCTTGTTTTCTTGAGTTATGGCCCTTAGATTTTTTTCGTGTTTTCAGCTTGTAAGCAAGATATCTCAATAATTGTTTGAGCGATTGCCCTGCAACTTTACAAGCTGGTTTGGGATGATGTGTAGATGAACTGATTAACTGTTGAAAAAAAATCCTATATTTTTTTCTTGAGTTATGGCCCTTTGAAATTTTTCGCGTTTTAAGTTTGTAAGCAAGATATCTCAAAAACTATATGAGGTTTTTCCCCAAAACTTCACAGACTGGTTGGGTATGATGAGTAGATGAACTGATTAACTTTTGAAAAAAATCCAATTTTTTTTTCTTGAGTTATGGCCCTTTGATTTTTTTCGTGTTTTCAGCTTGTAAGCAAGATATCTCAAAAATTGTTTGAGCTATTGCCCTGAAACTTTACAGGCTGCTTGGGGATGATGAGTAGATGAACTGATTAACTTTTGAAAAAAATCCGAAATTTTTTTCTTGAGTTATGGCCCTTTGAAATTTTTCGCGTTTTAAGTTTGTAAGCAAGATATCTAAAAAACTATTTTAGGTTTTTCCCCGAAACTTCACAGACTGGTCAGGGATGATGAGTAGATGAACTGATTAACTTTTGAAAAAAATCCGATTTTTTTTTCTTGAGTTATGGCCCTTAGATTTTTTTCGTGTTTTCAGCTTGTAAGCAAGATATCTCAATAATTGTTTGAGCGATTGCCCTGCAACTTTACAAGCTGGTTTGGGATGATGTGTAGATGAACTGATTAACTGTTGAAAAAAATCCTATATTTTTTTCTTGAGTTATGGCCCTTTGAAATTTTTCGCGTTTTAAGTTTGTAAGCAAGATATCTCAAAAACTATATGAGGTTTTTCCCCAAAACTTCACAGACTGGTTGGGTATGATGAGTAGATGAACTGATTAACTTTTGAAAAAAATCCAATTTTTTTTTCTTGAGTTATGGCCCTTTGATTTTTTTCGTGTTTTCAGCTTGTAAGCAAGATATCTCAAAAATTGTTTGAGCTATTGCCCTGAAACTTTACAGGCTGGTTGGGGATGATGAGTAGATGAACTGATTAACTTTTGAAAAAAATCCGAAATTTTTTTCTTGAGTTATGGCCCTTTGAAATTTTTCGCGTTTTAAGTTTGTAAGCAAGATATCTAAAAAACTATTTTAGGTTTTTCCCCGAAATTTCACAGACTGGTCAGGGATGATGAGTAGATGAACTGATTAACTTTTGAAAAAAATCCGATTTTTTTTCTTGAGTTATGGCCCTTAGATTTTTTTCGTGTTTGCAGCTTGTAAGCAAGATATCTCAATAAGACAGGTTGCTCGCTTAATAAAGGTGGCCACTAAGACAAGTTTGACTGTATCTCTAAAACTGTATGAGCTATTATCCTGTAGCTTAAAAAACTAGTAGGGGGTGATAAATAAACGACCTGATTAACTACAGCTTTTCTTGTGTAATTTCAGCATTACAGCCACATAAAAACAAGATATCTCAATTACTGTTAGGGACAAGCAGTGTTAGGGTCAAGCAGTTGGGGGCATTGTGTTTCATAAACACTGGCTCTAGTTTTGAGATGGATTTTAAAATTACTTGGCATAATTATTAACAACCATAAGACGATGTGTGGTGCGCATGAGGCAGGTCGGTTCCTCAAAGGTCAAGGTCATACTTAGAGGTCAAAGGTAAAAAAAGGGGCCTTTTTTTCGTATTTGGTCAATAACTTTCTAATTTTGAGATGGATTTTAAAATTACTTGGCATAATTATTAACAATCATGAGACAATGTGTGGTGCACATGAGGCAGGTCGGTACCTCAAAGGTCAAGGTCATACTTAGAGGTCAAAGGTCAAAAAGTGGGCCTTTTTTTCGTATTTGGTCAATAACTTTCTTATTTTGAGATGGATTTTGAAATTACATGGCAGAAATGTGAACCAATATAAGGCGATGTGTTGCGGGCATGACCCATGTTGGTACCTCAAAGGTCAAGGTCATACTTAGAGGTCAAAGGTAAAAAAAGGGGCCTTTTGTCGGGTTTTGTCAATAACTTGCCTATTTTTAAATAGAATTTGAAGTGACTTGGCAAACATGTTAACTATCATGGGACGATGCGTTGCATGCATGATTCAGTTTGGTACCTAAAATGTCAAGGTCATACATAGAGGTCAAAGGTAAAAAAGGGGCCTTTTTTGTGTTTGGTCAATAACTTTCTTATTTTTAGATGGATTTTGAAATTGCTAGGCAGAAATGTTAACCATCATGAGATGATGTGTTGCACGCATGACCCAGTTTAATACCTGAAAGGTCAACGTCATACATAGAGGTTAAAGGTAAAAAAAGGGCCTTTTTTGTGTTCTGTCAATAACTTTCTTATTATGCCCCCAACTTTGAAAAAGTTTGAGGGGCATATTGGTTCTGGTTCGTTCGTCCGTTCGTCCATCCATTACGCTTTTTATGCATAGCATAACTAAAGAACCGTGTATGCTAGGGTTTTGAAATTTCATATATGGATTCCTCATGGAAAATTAGCTGACACGTATTTTTTTTCTCGTCCGGAATATGCCCCTTTCAAGAGTTATTGCCCTTTGAAAATTTTTTAATAAAATCTTGTCAGCAAGATATCTCAAAAACTATTGGAGCTAGAGCCTTGAAAGTTGGTGAATAGATTGGTGATGAGTAGATGAACTGATTAACTTATGACAAAATTCTGAAAAATACTTTGTGAGTTATGGCCCTTTGTCATTTTGGTAATTTGTGCCCATTGTAATGTATGCTAAAAGTGATGCATAGCATAACTTTAGAACGGTGTATGCTATAATTTTGAAATTTCATATATGCATTTCTGATGGAAAATAAGCTGACACGTATTTTTTTTCTCGTCAGGATTATGCCCCTTTCAAGAGTTATTGCCCTTTGAATTTTTTTTAATAAAATCTTGTCAGCAAGATATCTCAAAAACTATTGGAGCTAGAGGCTTGAAAGTTGGTGAATATATTGGTGGTGATGAGTAGATGAACTGATTAACTTTTGACAAAATTCCAAAAAATACTTTGTGAGTTATGGCCCTTTGTCATTTTGGTAATTTGTGCCCATTGTAATGTATGCTAAAAGTGATGCATAGCATAACTTTAGAACCGTGTATGCTAGGGTTTTGAAATTTCATATATGGGTTCCTCATGGAAAATAAGCTGACGCATATTTTTTTTTCTCGTCCGGATTATGCCCCTTTCAAGAGTTATTGCCCTTTGAAATTTTTTTAATAAAATCTTGTCAACAAAATATCTCAAACACTATTGGAGCTAGAGCCTTGAAAGTTGTTGAGTATATTGGTGGTGATGAGTATATGAACTGATTAACTTATGACAAAGTTCCGAAAAATACTTTGCGAGTTATGGCCCTTTGTCATTTTGGTAATTTGTGCCCATTGTAATGAATCCTAAAAGTGATGCATAGCATAACTTTAGAACTGTGTATGCTATGGTTTTGAAATTTCATATATGCATTCCTAATGGAAAATAAGCTGACACATATTTTTTTCTCATCCAGATTATGCCCCTTTCAAGAGTTATTGCCCTTTGAATTTTTTTAATAAAATCTTGTCAGCAAGATATCTCAAAAACTGTTGGAGCTAGAGGCTTGAAAGTTGGACCATGAGTCATGTGCAAGACCAAGGTCCATACCTCCAATGTCAAGGTCATACCTAGAGGTCAAAGGTAAAAAAAGGGACAGTCAATAACTTCCTCATTCTTTGATGGATTATGAAATTACTTGGCAGAAATGTTAACCATCATGAGACGATGTGTTGTACCACAAAGGTCAAGGCCATACTTAGAGGTCAAAGGTAAAAAAGTGCTTTTTTTGTTTACGGCCAATAACTTTTTTATTTTTCTGTGAACATTTTTAAAGTTACTATGCAGAAATGTTCATCTTCATTTGATGATGTGTTGCACACAAGACCCAGCTCAATACCTCCAATGTCAAGGTTATACTTAGCAGTCAAAAACGGGGGAGACATCTGTGTTTTTGTAGAAAAACAAATTCTAGTCATTATAGAACACTGAAAAGATGTCTAAAAGTATCACGTTATGCCTCCTGGCAGTAATCCTCAGTGGCTCGAACTACCCCTGTCTAGAACAGATTTTCGAGGTCCCAAAGGTGTTCGAGCCATTGAAGTTCAACTGTACATACAATATCTAAAATAATATTTATCTATTTCTGCAAAACCACTCTTGCCACAAAATTGTCTGAAAAGTGTCTGAGGGAGAAGACTAATATCTCACTGCTTTCTGTATGAACAATTATTAATACATTACACCAAAAATATTTTCCAACCTTTACAGATTAAAAGCCTCCGTGGTGTAGTGGTTTTTACGCTACTCGCCTTGTAAACCAGGGGTCGCAGGATCAATCCCTGGCTTCTCCAGACTTTCGAATGAGTCTTTAAACCAAGGTCCCGTCTCCGTATAACCTTAGCTGTTGGTGGGATGTAAAACTCAAACACTCACTCACTCACTCACTTAACCTTTACTGATACTGCACACTGGTTCTTTTTGTATAAAATTTCAGGATTTTTCCTGATTTCAATATTTTGGGATTTCTTGTTGAAAAAAAATTGTGTCTTGATTTCCCAGCTATCTGTATTAAACAATATGTGCTGCCTTGTTTGCCTGTGACATAGGAAGAAAAATCTGTCAAAGGAAGAGCAAGCTCAATTCAGATTAGACCCATATAACACAACAATTTCTTGTCCCTTTTATTTGAGGATGACCATCCCACCTGTTAGGTACAGTGAAACTTGGAAAACTTGAACACGGACAGCTCTTCATCCATGGCTAATTCGAACTGGTTCTGGGGTCCCTAGACAATTATTCCAATACCTCCAGACATCCACATACTTGGATTTTTAGGGAGGTTCACCTGATTTGATTGGTAAAAGGTATGCTGTGTGTACTCATTAGAATCGCCTCAATGAGGTGATTCTAATGAGTACACACAATATACCTTTGCTGGCCTCGGAAGCTCATTCGGATGCGCAACTGACTGATGATCAGGAGGACGCGGGTTCGATACCTGCCGGTGTCGGCAACATTCTTTCGTGGAGATAGATCATGAAATGTTTTCTATGTTCATTCTCTCCCTTCCGCTGATTCAAGAAGGTCAGTTGGCAGTTTCTGGTGAAAGAATGTGCACTGCACTGGTTAACTGCTAGTATAAGCCTGCCCAGGAAAAGTTTGGTTAAAAAATGACTCAAAAATGACCTGAAATTGTGTTGTCTGGGCCGTTAAACTCCAATACAAACAAACAAAACAATATACCTTTATTTTATATAAGATCATAGAGATATTAAAGTGATCCACATTATGCTTCAGGACCTGAAACTGTGAAACCTCAGTAATTGGAAGTACCCTTATTTCCAACATATTTTCATAAGTATTCGACTTATAGAAGTTCGACTGTATTTGCATTTGATATCATTTGATACGAGGACTGTTCAAATATGAATGCAAGTAGAACGTTTTCTCATGCACTAATGCAAAAATCACCTGGAAATAAATATCACAGGGTAGAAAAATAGCTAGTATGGTTGTCATCTCATTAGGAGCAGCTCATACAATTCTGAAACGGGATTTGAAAATGAGAAAGATCTGTGCTAGATGGATTACCCATCTATTGACAGATGAGCAGAAAAAGACACGCGTTCAGTGCGCCAAGAAGTTGCTTAAAAAGTTTCCAAATTACAATGCACGGTCTTTCGCTAATGTTGTCACAGTTGACGAGACATGGGTTCACTTTTTTGAGCCAAAACGAAAGATTCAGAACAAAATATGGGCAACAAAGTATTGCAAAAGACCATGCATTGCAAAGCGGACCATGAGCGTCAAGAAGGTAATGTATGCCATATTCTTTTCAAATCAGGGCCCTGCTATTCAGGTTGCTGTGCCTAAAGGCAAATCTGTAAATGCGAAGTTTTACAAGAATAAAGTTCTTCGAAAATTGAAGAAATATTTCAAAGAACGAAGACCCGCAACTGGTTTGGCCAATGTCAGATTGCTACATGACAAAGCGTCATTGCACAAGGCGTTCATTGTGCAAGACTATCTGAAGCAGGAAAAGGTTGTTGAACTCCCTCACTCCCCGTATTCTCCTGACCTTGCTCCGTGTGACTTTTATTTTTGTTCGCATGGCTGAAAAATACCTTTCTGGTCGAAAATTTGTACAGCGCAAACACCTCGGTTCTGCAATATTCCAGTGCCTTCATAGTATACCTCGAAAAGACTACCAAAATGCATTCAATGATTGGATCAGAAGACTGAAAGTTTATATATCTGTTAAAGGGGAATACTTTGAGGGGACAAAATAAATTTTTCATCGAAATCTATCACAATCATTTTTATGTGCTTAGTTGCATTCATATTTGAACAGTCGTCGTATGTGTGATAAGATTTGAAAGTAAAAATTGTCTACCTGCCAACATTTTGCCAGTATTGTAAATTGGTATGTAAGTGGAAATCAGAAAACAGTTTTCATTTTCGTTGCCTTAACCCATTGTATGCCGGCCTCGGTAGCTCAGTCGGATGCGCGTCTGACTGGTGATCAGGAGGACGCGGGTTCGATACCTGCCAGGGTCATCAACCTTCTCGTGTGGAGATTGATCTTGAAATCATTTCTACGGTCATTCTCCCGCTGATTCAAGAAGGGCAGTTGTCAGTTTCTGGCGAGAAAAGGAAGCACTATACTGGTTAACCGCTTATGTATAATCCTGCCCAGGAAAAGGGTAGATAGGTAAAATGACTGGCTCAAAAATGACCTAAAATTGTATAAACTGGGCCGTTAAACTCCAATACAAACAAACAAACAAGTCTGTTCTTGTTTACTTTTCAGGAGGGTATGTTCACAATGCACGATGTATTAGATGCCCAATGGGTGTATGACCACCAGAAAGATGAAAACTACCTCCGCCGGGTCATCAAACCATTAGAGGCTCTACTCACATCACACAAAAGAATTGTCATCAAAGATTCAGCGGTAACTACAGTAAAATTCTGTTAGTAAGGGGAATGGGAACACCTGACAGATTTTCCCGCCATTTCTGATCAGGGCCTACACTGCTTGCAAAAAGTTCAGCTATTTTCCAAATAAATTTTAAAGATAACACAACCTGTCACCCCTAAATTCCAAAATGGACTCCTGCCATATAAAAGGAGGAAGATTCCATTTGGTACAAAATGTTTGAACAGTCTCAAAGGTTGTTATAGGAATTTTACTGTAGATTTATATACAAGAAATTGGGGATCTCCTGTTCCTTATTGGTCTTACCATAATAAATATGCTCTTGAAAAAAAAAGATAGGCACAAGTGACCATTGAAAACTGAGATTAGCCTCCACAGATATGCAGATATGCACATATGAATCCTGGTCCACCCTTGTCCTGAAACGTGAGGTCAGTCTTTATTGATGCCCTGGCTGGTCTGAATATTTACTTGTACCATACATATTTACTTGTACTTTTGCGATATCCTCACCCCTGGATCATGTGAAATTAACCATTTTTGTACCAAATGGAATCTTCCTCCTTCTATATAGCATGAGCTCATTTTTGGAGCGTAGCTGTTGCAGCGTAGCTCCAGTGAGATGAGAAGTGATTTCTGCACTACTTTCGATGTTACTGCATATGACCCAATCACCATTGAAAACATAGTACCCCGTGTTAACATAGTAGATTATTACGCCATGTGGTATCTTCTTATAGACTGCTTCACAGACCACCTATTTCAAACGGAATAGATGAATATTCTTAATAGATGAACTGTGTAGCAGTCTAATCTTTTTATAGTTCAGTTCATATAACCCAGTTTACAGCCCATTTGTACCATAAAAGCCCAAACCTGGCAACTTGCAAACAGGAAAAACCCAGATCAGATACCACAGAATGTGGAGTCTCATTATGACCTGCACTGCATACTTACAAAAAGATTCAGCCATTTTTGCCAAATATTTCGTGGAAGCCACAACCTGACATCCCTGATTTTAAAATGAACTCATTTCATACTGATATAAGGTGTTGAGGATTCCATTCATTTAAAATGGGTTAAAAGTACGCAGTGTGGGTCGATAATGTATTACCAAAATAAGACAGTTGGAATGAGTTTGGACAGATGCACGTCAAGGTTTATATTGTAAGCAGTAAATTTTGCAGTTTAGACACAGATGAGACGCCACTTATTGTAGCATCTGATCTGGGCCTGCTATGTTTGTCCCTAAAAAGGCTGCTAGACATATACTCAGAGTATGGGTTAATGTGTGTGTGTGGTGGGGGGGGGGACAATGTTACTTTTTTAAAGCGACCTGTCTGCGTCCTAGGCATGTGACCATAAATAAAGCAAATTATCAGCTCAGACGCAAGTTCGATACCTGCCGGGTTCGGCAACATTCTTTCCAGGAGATTGATCGTGAAACCTGTTTCACGGTGATTCTATCCCTTTCGCTGATTCAAGAAGGGCAGTTGTTGGTTTCCAGTAAAAGACTGTGCACTGTGTTGTATTGACAAAGATCTAACCAAAGAAATTGCCTTAATGCCAGATCATTCCATAAATGGCCTCGTTGAGGCAATTTATTTTTATATAATAATAATGGAGTATAATGTCTAAGCCTCTTCAAATATTCCTATGGATTGATATTGACAATAATTAACCCAAGAAACTGTCGTATGCAAGATCACTTCATAAATGGCCTCACCGATGCAATATATATTTATAAAAAATGTTAACAGAGTATAATGTTCAAACCTCTGAATATTCCGATCGTTTTTGGCATTCAGATTGCATGATTACTTTATGAATGGCCTTGCTGAGGCAAAATAATATAAAAATGAATACGGAGTATAACATCTAAACCCGGCTTTGATCATTTTCGGCATACAGGTTGATATTGACAATACATAACCCGAAAAATTGCCTTATGCCAAATTACTTTACAAACGGCCTCGCTTAGGCAAACTGAAAAATCATTTCGAAATGTAACTTTAATCTACTTGGAATATTTTTGACAACTGTTAGCATACAAATAGATAATGTACAGATCTAACCAACGAGATTCCTGAATGCCCAGTTTCTTTATTTTAGCTTCGGCAAGGTAAAAAATTCACCCACTGACACGGTCGTATAACTTTCAAACCGACGGGTATATTTTTATAATGTTTTGCATGCAGATGTAAATTGACAAGATCAAGCTAATGATATTGTCTAATGCCAGATAGCTTTATAAACAGCCTCACCGAGGTAATTTTTAAAGACTGAATACGGATGTATAACTTATAAATTGCTGGGAAAATTATGCTAATTTTTCACATGAAGATAAACACCATCAAGACGTAACCAAGGAGAATGTATAATGCAAGATAAACAACCTCCCCAAGGTAATTTTTCAAAAACTGATTACATAAAATAACTTTAAAGTCGCCAAACAATTTCGCAAGCCGCAGTTATTGCACGAACAATAGCTCAGCAGAAATCTTCAAGTAAACTGTAGAACTGCATGGTTGCTGTATTGCTCAAAAACATTGATTGTGGGTACTTGATAAAACTGCCTCGTCAAGGCGGTTCAATCAAGTCCCCGCAATCAATGTTTTTAGCAGAGATAAGAAAATATCACAATTTTGTATCTTAAAATTTCCATTTTTTTTTTCCGAAAAACTGACAATGTATTTGTACAGGCGTGTTTTCGTGATGGTTGTTGCAGGGCCTACACCTTAGCGTGAGTTAATTTCAATATAGGTCTTGTTGCTTTAACACGACTTCTGGCCCAGAATAGCTTCAAACAGCTATGTTCGTTGGATCAATATGAGCCTGAATTAAAATGTCAATTAGACGCTAAATCAAATTATCAAAGCTACGCTCCATCAGTACTCTCAGTGCTTTGATAAAATTTAGTGGTGTTGGGTTTTTATCGTCAAAATTTATTTGGAAAATGACTGAACTTTTAGCAAACAGTGGAGGCCCAGTTCAGAGGCCACGTTCTGCAGTGTCTGATCTGGGCCTGCACTGTTTGCCAGGGTAACCATTTTGGGGTTTCTGGTACAGAAAGGGTTAATGCTGTTAGATACAACTGGTTTCCACACATAGCATATGACAATGTTACCCATTTATAGGTATATTAGCATCATACCACCGAATAAGATTTTTTTTTGATTCTGTATGGACATTTAACTTTCAGTAACCCATTGCTACCTGGACACCAGTGAAAGGGGTATAAACAGTGCAGACCCGGATAAGGCGCCTTTTATGTGGCATCTGATCAGGGTCTACCCTGTTTGCTAAGAATGGAATAAAAAAGAAGAAAAATAGACCCATCAATCCTCAAATAACAAATGGAATTGTCCAAAAGATAACAATGGAAGAATCCACCAGTATACAATGGGTTAACTTCCACCACATCATCAGTAAACATAGTATATATACAAGACCTGGAGTATATATATATATAAGACCTGCTGTCCTTGCTGTAGGTAAGGGTAAAATAGCAATATTTTTATTTTTGCTTTAGTTTCTTCCCTCATTCTACCCTATCTCTCTTGTATGTCTTATTCCTGTTTTCTCCCTTTCTCTGGGAGTGGAAAAGTATCTGCAAGGGTTGACATAGAGGATCTTACATGAGTGTTCATGTATTATTGAATTTATTAAACAAGTTGAGGAAAATGGATAAAATGCGAGGCTTTGCCGAGCATTTTATCCCTTTTCCTCAACAAGTTTAATAAATTCAATAATACATGAAACACGAATTCTATTTATCATATGACTTTTAAAACTCATTTTGTTCACGTTTTAACAAATATGTCAATATCCCGCCATTAGTAAACGTGACATTGTTAAGGATGTCGTACATGTAATGTTACGGGGCGTATCTAACGAATTTGCATATTTAATCCACTAGTGGATTATCGAATTTATTACATAGCGTTATTACACTCTCAGATGTGGTGTCATATGATTAATTGCATTAAACCACTTGCAGTATAATAATATCTGACAAACCCCTGCATTATAATACCTGACATGCAATCCTACTATTTTAGGTGAATGCTGTATGTTACGGTGCCAAGATCATGTTACCCGGTGTACTGAGATATGAAAATGGTATAGAAATCAATGAAGAAATAGTGATAGTAACAACAAAAGGAGAAGCAGTTGCTTTAGGTAAATAATAAAAAATTGACATGTAATCCACAGTAATTTACTGTAAAATTCCTGTGTTAAGATCACCTTTGAGACTGTTAAAAAGTGGTCTTTAATTTTGTATAAAGATACAGTGAAATTCAGCTATTAAGACAACCTTAAAATTCAGACTAATTCTGCTTTAAAAAAGGTTATTTTATAGGCTGCAGTTATTCTTTCTTTGTGTTTTCATCATGCAGCGTCCTATGGTCAGAGTCTCAAAGGTGGTAATTACAAGATTACTGTGTAGGCTTTCAGCCTGCAAAACTGGAATGTATGTAATATACACCGTCTGTGTCCCCTCCTGGGGTTAAGGCGAAACCGGAAGAAAGAAAGGAAGGATGCAAGGTAATCAGGAGGTGGTGGATATGCTCTCTGCCTGGTCGGCAACATTCTTCTTGAGATTGATCTGAAATCATTTCTTTCATTCTCTTCAGTGGCATTTTCAGTTTCTAGCGACAGAATGTACACAGTACTGGTCAACATGCCCAGGAAAAGTATGGTGTTGACTAAGCCATTAAAAAGTTCAAACCAAATAAGATCACCAATTAAAACAATAAGTCATGGACATTATCTCGAGTGTACAAGAGTGAGAATTATGATTGATATATATTTCTTGTTTGCAGCAATAGCCCAGATGACCTCGGCAGTAATGGCAACAACTGACCACAATATAGTGGCTAAAATCAAGAGAGTTATTATGGAGAGAGACACATATCCAAGAAAATGGGGGCTAGGACCAAGGGTAAGCGGGCTTAACAATTGTAGTTCACACCGTTTTGTCAAGTCAGTGCTTAATATGAAAAATTAAAACTAAATATACGAAGGATTTATACACTACATATAGGTTAAGATGCACTGCAGTTACTTTAGTTCTTTATAATTTGATAATCAGTAGAAGCCTCCGTGGTGTAGTGGTTATGCTACTCGACTTGTAAACCAGGGGTCGCAGGATCGATCCTGGGCTTCTCCAGACTTTCGAATGAGTCTTTAAACCAATGTCCTGTCTCCGTATGACCTTAGTTGTTGGTGGGACGTAAAACTTGAACAGTCACTCTTTATAATCAGTCTTCATTATTCACATCAAATAAGCCATTATCTAGGTTCTACTGTACATTAAGTTTTTACATAAAACATCAAACTTTCCAGTTGTGGTCTTTTTAAAGCTGGTTTAACCCATTTTGTACCAGATACCACAAAGCGGTAATTGGCAAACAGTACAGGTCCAGATCAGATGCTGCAGAATGTGGCATCTGATCAGGGCCTACCCTGTTTGCAAAATTTCTGCCATTTTCCAACTAAATTTTCAAGAATGCACAACCGACACCCCTGAATTTTGAAATGTACTTGTGCTATATATAAGGTGGAAGATTCCATTAGTTTATTAGGGCCCCGCACTGAAAGTGTGTGTGCCCTATAGTAATCACTCTGTCCGTCCGTCTGTCCGTCCACAAATTTCTGATAGCGCTGCCGGGGCCCTAGTCAGTTTCACTGACAGCTCTAGTTTATTTTAGTTCGATTGCGATGAAAGCTTCAAGCTTATTGAATCACTCTCGAACACTCATTCTTGGTGTTTTCACGCGCGCACGAGAGAGAGGCAGTGGTTTTTAGCTCACCAGAGCCGAAGGCTCCGGGGGAGCTTATAGGATAGGCAGTTGTCCGGCGTCGTCGTCGTCGTCGTCGTCAACACTTTCAAACATCTTCTCTGAAGCCACTGGACCGATTCAGCCCAAATTTTATCTGTAGCATCCTTGGGCTGGGGGATTGAAAGTTTGTGTTTTTTATGAAAATCGGCCCATTAGTTTGGTTGCTATGGCAACTTAGAGTTTCCATAGACTTATAATGGGGAAAATTGAAAAATGGCATTTACTGCCAAGTCATTGCAGATATTTGGACAAAACTTTTATAGAAATGTTTCTTGAGTAAAATTCTTTCAGCCATATGCTTTTATGCCAACCTGAGGGTCCCCCAGGTTGTGCCGGGGCCATGCCCCACCCCATCCACTTCATAAAAGGCCATATATCTCAGAAACCATTCAGATCCCGACCCCTAAACCATATATATTCTTGTTCCTATTGATAAGACACATTTAGTAACACCAACCTTGGGGTCCTCAGGGATGCGCCGAGGTCATGCCCCACCCCCTCCACTTAATAAAAGGCCCAATATCTCGGAAACCATTTAGATCCCCACCCCTAAACCATATATATTCTTGTTCCTTATGATAAGACCCATTCAGTGACATCAACCTGGGAGTCCCCTGGATGCACCGGGGCCATGCCCCACCCCCTCCATTTCATAAAAGGCCCAATATCTCGTAAACCTTACAAATCCCCGCCCCTAAACCATATATATGCGTGCTTCTTATGATAAGACACATTCATTGACACCAACCTGGGGGTCCTCAGAGATGCGCTGGGGCCTTGCCCCACCCCTCCACTTCACAAAAGGCCATATATCTCAGAAACTGTTCAGATCCCCACCCCTAAACCATATATATTCTTGTTCCTATTGATAAGACGCATTCAGTAACACCAACCTGGGGGTCGTCAGGGATGCGCACAGGTCAGGCCCCACCCCCTCAACTTTATAAAAGGCCCAATATCTCGGAAACCATTCAGATTCCCACCCCTAAACCATATATATTCTTGTTCCTTTTGATAAGACCCATTCAGTGACATCAACCTGGGAGTCCCCTGGATGCACCAGGGCCATGCCCCACCCCCTCCATTTGATAAAAGGCCCAATATCTCGGAAACCTTACAGATCCCCGCCCATAAACCATATATATGCGTGCTTCTTATGATAAGACACATTCATTGACACCAACCTGGGGGTCCTCAGAGATGCGCTGGGGCCTTGCCCCACCCCTCCACTTCACAAAAGGCCATATATCTCAGAAACTGTTCAGATCCCCACCCCTAAACCATATATATTCTTGTTCATTTTGATAAGACGCATTCAGTAACACCAACCTGGGGGTTCCCAGGGATATGCTGGGGCCATGCCCCACCCCCTCCATTTCATAATATCACAATATCTCGGAAACCCTACAGATGGCCACCCCTTAACCATATATAGTCTTGTTCCTTATGATAAGACACATTCATTGACACCAACCTGGGAGTCTCCCTGGGCCTTGCCCCCACCCCCCCCCCCTCCAATTCACATAAGGCCTTATATCTCAGAGAATGTTCTTAGCCCCACCCTAAACCATATATATTCATCTTTCTTATGATAAGACCTGCTTGGGAGTCCCCGGGGCACGCCCAGGCCATGCCACACCGCTTTACTTCATTAAAAGCCATATATATCAGAAATAGTTCAGATCCCCACCCCTAAACCATATACTTGTTCCTTATGATAAGACTCGTTCAATCACACCAACCTGGAGGTCTCTTTGTGCTGAGGCAATGTGCCCCGCCCTTCCATTTCATAAAAGGCTTTATATTTCAGAAACCATTCAAATCCCCACCCCATAATCATATATGTTCTTGTTCCTTATTATTAGCACACCTACTGTTGCGGGGTCCGCATGGGCCATTCCTATTTCATAAAAGGGCCTCAAATCTCTGAAACCGGTCAGATTCCCAGCACTGAACCATATATATACTTGGTCCTTATGATAAGACACATTTAGGGACAACAGTTTGTGCTTTCCTGGGATCAACAGGGCATGCCCCAACCCCTCAACTGTTAAAGAGGCCTTACAGATCCCCACTGCTAAACCATATATATTTTTGTTTCTTATGATAAGACGCATTTAGTGATACCAACCAGGGCTCCATTGGGTCCATGCCCCACCCCCTCTACTTCATAAAAGGCCTAACTTTTCAGATGCTGAGTCCACATGGGTGCTCATTTGGACATGGGGGTTCATTGGTGGATTAAAATGATATCATGTTAAAATACATGGCTGCCATTGGGCAGGATGGGCAGTGCGCACCTGAGCTCTGGTGAGCATAGTGGCCCATGGGCCTCTTGTTTACACCACTGCTACCCATTTACACCTGGGTGGAGTGGGGCAGTGTCATTACGTGTCTTGCCCAAGGACACACCTCGATACCGGTGGCCGGATTCGAACGTACAACCTCTCGATCATAAATCGAACGCGTTAACGACTGAGATTCCATTCAGTACAAATGGCTTAACCAGCCCCCGCCCATCAGTGCTTGAAGAAATAGATGGGCTGCATGATGCTTCCACGCAGAGCTGAAACCGACCACACACTAAACTCCGTTCAGAAAATCTGAATCATCGATTTTTTCGTTTCTTCCTTTTAATACTCATTTTAGCCCATGCATCACTATGGGAAAGTTGTAGACCTCATCCTCCGCCGATTTCTCCAACAAGTCGTATGCTTCTGCGACAGCCAGGAAAGGCTGTGATTATTTGGAGAAAATTGCAAAATCTAAATTTTCGTTCACATACTGAGACATTCTGACAGGTTCGACACACCCTTTTAAACCATATATAGAAGTGGTTACTGCTCTTGTAAATTACAAGGGCGTCTATATTTTATTTGCACAATCACTTCATGGAAAATCATTAGCTGTGACACCACGTCTGATATCGGTATAATTCATTTTGACCACTGTTGACAGCACATCGCGCTAGTGGCTCCCCGTTCCTAATGAGCTTCTATCTAGCCATTCGAATGTAAGGTGTGTCGTAATAGCATATCTATTTATAAAGTGCATCACATGGATTTGAATATTTATTATTTTACCTGACAATCATCATCAAATGGACTTAGTCTTTGGTCTCATTTCTTTGTTTTGCAATTTTCTCCAAATAATCACAGCCTTTCCTGACTGTCGCAGAGGCACATGACTTGCTGGAGAAGTCGGCGGAGAGTCAGGTCTAAAACTTTCCCATAGTGATGTATGGGCTAAAATGAGTATTAAAAGGAAGAAACGAAAAAATCGATGATTCAGATTTTCTGAACGGAGTTTAGTACCGGTACTGGTAATCCGCTTAGAGGGTCTAACCCTGCCCAGGCAAAGCGGTGCGAATTGGACCATCCATGCTTAAACCCAATTCATTGGGTGACAGGGCTGGAGATATCATTTTTTTCTAATTTCTAATTTGACCTAATTTTCGGGTAAAAGTCCCATAAAATTGGAAGCAAAATCTCCAAAATGACCTATACAGTGTTGACAGGGACATTAAGCCTCAAACAAAATTCAAATGACTTAATTGTCAGCAGGGTTTGAAATAGCGTTCATTGCGCCAAGACTGATGTAGTCAAAAGGCAAAGTAAACAATCTTCTATTTACAGGCCAGTATAAAGAAACAGCTGATTAAAGAAGGGAAGCTGGATAAATATGGGAAACCTAACAACCAAACACCAAAGAACTGGATGCAGTTAGTAGAAAAAGAGTAGGCTATTAACCTTTATGCACTCTGACAGTAACATTTCGGAAGCTAACAATGTTTTTTTTTTTTAAACTGAAAAGTAAATCATGGTTTAATCCATTGCATGTGGGAAACCCCTAAATGGGTACCTTGGCAAACAGTGCAGGCCCAGTATGCCGCATCTGATCAGGGCCTGCACTATTTGTTAACAGAATATTCCTTCAAAAATAGAATAAAAATGAAAAAGGCCTACCACCCCTTATATGACAAATGGACTTGTCCAACATATAGCAGGTGGCAAGTCCACTAGTATACAATGGGTTAAGCTAGGGCTGTATAAAATAATGACAATTCTGTCAATACCCTGTGGCACAATTCAGAAGAGGCAGAACACAGCAAGGGAAGAACCAGTACTTTATTGTTGCACTGTGATTACAAGAGTTTACATTTTTATGCCACACCATCAGGGTACTATAATATCATTTGCAGAATTGATACTTTGCCTTTCACATTTGCTTGTTACCACAGTGTGAGGCCTCTTTAAAGTTTTTCTGAACAAAAAGTCAGTCCACACTTGTTGTGATGAGTTATGGGTGGTGGTAGAAGATAAGGACTTCACTACTCAAATATTCAACTATTTTAAAGCCTTTTGTGGACATTGGCAGAACAAAGATGCTTTATATAGCAGAGGAAGTTCTATGGAACTTCAGATGCACACCTATCCCTGCTGTTAACTCTGTCGTTTCCCAGCAGTTTGAAAGTGTGCTAGAATAATATCCTTTCTCCGGATAGGCCTGTTTTTTCTAGAACATGTCACTACTCTGAGGGGGAGACACAATCATTGGTGTTGTCAGAAGGAGGTTATTGTTACACATGCAATATATTCACATCTTCAGAGATGAAAGTTTGGATATTTTCATTATTTGTAGTTCAAACATAGATTGTTGGTATTCTAACTAGTACCAATGTTCAGTATGTTTTCAAGCAAAAATAAGGAAGATAATGTATAACCCTCTACAGCGTCTTTTCTGTATCTAACAGCAACAGATAAGATGCATAGTTTGTGATTTTGCAAGGATAGTTTTCCTTATTTCTCCATATAAACTTATGTTGTGGTATTCATTAGAACTGCCTCGTCAAGGCGGTTCTAATGAATACCCACAACATACCGTAAAAATTCGGCTATAAGACGAGGATTTTTCCCTCCAAAATGAGCCCAAAAAAACGACCCCGTCTTATAGCCGAGGTCATGGACTGCAGGCTTTTTTCCGGCAATGTCCGGCGAAGACCAGACATACGGAAAAAGCCGATCGGTGATTTATGAATTGATATAAATCGCCGCCCACAAACCACCGCTACAATTTTTCTGCACGCGATCAGAAAATGACGTCATCCGACGCCATTACCCCCACACGTGTTTAATGTCATTGCATGTATCTCTTTCATAAAAAAAATGTTTGGAACCGGTAAAAAAATATTTTCCCGATAGCTAAGCGGTTGTGAATAGAGGTGGATAGAAAATCAGTGCTTTGCACAGCTCCAGAATTATCCCAAGAAGCTCCGTATCAATAACCAACAACAGCGTTCGACTTTTCCCACGAACGTCTATTTGGCGCCAAAACATAACTATTCATGAGATCGTTGAAAAATCTGATTTTATAATGCAAACATCTTCCGTTAAATGTAGCTAATAGTCTGAGGAGCAATTAAATCAGTTTCACACTGATTGTGGATTAAATTTTATGACTTGAGGATAAACGCAAATTAGAGACATAACTTGACCATATTTTCACACCTTATCGACACGCACCGCAGGGTGGCAATTATACGACAGGGATTAACAATAGTGTCATTCTTGAACCGTAATAAATACACAGATGGTTTGTCTCTGAATTGACAGCGATTTACTTACTGGGTTACTTTTACCGTATTTAAGGACTCAAAAAGACTGGCGATTTTTTTTTTTTTGCACTTGTCCCGACCGAGCGTCATAAGGTCAAAGTGCACCTGCCTGGCGTGATTTCGGTCTTGTCCCGGACGGCCGGGAAATTGATTTCTCAGCCCCTGTCGTCTATTAAATAGAAGTTTGTGTAGCCTAAGCCAGCAAAGCATGTACCGGGCCGACAGCGATACGACGTATCGGCCCGAAGTTTGTCGCTATTTTGTGCTAGCTGGGGCGTTGGTTCTGAAACTGAATAGCTAGGTGTTGTGTTCCCCGATAAAAAAAAAACGTTCAGTTACTTATAAAAAAGCTGCAACAAATATTTATAAATTTTGTGGCTGGAAATGAGGGGTAAGTAGAGGGGTTTTCTGACGAAAAAAGGCCGATTTCTCACATCTAAATAGCATCTGGCGGTAGCAGATAGGCCCCGACAGATATGGCAAAAATTTGACCCGTCTTATAAAAGAGTATAAGCAAAATCCCACTTTAGAATAACTGAAAAAGGGGTCCCGTCTTATAGCCGAATCGCCTTATAGCCGAATTTTTACGGTAGGTTTTTATGGAGACTATACAAAACCTGCGCTTCATTTATCAAAAAATACTAGCCTTGTGATCTAAAGTAGGTTTTAGGGGAGTGTCTATTTTATAGACTCGTTAACATGAGGAATGACGAAATGCCAGAAAAAAAAGTACGTCAGTCTTCGAACAACGAGGAAAATCTAAAATAAACCATAATGACTTCCGCCAGGATGAGGGAATTCTTCCCTTTAGGATGTTTGGGATAAAGGCTAACACATGCCAGCTTAAGTGAAAATCTAGAGTCCCTTTCCATTGCTGGCGAGCACAAGTTGAAGGAAAATTCGTTTTGGTAGGCTTTTCAAATGCATTTTAAAGATAAAACGCATGTGTTTCAACTGTAAAAATAATCATTTTCCCAGTTATATCAGCTGTGTCTGATATGGACTTCCTTAAATTTTGAAGCGAGCGAGCGAGTGTTTGAGTTTTACGTCCCACCAACAGCTGAGGTCATACGGAGACGGGCCCTCGGTTTAAAGATCATCCGAAAGTCTGGAGAAGCCCAGGATCGATCCTGCGATCCCTGGTTTACAAGGCGAGTAGCGTAACCACTACACCACGGAGGCTTCTTAAATTAAATTTTGAAGCAGTCACTTGTTTAAGCATTTGTTTGGCAAGTTTTGTTTTATTTGATTTGAGGTTTAACGTCCCCGTCAACACTGTAAAGGTCATTTTGGAGACGTTGCTTCCAATTTGGTGGGACTTTTACCCGACATTGAGATGAAATGACATTTCAAGTCCTGCCGCCCAATGAAACCAATAGGGTTTATAAGCATGGATGGGCCGACTCGCACTGCTTTGCCTGGGCAGGCTTAGATCCTCTTAAGCTTTTTACCAGTACTCGTGTGCGGTTGGTTACAGCTCTGCGTGGAAGCATGCAGCCCATATATTTCTTCAAGCCCCGATGGGCGGGGCTATTGTTTGACAAGTGATTTTTAAAGATTGACAAGTATGAATTTTTTCCTGTGATTTGGAAAGATCTTTTATCATTACGATAATACATCGGTGCGACCTACTACATTATTTTATATTTCATATCTGATATTTATAGTGAAAGCATAGGTTTTCGGTGCTCATTAGAACCAACAAGTACCAACAACATGTTTTGGAGCAGAAATAGGAAAAAAAATGTATACTCCAGTTTTCTCTGCATAAAGTGGGGTTTAAGGGGTATTCATTACATGACATCAGGAAAACAAGCCTATATAATGCTAACCCCTTGAACCTCTGTTTTCTGTAGTAAAACCGGCGTTTACAGGGGGTAAACCTTATTTTTCTTATTTCTACTTGTAAATATAGATTTGGGTACATGATGAGGCGGTTCTAATGAGGACCCACAATCTATATTTTGAGTGGAAATATGCAAAATATCACAATTTTTCATCTTAAAATTTTCATTTTTTCGGCGATAAAGATGACAATATATTTGTGTAGGCGTGTTTTTAGCTCACCTGTCACGTAGTGACAAGGTGAGCTTTTGTGATCACATTTTGTCCGTCGTCCGTCGTCCGTGCGTGCGTGCGTCCGTCCGTCCGTGCGTGCGTAAACAATATCTTGTCCGCACGATATCATCTTCATTTATGATTTGATTTTAAACAGACTTGCACACAACTTGTACCACCATGAGGTCTAGGTTCCTTTCTTGAACCAGCCATATCCCATCATGTGTTACGGAGTTACGGCCCCTGAAATGGCATAAATTGCCTATTTTGGTCTTGTCCGCACGATAGCATCTTCATTTATGATTTGATTTTAACCAGACTTGCACATAACTTGTACCACCATGAGGTCTGGGTTCCTTTCTTGAACCGGCCCTATCCCATCATGTGTTAGGGAGTTACAGCCCCTGAAAGGGCAAAAATTGCCTATTTTGGTCTTGTCCGCACGATAGCATCTTCATTTATGATTTGATTTTAACCAGACTTGCACACAACTTGTACCACCATGCGATCTAGGTTCCTTTCTTGAACCAGCCATATCCCATCATGTGTTACGGAGTTACGGCCCCTGAAACGGCAAAAATTGCCTTTTTTGGTCTTGTCCGCACAATAGCATCTTCATTTATGATTTGATTTTAACCAGACTTGCACAGAACTTGTACCACCAGGAGATCTAGGTTCCTTTCTTGAACCAGCCAAATCCCATCATGTGTTACGGAGTTACGGCCCCTGAAAGGGCAAAAATTGCCTATTTTGGTCTTGTCCGCACAATAGCATCTTCATTTATGTTTTGATTTTAACCAGACTTGCACACAACTTGTACCCCCATGAGATCTGGGTTCCTTTCTTGAACCAGCCATATCCCATCATGTGTTGCGGAGTTACGGCCCCTGAAAGGGCAAAAATTGCCTTTTTTGGTCTTGTCTGCATGATGGCTGTTTCATTTATCATTTGAACTTAACTAAACTTGCACACATTTTGTACCACCACAAAATATCTCGGTCAAGTTCGAATATGGGTCATGTTGGGTCAAAAAGTAGGTCAGTAGGTCAAATCAGAAAAAAAACCTTGTGAAGACACTAGAGGCCACAGTTTTGGTCCGATCATCATCAAACTAGCCTGGAATGATCATCTTGACAATATCTAAGTCAAGTTCGAATATGGGTGTTGTCGGGTCAAAAAGTAGGTCAGTAGGTCAAATCATAGAAAAACCTTCTGAACACACTAGAGGCCACAATTTATGTCCAATCATCATCAAACTTGCTCAGAATGATCATCTTGATAATATCTTGGTCACATTCGAATATGGGTCATGTCGGTTCAAAAAGTAGGTCAGTAGGTCAAATCACAGAAAAACCTTTTGAACACACTAGAGGCCACAGTTTTGGTCCAATCATCATCAAACTTGCCCAGAATGATCATCTTGACAATATCTGAGTCAAGTTTGAATATGGGTCATGTCGGTTCAAAAAGTAGGTCAGTAGTTCAAATCAGAAAAAAACCTTGTGTACACACTATAGCCCACATTTCTGGGCCGATCATCATCAAACTTGCTCAGAATGATCATCTTGATAATATCTTAGTCACTTTCGAATATGGGTCATGGCAGGTCAGAAAGTAGGTCAGTAGGTCAAATCAGAGAAAAACCTTGTGAACACACTAGAGGCCACATTTTTGGTCCAATCATCATCAAACTTGCTCAGAATGATAGTCTTGACAATTTCTCGGTCAAGTTCGCATATGGGTAATTTCAGGTCAAAAAGTAGGTCAGTAGGTCAAATCCTATAAAAACCTTGTAAACACACTAGAGGCCACAGATTAGGTCCGATCATCATCAAACATGCCCAGAAAGATCATCTTGACAATATCTGAGTCAAGTTTGAATATGGGTCATGTCGGTCCAAAAAGTAGGTCAGTAGATAAAATCATAGAAAAACCCTCTGAACACACTAGAGGCCACAGTTTTGGTCTGATCATCATCAAACTTGCTAAAAATGATCATTTGACAATATCTCAATTAATTTCGAATATGGGTCATATCTGGCCAGTAAGTAGGTCAGTAGGTCAGATTGTTGAAAAACCTTGTGGACACACCAGTGTTGGTCTGATCATCATCAAACTTGCTCAGAATGATCATCTTGACAATATCTGGGTCAAGTTTGAATACGGGTCATGTCGGGTCAAAAAGTAGGTCAGCAGGTCAAATCATAGCAAAAACGTTTTGAACACTAAGAGGCCACAGTTTTAGTCAAATCATCATAAAACTTGCTAAGAATGATCATTTGGACAATATCTCAGTTAAGTTCGAATATGGGTCATGTCAAATCAAAAAGTAGATCAGTAGGTTATTTTGTCATAACTTTTGAACTGTTTGAGATAGAGCCTTCATATGTAGCATGTAGGTTCCTTGTGACAAGGGCTTCCCACTCATATAAAGATTTGACCTGTGACGTTGACCTGTGACCTACTTTATCATAACTTTTGAACCATATGAGATAGAGCCTTCATATTTGGCATGTATGTTCCTTGTGACAAGGTTTTCTCAACCATTCAAAACTTTTGAGCCATGACCTTGACCTTTGACCTACTTTGTCATAACTTTTGGAGCATTTAAGATACAGCCTTCATATTTGGCATATAGGTTCCTTCATAGGAGTGAGTGTTTGAGTTGGAAGTCTCACCAACAGCTAAGGTCATACAGTTATGGGACCTCTGTTTAAAGACCAATCTGAAAGTCTGGAGAAGCCTGGCATCGATCCTGCTACCCTGGTTTACAAGGCAAGTAGCATGACCACTACACCATGAAGGCTTCTAAACTTCATTGGAATGTTGTGTAGATGACCCTTTAGGAAAATAGCATAACGATTAACAAATGGTCACAAGAGCCAAAAATAGAAAACATTGTAAAATTTGCTTCAAATGCGAACTCCTTCTAAACCTTTGGGCCAATTGGATTTAAAACTTCACAGGAATGTTGCCTAGGTGACTCCCTACCAAAATAGTTATTACTCATTCCTCTCCAATGAACAAGATGGCTTCCAGAGCTAAAAATAAAAAAATTCTTCAAACGATAATTCCTTCTGTACCCTTTGGCCAATTTCATTCAAACTTTGAAGTAATGTTGCTTAGATGACCCTCTGCCAAAAAGGCTAAAACAATCCCGCTCTGAAGAAAAAATGGCCACCAGAGCTAAAAATAGAAAAATATTGTAAATCTGATTCAAACGTGAACCCCTCCTAAACCCTAAGGACAATTTGATTCAAACTTAACAGGAATGTTGCCTAGGTTACTCCCTACCAAATAAGCTATAATCACTCTGCTGATGACCAAGATGGCAACCATAGCTAAAATAGAATGTACTCGAGACAGTGTCACACAGGTGAGCGAACCAGGGCCCTGTGGGCCCTCTTGTCATAATGGACTTCTCAACATGATGATTTAAAAAAAATAGGTAATCCCTTCTTACTGCAAATCTTTTTCTTTGCACTTACGTAATATTTGTAACGAGCACTCAGTCTGTGTTAATTGTTAATATGAAGATAATTAGCTTTGAACATTGGGATGACGTAGTCAGTATTTTAAAGATGTTCATTGGTTCTATGCATAGTGTCATATTCTTTTTCTTGCATTTTAGTATCAAAGAGGAAAGTGAAAATGCCCACGGAGTAGAGTTAACACCAGCTAAACAGCAAAAGGTATAGATATTTCTTTTCTTTAGCTCCCCTGAGCCAAAGGCTCCGGGGAGCTTATAGGATGGTTAGGCCTCCGTCGTCCACCATTTTCAGAAGACTTCTTCTCTGAAACCAATTGGCCAATTTGAATTTTATTTCATATGCAGCTCCCTGGCATTGGGGGAGCAAAAGTTTGCAAATATGATCCAGGTCACAGGACCAAGATGGCTGCCATGCCCAAATATGGTAAAAATCTTCTTCAGAACCACTTGGCTGATTGTCTTGAAACTTGGTATGTAGCATCAGGTGACTGAGTACTACCAAATTTGCAAAAATAATGACCCTAGGTTGACCTTGACCTATTTTATGCCAAGGTCAAATTTGGCTGCTTAGGCTTTTCAATTGGAAATGGGTAAATCAATGTATTGTTAAAAAAAAAAATATATTGTTGTCTGTGATATGAGAATAGGTAAAAAATGAATGTCTGTGAATGCTTAGGGTCAAGATCATTCGGTATTAAATTGCTAAAACTGTTCCACCAGAGCTGAAAGAAGCAAAATCTTAAGGACATCTCCAAGGCCAATGGCTCAGTTTAATAATAATTTGACAGAAATGGTCCTCTAATGCTGCTAAAAGGGTTACACTCCTGTGAAAAAGATGGCCTCCAAAGCTAAGGTAAGAAAAAATAATCTTTGGTCCACATTTTTAACCTGTGACTCCACTTTCATAAGGTATGAAACATCTTGGACTCTGGTGAGGGATTCTGAGCCATATGGCCCTCTTGTTTGCCTGTAGTTTCCATATCAATTGGAATAACATAGTTTGAATACCAGGAAATATAAATTAAGGCTTTTGTCACATTGCATTAGAGCTTTGTGATACAGGACTTAATAGCTGTTCCATTTCTAAGTCATGCATATGAAATTTGAAGCCAGATTTTTACTGAAAAAAGATAGATTGTTATCTCCTACATTTTTTATTCAGCAATTCAAAGGTTATAATGCACACATGTTCAGGCCACTGATTTCTAATAGTCTCTGGCTTGGAAGTTGTGCTACAGTGACTTCCCTTTGCTACCAATACCAGAGAAGTATTCTATGGTACTGTGGTAACAGAGCTAGGGATACAGTTTACTATTTAGTGCTTATATAGTCACTTTACAATGTCTCCATGCAAATTTGTTTGAAACGAGCCTCTGAGGGTTAATTATAGTGTCATATAGGGTGGCATACAATAAAAGTATATTGTGTGCAGTCGGTAGAATCACCTCAAGAGATTATAATGAGTATATACAACATCTGTTTTCAAGATTATACAAGAAATATGTCTATCTGGCCTAGTTAGTGCGCTGACTTCTGTTCCTTTGGTGACCCTCTATAGCTCCCGGTAATTTTTTGCACCCTGCAGTATTTACTTTTATGCTGAAGATTTGCGTCAGTAAAGATACTGATCAAATCCTGAGGTTGTTCAGTAACTTTTTATGAACTTGGTTCACAACTGATTGATAAAAATTAACCTTTAACTTGCTGTTCACGACAACCCCTATCTTTGCAAACAGTGTAGATCCAGAAGCCATCTGATCAGGATCTACACTGTTTGGCATTCAGTTTATGAATTTGTAGCAATAAATTACATCAAGTGGCTTAGATAAATATTCAACAAGATAAGGGTTAAAGCTAGTTTTAAAGTTCTATGATAATTAGCAGATATATCAGTATAAGTAGAAAAGAGGAACAAAATGCTTCAACAGCTAACAATATGAATAAACTGTATCGTCCTATGCTTATCTTGGCAAGCAGTGCAGACCCAGATCAGTCAACACTTTTAGGCAAATTGGAAACTGTTCAAACTGCTCCTGTAGGAACATTCTTAACCTTGTGTACAATTGTACCAAGTCCAATCAATAGATTCTGAAGGGTATTTGATTTCAAGGTTATATTGTCAGGGGAGATTACTGAAATACCATGGCATCCAGAGTTGTGGTTCTTATTCATGACACACCTTAATTGTGAGTATCTTATCAAGTCCCATCAATATACCTCAACTTTATCCAATATGGACAAATGAAAACTGTTCATGCACAAACTTCAGCATAATGCAGCGGTGCTTGAGAATCTATTATTTTTTTATTTTTTTTTTTTTTGGCTTTAGTCATGATTAGCCTGCCCATGTAGGCAGCCTGAGTGGCTTCACTCTTTGTGATATGAATTATTGTGAACAGTAAACACAGATCAGACAGCACATTCAGTGCATTTCTCGGGCTGCATTTTCTAATGAGAAACATTGAACAGTCTGACCACAGCACACAATGTCATTGGCAAACATTAATGTCGGATGCAGAAATGGCTGCATATACAAAAAACGTTCTTATACATTAACATGTTAATGAGCTGGCGCACAGCAGAAAAAATATTCTAAGGAAGGATCAGATTAGTCTGTAAATTGAGCCAACATGGCCAAATTCTTCGCTTGCTAGTCTTTTAAAATGCCAGAGGTGGTAGAAGTTGTGTATAAATAGCGTATGCTGATCAAACTGTGCAGGCTGATCTGGTCTTCACCCTCCGCACAGGCCATGTTTTCCTTCGAAGTTGGATGGAAAAAACGTGGTCTCCCCCGCCCATCTGGGCTTCGAGAAATAGATTGGGCTGCATGATGCTTCCACACAGAGCTGAAACCAACAACACACAAGTAATGGTAAACCGCTTTGAAGGTCTAAGCCTGCCCAGGCAAAGTGGTACGAGTCAGCCCGTCCATGCATATAAACCCTATTGGTTTCATAGGGCGGCATGGATTGAGATGTCATTTCATCTCAATGTCGGACAAAAGTGCCACAAAATAGGAAGCAACGTCTCCAAAATGACCTAAATAGTGTTGATGGCGATGTTAAATCTGAAATCAAACAAACAAACAAAAAACGCGGAAATATTCCACTGACTGCAACAACTGCACATGTTAAAAATGATGTACTGTAATGAAAGGTGGGAAATTTGGCACACAGTAAAAAACTCTAGAAAGAAATTGTCAGACCTGCAAAGACACAGATCAGTCTGCCTTAGCCGCCCAGGTTATTTATGATTGTTGAAGCGTTGACAATCACCAGTACAGCTGCAGGTGTGATAACAAGTTTGGGATAATTCTTGTTGTGACAATAGACTTAAAGGAAAATAATTTGATCAAAGAGATGATTTGCACAGCTGGTTACATTCTGTTGCTGACAATTAGAGAACAACGTTCCGCAAGCTGTGTAAATACGGCCTCAATTTGAGTTCCCTTTGTAATTTTAGAAATGTTTACAGTGAATGGTAGAATTAAAATGTACAATCACTTCATATTTTGCTATTTTTAATCCGTAATTTACAAAGATACGAAGCTTATCTGGCTCTTTGACCTTCCATTTTTTCTAAAATGGTCCACTCCTCTAAAAAAGGCTGCCAGAGCTAAAAATAGTAAAATCTTTAAACGGTCTGTCAACACTTTACTCAAATGACATCTGAACTTGCTGAACAAAATGGTCACTAGAGTTAAAAATAGAAAAACCTTAAAATAACATCTCCCAGGCCAATTGCCAAATTTCAAACTGATTGCACAGAAATGTTCCTTTCATTCCCCTTTACCACTATTGCTAAAATGGATTCCCGCCTCTTTACCAAAATTGCTAAAATGGATTCCCGCCTCTTTACCAAAATTGCTAAAATGGATTCCCGCCTCTTTACCACTATTGCTAAAATGGATTCCCGCCTCTTTACCAAAATTGCTAAAATGGATTCCCGCCTCTTTACCAAAATTGCTAAAATTGATTCCCGCTGTAACGGTCAGTTTCTTCCCCCGGCCCGGTTCTTCCTCGGGGAAGAACTGGGCCGGCCCGATTCTTCCCCGGGGGAAGAACTGGGCCGGCCGTTTCTTCCCCGGGGGAAGAAACTGACTAGTCAGTTTCTTCCCCACCCGGTCAGTTTCTTCCCCACCCGGTCAGTTTCTTCCCCACCTGAATTTTTTTCAGAACCATAGTCAACGAATAATTTTGGCTTGTTGTAAATGAGAAAAGAGGCCATTCTGAATAAGTTCTGAGTCCTTTTAGCTTGAATGACAAAATTTTCTCTATACTTCACCATTCATGGAGATGCAATAAAATATGCATCCCAATTCAAGCATCTTTCATGAATTTTCATTGCTTTTTAAGACATAAATTAGTATTAACTAAACAGATATAATAAGCCACAAATGTTTGACGCTCAAATTTAAATAGAATTTGGAGACTGGGGGTGGGGAAGAACTGGGCCGGCCCAGTTCTTCCCACCCCAGAATTTTCTGTCTACTAATAATTCTTGTTATAAATTTCCTTTGCTTTTTAAGACAAAAATTGGTATAAACTAAAAAGATATAATAAGCAACAAATTTTTGGAGCTCAAATCTAAATACAGTTTGGAGACTGGGGGTGGGGAAGAACTGGGCCACCCCAGATTTTTCTGTTTACAAAAAATTCTTGTGATAAATTTTCTTCGCTTTTTAAGACAAAAATTGGTATAGATTAAAAAGCTATAATAAGCAACAAATGTTTGGAGCTCAAATCTAATTAGAATTTGGAGAATGGGGGTGGGGAAGAACTGGGCCGGCCCGTTTCTTCCCCACCACAGATTTTTCTGTTTACAAAAAATTCTTGTGATAAATTTTCTTCGCTTTTTAAGACATCAATTGGTATAAACTAAAAAGATATAATAAGCAACAACTGTTTGGAGCTCAAATCGAAATATAATTTGGAGGCTGGGGGTGGGGAAGAACTGGGCCGGCCCATTTCTTCCCCACCCCAGATTTTTCTATTTACAAAAAATTATTGTGATAAATTTTCTTTGCTTTTTAAGACATAAATTGGTATAAACTAAAAAGATATTATAAGCCACAAATGTTTGGTGCTCTAGCTAAATAGAATTTGGAGACTGGGGGTGGGGAAGAACTGGGCTGGCCCGTTTCTTCCCCACCCTAGAGTTTTCTGTTTACTAAAAATTCCTGTGATAAATTTTCTTCGCTTTTTAAGACATAAATTGGTATAAATTGAAAAGATATAATAAGCAACAATTGTTTGGAACTCAAATCTAAATAGAATTTAGAGACTGGGGACGGGGAAGAACTGGGCCGGCCCGTTTCATCCCCACTCCAGATTTTTCTATTTGCAAAAAATTCTTGTGATAAATTTTCTTCGCTTTTTAAGACAAAAGTTGGTATAAACTAAAAAGATATAATAAGCAACAAATATGTTTGGAGCTCAAATATCAATTGAATTTAGAAACTGGGGGTGGGGAAGAACTGGGCCAGCCCAGTACTTCCCCACTCCAGATTTTTTGTTTATAAAAATTCTTGTGATAAATTTTCTTCGCTTTTTAAGACAAAAATTGGAATTAACTGAAAAGATATAATAAGCAAAAAAATGTTTGGAGCTCAAATCTAAATAGAATTTGGAGATTGGGGGTGGGGCAGGACTGGGCCGGCCTAGTTCTTCCCCAACACAGAAAACTTAAACATCATTACTGATTCAATTGTACATCACTACACAAGGGTGGGGAAAAAAAGGGTCGCCCCAGTTCTTCCCTGCCTCAGACATCCTCTGATATAACTGACATAACTTTACAACACTAGCCAAAGGGTGGGGAAGAAACGGGCAGGCCCTGTTCTTCCCCACCCCAGACACCTTCAACATCATAATTGACTTAACAGTACAACATTTACCAAGGGTGGGGAAGAAACGGGCGGCCCAGTCATTCCCCACCCAAGACATCTTCAGCAATATAACTGAAAGAACTGTACAACACTACCCAAGGGTGGGGGAAGAAATGGGCCACCCCAGTTCTTCCCCACCCCGGACATCTTCAGCAATATAACTGACATAACTGTACAACACTACCCAGGGGTGGGGAAGAAATGAGTCGACCCAGTTCTTCCCCAACCCGACACCTTCAATGTCATAATTGACTTAACAGAACAATACTTACCAAGGGTGGGAAAGAAACGGACTAGCCCAGTTCTTCCCCACCCAAGACATCTTCAGCAATATAACTGACATAACTGTACAACACTACCCGAGGATGGGGAAGAAACAGGCCGGCCCAGTTCTTCCCCACCCCTGAGTCTCCGAATTCTATTGAAATTTAAGTGCCAAACATTTGCTGCTTATTATATCTGTTTAGTTAATACCAATTTATGTCTTTAAAAGTGAAGAAAATTTATCACAAGAATTTTTAGTAAACAGAACATCTGGGGTGGGGAAGAAACGGGCCGGCCCAGTTCTTCCCCACCCCCAGTCTCCAAATTCTATAAAGATTTGAGCTCCACATTTGTTGTTTATCATATCTGTTTAATTTATACTAATTTATGTCTTAAAAAGCAAAGGAAATTTATCACCAGAATTATTTAGTAAGCAGAAACATCTGGGGTGGGGAAGAACTGGGCCGGCCCAGTTCTTCCCCACCCCAGCCTCCAAATTCTCTTGATAATAAAGCTCCAAACATTTGTTGCTTATTATATCTTTTTAGTTTATACCAATTTTTGTCCTAAAAAGCAAAGGAAATTTATCACAAGAATTATTAGTAAACTGAAACATCTCTGGTGGAGAAGAACTGGGCCGGCCTAGTTCTTCCCCCACCCCCCAGTCTCTGAATTCTATTGAAATTTAAGGGCCAAACATTTGTTGCTTAGTATAGCTCGGTAGTTCATACCAGTTTATGTCTTTAAAAGTGAAGAACATTTATCAAAATAATTTTTAGTAAACAGAAAAATCTGGGGTGGGGAAGAAATGGGCCGGCCCAGTTCTTCCCCACCCCCACTTTCCAAATTATATTTAGATTGGGGCACTAAAGGGTTGTTGCTTATTAAATCTGTTTAGTTATTACCAGTTAATGTCATAAAAAAATTAGAAAATTAATCATAGATACTGGAATTGGGATGAAAATTTCCTTGAATCTCCATATATTGTATGGCATAAAGAAAATTTTGCCATTCAAGCTGAAAAGACCCAAAACTAATTCAGAATGGTTTCTTTTTGAATTTTTAACAATCTGTGAGGCATAAATTACTCGTTCTCTATGGTTCTAAAAATAATTCAGGTGGGGAAGAAACTGACTGGGTGGGGAAGAAACTGACTAGTCAGTTTCTTCCCCGGGGAAGAAACGGGCCGGCCCAGTTCTTCCCCGGGGAAGAAACTGACTGGGGGGAAGAACCGGCCTGTTACACCGCCTCTTTACCAAAATTGCTAAAATGTATTCCCGCCTCTACCAAAATTGCTAAAATGGATTCCCACCTGAACAAAATGGCCATCAGAGCTAAAAAAAAAAAAAAAAGAAAAAAGAAAAATCTTTCAACGGTTTCTCCTCCAAAGACCTGATTTCAAGATAAATTCACAGAAATTTTCCTCTTATGTCCCTTTTACCAAAATTGCTTTGCATCATAATCATCATTCAGATGAGCCTTCATATAGTGTTTGAGTTTTACATGTCACCAACAGCTAAGGTCATATGCAGAGGTGTAAAATTCACCTCAAACTTACTCGCCCTTATTGTCTAAACTTTTCATTTAGGTGCTAAAAATGAAGAAAAAAGTATGTTCAGTTTTGAAAACCTTACTCGCCCTGCCTTAAAACTTACTCGCAAATGCGAGCGGGCGAGTGGAATTTTACACCCTTGATATGGAGACAGAACCTGGGTTTAAAGACTCATCCGAAAGGAGAAGCCAGGGATCGACCCTGCGATCCCTGGTTTACAAGGTGAGTAGCATAACCAGTACACCACCGAGGCTTCTGGATGAGTCTTCAGCCGAGGTCCAGTCCCTGTCTGACCTTAGTTGATGGTGAGACCTAAAACTTGACCTCACAACCAAATTGCTAAAAATGTTCTGCCAGAGCTGAAATTAGCAAATTCTTAATGACATCTCCGAGGCCAATGACTCGGTTTAATAATAATTTCACAGAAATGTTCCTAAAATGCTGCTAAAAGGGTTCCACTCCTATGAAAAAGCTGGCCTCCAAAGCTGAAATTAGAAAAAAACCAATGCTTCAGCTGAAGTGCACGACCCGCCGGATGATTTTAGCTTTATGAGTGTTACCATATATGGGTATGGCGGCCATTTTGGTCATGTGACCTGGACCTAAAATGGTTCCCCCAATAAATGTGCCTTATCGTTAGGAGCAAAAATATATCTTATACTTTAGTACTGTATTCTGAATCGTTTGCAGGATAAAATGCATTCTCACTTTTCCAATACAAAAGCATGTGTCAAAGTTTGACCTAGGCACAAAGAAGGTCAAGGTCAACCCAAGGTCACCATTTTAGCAATTTATGATGGGCCTACGTCCCAGATGCTATTTATCAAGTTTCGTGGAAATCTGCCCAGTTGTTCTGGAGAAGACTATTTTTGAAGGGTTTTTACCATATATGGCTTGGCGGCCATTTTGGTCATGTGACCTTGACCCCATGAGCAAATTCTGGTGTCCCCCATCCCATAGAGGCTCCAGATGAAATTTGACTTCCATCGGCCCAACGGTTTCCGAGCAGAAGCAGTTCCAAAATTTTCACATTTTTCGCCTCGGCGAGTTTATACTAAATGGAATGTAATATTTTGCAAGTTCATTGGTTAGATCTCATTGATATCTATCAGTATGCCAAAAATTGTTTAAATATTCCAAGCGGTTAAGTCACTGTCACCAATTTTCACAAACGGGTTACGGACGGACAGACCATATATGGCTTGGTGGCCATTTTGGTTATGTGACCTGGACCCCATGAGCAAATTTTGGTGTCCCCCATCCCATAGAGGCTCCATATGAAATTAGACTTCAATCGGCCCAACGGTTTCCGAGGAGAAGCAGTTCGAAAAATTTTCACATTTTTCGCCTCGCCGAGTCTATACTAAATGGAATGTAATATTTTGCAAGTTCATTGGTTAGATCTCATTGATATTTATCAGTATGCCAAACATTATTTAAATATTCCAAGCGGTTAAGTCACTATCACCAATTTTCACAAACGGGTTACGGACGGACAGAATGACACAGTGATTTTAGGGCACTCTTAGAAAATTAACCGACTTCAGTCGGTCGCTTTTTATGTGGGTCGTGCAATAATCTTTGGTCCACATCTCCTTTAACCTGTGACTCCACTACCATAAGGTATGAAACATCTTGGACTCGGGTGAGGGGTCTAAGCAATACCACCCTCTTGTTTGCCTAAAGTTTCCATACCAATTGGAATATCATAGTTTGAATACCAGGAAATGTAGATTAAGGCTATTGTCACAATGCATTAGAGCTTTAGGATACTAGCCTTAATAGATGTCCCATTTCTAAGTCATGCATATGAAATTTGAAGACTGGTAAAGATAGAATGTTATCTCCTACATTTTTATTCGGCACTTCAAAGGTTATAATGCACACATGTTCAGGTCACTGATTTCTAATAGTCTCTGGCTTGGAAGTTGTGCTATAGTCACTTCCCTTTGCTACCAATACCAGCGAAGTATTCTATGGTACTACGGTAATAGAGCTAGGGAAACAGTTTACTATTTAGTGCTTGTACAGGCACTCTTCAATGTCTCCATGCAAATTTGTTTGAAAGGGGCCTCTGAGCCATAATTATAGTGTCATATAGGGAGAAATACAATAAAAGTATATTGTGTGCAGTCATTAGAGTTACTTCAAGGAGATTAAAATGAGTATATACAACATCTGTTTTCAAGATAATAAAGAAATGTGCTTAGAACTGTGGCCTAGTTAAGGTCGTATAATTAGGTCTCTAACTACTGTGGGTTAGAGTCTTGCTCAGGTCACATGATGTGAGCCATCAAGTTCTGCAATGGAAGGTTTTGTTTTTTTAGCTCACCTGTCACGTAGTGACAAGGTGAGCTTTTGGGATCACTTTTTGTCCGTCTTGCGTGCGTCCGGGCGTGCGTGCGTCCATAAACTTTTTCTTCAAAAGACATCTCCTCCTAAACCACTGATCAGATTTTGACCAAACTTCACAGGAAGGATCCTTAGGTGGTCCCCTTTCAAAGTTGTTCAAATGGTTCCGGTCCGTTGCACATATAGGTCAGAGGAGCCAAAAATAGATTTTTTTCATTGAAAACTTAAAAAATCTTCTTCTCTGAAACCGCTAGGCCCAGGACATTGATATTTGGTATGAAGCTTCATCTTGTGGACCCCTACCAAGATTGTTCAAATTATTGGGCTGGGGCCGAAAATGCCCCTGCACCGGGGCCCTTTGGTTTTACATGGGCTTATATAGGGAAAATCTTTAAAAATCTTCTTCTCTGAAACAGCAAGGCCCAGGTCTTTGATATTTGATATGAAGCTTCATCTAGTGGACCCCTACAAGATTGTTCAAATTATAGTGCTGGAGCTCAAAATGCCCCCGCACCGGGGCCCTTTGTTTTTACATGGGCTTATATAGGGAAAATCTTTAAAAATCTTCTTCTCTGAAACCGCAAGGCCAAGGACATTGATATCTGGTATGAAGCTTCATCAAGTGGACCTCTACCAAGATTGTTCAAATTATTGTGCTGGGGCCAAAATGCCCCTACACGGGGGCCCTTTGGTTTTACATAGGCTTATATAGGGAAAATCTTTAAAAATTTTCTTCTCTGAAACCGCAAGGCCCAGGTCTTTGATATTTGGTATGAAGCTTCATCTAGTGGACACCTACCAAGATTGTTCAAATTATAGTGCTGGAGCTAAAAATACCCCCACACCGGGGGGCCTTTGGTTGTACATGGGCTTATATAGGGAAAATCTTTAAAAATCTTCTTTTCTGAAACCACAAGGCCCCGGTCTTTGATATTTGGTACGAAGCTTCATCTAGTGGACCCCTACCAAGATTGTTCAAATTATAGTGCTTGGGCCAAAAATGCCCCCGCACTGGGGCCCTTTTGTTTAACATGGGCTTATATAGGGAAAATCTTCTTCTGAAACTGCAAGGCCCAGGTCTTTGCTATTTGGTATGAAACTTCATCTAGTGGACCCCTACCAAGATTGTTCAAATTATAGTGCTGGGGCCAAAAATGCCCCCGCCCCAGGGCCCTTTGTTTTTCTGAAACTGCAAGGCCCAGGTCTTTGATATTTGATATGAAGCTTCAGCTTGTGGACCTCTACCAAGATGGTTCAAATTATAGCCCTGGGTCTGAAAATGGCCCCACCCTTGGACCCTTTGGTTTTACATAGACTTATATAGGGAAAATCTTGAAAAATCTTCTTCTCTGAAACCACAAGGCTTAGGTCTTATGCCACCGCCATGTGGCCCTTTGGTTTTACATAGACTTATATAGGGAAAATCTTTAAGAATCTTCTTCCATGAAACCACAAGGCTTAGGTCTTTGATATTTGGTATGAAGCTTCAGCTAGTGGACCTCTACCAAGATAGTTCAAATTATTGCCCTGGGGCCAAAAATGCCCCCGCTCCGGGGCCCTTTGGTTTTACATAGACTTATTTAGGGAAAATCTTGTTTTACATAGACTGCTTTATGCAGGGTAAACCTTTAAAATCTTCTCCTCTGAAACCACAAAGCCCAGGTCTTTAGCAAATAATCTTAAGAAGCTGTAAAACCAACACCTTTGTTTCCCCCCCCCCACCAGCCCCCCCAAAAAAATCCAAAATATATTATTATAAATAATGTCTGCAGCGATGGAAATATCTTTCTAGGGACTGCAGAACAAGTTTGAAACAGCCATGGTCAACAAGTCATCAGTGTTTGAACCATCAAAAGTTTCACATGGATATGATTGTTAATGTTTCATAGACATATGCAAACTGATATTATGAAGCATAAGTGTCACAATGAATGGACATCACTGACCAGGCACAAACCTTTCCAACTTAATGCATGTTTATTTGCCCCTGCCTATCGGGGCTTGGAGAAAAAGATTAGGTTGTGTGGTGATCCCGCACATGGCTGAAACCGACCGTACATGACTACTGGTAAACTGCTTAAAAGGCCCAAGCCTGCCCAGAAAAATTTGGTACGAGTCGGACCATCCCTGCATATAAACCATAGCAGTTTGAGCGATAGGGCTAGAGAAATCACATCATCTCACTGTCAGATAATTTATCAAGTTCCACTAAATTGAAAGCAACATCTCCAAAATGAATGGTGACATAAAATCTCAACACAAACAAATCATGCATGTTTTTCTGGTATCTAAGCCCTCTAAGAAAGGAATTTATTAAACTTAATTTAAAAGGAAAGAATTTTTCTTCAAGAGCCGTTTATTTTCGGTTAAGCATAGACCCTTTTTGTTAAGAGAGACAAATCTTTTGACACAATTCCCTTTCTTGTAATTAAAGTGAAATTCATATGGTTCGAACACCTTTGGGACAATGAAAATGTGTTTAGAGTCCGGGGTAGTTTGTGCCACTGAGGGTTATTCATAAGGTTATGTCAGGAGGCATGATGCTTATATAAAATTAAGGTATGCTGTGTGTACTCATTAGAATCGCCTCATAGAGGCGATTCTAATGAGTACACACAGCCTACCTTCACACAATGACATTTTTTCTAAGTTGTACCTGACTGTGTCGTATCATATGATGCCGTTGATAAGCAGTGGATATCACCTCAGTGAGGACAGACATCATACCTTCAGACAAAAAAAAAACACATTTTTTCTAAGTTAATACCTACTATGTTTTATCATAGGACGTCGTTGATAAGCAGTGGATAACGTGTAATAAAAATCGTATGACCACCCGTAATAACACGGCGGGATTAAGTAACGTCATGATGACGTCCGTGTCAACCATGCATTTTTTGTGGAAAATTATTCAAAATTAAAGACGATGAAATCCAATTTAAAGTGGTCATATGATATACAGAATCTTACACTCGTGATCATTTCATATGAAACTTGCCGAAGTCTTGTTTCATAAATTTCATATGAATTGACCACTCGTGTAAGATCCTCTATTTATCAGGAAAGTATTATCTAGGGACTCAAGAATCTGTTCGAATTAGCCGTGGTAAACATGACACCAGTATTGGAGCCATCAAAGCTTCACTGTATTTCAAAAATTTGTTTTTACTTCCTACAGAGAAAGCACAAGGCAAGCAGCAGTTCAGAAGCAGACACCTCCATGATGTCTCCACAAGCAGCTGAGGCAAGGGGAGAAAGTAGTGAGAAGAAAAAGAAGAAGAAGAAAAAGAAGATTAAAGAGGAACCGTCATCTCCACAGCAAGAAATGTCGTCTTTCTTTGAGGCGGGAGATTCAGTGTTATCAGAAGTGGTGAGTTACTATAGCCAGAGTATTGGTTACCCAACATTGAGAGGAAACATCTAGGGCCCTGCTGTCCAGTGTTTACCACTTAGAAGGACGAAGTGTACCCAGGCAAAGTGATGTGGGTCATACCGTCCAATGTATATATGCCTTTTGGTTTCATTGGGCGGCAGGGCTTGAGATGTTGTTTCATCTCAATGTTGGGTAAAAGTCCCACACAATTAGAAGCAATGTCTCCAAAATAAGCTAAATAGTGTAGACGGGGATGTTTAACCACAATTCAACCAACTGAGGGACAGGTACATGTATGGGGAGTAGACTGACCATCTGCATATCACATATTATACATGTATTTAATGAAATGTTCTATCACCTGGCATGTCTGGAATTACATGTAACTTCCAGAGGGAAGTGAGCAAACAACAAAAGTGGTGCCAAGCTTTGAAGTGATATTTCAGGATGTTATTTAGGCTCTTCCTTTATATATGGCAGGCATGAGACTTTTGAGATTTTTGGCAGATTTTAGATTTTTAGCTCACCTGAGCCTTTAGGCTCATAGGTGAGCTTATAGTATAGCCATGGTCCGTTGTCCATCCATCCGTCCGTCGTCCGTCCACCATTTTCAAAGATCTTCTTCTCCTATACTGCAGGGCCAATCAAAGCCAAATTTCATATGGAGCCTCAGTGGGATGGGGGAACGAAAGTTTGTTCGCGGTGTCTGGATCACATGACCAAGATGGCCGCCATGCCCATATATGGTAAAAAGCCTTCAAAAATCTTCTTCTCCAGAACCATAAGGCCAGTGGCTTTGAAACTTGGCATGTAGCATATGGTACTCGGGGCCCATTATGGTTTGTACAAATGGTGACCCTGGGTTGACCTTGACCTATTTTACAGCAATGTCAAATTTTCCGACTTAGGCTTTTGCATGGGGCAAAGCGAAAATAATGGATTTACAGGAAACCATTGAAGACAGTGTCAACAAAATTTGTAGATCAGGTAAAGTAATTGAATACATGAAGATCTATGGGTCAGAAAGGTCAAGGTCATTCATTGGCCTTAGACCAAGGTCATTCAGGATCCATATTTCAAACATTTTTTTCTCCAAAACTGCTGAGCCAATTTAAGTAAAATTTGATATCGAGCCTTTGTGAGTTGAACAAATGAAAAAATGCCAATACGGTCTAGATCACATGACCAAAATGGCCGTCACGCCCATATATGGTAAAAAGCCTTAAAAATTCTTCGGCTCCAGAACCGTAAGGCCAATGGCCTTGAAACTTGGCATGTAGCATATGGTACTCAGGCCCATCATAGTTTGTACAAATGGTGACCCTGAGTTGACCTTGACCTATTTTACAGCAATGTCAAATTTGCCGACTTAGGCTTTTGCATGGAAAAAAGTGAAAATAATGGATTTTTAGGAAACCATTGAAGACACTGTCACCAAAATTAGTAGATAAGGTTAAGTAGCTGAATACATGAAGATCTATGTGTAAGAAAGGTCAAGGTCATCAATAGACCTTGGACCAAGGTCACGCAGGTTCCATATTTCAAACATTTTTTCTCAGAAACTACTGAGCCAATTGAAGTGAAATTCAATATGGAGCCTTTGGGAGTTGAACAAATGAAAAGCTGCCAATATGGTCTAGATCACATGACCAAGATGGCCACCACGCCCATATATGGTAAAAACACTTCGAAATTCTTCTTCTCAAGAACCGTAAGGCCAATGGCCTTGAAACTTGGCATGTAGCATATGGTACTCGGGCCTATCATAATTAGGGCCCCGCACTGAAAGTGTGGGTGCCCTATAGTAATCACTCTGTCCGTCCGTCTGTCTGTCTGTCCGTCCGTCTGTCCGTCCACAAATTTTTTTATCCTCCATAACTTTTTATTATTCCTGGATGGATTTAAATATTACTTGGCATCACTCTGTCCGTCCGTCTGTCTGTCTGTCTGTCTGTCTGTCCGTCTGTCCGTCCACAAATTTTTTTATCCTCCATAACTTTCTTATTCCTGGATGGATTTAAATATTACTTGGCAGAAATGTTTACCATAATGTGATGGAGTGTTGCGCGCAAGACTCAGGTCCGTACCTCAAAGGTCAAGGTCATACTTAGAGGTTAAAGGTCAAAAAAGGGTCTTTCCTGTGTCCAATTAATAACTTTGCTATTATTCCTGGATGGATTTAAATATTACTTGGCAGAAATGTTAACCATAATGTGACGAAGTGTCACACGCAAGACCCACAGCCGTACCTCAAAGGTCAAGGTCATACTTAGAGATAAAATGTCAAAAAAGCGTCTTTTTTATTGTGTCCAATCTATAACTTTCTTATACCTGGATGGATTTAAATATTACTTAGCAGAAATATTAACCATAATGTGACAGTGTGTCACGCGCAAGACCAAGGTCGGTACCTCAAAGGTCAAGGTCATACTTAGAGGTGAAAGGAAAAAAAAACGTCTTTTTAACATCAACATTTTCCTACTCCTCTGATAGCGCTGCCGGGGCCCTAGTTTGTTCAAATGGTGACCCTGGGTTGAACTTGACCTATTTTACAGTAATGTCAAATATGCTGACTTATGCTTTTGCATAGGAAAAAGTGAAAATAATGGATTTTTAGCTCACCTGAGCCTTTAGGCTCATAGGTGAGCTTATAGTATAGCCATGGTCCGTTGTCCATCCGTCCGTCCGTCCGTCCACCATTTTCAAAGATCTTCTTCTCCTATACTGCAGGGCCAATCAAAGCCAAATTTCATATGGAGCCTCAGTGGGATGGAGGAACGAAAGTTTGTTCGCGGGGTCTGGATCACATGACCAAGATGGCCGCCATGCCCATATATGGTAAAAAGCCTTCAAAAATCTTCTTCTCCAGAACCATAAGGCCAGTGGCCTTGAAACTTGGCATGTAGCATATGGTACTCAGGCCCATCATGGTTTGTACAAATGGTGACCCTGGGTTGACCTTGACCTATTTTACAGCAATGTCAAATCTGCCGACTTAGGCTTTTGCATGGGGCAAAGTGAAAATTATGGATTTATAGGAAACCATTGAAGACAGTGTCACCAAAATTTGTAGATCATGTAAAGTAACTGAATACATGAAGATCTATGGGTGATAAAGGTCAAGGTCATTCATTGGCCTTAGACCCAAGATGGCCGCCATGCCCATATATGGTAAAAAACCTTCAAAAATCTTCTTCTCTAGAACCATAAGGTCATTGGCCTTGAAACTTGGCATGTAGCATATGGTACTCGGGGCCCATCATGGTTTGTACAAATGGTGACCCTGGGTTGACCTTGACCTATTTTACAGCAATGTCAAATTTGCCGACTTAGGCTTTTGCAAGGGGCAAAGTGAAAATAATGGATTTATAGGAAACCATTGAAGACAGTGTCACCAAAATTGGTAGATCAGGTAAAGTAACTGAATACATGAAGATCTGTGGGTGAGAAAGGTCAAGGTCATTCATTGGCCTTAGACCCAAGATGGCCGCCATGCCCATATATGGTAAAAAACCTTCAAAAATCTTCTTCTCCAGAACCATAAGGACATTGGCCTTGAAACTTGGCATGTAGCATATGGTACTCGGGCCCATCATGGTTTGTACAAATGGTGACCCTGGGTTGACCTTGACCTATTTTACAGCAATGTCAAATTTGCCGACTTAGGCTTTTGCAAGGGGCAAACTGAAAATAATGGATTTATAGGAAACCATTGAAGACAGTGTCACCAAAATTGGTAGATCAGGTAAAGTAACTGAATACATGAAGATCTGTGGGTGAGAAAGGTCAAGGTCATTCATTGGCCTTAGACCCAAGATGGCCGCCATGCCCATATATGGTAAAAAGCCTTCAAAAATCTTCTTCTCCAGAACCATAACGCCAGTGGCCTTGAAACTTGGCATGTAGCATATGGTACTCGGGCCCATCATGGTTTGTACAACTGGTGACCCTGGGTTGACCTTGACCTATTTTACAGCAATGTCAAATTTGCCGACTTAGGCTTTTGCATGGGGCAAAGTGAAAATAATGGATTTATAGGAAACCATTGAAGACAGTGTCACCAAAATTTGTAGATCAGGTAAAGTAACTGAATACATGAAGAGCTATGGGTCAGAAAGGTCAAGGTCATTCATTGGCCTTAGACCAAGGTCATTCAGGATCCATATTTCAGATATTTTTTTCTCCAAAACTGCTGAGCCAATTTAAGTGAAATTAAGTAGGAAAATTGTCACCAGACAGGTGAGCGGTTCATGACCACTGGTCCTCTGATTTGGTTTTAAAATGTGTTTTTCAAAGTTACTTGTTTTTGTCTGAAAGTTGTAAAAATTGAGATATTTGGAAGGGGTGATATGGGTTTCAGATTTTATCACTCAGGTTTCAGATTTCTCCAGCAGTCCTCCAGTCTCATGCCTGGTATGGGCAATTTTTTTTTCTGTCTATGCTTGTTAATGATAAATCTGGGCAAATATAGTCCCATATTCCCCATACATTGAAAGATGCGTGTTTGGTCACATTAAATGATACAAAATCCCATTTACCGTATTCGCCCTAATTACCGCACCGTGCGCTTAGTTTTTTCAAAATCGTGTAAAAAAATTGTGGTGAAAAATCAACCTATTAAGCGCACACAAATTAAAGTGTGTATTAGAGCTGTCGAATGAATTTGACAGAAATGCAGTTGCTTTGCCTTCACTGTTGGAGAAATAACGGTAAATTTTTATAGATTTCCTGTGAAAGCTTCAATGGGAGGTTACTGTAAGGTGTGCGTTTATGCATATTTTTTAAAAAATAGCTTTGGTGTGCGCTTATAGGAGCATGTGCGGTAATTAGGGCGAATACGGTATCTGTTTTGCTGTGTTAAACATGAAAGTGTTGAAAATCATGTATTTCAGCCATTTCTGTCTCACTTGTATAATGTTTAACCTTTGCAATTGTTCGCTTATCCAAAGCTTTCATATCCCTTGTAGGTCATTAAGGCTTTACACCAGGCCTTAATTAGAAATGTATCTGTCCTTTACCTAATTAGAAGCCTCCATGGTTTTGTGGTAAAGCTACTCACTTCAATAACCAGGGTGGTGGGTTCAATTCTGGATTTCTACAGACATTAAGATGTGTCTTAAAACTGAGGTCCTGTCTCCATGTGACCTTAGTTGGTGGTGAAATGTAAAACTCAAAACACACACACTTTACCTACCCAGATTTAACCCATTGTGTGCGGGAAACCCATAATGGGGTACCTTGGCAAACACAAACAGTACAGGCTGTTTGATCAGGGCCTGCACTATTTGCTAACCAAATTTTCCTTCAAAAATTGAATTAAAACGAATAAAATAGGCCTGACACCGCTGATATGACAGACTTGTCTAATGTATAGCAATGGAAGAGTCCACCAGCATACATTGGGTTAAAGCCTTATGTTGGTTTGAAAGCAAAGTATTTTATCATAAGTAAAACTCCTATATATATACAGAACACCTTTAGGACTGTTAAAAGTAGACCACTTTTGAACAGTCCCAAAGATGGTCTTAAAGGAGGACACTGGATGTAGATAGCACTAAGAAACAATAACAGAAACCTTTAAAATAGACTTTTAAAAGCAGAATTAGTCCTACTTTAGCTGATTTTAGCAGAATTACACACTATTTTGGTTAGAACTTTGTAAACAATTATGTCCATCCTTTTTACATTGTGACCTTTCACTTTGCCTTGAATTCTGTGAACCACTGATATAGTTTGTTGTTTTGTGTTCTGTGTATTATGCAAGAAATGTTATATATTATATAATTTCACATATTGATGTTACCGTAATGATCCTAAGTATTGGGACAGACAGGCCCAAGCAAACAGTGCAGACCCAGATCAGACTGCTCCTGAAGGAGCAGTCTGATCAGGGTCTACATGGTTTGCCATTCCGTTTGCATCTTTCGTACTCATTGCTTGATCATAAAACAAATTTGTTAAAATTTTAGGAGCATTACAGCAAGGCCTCAAGGTGTCCCAATTTTTGGGGATTTTTACGGTATGTTTAAAAGCCAGAATGCAAGCACTCTATCGGCCCTCGCCCATCGGGGCTTGAAGAAATATATGGGCTGCATGATACTTCCACACAGAGCTGAAACCCACCAGCACACGAGTACTGGTAAACCGCCTAGAGGATCTAAGCCTGCCCAGAAAAGCGGTGCGAGTCGGCCCGTCCATGCTTATAAACCCTATTGGTTTCATTGGGTGGCAGGGCTTGAGATGTCATTTCATCTCAGTGTCGGGTAAAAGTCCCACAAAATTGGAGGCAACGTCTCCATAATGACCTTTACAGTGTTGATGGGGTCGTTAAACCTCAAATCGAACAAACAAAAACAAAGCAAGCACTTTATATGAATTATTTGATAAGTTTCTAATATGCACTTTATTTTCAGTCACAAGTCTCATCAGAAAAGAAGAAAAAGAAGAAGAAGAAACACAAAAAGGAACAACAAGAATCAGACTGATCCATTATATGAACTATAGCACTGTGAAGAGAATTCATGCATTTAAGGCAGCTGTCTGAGGCTATATTTAGAAATGCTACAAACAATGAAAGTCGGTGAGATGTCACTGTGTCACAGTTCAAACTGTAGACAGTCTACCAGAACAGAATTGTCAGTAGCACAGTCCAATAAATGGCCAGATTTGAGAGACAGATTTGAGAGACAAAGTCCAAACAAGGGAGTGAAGGGACTGAGCCCAACGAGAAACAGACTTAAGATTCGGCCGCCCCAGTTGATCAAAGCATCATTAGGTTTTAACCCATTTTGTACCTGAAACCCCAAAACCGCCGCAGAACGCAGCGTCTGATCAGGGCCTTCACTGTTTGCAAAACGTTCAGCCATTTTCTAAATAAATTTTGGAGAAAACACAACTGTACACCCCTAAAGTTTGAAATGGAATCCTGATATATAAGGAGGAAGATTCCATTTGGTACAAAAAGGGTTTGTAAACCGTATCCTGCTGAACACAACACCTATCTTCCCAAACACTGTAGATCCAGATCAGATGAAGTCATGTGATGAGGATCTACACTGTCATTCAATTTGTGAATTTGAAGGAATAAATTACATCAAGTGATTGACCGACGCTGTATCAGTAGACAGATAGATAGATTAATTGAAATGTAAATGGGTGTGCCTAAATTAATTTATACAGCAGGGTAAGGATTAACAAATTTGTTAGTGATGGCAATGTTAAATCATCTAGCATGTACTATATATATAGCACAAATTTTGCTAAAAAAAAAAAAAAATTTTTTTTTGTAGTACAAAAGTTCATGTAGATTTCCCTACTCACATGGTATCTGTTCTGGGCAAATAGGTTGCCATATTGAATGATGGAAGCTTCAACCCATTGCAGACATGAACCCCCAAAATGGGTACCATGTCAAACAATGCAGACCCTGATCAGGTGCTGCTGCCGCAAACTGCAGAATCAGGTCAGGGCCGTCATTATTTGTAGTTTGTAGAAAGCTCAGCCATTTTCAAATTGAATTTGTGTCATACCAATGAATATTGACAATTGGTTTATATAGAAACACACACACACAAAACAAAACAATTTATATAAAATCAGACTGAACTGGAACTAGGTTCTGATAATGTGTTCTGTGATTTTTTTAGGTGAATAAATTCATTTTATGAGCCTTACAACTGATTTTGCCAGGAACTTGTGTAGAAATGGAATTAGGCTTTTGTCATACCTGAATTCTATATCTACTACTCGCCATATTAGCCAGGGGTCATAGGTTCTTTTTCAGGCTCCTCCAGACTTGTATGAGTCTTTAAACCTAGGTCTTGTTTCCATATGACCTTTAGTTGATAGTTGGATGTAAGACTCAAACACACACTTTCTATATAGAGGCTACACATTAGGGAAAGACTTTTGGGAGCAAATTAATGCTTCAAGAATGGTTCCTTTAAGGAATAGTCAGGAGTCAGTTCATTTGCAAGCCATTCCCCTTGGCTGCAAACAACACCGTTGTATTCAACAATACCATTTATCCATTTTTGAATTTCCACATGGAAACATTTCTCTTTGCACATGGAAAGATGCCATTGTTATACTCAGGGGCCAGTTGTCTTTAGTTAACATAATGTTAAAATTTTGATCATTAAATTTGGCAAATATGCTTAAATTTTTGCTGAAAAAATAGTGAGCTCACAAATACCAGGGGCCAGTTGTTCAAATCATTGTTAGCTTAATGAGTTTGTTAGTGGTAAAATTGTTAACTGTTCTATTAAGTACAATATCTAATTATGTCTCCCCCGAAAAAATTTTTTTCGGAGAGACATATTGTTTTTCCTCTGGGCGTCTGTCTGTCTGTCCGTCTGTCTGTCTGTCCGTCTGTCTGTCACACTTTCGTGTCCGCTCTGTAACTTGAAAACCGTTAGAGCTATCTTCACGAAACTTCATATAAATATTAATCAGCATTAGACGACGTGCAGTGCGCAAGAACTATAACTCCCGCATTTATACTTTTTGAATTATCTCCCTTGGAAGTTTGTAGGTATGTATATATGCATGGAAAAATCGTGTCCGGTCAATAACTTTCTTATTTTCAGATGGATTTTAAAATTACTTGGCAGAAATATTAACAACCATAAGACGATGTGTGGTGCGCATGAGGCAGGTCGGTACCTCAAAGGTCAAGGTCATACTTAGAGGTCAAAGGTCAAAAAAGGGGCCTTTTTTCGTATTTGGTCAATAACTTTCTTATTTTGAGATGGATTTTAAAATTACTTGGCAGAAATATTAACAACCATAAGACGATGTGTGGTCCGCATGAGGCAGGTCGGTACCTCAAAGGTCAAGGTCATACTTAGAGGTCAAAGGTAAAAAAGGGGCCTTTTTTTCGTATTTGGTCAATAACTTTCTTATTTTGAGATGGATTTTAAAATTACTTGACATAATTATTAACAACCATGAGACGATGTGTGGTGCGCATGAGGCAGGTCGGTACCTCAAAGGTGAAGGTCATACTTAGAGGTCAATGGTCAAAAAAGGGGCCTTTTTTTTCGTATTTGGTCAATAACTTTCTTATTTTGAGATGGATTTTGAAATCACTTGGCAGAAATGTTGACCAATATAAGACCATGTGTTGCGTGCATGACCCAGGTTGGTACCTCAAAGGTCAAGGTCATACTTAGAGGTCAAAGGTAAAAAAAGGGGCCTTTTTTCGGGTTTTGTCAATAACTTGCTTATTTTTAGATAGAATTTGAAGTAACTTGTCAAACATGTTAACTATCATGAGACCATGTGTTGCATGCATGATTCAGTTTGGTACCTAAAATGTCATGGTCATACATAGAGGTCAAAGGTAAAAAAAGGGGCCTTTTTTCGTGTTTTGTCAATAACTTGCTTATTTTTAGATAGAATTTGAAGTAACTTGTCAAACATGTTAACTATCATGAGACCATGTGTTGCATGCATGATTCAGTTTGGTACCTAAAATGTCAAGGTCATACATAGAGGTCAAAGGTAAAAAAAGGGGCCTTTTTTCGTGTTTGGTCAATAACTTTCTTATTTTTGATGGATTTTGAAATTGTTTGGCAGAAATGTTAACCACCATGAGATGATGTGTTGCACACATGACCCAGTTTGGTACCTGAAACGCAAGGTCATACATAGAGGTTAAATGTAAAATAAGGGGCCTTTTTTGTGTTCTGTCAATAACTTTCTTATTTTTAGATGGATTTTGAAATTACTTGGCAGAAATGTTAACCACCATAAGACGATGTGTTGTGTGCATGACCCAAGTTGGTACCTCAAATGTCAAGGTCGTACTAAGAGGTCAAAGAACAAAAAGGGGCCTTTTTTAGTGTTCAGTCAATAACTTTCTTCTTCCTGGATAGATTGTGAAATTACTTGGCAGAAATGTTAACCATCATGAGACGATGTGGTGCACGCTAGACCCAGGTGGGTACCTCCAAGATCAAGGTCATACTTAAAGGTCAGAGGTAAAAAAAGTTTTGTTTTTTTTTGTGTCCAGTCATCAACTTTTTTATTTCTCGATGGACTTTATAAAGTAACCATGCAGAAATGTTCACCGTCATTAGACCATGAGTCATGTGCAAGACCAAGGTCCATACCTCCAATGTCAAGGTCATACCTAGAGGTCAAAGGTAAAAAAAAGGGACAGTCAATAACTTCCTTATACTTTTGATGGATTATGAAATTACTTGGCAGAAATGTTAACCAACATGAGACGATGTGTTGTACCTCAAAGGTCAAGGCCATACTTAGAGGTCAAAGGTAAAAAAGTGTTTTTTGTTTACGGCCAATAACTTTATTTTTCTATGAACATTTTTAAAGTTACTATGCAGAAATGTTCATCTTCATTAGATGATGTGTTGCACACAAGACCAAGCTCAATACCTCCAATGTCAAGGTTATACTTAGCAGTCAAAAACGGGGGAGACATCTGTGTTTTTGTAGAAAAACAAATTCTAGTACTATGGTATTATTTTGGCTGAAAAAATGTGAGCAGCTTTTGCAATGTGAGCAGGTTTTGCAAATGCAAAAGCTGCTCACATTTTTTCTGCTAAAGTATTAGTATATTTGCCATATTATATGATAAAAATTTTAATTATTCATTAACTAACGGTGGTTAAGTTTTGATTAACTGGCCCATAGCTCCAGAAGTGCAGGAGTATTGGGGATATTAGGTGAGATAATATTTCTTACTTCTCCATGGGGGTACATGTTAAGAGATGCATTTTCAGAAGAACCATGTTCTGGTGGCGCGTTTACCATGGCTGATTCGAACACATACTTTCCGTAGGTCCTGAAATATCATAGGTATAATTTAGAAAGATCTTGAATTGTGAGAAGGTATGTTGTGTGTAGTCTTAGAGTCGCCTCGATGAGGTGATTTTAATGAGTACTCGCAGCAAACCATGAATTCATATAAGCATTATGCCTTTTGACATGACTCTCAGTGGCTCAAAACTGCCCATTTCTTGAACACATTTTCATGGTCCCAAAGTTGTTTGAGCCATAGACGTTTCACTGTACACACAATGAATTTCTCATGAGAAATAAGGAAATCATAGGAACACCTTCAGGGGAGGCAACTCCTTCAAAACTATTTTTTGTCCCCCATGTCAATAGGGGTCAACGCTTAAAGGAAAGAATTTACTCCTTAGGAGCAAATCCTTTCAGTTAAGAGTAGACGCCTTTTTCAGTGGGACAAGGCTGATAGAAAAGGGAACAGGAAGTCCCAAAAATTGTCTCCCTCTGAAAAATGTTGGGAAAATCTGCCATGTTTTCTAATTCCTCTTAATTATCCTCAGTGCTTGGAGCTATGACTGTCATTCATTTGTAAATAGAATACATTACTCTGCTTCATTTTCATTTTGTTATGTTTGCTCATTTTTGTTTCTTTATTCATGTATATTTGAGTCTAAAACCAAGAATATGAGCTACATCACTAAACTCATGAGCCACATCACATGAATCATGAACCACATCATAAGTCAGATCAAAAGAATTATGAGCCACATCACATGAATCATGAGGCACATCAAATGAATCGCTTCACATGAAACCCTGAGTGACATCAGATGAATCATGAGCAACCTCACATGAATCATGAGCCACATCACTAGAAGTGAGCCACATCACTGGAATTGAGCCACATCACAAGAATCATGAACCACATCACATGAATCATGAGCCACATCACATGAATCATGCGCCAAATCACATGAATCATGAGCCACATCACATGAATCATGAGCCATATCACATTAATTATGAGCCACATCACATGAATCATGGACCACATCACATGAATCATGAGGCACATCAAATGAATCGCTTCACATGAAACCCTGAGTGACATCAGATGAATCATGAGCAACCTCACATGAATCATGAGCCACATCACTAGAAGTGAGCCACATCACTGGAATTGAGCCACATCACAAGAATCATGAACCACATCACATGAATCATGAGCCACATCACATGAATCATGCACCAAATCACATGAATCATGAGCCACATCACATGAATCATGAGCCATATCACATTAATTATGAGCCACATCACATGAATCATGAACCACATCACAAGAATCATGAGTCACATCACATTAATCATGAGCCACACCACATGAATCATGAGCCACATCACAAGAAAATGTGTAAAACAGGGAAACAGCAAGTTTGTGCAGTCTGACCAGAAGTAGTCTGATATGAGCGATGAATTTAGCTTTAAAACCACCCGGGCCTAAGCAAGCAGGTTTATACTTGTCCGGTAGCTGACAGGTAAACTTATAGAAGTCCATTGATTGGTTGAATCAATACTGTATGATCCAGGTTCTGTATGCCGGATCAAGGACTTGCAAAATCCCAGGATAAGCATCTTGGAACAAACATGGCAATATCTTGTGTGTAACTTCAGATTTATTCAGTTAAATCTTCTAGGTTGGGAATATGGTTTATGTCTGTCTCTTATGTTTACCCACTGCAATCAACCCAAAGTTATAAAGTGCAGGAAGCTTTTCCATGCTGAAGTCCGTGTGACTATCACTGAAAACCAGGTGACGGTTATTTACAGAAAGTAGCCACAGTTTCTTATCCATGCGTAAGAGGGGTTATATTTAGAATCTGAACTGAAATCATGTGTTTGGCTTTGCAAGCAGTGTAGGCCAAGATCAGACAATGTTGTGTGTGATCAGGGGTCTACAATATGCTTTAAAACGAAAGGTATGTAAGGGTTAAATGAAACAGTTTAAGTCTTAGTCCAGGACTATTTTTCCAGCCTACACTCCGAGACAATCGACACACCAGTATTCTGTACTTTGAATCAACTGACCCAAATTACTTAATAATGAGATTTAGTTAGATTGCTTTTGTCTATGTGACTTACATGCCTATCACTGGCCAATAAACTTAAACAGTGCAAGTAGTGTTTGAAATCAGAGCAACATTTATTCATAGCCACAGGTAATAGTAGCAGATAAGATTGGCAGGGCCAAGCTATCTTTGTACCTGCCTTTGGAATATTCTATTAACAAAACGGTAAACTTAAGTCATCAGATTATGTGATTTAACTGTAACACAAAACAAGGCTATGGTGTATATGGAGACTAGGAATGCTCTCAAAAAGCAAGCAAAAGGCACTCAACAGAATCTGCTTGTGGCCTCTGCAAATTTGACATAATTATATTGATAACTGCACCCCCCATCAGGGCTTGAGCTGAAACTGACCGCACAGGAGTACTGGTCAACTGTTTAGGACAGCGAGCCCAGGCAAAGTGGTGCGAGTCTTGACGGTCCAGTGCACATAAGCCCTTTTGGTTTCATTGGTCGGCATGGCTTGAGGTTATTTCGTCTCAATGTCGGGTAAAATACCTACAAAATTGGAAGCAACGTCTTATAAAATGACATATTTTGTGGTGACGGGGATGTTGAACCTTAATTCAAACAAAAACTGCCCCGCCCTGCCAATCTTATCTCTGACAACTGTACAGTGGCAGCAGTTTGGGATTTTTAATACTTATGAGCAGGGCAGATCTGGTGCTGTGCTTATCCGAGCATAAAATATGTCTTATTGATTGGTAAATGATTCAGTATTTGTATTTAAAAAACCAATAAGCAGTATAGGTTCCATTCTGAGTAAAGAGAGCATGAAAAGTCAGTTTTGTGATGCTGCTCACACATTCCTCAACTCATTAAATGTACTTTTGTACCAGACTGGTTGTTGTTCTTTTTATCCAGGATCATCTGTAAAGCTGTCAAGAGTTATGAAAGTACTGGTTACCACCCAGGAAATCCTGCTCGTAATGCTCAGATGTGAGCGAGTAGCAGTAATAGGAGAAAAAAAAAGAAAAAGAGAAAAAGTTAGGTCCACAGGGCAGACTGACTGTGGCACTTCAAGTGCACAATGAATCTTTAAACCATTGTTTGAACTTAAAACCCCAGTTTGAACTTTCAAACTGTGGTTTGAATACTTCAAACCACGGATTAAAAAAACGAAAACTGCAAAATAATTATTGAAACCACAGTTTAATATCAAATATAACTACCCATCACTACAATTATAGCCGTTTCACCAGACGCAGGTCTGGGTCAGTCTGACAAAAAAAAATCTAGCCAGAAATGCCACCGGCATGTCCGTTTTCCCGTGACCTCCCTAGTGTCGAGTCCTGATTGGTCGCTGATGTCACATGACCTATCAGACCAATAGGCAGACTATACAGGTCACGTGACCGCGGTTTTCTCGCCGAGAGGTCATTATTTTTTCAGACTCACATGGGGTAGGATCATGACAAACTACATTTCATGGAAGAATGGATAAACGGATAAGTGTTTTATTCTTTTTTGATTTTGCACTTACCTTGAGTTTCCACAGCGTACTTAGGCTTTTTAAGCTTATTGTTTATTCCGAAATTCTTAGAGACTTTATTTCGTGTGTTTCTGCCGACATTACATGTGTAGTGGTTGTCCCCCATTTTGAATTTTCACTTGGAAGTTTTGTTTATCATGTGATCAACCGTTTTTGGTTTTTGATAAGCACCACACTTCTTTTCACGTTATGTGCCAAGGTATACGCTCGTATTATTCCTGGTAATGTTCTAATAGAAGTCGGCGTTGTGGAAACTTAAATTGCCAGAAAAGAGGATGGTTTTTGTGCGTGTTCCTTTCACTTCCGGTATCGGAAGACGTTGTATTGCTGAATAGAAATTCTCAGCATTAATTTAGTTTTGTACATGTGCAAGACCCGCCTTCGTCTAGCACTTATAAATCCCACGATGCAGATGGATAATATTCAGGTCCTTTTGCGGCCTTTCTATAGTATCTTCTAAACAGAATCAATCCAATTTGTGTGGGTCACCATTGCCGAATCAAGATGAGCCAGTCTATGTCCCCACCTCCCTTTTGGGCCTGGGTTGACTAGGATAGGTTCGTCGACCACCCCGTAGAGACCCTGCTCATAATTGCGGGGACTCCGGGGTGCGGGGAACCTATGCCCAAATTTTTTGCCGAATCCATGTTACATACGAATTTTGGTTCTGCGCCGATCCCGGTTTTTATCGGGTATCCTTTCCGGACCTTAGGTACTTAGTTTACCTTGGTCATATGCTTCTTTCCTCTTATTATGATAAAAAAATTTTATCATAATCATTAATTTTCTCCCGTTAAGGCAGATATGCCCACCTTTCTGATTTTTAGCTCACCTGACCGAAGGTCATGGTGAGCTTTTGTGACCGTAAGATGTCCGGCGTCGTCGTGCGTCGTCCGTCGTCCGTCGTGCGTAAACTTTTTCTTGTGAACAAACTAGAGGCCACAGTTTTGGTCCAATCATCATCAAACTTGCTCAGAATGATCATCATGACAATATCTCGGTCAAGTTCGAATATGGGTCATGTCGGGTGAAAAAGTAGGTCAGTAGGTCAAATCATAGAAAAACCTTGTGAACACTCTAGAGGGCACAGTTTTGGTCCAATCATCATCAAACTTGCTCAGAATAATTATCATGACAATATCTCGGTCAGGTTCGAATATGGATCATGTAGGGTCAAAAAGTAGGTCAGTAGGTCAAACCATAGATAGTCCTTGTGAACACTCTAGAGGGCACAGTTATGGTTCAATTATCATCAAACTTGCTCAGAATGATCATTGTGACAATATCTCGGTCAAGTTTGAATATGGGTCATGTCGGGTCAAAAAGTAGGTCAGCGGGTCAAATCATAGAAAAACCTTGTGAACACCCTAGAGGCCACAATTTTGGTCCAATCATAATCAAACTTGCTCAGGATGATCATCATGACAATATCTTGGTCAAGTTCGAATATGGGTCATGTCCGGTCAAAAAGTAGGTCAGTAGGTCAAATCATAGAAAAACCTTGTGAACACTCTGAAGGCCACTGTTTTGGTCCAATTATCATGAAACTTGCTCAGAATGACCATTGTGACAATATTTCAGTCCAGTTCGAATATGGGTCATATCGGGTTAAAAAGTAGGTCAGCGGGTCAAATCATATAAAAACCTTGTGAACACCCTAGGGGCCACAATTTTGGTCCAATCTTAATCAAACTTGCTCAGAATGATCATCATGACAATATCTCGGTCAAGTTTGAATATGGGTCAAATGGTTCCGGTCCGTTGCACATCTAGGTCACAGGAGCCAAAAACAGATTTTTTTCACCAAAAACTTAAAAAATCTTCTTCTCTGAAACCACAAGGCCCAGGTCTTTGTTATTTGGTATGAAGCTTCATCTAGTGGACCCCTACCAAGATTGTTCAAATTATAGTGCTGGGGCCAAAAATGCCCCCGCACGGGGGCCCTTTGGTTTTACATAGGCTTATATAGGGAAAATCTTTAAAAATCTTCTTCTCTGAAACCACAAAGCCCAGGACTTTGATATTTGGTATGAAGCTTCATCTAGTGGACCCCTACCAAGATTGTTCAAATTTGAGTGCTGGGACGAAAAATGCCCCCGCCACGGGGCCCTTTGGTTTTACATTGGCTTATATAGGGAAAATCTTTAAAAATCTTCTTCTCTGAAACCACAAGGCCCAGGTCTTTGATATTTGGTATGAAGCTTCATCTAGTGGACCCCTACCAAGATTGTTCAAATTATAGTGCTGGGGCCAAAAATGCCCCCGCCCCAGGGCCCTTTGGTTTTACATAGGCTTATATAGGGAAAATCTTCAAAAATCTTCTACTCTGAAACCACAAGGCCCAGGACTTTGATATTTGGTATGAAGCTTCATCTAGTGGACCCCTACCAAGATTGTTCAAATTATAGTGCTGGGACAAAAAATGCCCCCGCCACGGGGCCCTTTGGTTTTACATAGGCTTATATAGGGAAAATCTTTAAAAATCTTCTTCTCTGAAACCACAAGGCCCAGGTCTTTGATATTTGGTATGAAGCTTCATCTAGTTGACCCCTACCAAGATTGTTCAAATTACAGTGCTGGGGCCAAAAATGCCCCCGCCCCGGGGCCCTTTGGTTTTACATAGGCTTATATAGGGAAAATCTTAAAAAATCTTCTTCTCTGAAACCACAAGGCCCAGGTCTTTGATATTTGGTATGAAGCTTCATCTAGTGGACCCCTACCAAGATTGTTCAAATTTTAGTGCTGGGACAAAAAATGCCCCCGCCACGGGGCCCTTTGGTTTTACATGGGCTTATATAGGGAAAATCTTTAAAAATTTTCTTTTCTGAAACCACAAGGCCCAGGACTTTGATATTTGGTATGAAGCTTCATCTAGTGGACCCCTACCAAGATTGTTCAAATTTTAGTGCTGGGACAAAAATGCCCCCGCCACGGGGCCCTTTGCTTTTACATTGGCTTATATAGGGAAAATTTTTAAAAATCTTCTTCTCTGAAACCACAAGGCCCAGGTCTTATATATTTGGTATGAAGCTTCATCTAGTGGACCCCTACCAAGATTGTTCAAATTATAGTGCTGGGGCCAAAAATGCCCCCGCCACGGGGCCCTTTGGTTTTACATAGGCTTATATAGGGAAAATCTTTAAAAATTTTCTTCTCTAAAACCACAAGGCCCAGGACTTTGATATTTGGTATGAAGCTTCATCTAGTGGACCCCTACCAAGATTGTTCCAATTTTAGTGCTGGGGCCAAAAATGCCCCTGCCCCGGGGCCCTTTGGTTTTACATAGGCTTATATAGGGAAAATCTTTAAAAATCTTCTTCTCTGAAACCACAAGGCCCAGGACTTTGATATTTGGTATGAAGCTTCGTCTAGTGGACCCCTACCAAGATTGTTCAAATTATAGTGCTGGGACAAAAAATCCCCCCCTGCCACGGGGCCCTTTGGTTTTACATAGGCTTATATAGGGAAAATCTTTAAAAATCTTCTTCTCTGAAACCACAAGGCCCAGAACTTTGATATTTGGTATGAAGCTTCATCTAGTGGACCCCTACCAAGATTGTTCAAACTATAGTGCTGGGGCAAAAAATGCCCCTGTCCCGGGGCCCTTTGATTTTACATAGGCTTATATAGGCAAAATCTTTAAAAACCTTCTTCTCTGAAACCGCTAGGCCCAGGTCTTTGATATTTGATGTGTAGCTTCATCTAGTGGACCTTTGACAAGATTGTTCAAATTTTAGCCTTTGTTGATGTTTGGTATGAAGCTTCACCTTTAAGACCTCCCTCAACATTATGTACATTAAAGCCCTGGGGCCAATAATGGCCCTCTCTGGGGCCCACTTGTTACACTATGGATCAGGTGAGCGATCCAGGGCCATCATGGCCCTCTTGTTGTGGAATCTTACCAAATTTCAGGTCTGATTTCCACTTTACGATTTCGGACATCAAAATTCCGGCTAAAACGGTTCCTGATAAAGTAACGGAACTTGTGTTTTCCTATACACCGGTAGTAAATTGGATTGTTTTCCCTTGTAAAACATACTGATTTGGGCATTGTTTATTGGAATACCGTAACTATTGCCTGAGAATCCGGGACGTTTCGGTACTGAGTCGTTTCGGCCCTTATTTGCACCTGGGTCGTTTTCGGCCTATTTCGGTGGGTCGTTTTGGCCTTGGGTCGATTCGGCCTGGGTCTTTTTCGGCCCTTTTTTATTAGATGCATAAATTCATCGCAGATTACTCAATCTGTTTCCCGTACTGAAGTCATCGAGGGCGGGACAATATTACGCTTTCTGCTATGTTTGTAAGACGGTCATTGCCATCTCACGGCTCCTTGAATGCTCAATTTTGAATCTGCAATTTCGCATGTTCAGTGCACTATACACAATTAAGGGCCTAACACTGGGGAAGTTTAATTGAGCCTCAAGTGTTTTGCCTCTAGAGCTGAATCTGGGCCTAGTGCTTTGTCCTCTGGGGATATATCAATACTCAGAGGTTGGTCTTCTTTCGTCCTTACTAATTAGCGATTATGAGAAGGACATATTTAGACCTAAGTATTTTGATTAGTTAAAGTTTCTAAGGAAACAACCCTCCTTTCAGTTGTTATCTTGGAACATTGGTTCTAACAACAAAAAACATCAATTTTTGATCTTATGAAATTCCAAAATTCGACCCAGATTCAGTCTCTGTATATATGACGTCAGGGAAATTGGCATTACTTCCTGTTTCGACGCTCTAACATTGGAGCCTCTTACCAGGACAATTGTTAAGTGGGTCCTCATTATGACTGGTATTCTAGTTCTACCCACTCTGCCTTCAAACAAGAGCATTCCGACCATAGAGCTGCTATTCTAATGATTTTGTTTATTTCCCGGTCATTTTTACATGCCATGGTTATGGGAGATTAGCACTTGCTCTGTCTACCACCATGTTGCATGTTTGGCGCAACTCTGCTCTTGATAACTTGTTCAGTTTTTACTGAGCATAGTAAATAAAAACTTTGAGCCTCCGCGCCTCTTGATTCTAAAACTATAACAGGACCATGTCTTCCAAACGTTTTCAGAATCAAGTTTCAAGACCGTGGGCACTCGTATTTTTTTAAGTCTTCGGAGAGCGTATCAAGTTCAGGTACCGCAACCAAGAGACGCTCTTCGACTACTTCCGATGACTTTTTAAGTGCTTATCACCCTCTACTAGAAGATCTCAATCAGTCCCCATCTACTAGTAGATCATTCTCAGATCAGGGTACACGGTCCTTTCGTTCCAGAGGTCGGACTGGAACGAAATCCCCCAATAGAGGAAGACCCAAGTCTAACAAATGACTTCCTTCCCTTCCTCTTCATTTTCTCCCAGTAGGAGCCGGGCTATTTCAGTTCTATCAAGCCGTGGCTTCTGTTATCAAATATATTTGGGTTTTTATGCGTTTTGAGAAAGGGTTACTGGATTGCGTTGGTTAGGAATCCTTTATCTTTCTCACATGCAAATACTATTTCCGGTAAATAGTACCAATAAAAGAAATTTTTTATTGGAAGAGGAAAGGGTTCTTCTCCAAAAGAAAGCCGTATAAGTAGAAAAAGTTCTCCTTTCCCCAGGCTGCTACAGGCGGATCTTTCTGGTCGAGAAGAAAATGGGAAATCGACTCATCATCGACTTATCACACTTAACAAGATGATGTGAGTCGATCAATTCAAAATGGAAACTTCGTCCTCGATTAGTCAGGTCAATTTTCCCAAATTCGTGGACGATTTCCGTAGTTTTAAAAGACGCTTACCCTCACATCTCCATCCTCAGGTCATTACGCAAATACCTTCGTTTCACCTTGGATGGAATTTTGTGTATCAGTCCGTTGTTTTTCCTTTTTTGGAATTGTCAACGGATCCATGTTTTCCCTGTTCACCAACTTAATAGAAATTAATTAAGCAGCTCTCATCAAGGAATTAGGCCTCAATCTCGTGTAGTGTTACGATGATGGGTTTTGTCATCATCTTTCCAGATACTATTTATCATACCTTTTACTAACGTGTACAGCTTATTGTGAATTTAGATTTCATCCACTTTATCGGGAAGTTGAAATTGATTCTATCTCAAAGATACTTCTCCATTTTTTCACGTCCAAAAAACTTTCGATTTATGTCAGGGGTTTGTTAACCCTTTTAGAAACGTCGTAATTGGATCCAGTTTCCCTGGACAATCTTATCTTAGACATTTCCAGTTTTTTGCTAATGTATCACTGGAAATACCATACGGTCTATAGGAGAAATAAATTCCATTATCAAGATTGCTGTTTATGAATCCCTCAGTATCAAATGGGGTCTCCTCCTTTTAGAGGCTATTCCCTATTTGCTTTTCGCATACCAGCCTTTCAGGTTGGTTTCCCACTTCGAACCTCAGGGATTAGTTGTTCAGGGAACGTGGGGCCTAGATTGTAAAAACATTCTGAAACTTCAGACAAATTTCCTTGGTTTATCAGTTCTTCATAGTTTCAAACTGATGAACAGCTTCATTATTGTTACTCCAGACAAATGACCATAGTGTAGTTTTTTCTCCGTAACAGGGAGTGACTCATTACTCTTCCCTGTTGGCTTTTGCTTGGAAGATTCTGACTTGGTGTGTTCAGGAAGGTATGTCTATCCTTGTCGGACACCTCCAGGGCAGATTATGTCATTGGGATCGCCCCTATAGACCAGTTCACCATCCGTTCTCTACAGGGCGTGTTCTCAAATGGAGAGAACCTTTATTGGGTCTTTTTTTAATCAAACGTCCAAACAACTCGGTTCTCCAAATCAACTTCCATTGTGTCTCCAGTTTCAGATCACCTGGAATGTGAAGTTGATTTAAAATATCTAGATTGGGGGAATCTTTTACATATGCGTTTACACCATTCAACTGAATTCCTCTAGTTCTAGGTAAAAATTCAAGCGTCCAAAAAGCCAAGCCATTCTGATTACGCCTCTATGGCCTCAGAGATCTTGGTTTTTTAGTCATTCTGCGCCTAGTCTCAAGACTTGCAACCGGTCTTCCAGTAGTTCCCGATCTAGTATCTAAAATGTGTGGGTCAAGCATTCCATTTTAATCCAGAAATGCTTTACCTACACATCCAGAGGTTGTCAGGAATCAAACCAGAGGTAGACACTTTTCTGGTTTCTCTGCCGAGTGTATCTTCAAATATAGAAAGAGCTCCACTCTCAAGTTTTACTCTGGAAGATGGAAGGTATTTTCTAGTTGGTGTAGGGAAAGGGAAATAAATCCAGACAATCCCTCTATGGAGGTTTTTTTACTGGATTTCTTTTTCCGTCTGTTCTCTACCCTTCATTTTCTTTTTCATCTAAGGAAGGGTACAGATCAGTAATCTCAAACACGTTAAAATTTTAGTCGGGGTGTGCACTATGCCGACAGGTTTCCAGGACTTTGAATCCAAATGGAATCTTGCATGAGTGTTGTGGTCTTTTCTAAACCACCTTACGATCCGGTGAATTCAGCTTCTTTTGTTCATTTGACTGTATTTCATTTGACATTTGCTTCAGTTCGTAGAAGTTATAGTCATGCTTTGTCAATTGCAGAGTGTTGTTTTCAGGTATGAGAAGAACAATGACTTCTTTTTCTCTTCTCACTCAACCTATTTTTGTTTCAGGCTGTAAATCACCTTGTCTGAAACTATTATTATAGCCCCGCTTTGAAAAAGTGGGGCTATATTGGATTTGCCATGTCCTTCTGTCATTCCGTGATTCCGTTAATTTGTGTTGGCTCCATAACTTTGTATCTGCTTAACATATTTTCATGAAACTTCACACAAATGTTAAACACCATAAGACAATGTGCAGAGCGAAGGAATTATAACTGTGGATTGCCTACTTTTGGAGTTATTGCCCTTTGAACATTTTCCGTAATTCCGTGATTCCGTTAATTTGTGTTGGCTCCATAACTTTGTATCTGCTTAACATATTTTCATGAAACTTCACACAAATGTTAAACACCATAAGACAATGTGCAGAGCGAAGGAATTATAACTCTGGATTGCCTACTTTTGGAGTTATTGCCCTTTGAACATTGAAAAATGGCAATTTTAATTGTGTCCGCTTCATAACTCGAAAACCGTTTGAGATATTTTTAGGAAACTTCACACAAATGTTAAGCACTATGAGACGATGTGCAGAGCGCAGGAACCATAACTCTGCATTGCTTATTTTTGGAGTTATTGCCCTTTGAACATTGAAACCGTTAATTTGTGTTGGCTCCATAACTTTGTATCTGCTTAACATATTTTCATGAAACTTCACACAAATGTTAAACACCATAAGACAATGTGCAGAGCGAAGGAATTATAACTGTGGATTGCCTACTTTTGGAGTTATTGCCCTTTGAACATTTTCCGTAATTCCGTGATTCCGTTAATTTGTGTTGGCTCCATAACTTTGTATCTGCTTAACATATTTTCATGAAACTTCACACAAATGTTAAACACCATAAGACAATGTGCAGAGCGAAGAAATTATAACTGTGGATTGCCTACTTTTGGAGTTATTGCCCTTTGAACATTGAAAAATGGCAATTTTAATTGTGTCCGCTTCATAACTCGAAAACCGTTTTGAGATATTTTTAGGAAACTTCACACAAATGTTAAGCACTATGAGACGATGTGCAGAGCGCAGGAACCATAACTCTGCATTGCTTATTTTTGGAGTTATTGCCCTTTGAACATTGGAAAATGGCAATTTTAACAGTGTCCGCTTCATAACTCGAAAACCGTTTGAGATAATTTCATGAAACTTCACACAAATGTTAAGCACTATGAGACAATGTGCAGAGCGCAAGAACCATAACTCTGGTTTTCGTATTTTCTGTGTGTCTGTCTGTGTGTCTGTCTGTGTCTGTTAACAATTTTCGTGTCCGCTTCATAACTTTAAAACCCATTCACATATTTTCATGAAACTTCACACAAACATTAAACACCATGAGATGGTGTGCAGAGTGCAGGAAGCATAACTCTGGATTGCCTAATTTTTGAGTTATTTCCCTTTGAATATTGAAAAATATCAATTTTAGCCGTCTTTGCTCGATAACTCAAAAACCGTTTGAGATAATTTTATGAAACTTCACACAAATGTAAAGCACCATATTACGTGTGCAGAGCGCAGGAACCCAAACTCTGGATTGTCTACTTTTTCAGTTATAGACTTTTGAATATTAAAAAATGGCAATTTTAACTATGTCCGCTCCATAACCGTTTCTGATATTTTCATGAAACTTCAAATAAATGAAAAGCACCTTGAGATGATGTGCAGAGTGCAGGAACCATAACTCTGGTTTGCCTACTTTAGGAGTTATTGCCCTTTGAACATTTAAAAAGGCAATTTTGACTGTGTCGGCTCCATAACTCACAAACCATTTGAGATATTTTCATGACACTTCACACAAGTGTAAAGCACCATGAGACAATGTGCAGAGCGCAGGAACCCTGACTCTGATTTGCCTACTTTAGGAGTTATTACCCTTTGAACATTGAAAAATGGAAGATGAAATTTAGTATAAACATGGACATTCTGGTAATGTATCATGCTCATTGAAATGAGGGACAAGGGCTCACAACTCGAGTTTTTCCAGATAATGTAAAATTTTCAACAGTTATTTCTTGTTCATAACTGTTTTCTCTGCAGCTTAAATAACTTTCTTCTCTGACAGCGCTGAAGCGGGGCTATAGTCAGATCCTCTGACAGCTCTTAGTTTTCCTGAAAGAAATAATGACCTCTCGGCGCGAAAACCGCGGTCACGTGACCTGTATCGTCTGCCTATTGGTCTGATAGGTCATGTGACACCAGCGACCAATCAGGACTCGACACTAGGGAGGTCACGGGAAAAGGGACATGCCGGTGGCATTTCTGGTTAGATTTTTTTTGTCAGACTGACCCAGACCTGCGTCTGGTGAAAAGGCTATAATTGTAGTGATGGGTAGGTATATTATTAAAATTAATTTTACATTAAAAATATCATTTTTAACTTTCAAACTTGGCGTTTCATTTGTTCTCTAACACGTTTTCTTAAATCCTTAGTTTGAAAACTTCAAACCCCAGTTTCAACGTGAAATGAACAATAAATCTTCAAACCACAGTTTGAACTCATAAATAAACCATGGTTTAAATATTGAAACTGTTTTGAGGAAAGCTTGTACATTAAATGACTTCAAACTTAGGTTTGAATATTTGAGACTATTGTTTAAAGTGAAAATGATAACTTATTGTGCAAATGACGTCTTATCTCGATTTTCAAACTTCGAACCCTGGTTTGAAGATTTTTATCCCCTCCAACAACATAGTTGCGAGGGGGTATAGCATTTGTCCTATACGTACGTACATACTTTTGTCATCGCTCTAGGGCCTAAATTTCTTGACCAATTTCAATATAACTTCACACAAACATTCATTATGATAATATCTCGAGCCAGATACTATTTCAAGGTCGTGAGGTCAAGGTTAGTGTGACTAGTTTTAGAAAACTTTGTCATCGCTTCAGCTCATACATTTCTTCACCGATTTCAATATAACTTCAAACAAATGTTCCTTATGACAATATCTCTAGTGAGTTTCACTTTCAAGGTCGTGGACTCAAGGTCAAGGTCACTAGCTGTTTTTAGAAAAACTCGCTCTAGCATCTACATTTCTATACCGATTTCAATAAAACTTCACACAAATGTTCCTCTTTACAGTATCTCGAGTGAGTTCAACTTTCAAGGTCGTAGCCTCAAGGTCAAGGTCACTGTGGCTATTTTTTTAGAAAGACTGTCTTAGCTCTAGCGCCTACATTTCTTCACCGATTTCAATATAGCTTCACACAAATGTTCCTTCTGACAATATCTCGAGCGAGTTCGACTTTCAAGGTCTTAGCCTCATAGTCAAGGTCACAAGCTATTTTTAGAAAATCTTTGTCATCGCTCTAGTGCCTACATTGTCATAGCTTTAGCTTGAGCCTACATTTATTTATGTTTTTTATAACTTCACACAATTGGTGCTTATGAAAATATCTCGAGTGAGTTCGAATTTCAATGTTATGGTGTCAAGGTCGCTGTGGCTATTTTGAGAAACTTTGATCGCTTTAGTGCCTACATTTATTGTCAGATTTTTTTAATATAACTTCATACAAATGTTGCTTATTATAATATCTTGAGCGAGTTCGACTTTCAAGATCATGTCCTCAAGGTCAAGGGTACTGTTGGTATTTTTAGAAAACTTTGTCATTGCTCTAGCGCCTACATTTATTGCAGATTTTAATATAACTTCACAGAAATGATGTTTATGATATCTTGAGCTGCTTCGACTTTCAAGGTCATTGCCTCAAGGTCAAGGTCACTGTGGCTACTTTTAGAAAAATTTTGTCATAGCTTTAGCGCCTACATATTTATAATAATTGACGGATTTTAAAATAACTTCACACAAATGGTGCTTATGATAATTAAACCGCCGGCATACAAAGTATGTCAGGGGGTATATAGTTTTTGTCTTTCCATCTGTTGGTTTGTTCGTTCGTCCAGCCGTCTGTCCATCCGTTCGTCAACCTTTACGTCAAAGTATTGCGTTAAACCTTTTTCATTACTTGTATCTCTGTAACCACTTTATAATTTCTTCATATTTGGTAAAGGATATCTCTATAGCATTGCCTTTCATATGGAATATCTAAGGCCCTGGGTGGGCTGTCCATCCATTTGTCAACTTTTACATCAACTTTTGAATATCAAAGCTCCCGGGTCAAGCCCCTGGATGGGCTATCCATTGGTCTGTCCGTTCATCAACGTTTATGTCAAAGTTTTGCGTTAAACGTTTCTGATTGCTAACATCTCTACAACCATGTTAGATTCTCTTCATACTTTATACAGGATATCTTGATAGCATTATCTTTCATATAGAATATCTAAGCTCCTGGGTCAAGCCCATGGGTGGGCTGTCCAACTGTGCGTAAACTTTTACATCAAAGTTTTGTGTTAAACCTTTTTGATTGCTCATATCCCTGTAACCAGATGTTAGATTCTCTTCATATTTGGTACAGGATATCTCTATAGCATTACCTTTCACTGGGCACTTTGTCTAGCATCTCGAGCGAGTTTGACTTTCAAGGTCATGGCCTCAAGTCAAGGTCACTGTGGCTACTTTTAGAGAAACATTGTCAACACACGAGAGCCTATATTTATTGATGGGTCGAAGCTCCTGGGTCAATCCCCTTGGTGGGCTTAAAACTTTTTCATTGCTTATATTTCTGTAACCATGTTTGATTCTTTTGATATTTGGTACAGGATATCAGTTAAGCACTACCTTTGATATGGAATATGGACTGTGTACGCAAAGAAGCTATAGGCATTGCCATTTCCAGCAGAAGCAATTGCACTGGCCGTGGGGTATATGTGCCCCACTGGGCACTTTGTCTAGCATCTCAAGTGAGTTTGACTTTCAAGGTCATGGCCTCAAGTCAAGGTCACTGTGGCTACTTTTAGAGAAACATTGTCAACACTCGAGAGCCTATATTTATTGATGGATTTTAATAAAACTTTACACAAATGTTGCAAATGATTATATCTCTAGCAATCTCCAGTTAAGGTGTTTGTACCAGGTAGAGCCTGAACTTTCGTCCGTTCATCAACATTTTACTTAAAAGCCATCTCCTCCTGAACCCGCAAAAGGATTTTGAAATAATTTTACTGGAATGCTCCTTGTGTGACCCTCTACCAAACTTATGTCTCCCCCGAAAAAATATTTTTCAGAGAGACATATTGTTTGTTCCCCCGGGCGTCTGTCTGTCCGTCCGTCTGTCACTCTCGTGTCCGCTCCATAACATGAAAACCGTTTGAGCTATCTTCATGAAACTTGATATAAATATTGATCAATATTAGACGACGTGTAGTGCGCAAGAACTATAACTCTCGCATTTATACTTTTTGAATTATCTCCCTTGGCGGCCCCCGCCCATAGGGGCTTGAAGAAATATATGGGCTGCATGATGCTTCCACGCAGAGCTGAATCCGGCCCGCACACTAGTACTGGTAAAATGACCTTTACAGTGTTGACGGGGAAGTTAAACCTCAAATCAAACAAAACAAAATCTCCCTTGGAAGTTTGTTGGTATGTATGTATGTATGGGCAAATTGTGTCCGGTCAATAACTTTCTTATTTTCAGATGGGTTTTAAAATTACTTGGCAGAAATATTAACAACCATGAGACGATGTGTGGTGTGCATGAGGCAGGTCGGTACCTCAAAGATCAAGGTCATACTTAGAGGTCAAAGGTAAAAAAAAGGGGCCTTTTTTGTGTTTGGTCAGTAACTTCCTTATTCTGAGATGGATTTTAAAATCACTTGGCAGAAATGTTAACCACCATAAGACGATGTGTTGCGTGCATGACCCAGGTTGGTACCTCAAAGGTCAATGTCATACTTAGAGGTCAAAGGTATAAAAGGTGCCTTTTTTCGTGTTTTGTCAATAACTTTATTTTTAGATGGAATATGAAGTTACTTGTAAAAATGTTAACTAGTTATCATGAGACGATGTGTTGCATGCATAATTCAGTTTGGTACCTCAAATGTCAAGGTCATACATAGAGGTCAAAGGTCAAAAATGGGGGCTTTTTTTGGTGTTTGGTCAATAACTTTCTTATTTTTAGCTCACCGTCACGTAGTGACGAGGTGAGCTTTTGGGATCACTTTTTGTCCGTCGTGCGTGCGTGCGTCCGTGCGTGCGTGCGTAAACAATTTCTTTAAACGACATCTCCTCCTAAACCACTGATCGGATTTTGACCAAACTTCACAGGAATGATCCTTAGGTGGTCCCCTTTCAAAGTTGTTCAAATGGTTCTGGTCCGTTGCACATCTAGGTCACAGGAGCCAAAAATAGATTTTTTTCACCAAAGTCTTAAAAAATCTTCTTCTCTGAAACCACAAGGCCCAGGTCTTTGATATTTGGTATGAAGCTTCATCTAATGGACCCCTACCAAGATTGTTCAAATTATAGTGCTGGGGCCAAAAATGCCCCCGCCCTGGGGCCCTTTGGTTTTACATAGGCTTATATACGGAAAATCTTTAAAAATCTTCTTCTCTGAAACCACAAGGCCCAGGTCTTTGATATTTGGTATGAAGCTTCATCTAGTGGATCCCTACCAAGATTGTTCAAATTATAGTGCTGGGGCCAAAAATGCCCCCGCCCCGGGGCCCTTTGGTTTTACATGGGCTTATATAGGGAAAATCTTTAAAAATCTTCTTCTCTGAAACCACAAGGCCCAGGACTTTGATATTTGGTATGAAGCTTCATCTAGTGGACCCCTACCAAGATTGTTCAAATTTTAGTGCTGGGACAAAAAAATGCCCCCGCCACGGGGCCCTTTGGTTTTACATTGGCTTATATAGGGAAAATCTTTAAAAATCTTCTTCTCTGAAACCACAAGGCCCAGGCCTTTGATATTTTGTATGAAGCTTCATCTAGTGGACCCCTACCAAGATTGTTCAAATTATAGTGATGGGACAAAAAATGCCCCCGCCACGGGGCCCTTTGGTTTTACATAGGCTAATATAGGGAAAATCTTTAAAAATCTTCTTCTCTGAAACCACAAGGCCCAGGTCTTTTATATTTGGTATGAAGCTTCATCTAGTGGACCCCTACCAAGATTGTTCAAATTATAGTTCTGGGACAAAAAATGCCCCCGCCACGGGGCCCTTTGGTTTTACATTGGCTTATATAGGGAAAATCTTTAAAAATCTTCTTCTCTGAAACCACAAGGCCCAGGTCTTTAGTATTTGGTATGAAGCTTCATCTAGTGGAACCCTACCAAGATTGTTCAAATTATAGTGCTGGGGCCAAAAATGCCCCCGCCCTGGGCCCTTTGGTTTTACATAGGCTTATATAGGGAAAATCTTTAAAAATCTTCTTCTCTGAAACCACAAGGCCCAGGCCTTTGATATTTGGTATGAAGCTTCATCTAGTGGACCCCTACCAAGATTGTTCAAATTATAGTGCTGGGACAAAAAATGCCCCCGCCACGGGGCCCTTTGGTTTTACATTGGCTTATATCGGGAAAATCTTTAAAAATCTTCTTCTCTGAAACCACAAGGCCCAGGTCTTTTATATTTGGTATGAAGCTTCATCTAGTGGACCCCTACCAAGATTGTTCAAATTATAGTGCTGGGACAAAAAATGCCCCCGCCACGGGGCCCTTTGGTTTTACATTGGCTTATATAGGGAAAATCTTTAAAACTCTTCTTCTCTGAAACCACAAGGCCCAGGTCTTTGATATTTGGTATGAAGCTTCATCTAGTGGACCCCTACCAAGATTGTTCAAATTATAGTGCTGGGGCCAAATTGTTCAAATTATAGTGCTGGGGCCAAAAATGCCCTTGCCCCGGGGCCCTTTGGTTTTACATAGGCTTATATAGGGAAAATCTTTAAAAATCTTCTTCTCTGAAACCACAAGGCCCAGGACTTTGATATTTGGTATGAAGCTTCATCTAGTGGACCCCTACCAAGATTGTTCAAATTATAGTGCTGGGGCAAAAAATGCCCCCGTCCCGGGGCCCTTTGGTTTTACATAGGCTTATATAGGCAAAATCTTTAAAAATCTTCTTCTCTGAAACGGCTAGGCCCAGGTCTTGATATTTGATGTGTAGCTTCATCTAGTGAACCTTTGCCAAGATTGTTCAAATTATAGCCTTTGTTGATGTTTGGTATGAAACTTCACCTTTAAGACCACCCTCAACATTATGCACATTAAAGCCCTGGGGCCAATAATGGCCCTCTCTGGGGCCCACTTGTTACACTATGGATCAGGTGAGCGATCCAGGGCCATCATGGCCCTCTTGTTTGATGTATTTTGAAATTGCTTGGCAGAAATGTTAACCACCATCAGACGATGTGTTGTGCGCATGACCCAGTTTGGTACCTGAAAGGTCATACATAGAGGTTAAAGGTATAAAAGAGGGCCTTTTTTATGTTTGGTCAATAACTTTCTTATTTTTAGATGGATTTTAAAATTACTAGGCAGAAATGTTAACCACCATGAGACGATGTGTTGCGTGCATGACCCAAGTTGGTACCTCAAATGTCAAGGTCGTACTAAGAGGTCAAAGGTCAAAAAAGGGGCCTTTTTTAATGTTCAGTCAATAACTTTCTTATTCCTGGATAGATTGTGAAATTACTTGGCAGAAATGTTAACCATCATGAGACGATGTGTTGCACGCTAGACCCAGGTCGGTACTTCCAAGGTCAAGGTCAAACTAATATATTTTCTATTTCTGGATGGACTTTGTAAAGTAACCATGCAGAAATGTTCACCGTCATTAGACCATGAGTCATGTGCAAGACCAAGTCCATACCTCCAATGTCAAGGTCATACCTAGAGGTCAAAGGTGAAAAAGGGACAGTCAATAACTTCCTTATTCTTTATTCTTTCAGCCGTATGCTTTTTATGCCAACCTGAGGTTCCCCCAGGTTGTGCCGAGGTATTGCCCCACCCCCACCACTTCATAAAAGGCCATATATCTCAGAACCCATTCAGATCCCGACACCTAAACTATAAATATTCTTGTTCCTATTGATAAGAGGCATTCAGTGACACCAACCTGGGGGTCCTCCGGGATGCGCCAAGGAAACCATTCAGATCCCCAACCCTGAACCGTATATATTCTTGTTCCTTATGATAAGACCCATTCAGTGACATCAACCTGGGGGTCCCCGGGGATGCTCCGGGGCCATATCCCACCCCCCCTCCATTTCATAAAAGGCCCAATATCTCGGAAACCCCACAGATCCCCACCTCTAAACCATATATATTCTTGCCCCTTATGATAAGACACATTCATTGACACCAAATTGGGGGTCTTCCAGGGTGCGCCGGCGCCTTGCCCCACCACTCCACTTCACAAAAGGCCATATATCTCAGAAACTGTTCAGATCCCCACTCCTAAACCATGTATATATATTCTTGTTCATTATGATAAGACGCATTCAGTGACACCAACCTGGGGGTCCCCAGGGATGTGCTGGGGCCATGCCCCACCCCACCATTTCATAATATCACTATATCTCGGAAACTTTACAGATCCCCACCCCTAAACCATATATATTCTTGTTCCTTATGATAAGACACATTCATTGACACCAACCTGGGGGTCTTCTGGGGCCTTGCCCCACCCCTCCACTTCACAAAAGGCCTTATATCTCAGAAACTGTTCGGAGCCCCACCCCTAAACCATATATATTCATCTACCTTATGATAAGGCGCACGCATTCAGTGACACCAGCTTGGGAGTGCCCGGGCCATGCCCCACCACTTGACTTCATTAAAGCCATATATCTCAGAAATCGTTCAGATCCCCATCCCTAAACCATATATATTCTTGTTCCCTATGATAAGACTCGTTCAGTCACCAACTTGGGGGGTCTCTTTGTGCTGAGGCAATGTGCCCCACCCTTCCACTTCATAAAAGGTCTTATATTTCAGAAACCATTCAAATCCCCACCCCATAATCATAAATATGTTCTTGTTCCTTATTATTAGCACACCTACTGTTGGGGTGTCCGCGGGGGTCGCATTCCTATCCTTTCCACTTCATAAAAGGCCTCGTATCTTTGAAACCGTTAGATTCCCACCCCTTAACCATATATATACTTGGTCCTTACTATAAGACACATTTAGGGACAACAATCTTGGGCTTTCCCGGGATCGACAGGGCATGCTCCAACCTCTCCACTGTTTAAGAGGCCTTATATCTCCGGCCATACAGATCCCCACCGCTAAATCATATATATTCTTGTTCCTTGTGATAAGACACATTTAGTGATACCAACAAGGGCTCCATTGGCTCCATGCCCCACCCCCTCACCCCCTCTACTTCATAATATGCCCTAATGTTTCATATACTGAGTCCACATGGGTGCTCATTTGGATATGGGGGTTCATTTGGCAGATTAAAATGATATCGTGTTAAAATACATGGCTGCCACTGGGCAGTGCCCACCTGAGCTCTGGTGAGCATAGTGGCCCATGGGCCTCTTGTTTCTATTTCTAGCTATGGTGGCCATCTTGTTCATCAGAGGGAATGATTTTAACTATTTTGGTAGGGCATTACCTAGGCAACATTCCTGTTAAGTTTGAATCAAATTGGCTCAGGGGTTTAGAAGTTCGCATTTGAAGCAAATAAACTTTTTTTTCTATTTTTAGCTTTGGTGGCCATTTTGTTCATCTGAGCCGGATCATTTTAGCTATTTTAGTATTTTAGTCATCTAAGCAACATTCCTAGTTTGAATGAAATTGGCCCACGGGTACAGGAGGAGTTGTCGTTTGAAGATTTGTCTATTTTTAGCTCTGGTGGCCGTCTTGTTCGTCAGAGCAGAGCGATTTTAGCTATTTTGGTAGGCAGTCGCCTATGCAACATTCCTGTGAAGTTTGAATCAAATTGACCTATGGTTTAGGAGGAGTTTCCGTTTGAAGCAAATTTAAGGTGCGTTTCTATTTTTTGCTGTGGCGGTCATTTTGCCCACCAGAGCATAACCGTTTTAGCTATTCCTATGAAGTTTGAATGAAATTGGCCCAAGGGTACAGGAGGAGTTGTCGTTTAAAGATTTTTTTCTATTTTTAGCTCTGGTGGCCATCTTGTTTGTCCGAGCAGAACGATTTTAGCTATTTTGGTAGGGAGACACCTGGGCAACATTCCTGTGAAGTTTGAAACAAATTGGCGCAAGTGTTTAGGAGGAGTTCGCATATTAAGCAAATTTACGATTTTTTCTATTTTTAGCTCTGGCGGCCATATTGTTCATCGAAGCAGAACGACTTTAGCTACTTTGGTAGAGGGTCACCTAAGCATCATTCCTCTGAAGTATGAATGAAATTGGCCCAGGGGTTTGGGAGGAGTAGTTGTTTAAAGATTTTTCTATTTTTAGCTCTGGTGGCCGTCTTGTTCATCAGAGCGGAACCATTTTAGCTATTTTGGTAGAGAGCCACCCGGGCAACATTCCTGTGAAATTTAACCCTTTTTGGTACCAAATGGAATCTTCCTCTTTTATATTTAGCATGAGTCCATTTCAAAATTTAGGGGTGTCAGGTTGTGTTTTCTTCAAAATTGGTTAGGAAAATGGCTGAACTTTTTGCAAACAGTGTAGGCCCTGATCAGACGCCACGTTTTGCGGCGAATGATCTGGGCCTGCACTGTTTGCCAGGGTACCCGTTTTGGGGTTTCTGGTACTAAATGGGTAATATGAAATTGGCCCAACGGTATAGGAGTAGTATTCTTTTAAAGCAATTGTGGACGCCGGACATTGACTGATCACAATAGCTCAACCATGAGCTCTTCGTGCTCAGGTGAGCTAAAAAAAGAAAAACCTTAAAATTCAATCTCCTTCTAGACCACTGTCCCACTCTGGAATATTCCTTCGGTGACCCTCTATAGAAATTGCCCAAACCATTCAGCTCGGATTAAACAAGTTTGCCACCAGAGCTAAAAATAGAATAACCTAACGACTCTACCCTAACCAGTGGACGGATCTAGAAATACTTTCACATGAATTGACTTTGGGTGAACCTCTACAAAAATTGCTCAAACCGTTCTGTTCGGATGAACAAGATGGCTACCAGAACTAAAAGTAGAAAAACCTATAAACGTCTTCTTGTCTGTCAAGAATTTAGTTAAGACATCTAAAGTGGTGAACAGATTTTGAAATAATTTTACAGGAAAGTTCCTACAAACTACCAAATTGCCTAAATCATTTCACTCCACTGAGCAACATGGACGCTAACTTGAAAATAGAAAAACCTTAAAATGACATCTCAAGGCCACTGGTCCAAATTCAAAATAATTTCACAGGAATATTCCTTGGATGACCCTCTACCAAAATTGCTCAAACGGTTCTACTCGGATGAACAAGGTGGCCACCAGAGCTAAAAACAGAAACCTTTTAAATGAAATAATCTCCTTCACCGTTGATCAGATTTTGAAATAATTTCTCATGAATGTTCCTTTGGTGACCCTCTACCAAAATTGCTCAAACCTTTCTGCTCGGATGAACAAGATGGCCAACAGAGCTAAAAATATATATAAAAAAATCTTTAAACGATTTCTCCTCCGTAACCAGCAGACATACTTTGATGCTCCTTGGGTGACCCACCACCAAAATGGCTTTGTTTCGTTCAGATGAGCAAGAGCTAAAAATAGAAAACAAAACATTAAACGTCTTCTCAACCACTGGAAGGATTTTGAAATAATTTCACAGAAATGTACCATGGATAGCCCACTACCCAAATTGCTTAAATCATTCTGCTCGGATAAACAGGATGACCACCAGAGCCAAAATAGAAAAAAACTTTGAATAACTCTACATAACTAGTGGATGGATTTTGAAATGATTTCCCAAGAATGTTCCTTGGATGACCTGCTTCCAAAATTGTTCAAACTGTTCCACATGGATCAGTGAGTGAGCGCTCACCAATCGTTAAGGTCATATGGAGACGGGACCTCGGTATAAAGACAAATCCGAAAGTCTTGAGAAGCCCTGGATCGATCCTGCAACCCCTGGTTCACAAGGTGAGGAGCATAACCACTACACTATTGAGGCTTCTCCGCTTGGATGATCAGGATTTTATGTCCCGATAATGATAGACAGGAAATAATGTAAATACATGGTAAGTGTCTTTGTTATTAAATATATTCGGCCAGATGGGACAATATTTTATAGGGCCGAGCTTCAGCGAACCCCTATAAAACTGTTGTGGCAAACTGATTCTATTTTATTATTAAAGACATTAAGCATGTGATTTTGGTCCCTGCCCATCGCGGCTTGAAATAATATGGGCTGCATGATGCTTCCACGCAGAGCTGAAACCGTTTCGCACACGAGTACTGGTAAACTGCTTAGAGGATCTAAGCCTGCCCAGGCAAAGCAGTGCGAGTCGGCCCATCCATGCTTATAAACCTAAGTGGTTTCATTGGGCGGCAGGGCTTGAGATGTCATTTCATCTCAATGAGTAAAAGTCCCACAAAATTGGAAGCAACGTCTCCAAAATGACCGTTACTGTGTTGACGGGGACGTTAAACCTCAAACAAACAAAACAAAAACCACGTGATTAGTTTATACTGCAGTCCACAAAAGCAAGTGTTTTGCAATGATTTAGCAAATTTCACGAAAACAGACTGCAAACTGCGGCATGTTTAATGACATTCAGTGCTTTTGCGCACACACGTAGCTTAACCAAACGTTAAAAAGTGCAATGTTTCTGAGGTCACCGCGCCACAGAGATGTCAGAAACAACATGGTCGCTTGAATAAAAGTTTTTCGGTGCTTTTTCATTCTATATGAAATCCTGCAAATAAATAATTTACTATCCACCAGACCGAATAGGTTCGGGAGATCTAGCGATCAGCCTGGCGTCCGTCCGTCCATCCGCCCGTAGACGCAACCTTGTGATGGCCATAACTCCAACACCCTTTGAGATTCATTGATTGTTCTTGGCACAATTGTTCACAAGGCTGAGAGAGCGTGTCATGCACAAGAACCAAAACTCCGGGTGCCATAGTTTTTTAATTATCTCCCCTTTAGATAAAATAGAATGACTACTTTGTGATGGCCATAACTCCAATACCCTTTGAGACATATTGATGGTACCTGGCACAGTTGTTCACAAGGCTGAGACGTCATGCATAAGAACCACAACTGTGGATGCTATGGTTTTTTAGTTAGTTATGTTATCTCCCCTTGCAATAAAATAGAATCACTACCTTGTGAACCGGCCCCGATAGCTCAGTTGGTAGAGTGTCCGCTCCGGGGAACGGGAGGTCTCGGGTTCGATCCCGGGCCGCGACATACCAAAGTCGTTAAAAATGGTACTAGCTGCTCCTCGTTTGGCACTCAGATTTACGGGGTAGAGCTAGGACTGGTCGATCCAGTGTCAGGATAATGTGACTGGGTGTGGTATCATGTAATGTGTCTGGGACATGATACTTCAGTGAGGCAGCACTATAAACGTGAGCATTGAGCTCCCTGTCGCAACCAGACACCGTCGTGATATGACTGAAAAATTGTTGAAAGCGACGTTAAACCCGAATTCACACACACACACACACACACACACACACACACACACACACACACACACACACACACACACACACACACACACACACACACACACTACCTTGTGATGGCCATATCTCCTATACTCTGAGATATATTGATGATACTCGGTACAGTTGTACATGAGATTAAGTAGCTGTGTCATGTCCAAGAACCACGATGCTGGGTACCCTGGTTTTTAGCTCACCTGAGCCGAAGGCTCCGGGGGAGCTATTGTGATCAGTCACCGTCCGTCGTCGTCGTCCGTCCGTATGTCCGTCCGTTCACAATTTCTTTAAACATCTCCTCCTGCACCACTGAACAGATTCTAACCAAACTTGGCAGAAATGATTCTTAGGTGGTCCTCTCTCAAAGTTGTTCAAAGAATTCCATTCCATGCAGAACTCTGGTTGCCATGGCAACAAAAAGGGGAAAATAAGAAAAAAAAACTTAAAAATCTTCTCTGAAACCAGAAGGCATAGGTCTTTGATATTTGGTATGAAGCTTCATCTAGTGGACCTCTACATATAAAAAGTAGAAGTAAAACAAAGATCAGGAATCGATACAATTAACTTACTCCACCCATCAAAGACACCAAAGGGAAAGAAACACAAACATTAAGCGACCAGACCATAATGGAAACCTAAACAAAGGAAGGCCATAAGGACAGTTACTTTCCCACAAAATGGTCATATGGCCATCCAAAATAAAAAGACACAAGTGATACACACAGTAATTAACAAACAACACCATAAGTAAACCGCCACAGAAGAACCGCCTTGGGACGGTCAGTGGAATGATTTCCACTGAGGGGCTTAAATCGATTTTACGTGGCCACAGTCCTCGCCCTTACTTCCGTCGCGATTTAGACAAATAATTTTTTGTTCATTCCGCATGAAGGCCTCCTAACTCATCAGTGCAACATCTCTGTGAACACAAAAAAAAATCATTGAACCACAGAGGTGAGACAACGGGGAGGACTCGACAGCAAGAAACCACTGAAATGCTGGAGCAAAAGAAAACCAACAGTTAGACTCCGATGGGCCCGACCCAGAGACAGAGCATAAGGCACCAACCAACATTACCTTGAATTAGATCTCTCTAATTCTCAATAAGCCTTTGCGTTGGAGCCGTCATAGAATCTGAGGCCTGACCCACCGGCGTGCAATTAAAGAGGGAAGCAAACTTGCCAACCGTGATTGGGTTAACTACCATGCATGCAGTCTGTCGTATAACATCCATGTTGTATCCAATATTTTAATATCGAAGAATGATTTTACGAAATTGGGTGCTGAAGTCATTGCGGTTATATATTTTTCTGAATTTATACACAAAGTCACCATAAAATTCGGGTTCCGATAGACCTTGTTGCAGAAGAGATTTAAGTCCAATATTGAATTTAGAAATTAAATCCGAATGGCGTCTATAAAATTTTGAAAAGGCTTTGCGTAGTTTATGGTACCTATAACCCTGATTAAGGAGTTTAGCCGTTAATAATTTATTACGAGTGTTGAAGTCAGTTACATGACTACACACTCTAGCAAATCGAATTAATTGCGAAATATAAACGCCATAGGATGGCGCCTGAGGAACATAACCATCCAAAAAAGGAAAATTTACAATCTTAAAATAAAAGTCATCGCGTTTATCATAAATTTTGCACGAAACAAATCCATCTACAATAGATAGATGTATCAGAAGAATTTGCTTTATTTAACTGAAGTTCTGGGGGGTAAATCTGACTGATCAAACCATCGAAATAGGTATTATCAATATTTAATAAATCATCTAAATATCTAGAAGTGGAGCTAAAAGCTTCAATAATTTCAGATTGGTTATCAATGGAAAGCGACGACATGAAGTCTCTTTCATAACAGTACAAGAACAGATCAGCCACAAGAGGTGCGCAATTCGTACCCATCGGAATACCCACAATTTGTCTAAATAACTTAGTACCGAATCTAATATAAATATTGTCAAGTAGAAAGGTGAGGGCATCACACACTTTCTGACATGACCAAAGTGTATAATTCTTATGCTCTTTAGAAGTGAAAAATGCATTTCTGACATTACATGCAAGATAGAGAGAATCTTCTCTGTGAAAAGCCCATTCAATTAAATCATTAAGCTTTTCTTTTATAAGATTATGAGAAAGTATAGTGTAAAGAGTGGAAAAATCGAAAGTAGACAGACTTGAAGCACGAAAATGTCTGGATTTCAATTTATTTAAAACCTCATTCGAATTTTTTATAGACCAAAACAGATTTCTTCTCTGAAACCAGAAGGCCTAGGTCTTTGATATTTGGTATGAAGCTTCAACTAGTGAACCTCTACCAAGATTGTTCAAATTATAGCCCTGGGGCCAAAAACGACCCCGCCCCGGGACCCACTGGTTTTACATAGGATTATATAGGGAAAACCTTTAAAAATCTTCTTGTCTGAAACCAGAAGGCCCAGGTCTTTGATACTTGGTATGAAGCTTCATCTAGTGGCCCTCTACCAAGATTGTTCAAATTATAGCCCTGAGGCCAAAACGGCCCCGCCCCGTGGCCCACTGGTTTTTTATAGGCTTATATAGGGAAAACATATAAAAATCTTCTTCTCTGAAACCAGAAAGCCTAGGTCATTGATATTTGGTATGAAGCTTCATCTAGTGGACCTCTACCAAGATTGTTCAAATTATAGCCCTGGGGCCAAAAAACGACCCCGCCCTGGGGCCCACTGGTTTTACCTAGGCTTATATAGGGAAAACCTTTAAAAATCTTCTTTTCTGAAACCAGAAGGCCGAGGTCTTTGATATTTGTTATGAAGCTTCATCTAATGGACCTCTACCAAGATTGTTCAAATTAAAGCCCTGGGGCCAAAAACGGCCCCGCCCCGGGGCCCACTGGTTTTATATAGGCTTATATAGGAAAAGCCTTTAAAAATCTTCTTCTCTGAAGCCAGATGGCCCAGGTCTTTGATATTTGGTACGAAGCTTCATCTAGTCGACCTCTACCAAGATTGTTCATATTATAGCCCTTGGGCCAAAAAGACCCCGCCCCGGGGCCCACTGGTTTTTCAAGGCTTATATTGGGAAAACCTATAAAAATCCTCTTTTCTGAAACCAGAAGGCCGAGGTCTTTGATATTTGGTATGAAGCGTCATCTAGTGGACCTCTACCAAGATTGTTCAAATTATAGCCCTTGGGCCAAAAACGGCCCGCCCCGGAGCCCACTGGTTTTATAAAGGCTAATATAGGGAAAACATAAAAATCTTCTTCTCTGAAACCAGAAGGCATAGGTCATTGATATTTGGTATGAAGCTTCATCTAGTGGACTTCTACCAAGATTATTCAAATTATAGCCCTGGGGCCAAAAACGACCCCACCCCGGGGCCCACTGTTTTTACATAGGCTTTTATAGGGAAAACCTTTAAAAATCTTCTATTCTGAAACCAGAATGCCAAGGTCTTTGATATTTGGTATGAAGCTTCATCTGGTGGACCTCTACCAAGATAGTTCAAATTATAGCCCTTAGGCCAAAAACGGCCCCGCCCCGTGGCCCACTAATTTTATATAGGCTTATATAGGGAAAACATATAAAAAATCTTCTTCTCTGAAACCAGAAGGCCTAGGTCATTGATATTTGGTATGACGCTTCATCTAGTGAACCTCTAACAAGATTGTTCACATTATAGCCCTGGGGCAAAAAAACGCCCCCGCATCGGGGCCCACTGGTTTTCCATAGGCTTATATAGGGAAAATCAGTGGACCGCTGCTTAGATTGCTCAAATTATAGACCTGGATCCAAAAATTGAACCGCCCTGCGACCTACATGTTAATCTCTTAGCTCAAGTGAGCGATATAGGACCATCATGGTCCTCTTGTTTAATTATCTCCCCTGACAATATAACCTTGTGATGGCCATAACTCCCAACACTTTTGAGATATACTGATGGTACTTTGCACAATTGTATACAAGATTAAGACGACGTGTCATGCCTAGGAACAATAACTGAGTGCTATGGTATTTGAGTAATCTCCACTTCCTATATAGCAGTTTGACCACCTTGTAATCACCGTATCTCCATTACCCTTCGAGATATATTGATGGTACTTGGTACAGATGTACATGAGGTTAAGCAGGTGTATCGTGCGCAAGAATTACAACTCTGGGTGCCCTGTTTTTTTATTTATCTCCCCTGACAATATAACCTTGTGATGGCCATAACTCCAATACCCTTTGAGATATACTGAAGGAACTTGACACAATTATATACAAGGTATAGGAGGCATATCAGAAGCCTCCATGGAGCAGTGGTTAAGCTACTCGCCTTGTAAACCAGGATCGATCCCAGGCTTCTCGAAAGCATGTACACTCCATATTTTCAGTTCTGCGGTGTATTCCTTGCTTCCAAAGGATAACCATTTTATAGAACATATTTAACTTCACTACAGCTGGTGTGTGGGAATGTGTGGCGGCGGTAAAACGTCTCCCTGCCCTACATCATAGTGTAGATTATATTTTCTTTTCCTTTAGGATCATTGATTCCATTGTTGAATTTTGAAAATATCTGAGGGTCACTGATGAGGCCTAATTGTCCGAAACTAGCTAGTCTGGCCCAGAAAACATGTACACTCCATATTTTCAGTTCTGTGGTGTATTCCTTGCTTCCAAAGGATAACCCTTTTACAGAACATATTTTCCAAACTTCCGGATGAGTCATTAAACCGAGGTCCCGTCTCCGTATGACCTTAGCTGTTGGTGGGACGTAAAACTCAAACACTCACTCACTCAGAAGGCATGTCATGTGCGAGAACCACAATTCTTGGTGCTTTGTTATTTAAGTTATCCCCCCTTCCATTATAACGGTATGTCCAGCTTGTGATCACCATATCTCCAATATTCTTTGAGACATATTGATGGTACTTGGTACAGATGTGCTCAAGGTTAAGCAGGCGTGTCGTGCGCAAGAACCACAATTCTGAGTGCCCTTGTGATTGCCATAACTCCAATACCTTTGAGATATATTCAAGGTTGAAAAGGCATTTCATGTGCAAGAACCACAACTCAGTATACCCAAACTTTGTGGATCTTCATCATGTTGAGAAGCGATCCTTAGTATCATAATCATTAGGTGAAGATAGTCTCAATAAACGTTACATATACAAAATATACTGCGGGCTTACTAGTGTATTTTAATTCTGGTGCACTTTCTATTTGTAGGCCATATTGGCTTTTGGTCGGGGGATTTGACATCTCTTCTGATGGCTATTTTTTTAGCTTGGTAAAATATTTTCGAGGTTTAGACGCAACTGCAGTAGCAGTGGGCAGTTATTGAGAATGTTCCAATGGACCATTCAGACAAGGAAAGCCCGAGAAGGCAAGTATCTGGCTGAAATTTCTGAAAATTTACTTACAAATTAAAAATGTAGCTAAGATAATAATTTACAGTTTGGTTTTTTTCCTGGGTATAATGTGTTGCATTTTTGTTTCAGCTGCTTAGCAGGAAGACATAGTCATGTAAGTTTCCGTCTGTACGTCCATTCGTCTTTCCATCAACATTTTTCCTGGGTGTTTTGTGAGTGCCACTCTTACAGTTTTTAGCTCACCTGAGCCGAAAGCTCACAAAATGAGCTTATAGTATAGGCAAGCATCCGGCGTCTGTCCGTCCGTTGTCCACACTTTTGAAAGTGATTATCCCAGTAACTAGCCGGCCAATCTTGATCAAATTATATGGGCAGCATCACTGGGTTGGGGGATTGATTGCATTGGGTTTTGGACCAGGTTGATCAGAACTGTGGTTGCCATAGAAACAAATATGCTCCATATGCTTGCATCCCTGCCCATCTGGGCTTGGAGAAATAGATTCGGCTGCATGTTGCTTCCACGCAGAGCTGAATCTGACCACACACGAGTACTGGTAAACCGTTAAGCTGCCCATGCAAAGCGGTGCGAGTCAGATCGTCCAATGCATATAAGCCTTCTGGTCTCATTTGGCGGCAGGCTTGAGATGTCATTTCATGTCAAAGTCGGGTAAAAGTCCCACAAAATTCGAAGCAACGTCTCCAAAATGACCTAAATAGTATTGACTTGGACGTTAAACCCCAATTAAAACAAACAAAGCTCCATAGGATTGTAATGGGAAAAATGACGTCTCCACTTTTTCTCAGCCATTTCTGATTCGATCTTTATCAAACTTGCAGATAACCACGAGAGGCATACAGTCTAGGTTGAGTTCGAATTTGGGCCTCACAGGACCAACAGCTTTGGAGTTACCAGCCCTTGAGCGTAAATATAAGCGAAAAATGGTGCCACCACCTTTCCTCAGCTGTTATTTGCCTGATCTTTTTTAAACTTTTAGTAAACAAGGACAAGCATAATATCTCAGACGAGTTCGAATTTGGCTCGAATCTGACAACCGGTTTTGCAATTACATTCCCTTGAGCATGCCAAATTTTACCATAGGCTTACCATGGAAAAACGACGTCTCAAACTTTTCTCAGCCATTTCTGATCCGATCTTTATAAAACTTGCAGATAACCAGGAGAGGATTCGTCCAGTTCGAACTTGGGCCTCACAAAACCAACGGCTTTGGAGTTACCTGCCCTTGTGCGTAAAAATAAGTGAAAAATGGTGTCTCCACTTTGCTCAGCTATTATTGGTCTGATCTTTCTGAAACTTTTAGTAAACAAGGACAAGCATAATATCTCAAGATGAATTCGTATTTGGCTCGAATCTGACAACCGGATTCGTAATTCCGTTCCTTTGAGCTCGAAAAATTTAACCATAGGCTTACAATGTAAAAATTACCTCCTCATGACTGATCCGACCTTTATCACACTTGCAGATAACCAGGAGAGGCATTCGGTCTACGTCCAGTTCCAATTTGGGCCTCACAGGACCAACAGCTTTGGAGTTAGCTGCCCTTGAGCATAAAAATAAGTGAAAAATGGTGTCTCCATTTTTTCTCAGCTATTTTTGGTCTGCTCTTTTTTAAACTTTTAGTAAACAAGGACAAGCATCATATTTTAGACAAGTTCGAATTTGGCTCAAATCTGACAACCGCTTTGGCAGTTATGTTCCCTTGAGCGTGAAAATTTACCATAGGCTTACAATTGAAAAAGATCTCCAATTTTTCTCAGCCATTTCTGATCCGATCTTTATCAAACTTGCAGATAACCAGGGGAGGCATACAGTGTATGTCCAGTTCGAATTTGGGCCTCACAGGACCAACGGCTTTGGAGTTACCTGTCGTTGAGCATAAAAATAAGCAAAAATGGTGTCTCCACCGTTTCAAATATGTTCTATAAAAGGGTTATCCTTTGGAAGCAAGGAATACACAACAGAACTTGACAATATGACGTGTACATGTTTTCTGGGCCAGACTAGCTAGTTTCGGCCAATTAGGCCTCATCAGTGACCCTCAAATATTTTCAAATTCCACATTGGAATCAATGATCTCAAAGGACAAGAAAATATAGACTACACTATGATGTAGGACAGGGTGACTTTTTACGGCCGCCACACATTCCCAGACACCAGCTGTAGTGACGTTAAATATGTTCTATAAAAGCTGTTTTTGATCTGAGCTTTTTGAACTTTTTAGTAAACAAGGACAAGTATAATATCTAAGACGAGTTCGAATTTGGCTCGAATCTGACAACCTGTTTCGCATTTATGTTCCCTTGAGCGTGAAAAAATTTACCATATGCTTACAATGGAAAAACGACGTCTCCAACTTTTCTTAGCCATTTCTAATCTGATCTTTATCAAGCCTGCAAATAACCAGGAGAGGCATACAGTCTACGTCGAGTTCGAATTTGGGCCTCGCGGGACCAAGGGCTTTTGAGTTACCTGTCCTGTATAAATATGAGCGAAAAAAGGTGTATCCACTTTTTATACCCCCAATTTTGAAAAAGTGTGTGTGTGTGTGTGTGTGTGTGTGTGTGTGTGTGTGTGTGTGTGTGTGTGTGTGTGTGTGTGTGTGTGTGTGTGTGTGTGTGTGTGTGTGTGTGTGTGTGTGTGTGTGTTGGGGAGGGGGCATATTGCTTCTTGTTTGTCTGTTCATTCGTTTGTTCGTCACGCTTTCTTGTGCATTGCATAACTTAAGAACCATGTATGCTAGTGTTTTGAAATGTCATATATGAATTTCTCATGAACAAATAGTTGACCAATATTTTTTTTCTTATCTGAATTATCTCCCTTTAATCCCGGTGTGGGAACATTGTTTTTCTTTCTATTTTTTTTTTTTTTTTTTTTCAAAAAAGTTACGGGGTTGAGATATTGCATTTGCTACATACATACCATTCCGTAGGTACGGTACGGTATGGTATGGTATTGGCTTTCCGCTATTGATGTGATGTTTCCATTGGGGTCTGGTTGTTTTCGTGTTTGCATTGCTTTCCCTTTGGTGACTGATGGGAGCTGTTGGTTAATTTATCGATTCCTGATCATTGCCTTCACTTCTATTTTCTAAATCTTTAATCTGACTGTTTTAAAAGCACATGACCATGAACTATGGACATGGTATTCAGTGATACTCATGCATCGACGCATACTTAAAAACGACGTCGTTAACACAAGTTTGATTAAACACATAATTAAATTGACCCGTGACAACAAACTTACATTTTTGTTTCTCCGTCATGCTGTATGTGACAACTGGCAAAAGGTAAATTTTGCAAAAAAATCATTAGCTCTGCAGTATTTCTACGCTACATACGCAAACTTATGAAGCGGCGGAGAAAAAAAACGTTGCTTTTAAGATCTCCAAAGCATATTTGCATGTATGAGCAGAATTTTGAAAATTGAAAAAGTTCCGAATAGAACTGCTAGATTTGTAACAAGCAGTTACTGCTTTGAAACTGGGAGCATGACTGATATTCTAGGAAAATTAAGATGGGAGTCTCTCAAGAAAAGGAGAAGAGACAGTAGGCGCATACCCTTACACAAATGGTCTAAAGGGTGCTGCCAGTATTCCAACAGTTGACCTTGTTCCCCCATATAGGTACTGAAGAAAGCACCATTCAATGGCATTCCACAGCCTTACTGAAAGAACTGACATTTATAAAGAATCGTTCTCCCGAACCATTAGAGATTGGAATGCCCTTCCCGATTCGATTATTTCGACATCTGAAGGTGCTGAGGATTGTGTAGCTAAGTTTACCTCTTTGGTTAGAGCTAGTGACTAACTTCCCATATCACAAGTCCTGGTGTATGGTTTGACGTGTCACCAGTAACAATTCTGTTTCTGATTCTGACTGATACAGAGAAAAGGACGCAGAAACAATCTTATAAGCCAAGAAGTGCCCGTCCTTCGATTTCTTCGAAATCATAAAATAGGATTTAAAAAAATAAACGAGAAACAACTTCAAGCTCCTGTGGATAAAACCGTTTGTGCTCCCCTTCTGGGGTTAAGGCGGAATGGAAGAAAGAAAGATAAAAAAAAAGGTTTTACTTCCTGCTTCCGGTCATTATTTCCGGCTTTTATATTTCCTCCGCTTAGATTATTACCGCAATCAAGTGGTTGTCACGTGGTACGGTGTAATGTTCTGGTGACTGTACTATTGACTGGGTGTGAAGTGCCGGATGATGCAGCTCGGATGATGGAGCAGTGCACCAGCCTCGTTTCCAAATTCAAGGCATTTTGCATTTGTAGCTTCCTACCAGAATCGCGAATCATAGATAAATGTTGAAAATGTTTCAGATCAAAAAAAACAAAATAGATTCAAATAGCTCACAGACTGTATTCACTAAATGTATGCTTTAACTTCTCAGTCACTATTGTGCACCATACCTGATTCTCTGGAGCAAGGTTCAGTGCAATTTTCCATGTTTATTTGATTTTTGGATAGAGTTTAATTATTAGAATGGCTCATATCTAGAAGTGAATGATTTTGAATGATTTCCGTCAGGTAGCTAATAAAATAAACAAATACATAAAAATGAAAATAGACTAAGCGCCGTATAGGAAAGCTGTGTATGTTCTGTTCTTGATTCAAAACAGACGGCACACTCATACGTCATGTGAACATTGCATTGCACTTGATTTAAGAACAGAACAGTCAAGTGACAGTGCAACGGGGTCTCTCTATTTGGTGACAAGAAGTGACAAGAGGTGACAAGAAGTGACAAGAAGTGACATGGGCTATTGTATGGTGCCAAGAAACTTTCCGAGGCTAACAAGTAAATTAAACAATATTATTGCATAAAATGATAAGTTTAATATCACTCTTTAATTAGAAATTAATTTTGGCAAATTTCATTGACGTTTAGAGGAAAAAGCAGCATAATCGATTCAGCAGTTTAACAGCATATACCAACAAGAAATCTCTCTAATAAATTCGGACTTAGGATGCCTTCAAGCGGACTGTCTAAATCGCGACGGAAGTTAGGGCGAGGATTGTGTCCACGTAAAATCGATTTAAGCCCCCCCCCAACACACACACACACACACACACACACACACACACACACACACACACACACACACACACACACACACACACACACACACACACACACACACCCAAGTGGAATTCGTTTCACGGACCGTTCCAAGGCGGTTCTTCTGTCGTGGTTTAATTTTGTTATAGCTTGTCTTTGAGTGTGTGTATCGCTTATATTATTTTGCTTTGGATAGCCTTTTGGCCATTTTGTGGGAAAGTAACTGTCCTTTCTGGATTTCCGCTAGTGATATTTCCATTAGGGTCTAGTTGTTTCGTGTTTATGTTTCTTTCCCTTGCTGTTTCTAATTAGAGCTTGGGTTAATTGTATCGATTCCTGATCACTGCCTTCACTTCTATTTTACATAAATGCCACCTCATTTTATAAGCAGAAAGGTTGTGTTTACATGGGTACATGTGATTTTCCTACATGTTTTTTATCATTATTTCAAAATCATAGACTGTGAGTTCTTGTTATAACCGACGAAGGGGGTTAAAGGCATTTATTCTTGTAACAGTAGCACACACCGTGTGTCCATAATTGTTTTATTGCCCTTGTGATATACTGTCTATAAAAGATCAAAGGCAGCCGTTAATAAGGTGATTAGGAGCTCTTGTTGAATCCCCTGAGTGAGGCACTTAAGGGGAAAATCAATAATGTACACTCTAGTAAACAGTTAGTAAACAATTGATTTTCCCCAAGGATGTCCCTTACCTGTTGAAGACCAAGGTCTCTTCAGTCAGCACTGAGGGCTACATAATATTATGTAATGAAATGATAGTCCTCAATAATCCGGAATTAATGCCTTTAACTGCACTTTCCGACAAGAGATTTCTCAAATGAACTCTGGCATCACATTTTATGAGAAAAGTGGGGTTAACCAGGATTCATGTGATTTTCCTACACGTTAAAGCCACTTTATATAGAGAAAATTCTGGTTTACAAGCGGAATAAATAAGGAAATATCACAAAGTTTCATTAGAGAAATTCCATTTTCAGGACCATGAAGGTTCATCTCAATGAAACATAATTCCAAGCAGTTAGGATATAAGTCTTCCTTCCACTCCTCCTTCTTTCATCGCACCGACCTTCCTTCCTTCATTCATCGTACGTACGTCACTCATTAAGATAATTGCTGTCTCTCAATTTTGAGTTATTTCGGTTGATAAGTTGATCAATCACAAGCTTGTGCCATTAGCATTTATATAGTGATTCCACTTGCTAATCATAAATACACATGTACATAGCTTTGACACGAGAATATAAATAAATAAGTAAATAAATAAAACATAACTTTAAAATTTGTTAAAAAATAAATTTTGAGGATTATATTCTGCCTTTTTAAAATACGCACGCACGCACGCTCGCTCGCTCTCTCTCTCTCTCTCTCTCTCTCTCTCTCTCTCTCTCTCTCTCTCTCTCTCTCTACCAAAACTTTGAAAAGCGCAACCGATCTGTGCAAAATCTAAATTGAAATCTGTTAATCAGAAAAAAATGCGTTTTCGAGCATGATTGTCCAGATCAGCATGCTCATCTGTGCAGCCTAATATCTGAATATCTCCTGCGGATTATATATATATATTTTATAGAAATTTTATGTGACACAGAAATATGGTAGATCAACACATATATGTACATTCTCCTGCCCCCGCTTGACTTAAAATTACCAACAAGAAAATCTGAAGAGGCACTGAAACTCATGTGCCCAGAGAAGACTCGGATCAGCATACGCATATGCACAGTCTGATATCTGAATCTCAGCCAGAGGCAATGTACATTTGATAGGAATTTTATTGGACTGAGAGATTTAGTAGATTAACACATACTTGTACGAGGGATGTTCGAAAAGAATTGCTTATTTCTATCTGGAGACTTCAAATTTCAAGTTAGCCCAAAAGTGCTCATTTCATACCCTCGAAGTACTCCCCGTGGCCAGAAATGCAAAGTTTCAGCCGATGTACCCACTTCATGAAGGCGTCACGGTACGCTGATTTGGGCACAGTAATAAGGTACTAATGTATGGCAGACCCAAGTGCCTGTTGCGATTGGTATTTCCGCCCAGCAAGGAATGATTTCAATTTCGGAAACAAAAAGAGATCACATGGGGCAAGGTCTGGGGAATACGGGGGATGAGGCAAAACAGTTATTTTTTCTTTCTTCAAAAACGCCGCAACTATTGCGGATGTGGTTGCATTGTCATGTAGAAGACGGACATTTTTAAACACGTAGCAGGGCGTCGTTTCTGATAATACTTTTTCAGATTCTTCAGTAGTACGTCTTTGTGGTATTTTCCGGTAATGATTTTGCCCTTTTTCACCGGCACTTTTATTGCGACTCCTTCACGAGAGAAGAAGATTGCATACACAGCCGTCTTTATACTCAAAGAACGTTTGGCAATTTATTTGGCGTTTGCTGTGTTTGGTGGCCCAGATCTTATTGCTAACCTTTTTGACCCCTTTAACCATTTGCCTCTTTTGCTCGTCAGTCAACAGATGTGGCACCGTTCTAGAAGAAATATTTCTGACTTCAAAATAAGGTGAACCGTTGATAGTGATATGTCTACCTTTCGTGCAATATCAAGAACTGTAAACCTGGCATCTGCTTCAATGATTTCCTTTATTTTGGAAACGCTTTCTTTACGAGATGCATATTTTGGCCTATCTGATTTTGGTGCATTTTTGATGGACTCTACACCAGACTCAAATTTCTTTTTCCACCGCCGAACTGTGTCATAAGACACACAAGAAGGTCCAAAAACAGTATAAATTTCAGTCATCAGCTTCTTCAAAGAACAACCAAGTTTTGAGCAGGCTTTGATGTAAGCCCGCATTTCATCTTTTTAGACGACGCTTCTACCAACCATTTTTACTGCAGTGGTCAATGACTGCGTGTATTCAAATGGCAAATTTTATGTCTTACACTTAGTCTAACATGCACATTTATACACCATTGTGTAGACATTGAACAGCCCTATACAAGTAAAAATTAGGTTTGATCGTGCCCCACGTGGATATCGAGCTAGAGGACAATAAGCAATTCTTTTACATTCCCTTGTCACCCGCAAGACTTTATTCCCGACAAAAAATTCTATAGAGGCATGGTGTGTCTAATGGGGCTTGTAAATTTCATTTCAGGTATGAAATGACCCACGGGCGAAACGACCTCTGTTTTTACTTTTAACTATACTAACACTCTCCTAGCACTGTACAAACTCATTTCACCTGCTATACTTATCTTTTACTTCAATTAACTCCCTTCAGTACTTGGTATACTGGAACCCCTTCGGAGGTTAAGAAGTATTGGCAGAGAGATAGATATAATCAAGTACGCCGTAAACTCACCGGCTTGTCGAAACGGCATTATCTTCCGCTAGGTGGCATTTTTCAAATACTGACTTAGAAGAACATGACATGCGCAGACAAGGGTCTGCCTTAAAACATTAATGATGCGTAATGTAGCGTAATGCAGCGTAATGTTGCGTAAAGATGAAAAATGTATTCCTGAAAATGACCATCTATCTTTGTTGACCCCCATTGAACCCCGCTTTTATATAGTAAAACTGGGGTTTACAGAGGTAAACTTTATTTTTTTCTTATTTCTGTTCTAAAATATAGATTGTAGGTACTTGTTAGACGAGGTAAACTTTATTTTTTCTTATTTCTGTCCAAAAATATAGATTGAAGGTACTTGTTAGAACCGCCTCGATGAGGCGGTTCTAACGAGTACCCACAATCTATATTTTCAGCAGAAGTAAGATTAATATCAAACTTTCAAATTATTATTATTTTTTGTTGTTGTTGTTGTTTTCATGGTTATACACAAAATCTGTGTTGTGATACAGTTTGTGCCGTCTCCATGATACGAGTACGCTTTTCAATCTATGTTTGAAATAGAAATACGAAATTTTGTCATATATTACATAGGAATGTTATCACATCGTGTTAATGAGTCGGTATAATGAACATCCCAATGGGGTTTATGGGGTATTCATTATTTTTGCGAATAAAAAGTTAATGTGGGCCCTTGTAAGAACCGCCCCTATGAGGTGATTATAACCACTGTCAGTCTATATTTGGACGAGAAATAAGAAAAATATTGAAAATTATCTCTGATAATGCTAGTTCTAGGTTTGAGAATCATGCCATTTTACCACACTGATGTGTTATCATAATAGTAATGGAGTAACAACGATACCAAAAAAAAAAAAAATAAATAAATAAAATAAAATAAAACCTTTGAAACTGGACTGAGCAAACAGGAAAACCGCGGCTGTTAGGATTGCATGAACGTTTTCTTTTCTTGTCTTTTTTCAATCTCACAGTAATTCAGACTTACAGATGTGGATGTGTGACACCTAATGTATACATTGTTTTGTGCCCCATTCTTCACGCAAAACGCTTTATCTGTTCTGAAGTAAATCTAAATTCATAAAATAGGCTGCATTACGCTACATTATGCCTTTTTAGGCATCATTACGCTACATTACGCCACATTACGCATCATTACGCCACATTACGCACCATTACGGTATTTAGGTACATCGCGCAGACAACGGTCAAAACGGTCACGGGTCGTTTCGCCCGTGAGTCGTTTCGCCCATGAGTCGTTTCGCCCGTGAGTCGTTTCGCCCTGAGGTTTTTCGCCCAGAGTCGTTTCGCCCGTGGGTCGTTTCGCTCTAATTTGGTGGGTCGTTTCGCCCATATTTTTATTAAGTCCCTATGGATATATTGCTTATGAGCGGTGCAGCCGACGACTTCTAGTTTAGGTCTGGGCAACTGAGCTACCAAATGTTTGAGGATTTTGTTTGACTGAGGTTTAACGTCACTGTCAACACTAATACGGTCATTTTTGATACGCCACATTACGCATCATTACGGTATTTAGGTACATCGCGCAGACAACGGTCAAAACGGTCACGGGTCGTTTCGCCCGTGAGTCGTTTCGCCCATGAGTCGTTTCGCCCGTGAGTCGTTTCGCCCTGAGGTTTTTCGCCCAGAGTCGTTTCGCCCGTGGGTCGTTTCGCTCTAATTTGGTGGGTCGTTACGCCCATATTTTTATTAAGTCCCTATGGATATATTGCTTATGAGCGGTGCAGCCGACGACTTCTAGTTTAGGTCTGGGCAACTGAGCTAACAAATGTTTGAGGATTTTGTTTGACTGAGGTTTAACGTCACTGTCAACACTAATACGGTCATTTTTTATACGTTGCTTCCAATTTTGTGGAACTTTTACCCGACATTGGGATGAAATGACACTTCAAGCCCTGCCGCCCAATGAAACCAATAAGGCTTATATGTACTGGACGGTCTTACATGCACCACTTTGCCTGGACAGGCTAAGGCTTTCTAAGCGGTTGACCAGTACCCACGTGCGGTCAGTTTCAGCTCTGTGTGGAAGCATCATGCAGCCCAATCTATATCCCCAAGCCCCAATTGGGATGGGGTGGGGGAAATGTTTAAGAAAGGGATGCGAGCCCACATTACGTTTACACGCCTATGATTTTATGGCTATGAAAATGACAATTTGTAGATGAGAAAAGGGGATATTTTTCTCGTTTCTGCTCAGCACCTAGAATGTGGACTGGAACCACCTCATTGTCTATGTTTAAGGACAGAAAAAAGACAAATAATGTATACCTGAAAACCTACTTTCTGCTGTAAAAATGGGGTTTAGGTGGTCTCCATTGCATAAACTTGTTAACATTTATATGGAAAGTTTTTGCGTCGCAAGAAGGTTTTTGAAAAACGTTTATGAAACGTTCAAAAACGTTTAAAAATGTTATTCTAAGCAGTAAATATACATGTACATTTTTAAAAACGTTTATAACAGAAGTTCTTAAAACCTTTTTGGGAACGTTAAAGTAACATTCACATGGAAGGTCTAATTAAACCTGATAGATAAACCAGGAAAATTTATTTTAAAAAGCCTTTGTCTTAATATGTGTTTTTTTATTACTAAATTATGTTGTTTTTTCCCTTTGAAGTCATCTAGTGGTTATTTTCAATAACTTGCTCTTGAAGTCCAGATGTAGTAGGCGGGTCTTAGGCGGGGTTTTACTTTTCTATAATGTAGATTACATGGGATTTGACATAGTGTTGTTAACAGTAAAGTACATTCCACTCTATGTCAAATCATATCAACTGATTATAAAAGAGTGAAACAATATCATTGACATTACTAAAACACGCCTATTCAAATATATTGAACACATTACCACCAAACATTGAAAACTTCTGATATTTTTCATATTTCTGCTCATAACATAGATTGTGGGTATTCGTTAGAACCGCCTCGGCGAGGCGATTCTAACGAGTACCCACAATCTATGTTTTTAGCGAAAAGAAGAAAAATAATGTATAGCCGTGTAAACCCCAGTTTTATTAAAGTGGGATTCAAGGGGGCTAAATCATATAGCGTGTCTCAGGCAAGAAGAAGTGGTTATTTCATGTAAAATGTTATGGGTGTTCTGTAAAATTGATAACTGTAAACCACAGAGCATATATAAGCTTTAAGTAAGTTAATTGTATCAATTCCTGATCTTTGTTTTACTTCTACTTAACAGTGTGTAAATAAAATGATATCCATATTATTTTTTATCTGAAGCCCTGTCCATCATTTTGCCAAGTCCATGCAATGAACGTCTCTGTAGACCCTGTTTTATATATAAAAAAAACTGGGTTTACTTGAGAATTCATTATATTTCTTATTTTTTGTTCGAAGACTTAGGTTGTGGTTTCTCGTTAGAACCAGCACCCACATCTTTTGTTTTAAGCAGTTATGAGAAACTTCTAAGAATTTCCATCATGAAAATACTGTTTTAGATATAAGAAAATGTTCAACAAATGCACGCGCCGATGTAGATTGAATGTTTCAAGAACGTTTTCACAGCGTTTGGTTCAAACGAAACACTTTGATCAATTACTTTTGAATTAATAACAGAAATTCGGTCATAGAATTAATGACAAATGCAGTGAATAAACTTGTCGTCACCTTCAGTAAACCGAAAACATGTCACTATTTACGAATATTGTCATGCAACAGATGTGTGTTTACTTCATTAGTCGCGAAAACATGTGACAGCCACCAAATTCAAACAGTCGCGCATTACAGCAAATAAAGTAAGAACCACATGCAATTAAATCATCAAATCAAAGTTACCTGGAGCAAAATGAGCCGGAAAACACTAATTCGGTGAGGCGTTCGATTTTCTTTGTTCTTTATTCCAAGAATATTGGCGGAAAGAAGGTGCACAAATATATCAACACATTCTGCAACATTTATAGACCATTTTCACAACGTTAGTAAAAATTTGGGTTTTCTGTAACCTTTTTATAACTTCCTCGGGAAGTTTTTGGCAGGCTAAGGAATAAGCTCTAGGTTTTGTAGAAAGGAAGTATTTTTTTATCTTATTGCCAAAAACAGTCATCGCATTTCGACACAGAAAAAAAAACGTTATCAACACGTTTACAAAACGTCACGTTCTGCGTAACCATTTTGAAACCTATATAAAACGTTAGATAACATTTTGTGTTTACTGGGTATCTATCTACTTGTTTGTCTGTTTATCCGTCTGTCAGAATCATAATTGTTACTGGTGACACGTCAAATGACATTCATACACCAGGACCTGTGATGGGACCATATATATAGCTCTCACCAAAGTGGTTAACTTAGCTACACAATCCTCAGCACCTTCAGCCGTTGAAATAATCGAATCGGGAAGGGCATTCCAATCTCTAATGGTTCGGGTTCGCGTTTTTGTCCATCCGTCCATTTCACCCATCCATCCCATTTGTCCCCTTACAAAAATATAAAAGGGGCGAAACGACCCACGGGCGAAACAACTCACGGGCGAAATGACTCACCTCTAAAGGGCGAATCGACCCGCCCCTACATGTAAATCAGGGCGAAACGACCCGAATGGGTGCGTAAATTTACCGGAAAGGACCAGAAAGGACCTGATTACCGGAAAGGACCGAAAAGGACCTGTTTCTACCCAGTTTTCTCCCTATTTCATGATATTTTTTATTGTATGCACCCTAACTACACTGCTTTCATCGTTAACCACATACTACATGTTTTTTTTGGCATAAAAAAGTTGATTTTTAAAATCAGAGTGTAACGGATTTGATTGCAGAAGGTCTGTACATATTCTGTATTTAGCCTCAGCTCTGTGTAAGAACTTCATGCAGTCCCAATATTTAATCAATGCCTGGGGCGGGGGCGTATTTGTGTCATCATTTGTAACATGTTTTCTTCAGTTTTCAATGACCTTAATAATGTTGACTGGGCTTACCAGTTTTCATGTCCTTGTAACTCTGCTCTGCGTTAGAACATCATGCAGTCCTTATATTTCTTCAATTCCCGGTGGTGGGGCGCTCTTAGTGTGTCAAACTTAAGTCATTTGGATCACGTATTCAGGTTTTTAAAATGACCTTTAAAGTGTTGACTTGGCTGACCAGTACTCATTTGTGGTTTTGCAGCTCTGCGTCTGCATAATATGCAGTAAATCTATATCTTCAATCTTCGGAGGGCGACGGCGCACATTTCGTAAGACAATAAGTAAATAGGAACACATATTCATTATTCATTTTTAATGAACAACAGAAATTATTATTATACAAGCCAGTGCATGAAAAAAATCCACGAAAAGGATTGAGCGGCCAACAAAGACTCAGATCAGCCTGCGCATTCGCGCAGTCTGATCAGAGTATTCACTGATCATATGTACCTATTATAGAATACGATCAACGAGTCTTTACTCGTCGCACTGGTGTTATTGTAGGTTTTTTTTGTCGCACCTGCTTTAGCAGGAAGACATAGGCGTGCAAGTTTCCGTCCGTCCGTTCGTCCGTTCGTCCGTCCGTCCGTCCGTCAACATTTTACACTGGATGTCTTGTCATCGCAGCTCCTCCTACACTTTTAGACCGATCATTTGGAAACTTTGTATGTGCTTTCGCCATGGTATGAGGATGCGCATGTGGTTTGGACTTAATCTTCGAATCAATTTTTGTCACTTTTTCCATATTGTGAACTTAGTCATTTTTAGGTATGCGATACGTACCTCTTGTCATCGCAACTCCTCTTACACTTTTATACTGATCATTTGGAAACTTTGCATGTGCTTTCCCCTTGGTATGAGGATGCGCATATGGTTTGGACTTAATCTTCGAATCAATTTTTGTCACTTTTTCCAGACTGTGAACTTAGTCATTTTTAGGTATGCGATACGTACCTCTTGTCATCGCAACTCCTCTTACACTTTTATACTGATCATTTGGAAACTTTGCATGTGCTTTCCCCTTGGTATGAGGATGCGCATATGGTTTGGACTTAATCTTCGAATCAATTTTTGTCACTTTTTCCAGATTGTGAACTTAGTCATTTTTAACCTTCAATTGGTATTGGGTTGGTACCTCTTGTCATCGCAACTCCTCCTACACTTTTATACCAATCATTTGGAAAATTTGCATGTGCTTTCGGCATGGTATGAGGATGCGCATGTGGTTTGGACTTAATCTTCGAATCAATTTTTGTCACTTTTTCCATATTGTGAACTTAGTCATTTTTAGGTGTGCGATACGTACCTCTTGTCATCGCAACTCCTCTTGCAGTTTTATACCGATCATTTCGAAACTTTGTGTGTGCTTTCGCCATGGTATGAGGATGCGCATGTGGTTTGGACTTTATCGTCGGATCATTTTTTGTCACTTTTTCCACATTGTGAACTTAGTCATTTTTAACCTTCAATTGATATATGATAGGTACCTCTTGTCATCGCAACTCCTCTTGCAGTTTTATACCGATCATTTTGAAACTTTGCGTGTGCTTTCGCCATGGTATGAGGTTGTGCATGTGGTTTCGGCATAATTCTCAGAATATTTTTTTCCACTTTTTGCACATTGTGAACTTAGCCAATTTTAAGCTTCAGTTGATATACAATAGGTACCTCTTGTCATCGCAACTCCTCTTACAGTTTTATATTGATCATTTTAAAACTTTGTGTGTTTTTGCTATGGTATGAGGATGTGCATGTGGTTTTGACTTTATCTTTGGATCAATTTTTATCACTTTTTCCACATTGTGAACTTAGTCAGTTTTTTACCTCACATATATAGGCTATGGATTCTTCTCAAAGCCCTATATTCATTTCTTCTGCCTTAAATAAACTTTTTTTTTGTGTGGGGCAGGTGGGGAGCAGGTGCGACATCAACTTCACCGAAGTTGAATCTCTGGTTTCATCTTATTGTAGATTTTTTTATGTGCCGGCTAATATGTATTTACATGTATAAAACAGTATGCACAATGTAACTTCCTTATTCTTCTTTTCAGGTCTGACCCTGTGCGGGCCTCTCAACATTGAAATATGGCGTGCACGCCGTTTTTTCTCCCCTCCATTCACGACGTCTAAGAAACGTCCCATCAACGTCAATGTAACGCCAGCTGGCTTTACACAGACATTGATACGACGTATTCTTATTGGAAATACATTGGCAGGTGAAGATACAAAATCCAGAAATTTTTTTATGAAAAAAATGAAGAAAAAGAAAAGAAAACTGACCGCTACTACCCTATTCGTCGAGGAACGGCGTGCGCGCCAGCTTTCTTTTCTACTTTTCTTTTCTTTAATTTAACGACGTCGTAGCAACGTCGATGTAACGTCAGTACATCACGACGTAGCATTGACATTGATACGACATTGCTAAGTTCTATTCCATTCAAAAGAAAAACAGAAACATTAAACATTATTAGGTTATAAAATTAAGATTAATTGAGTAATAGGAAAAAAGAAAAGAAAATTTACCGCTCCTATCCTAAATAGTAAAAATAGGAAAAAATAGAAAATTATGGGTCCTTTCCGGTCCTTTCCGGTAATCAGGTCCTTTCTGGTCCTTTCCGGTAAATTTACGCACCGGACCCGAATTCGTCAAAACAAGTCAGAATCAGAATTGTTACTGGTGACACGTCAAATGACATTCATCTGACGTGTCACCAGTAATAATTCTGATTCTGATTCTGACTTGCGAAACAACTCACGGGCGAAACGACTCACCTCTAAAGGGCGAATCGACCCGCCCCTACATGTAAATCAGGGCGAAACGAACACCTAATTCATCGCCAGCAAGAAATGTATGCGGTTAAATTTCGTCGTCGTTTAAGCAAACAGTGTTGACTCAGATCAGATACCGCATTTTTGCAGCCAAGATCACACACCACGTTTTGCAGCGTCCGATCATTTGGGTCCACACTGTTTGCCAATGTCACACAAATGGGACGCTAGGCATATATGGGTTTAATATCTGATCTAGATCTACACTATTTGCCAATGTCCAACAAATGGGACTCTAGGCATATATGGGTTAAACCTTTGATCAAGATCTACACTCTTTGCCAAAGTCCCACCAATGAGACGCTAGGCATATATGGGTTAAACCTTGGATCAAGTTCTACACTGTTTGTCAAGTAGGTCTTGAGCCGTAATTAATGATCACTTAATATAGGAGGTTTTAGGAATTCCGTTTATGACGTCATTCTTGCGCATGCGCAAAGTACTGGCCGTCAATTGAAACGGCCATCGCTATTCAAATGTATTGGCGGAACTTAAAATGCTAACAATATTCAGACATTTTGAGAGAAAATACACCCGTTTTCATTGAAATAATGCCTCGAGGAGGAAAGAATGATCTTTTGCTTTTATTACCGAAATTCATGGGTTGCATGATGCTTCCACGCTAAGCTGAAACCGACCCGCACACGAGTACTGGTAAACCGCTTAGAGGATCTAAGCCTGCCCAGGCAAAGCGGTGCGTGTCGGCCCGTCCATGCTTATAAACCCTATTGGTTTCATTGGGCGGCAGGGCTTGAGATGTCATTTCATCTCAATGTCGGGTAAAAGTTTCACAAAATTGGAAGCAACGTCTCAAAAATGACCTTTACAGTGTTGATGGGGCCGTTAAACCTCAAATCAAACAAAAACCAGAAACCCCAAAACGGGTACCCTGGCAAACAGTGATGGCCCAGATCAGACGCCACAGAATGCGGCGTCTGATCAGGGCCTACGCTATTTGCAAAAAGTTTAGCCATTTTCCAAATAAACTTTGAAGAAACACAACCTGACACCCCTAAATTTAGAAATGGACTCCTGCTGAAGATTCCGTTTGGTATAAAAAGGATTAATGGCTTATTAGCTTAGCTCTATAATATCTTCTTGGACACAGGGATCAGTCAAACCTCTCTCATCTCAACGGTCACGTGACATTGAAGTGAGTTGGAGTGGGTGTCGACGGCATGACGTCGAGCCAACGTTTACTTGACGCCCGTCTGTCAGTCTACTCATTAATTGTTTTTTTTTTTTCGAGTGTCAGTATGTTTATTTTTCTGTCTAACTGTCCGTCCGTTTATCTGTAAGTCAGTCATTCAGTCAGTCGGTATGTCTGTCGTCAATCTGTGTACTTTCAGTTTGTCAGTCAAACCCCTCTCTCTCTCTCTCTCTCTCTCTCTCTCTCTCTCTCTCTCTCTCTCTCTCTCTCTCTCTCTCTCATCCCAACGGTCATGTGACATTGAAGTGTGCTGGAGTGGGTGTCGACGGCAGATAGATAGTTAGATGGATAGATAGATAGATAGATAGATAGATAGATAGATAGATAGATAGATAGACGGATGTATAGACGGATGTATAGATAGATAGATAGATAGATAGATAGATAGATAGATAGATAGATAGATAGACGGATGTATAGATAGATAGATAGATAGATAGATAGATAGATAGATAGATAGATAGATAGATAGATAGATAGATAGATAGATAGATAGATTTAAGTTCTGTCCATATGTGATATAGCTATATTTGGATAGCGAATAAAACGAAAAGTTACGTAAAAACTTATTTTGTGAGTAAGCTTTCGTGAATAACGGTATCTCAAATGGGTCATTCACGAAGATGGATTTTTGTCAATTAAAACGGATCCAGGATAAATAAATTTCAGTAATAAAAGCAAAATATCACGCTTTCCTTCTCGAGGCATTATTTCAATGTAAACGGGTATATTTTCTCTCAAAATGTCGGAATATTGTTAGCATTTTAAGTTCCGCCAATGCATTTGAATAGCGATGGCCGTTTCAATTGACGGCCAGTGTTTTGCGCATGCGCAAGAATGACGTCATAAACGGAATCCCTAAAACCTCCTATTCACGAAATACGTTTTTACGTAACTTTCGTTTTATCTATCTATCTATCTATCTATCTATCTATCTATCTATCTATCTATCTATCTATCTATCTATCTATCTATCTATCTATCTAATCTATCTATCCATCTATCTATCTATCTATCTATCGATCTATCTATCTATAGATCTATCTATCTATCTATCTCTGTCCTACGATATGTCTACATGTGCAATTTAAATGCCCATACTGACAGTCGAAATAAACTAATGAGTGGGCTGGCAGAGGGACGTTGAGTCAATGTTGGTTCGACGTCATGCCGTCGACACCCACTCCAGCTCACTTCATTGTCACATGACCGTTAGCATGAGAGAGAGAGAGAGAGAGAGAGAGAGAGAGAGAGAGAAAGAGAGGTTTGACTGACAAACTGACAGTAGACAGACAGACCACACAAAGACCGACTGACTGAATGACTGACTAACAGACGAACGGACGGACTGTTAGACAGACAAATAAACATACTGACAGTCGAAAAAAAACAAAACAACAATGAGTGGACTTACAGACGGGCGTCGAGTCAACGTTGGTTCGACGTCATGTACCTTTTTTACCAAATGGAATCTTCCTCCTTATATATAGCAGGAGTCATTTTCAAAATTTAGGGGTGTCAGGTTGTGTTTTCTTCAAAATTTATTTGGAAAACGGCCGAAGTTTTTGCAAACAGTGTAGGCCCTGATCAGACGCCGCGTTCTGTGGCGTCTGATCTGGGCCTGCACTGTTTGTCACTTACCCCTTGTGGGGTTTCCGGAACCAAACGGGTTAATATAGACCTAAGGGCTGGGCAGTATTATCGCCAACGCAACGTTCTGACGTTTCATCAACGTTGCAATGTCAAATTCAATGCATCGCTTTGAAGTTGGTTTGATGTAGACACGACGTTGTTGACACGCTACATGTCGGTTGACGTGGCGTCATTTGCCTGCGCTCGCTAATTATTGGTGCGCTAAGAGAGAGACAGAGAGAGAGAGAGAGAGAGAGAGAGAGAGAGAGAGAGAGAGAGAGAGAGAGAGAGGGAGAGAGAGAAAGAAAGAGAGAGAGAGAGAGAGAGAGAGAGAGAGAGAGAGAGAGAGAGAGAGAGACTCGGAGAGGATCCTGTTGGGTCGTATGTACAATATATCATTTTCGTAATGCACAATTTCACATCTGTCAGCATATCGGTGTTCTTACATTATCTTACATTAGAATTCCCCAGAAGTTGAAAGAATTCCACTGTTTTACGCTGTAATTAACACTTTATCTGTCCCACTGCCTTTGAAGCAATACGACAGATGACGGCCAGGGCTTTTCCCGTTCTATTTTTAGAACCGGAAGTACGTCACGAAAAAAGCTCCTATATCTTTGTGATATTCTATAAATAAAGTCATGTTGTGTGCATTCATTAGAATCGCCTCAGTGGGGCGCTTATAATGAGCACACGACAAACATTATTATCATTATTCGATACTAATTTCATTAATTTCTGACGACCCGAAGTGGAAACATTAGGGATAAGGCACCACTACCCACAACATCCAGGACACAATTCGGGAATTTCCCGGACAAATCAACTTAAAAAACGGACCCCTAAAATATAAAAAATGAAAAATAATCTTCAATGATCTTTTAGAATGGAGCTAAAATTTTTACTTGATACTATTTTTATTAATTTCTGACCACCCGAAGTCGAGATATTAGGATTTGCGCACTACTATCCCAACATCCAGGTCACAAGCCGGGAATTTTCCGGACAAATGAACTTCAGAAATTTACCCTTAAAATGTTAAAACTGAAAATTTATTTTTAATAATCTTTTAGATTGGAGCTTAAAATTTTATTTGATACTAATTTTATTAATTTCTGACCGCCTGAAGTGGAGATATTAGGGATAACGCACCACTCCCACCCCATTTCCCGGGCATTTCCCGGACAATTCCCGTACATTTTCCGGACAATTACCGGACATTATTGTGCACCCGAAACGAACCGGATTCGTCAAAACAAGTACAACCTACTGAATCAACTTTCATTTTCGCTGTTAGGTTGTGAATGATGGAAAACGAAAAACGTAAGTTTGTTGTCACGGGTCTATTCAATTATGCGTTAAATCAAAGGCTGCATTGACTGGAAGATCGGCGGAATATCGGTCCACTGGAAAGGTCGCGGGACGTTTCGGTCCTGAGTCGTTTTGGACCCTGGGTCGTTTCGGTCATGGGTCGTTTCGGCCTGAGTCGTTTCGGCCCAATTTTGGGGGTGGGTCGTTTCGGCCAAATTGGTGGGTCGTTTTTTTACAATTTCAAAGCATTGTTTTGTATTATTGCATGTCAGAGATCAGTCTGTACTATTGCTATCTTAGCAAATAGCAGAGAAGCCTTAGAGGGCGCCTTTGACAGCGAATATTCTGATCACAACGACATGTGCAGGCTGATCATATAAAATTGTTGGAGCAGATTTGCCTTTTTCGTAAATTACAAATGTTCCTTTCAGACGCAGAGTATGGCAAACTGGTTAACTCGAGTTGTTCATGGATAAGCCCGAAGTGCGAGCTTTTAATTTTGGCACTGGCTAGACGACCGGACCCGGTCTTTTAGTCTCTGAGTCTAGAACGCCGGACCCGGCATTCTAGACTCCGAGACTAAAAGACCAGGTCCGGTATTCTAAACAAGTCCATTACGGAAGGCTAAAATGCCGGGAATATAATATTTGGCAGTTATAATCGACCGAAAACAGAAAACAAATACATATGAAGAACCGGACAAACCTTTTCCACCATTTTGGAAGGGGGAGAATACTTTCGTTGTATGTATATCGGCAACTGCAATTTTCTAGATGTAACGGCCAGATGTAACGACTATTAATGCGGGACGGACACTTATGACTTATGTATTTATGTATTTTATTATTATAATAACACATATTATTATTATTATTAATTATTATTATTTATATATGATGGAAATTGAACGTGATAAATCAGCGTTTGTCGTGTTTGTAGCGGTTGTAAAATATAATTACGGTGTGTTGCAAACAACCACTAACCTGATTAAGCGGTGAAACGACCTCAAAGAGTTCATAACGCTTTAAGATCCTATTGTTTTACTGTACAGAGTGCTACAAACAATTAGTAATTTGATTGAGCGGTCAAACGACCGCAAAGACATCTAAAAGTTTAAAGATCCTATTGTCTTAAACTAGCACCGCCAACACATCACACACTTTAAATATCGTAGTAATTCGCAGTTGCCGATATACATAAAATGAAAGTATTCTCCCCCTTCCAAAATGATGGAAAAGGTTTGTCCGGTTCTTCATATGTATTTGTTTTCTGTTTTCGGTTGATTATAACTGCCAAATATTATATTCCCGACATTCTAGCCTTCCGTAATGGACTTGTCTAGAATACCGGACCCGGTCTTTTAGTTTCAGAGTCTAGAATGCCGGGTCCGGCGTTCTAGACTCAGAGACTATAAGACAGGGTCCGGTCGTCTAGCCACTGCCTTTAATTTTTCTGACTCGTTTTTCAGCGAACCTATAGAACTGGAAGAAAAAAATAAATTTGAACCTCTGAGAAAGGAGAAAGGAGTTAAATCTCCTTCTACTGACATGAGAAAGCCGAATTTTGTAAAAGGTTTGAAACTTTGGGGAAAGTATAAAACCCGGGAGTAAAGTCCGGGAGTAAATTTTGGCAATCGAATAAAGGTATTAAACATTAACATATCTGGATGAAATTTGGATCAAAAGTAGAATATAGACTCTTCTTTAAGATGCATATAACATTTATGTTTTTAATTGAGTACTTTTCAAGATATGAACCGAAATATATGACCATGTCGCAAAAATTTCGCCCAGGAGTAGCTTTTTGCGGTATTGACGATGTCAAGTATTTTGCAAAATATGTTAAGTCTGGGATTGCTACAAGAATAAGTGTATGTATAATCAATTAAAAACACATCAACGATTACAAAAACACAAAAATAAAGTTATTTCATCGCTCCATGAAGTAAGTAATTGACCCGGGAGTAGGCCGGGAGTAATTTCTGGGTTGAAATCGGCGTTTATTGGCGTTATTGCCTATGTCACATACATTGTATTTATAAAACGTAGTCTTGCTACCCTGACAGCTAATAGCAAAGGCACTGATCAGACTGCGGAGGTAACTGTGTCATCGTTTCTACATCATACGGCCATAAAAAATAGCGCAAAATATAAATGTTCCGGGACATAAAACCATAGGCGCAGGAGCAGGGCGTGAGTTGGGTTGGGGGTTTGGATGTGTGTCGAGTCCCGATATGACAAGTAAATAAATTCATGTACGCCTTGCTGAATCTCAGCTTTTCTTCTGACAAACGTTTAAGAAATACAATGTATGTGATAGAAGCAATAAAGCCGAGAATAAGGCAAATAAACGCCGATTTCAACCCAGAAATTACTCCCGGCCCACTCCCGGGTCAATTATTTACTAGGCGGAGCGATGAAATAACTTTAATTTTGCATTTTTCTAATCTCTGATATGTTTTTAATTGATAACACATAAAGTAATTCTTGAAGAAACCCCAGACTGAACATATTTTGCAAAATGCATGACATCGTTAATACCGCAAAAGTTACTCCCGAGCGAAAATTTTGCGACGTGGTCGTATATTTCGGTTCATATCTTGAAAAGTACGTGATAATAATGTTAACACTTATGTGCATTTTAAAGAAAAGCCTTTGTTCTACTTTTGATTAAAATTTCATCCAGATATGTGAATAGTTAGTACCTTTATTCGCTTGTCAAAATTTTCTCCCGGATTTTATTCTCGGCTCCCGGCCGTTACTCCCGGGTTTTATACTTTCCCGAAACTTTGCAGTATTAACATTAACGGTTTAAGAGGAAAGATACTTGAACTTTTAGCTTTCCTTGATACTCACCAACCACATATTGTGGCTATTCAGGAAACAAAGATTGGCCGTTCAATTATGACTTCGGAGCTTGTCTTTGAAACTTGCGAATACAGTGTCTACAGAAAAGATAGAAACACTCATGGCGGCGGGGTGATGTTGCTTGTTCACAGTGATATCTCTCATATGCCGTTCATGGAACTGGAAAATGATTCACAATCTGTTTGGGTTAAGGTTTTTGCAAACAAAACTTCCCACTTTATTGCAAAGTAGAAGTAAAACAAAGATCAGGAATTGATACAATTAACTTACTCCACCCAAAAAAGACACCAAAGGGAAAGAAATACAAACATTAAGCGACCAGACCATAATGGAAACCTAAACAAAGGAAGGCCATAAGGACAGTTACTTTCCCACAAAATGGCCATATGGCCATCCAAAACCAAAAGACACAAGTGATACACACAGTAAGTAACAAACAACAACATAAATAAATCGCCACAGAAGTTGGTATCGACCACCAAACGACACTGTCAAAAACTTCCAGTTATTTAAAGATCAGCTTGATCACATTAAGTCTCAGAATAAGGGTAAAAAACTTCCTGCAGTACATGTCCTAGGTGACTTCAACTTCAGAGAGATTGTTTGGCCAGATAGGCTCAGCAAACAAGGCACAATGCTGAGTCCGTCAGAGGGACAGGTGTTGGTTGACATCATGAATGACCATGGCTTGGAACAGGTTGTTGACTTCCCTACTCGAGATAGAAACACTTTTGATTTGATTCTTTCAACTTTGCCAGGACTGTTTGGGGATATTCAAACAGTTAAATTCTCCATTCAATGACGTTTCAGACCCTTACTGCAAGAACGAATATTCATAAAGAATCGTTCTTCCCCCGAAGCATTAGAGATTGGAATGCCCTTCCCGATTCTATTATTTCGATGGCTGACGGTGCTGAGGATTGTGTAGATAAGTTAGAGCTAGGGACTAACTTCCCATATCACATGTTTGAATGTCATTTGATGAGTCACCAGTAACAATTCTGATTCTGATTCGTAGAAATACGGGAACACACCAAAACACCGGAACACACTGGAAATTACCTGAACACACTCCAAAAAAATGTTGGGGCTAATTAAGTAGGTTTTTTGGGGGCAATATGTGCTTAATATATATTTTGTGTGCCATATTTTGACCAAATGTAATACTTGAACTTTCTTCATGCACAAATTTAATAAAAAAAATCTTATTATATGGCAGTGTGATCCGGTAAAATTTTTGCCACAATGAGTGAGGTACTAGAAAGTTATAATTTGTTTATTAACTATAAAAATGTTACTTTAATCTAAAATCATTCATTTTGTCATGAGTTGTATCAGAGAGTGGCAATCTCAAAATAAACATCTCTTCAATAATTACGAGTATAAATATTCAGACCCACCGGACCCCAACACATTTAATAAACGATGGAATGAGATTAGTTTATTGTATCGTTGTAAGATCAGATTATTAGTAACAACATCCTACACACTAAAAAACTGCAATTAAGTCATAAATACGGGTTTTAATAATATAAAATAAATAAAAAATAAGTGTGTTCCGGTAATTACCAGTGTGTTTCGGTGTTTTGGTGTGTTCCGGTATTTCTACGAACCCCAAATGTTCTGAAAAAGGGTAAACAGTCATTGAATATTCAACAGATTGCATGATTCGTTGTTTGATATGTAAACAGATGCTGTGAATTGATCAACAGCTGACTGCAGTCTCAGTGCTTCCCAGAGAATGTTTTGCATACTGTTCTGAAACTCAGCATGCCATTTTGATACTAGCGAATTCTAATCAGCCTGCACAACTGTGCAGTATGATCAGTATTTGTAGATCGCATCCACATGGCTGTCAAGAAATAAGACTGATAGAATGGATGCGCATCATGATCTTAAACTGTGCATGTCTGTATGCGGCACGTGAAGAAGTAGACCATCATACACTTTCATGCAGTCTGAGGATTACACGAACCTTAAAAAATCTTTGAGACTTTAAGACCGTCTCATCTGGGTCTACACTGTTTGCTCAGGTCTGTCTGTTGAAGTACATATGGCAAAGTATAGCATATGATAGGAGTCATGCTCAGACAGAAAGCCAGACAGGTAAAATTATAACCAAATCTTCAGTGATTACTAAGCGATTATCGATCACAATGACAGGAATGATAATCGATTATCTTTTCAGCTCCGATGAGCCAGCCCTAATGATGGACATTGTGACAAAACCTGCCTAGCCAAAGTCAAGTGTCTAGACTAGATTTCTCCAAGCTTTTTACTGGTATCCAGGCATTATGGGAGTTCATGGCTTATGGCAGCTTCTCAGTTCCACTGGTAAACCAGTTTCCCTGGACTCACTGGAAGGGAAGGTCCTGGCAGTTGGTAAGAATACAGTGATGTGTTATTGGAGATAAGATTCCCAATATTTGAAAAATGAATAAGACACATGAATAATTTGCCAGCAAATATATATGTTAACCATTCACCTTTCAATCTAAAATAATCTTTTTTTTTGTGTGTGTGTGTCATAATGATAACTCACCCGTACGACATAGTGCGTTTTTCACATCTGCAAAATGGCTACTTTTCTGATGAAAATCCTTGATATTTTTCCTATAAATGCTCAAAACATAGGTTGTGTTTGCTTGTTGGAACTGCCTCATTGAGGCGGTTCTAATGAGTACTCACAACCTATGTCTTGGAGCAGAAATACATGTAAGAAAAATAATGAATACCCCCGTAAACCCCAGTATTCTCTATATATATAGTGGGGTTTAGAAGGGGGTCTTCATTTCACGGACTTGTTCACGTGATGGTCTTTTTTTCTCATGTTAGACTGTTACTGCAGCTGGTCTTGGCAGCTCAGATGGATGCGCATCTAAATTATGATCAGGAGGCTGTGAGTTTGATACCTGCCAGGTTCACAACATTCTTTCATGGAGATTGATCAAGAAATCATTTCTACAGTTATTCTCTTGATTTCACTGATGGGGTTGTACTGGTAAATCGCTTGAGTATAAGCAAGCATACCCAGGAAAAGTAGGGTAAGGTAAATCGACCGTCTCGAGGTATAATAAGGATAATTAGTGACATGATTTTGATCTTCTGTGAATATTGGTATCTTTTATTTTTCAGTAGAATCATTGGATGAGATGATTCTGTTGTGTACACACAATATGCCAATGAAAAACACTCCCTTAATTATCCCTAAGTAGTTTTCGTATCTCATTGAGAAAACACACATATGTAACATAGTGCATTCTTACTGTATCTTATACATCTCCAAAATGGCTACTTTCAGACGAAAAATCGTGATGGTTTTCCAATTAAAACTCCAAACATAGGTTATGAGTGCTTGTTAGAACCTCCTCTTTGGGCAGTTCTAACGAGTACCCACAACTTATGTATTGGAGCAGAAATAAGATTGTATACCCTGTAAACCCCCAGTTTTGTCTGTATAAAGTGGGGTTTAAGGGGTGGTTAATTAACGAGATGTTGAGCTATATGAAGAACCCACTTTGGACTCAAGAACATATTTGAATGAGCCATGGGAATGAACCATCAGCATTGGAGTGCCTGCAGTATCATTGCTTTGTTTTTGTTTGTTTAAGTTGTGGTTTAACGCCTCCATCAACACTTTATAGGTCATTTTGGAGACGTTGCTTCCAAATTTGTGGGACTTTTACTCGATGTTGAGGTGAAATGACATCTCAAGCTCTGTCGCCCAATGAAAAAAATAGGGTTTATAAGCATGGCTGGTGGACTCACACCGCTTTTCCTGGGCAGGCTTAGATCCTCTAAGCGGTTTACCAGTACTCGTGTGTGGTCGGTTTCAGCTCTACGTGGAAGCATCTTTCTTTAAGACCCGATGGCCGGGGGCCGCACAGTATCATTGCACTTGTACATGTTTGCACATGCTTTTTGATTATTTACTAATGTATTTACTCAAAATATTAAGACACCGTATCTCCTTATTGATTGATCGTTTGGGTTTAAAAACACGTCAACCCATGTCGATCATTTTGTGTTGTCTCCCAGAGAAAAAGGGAGTAAAAAAAAGAGATAGAAGAGATAGAAGAGAAGGGACAGGGGAGAAAGAGGAAAATGAATGGAAGTGTAGAAAGCAAAGTAATAACAACATTCCCCCTCTTATGTTACCAGTAAGGCTGACACAATTAATCATATAATCAATAAATTGATCGATAAATTCCACAAAAATGATTATCAGTTCTGATTTCCTTTTAATCGATTAGTTGATAGGTACACTTTACTACCAAAAGTTATGCCTAAAATAGCTGGATGAGTGGAAAACAGTGCAGACCCTGATGAGATGCCGCATTCTGCGGCGTCTCATCTGGGTCTACACTGTTTGATCAGGCCTGTCTGTTCAAATATACATATGGCAAAGTGCAACATATGGAAAGAGTCATGCTCAGACAGAAAGCCAGACAGGTAAAATTATAACAAAAACCTTATCGATTACTAATCAATTATCGAACACAATCACCGTCTATCATCTACACCGGAAATAGAATCCCGGTGAATCGATTGAAACCGAAAGTAGGCATGGAACACGGTGAGTGTAGCCTTTATTTCTTATCTATTTTCTGCCCGCGAAGTGTAAATTTATTTCCTTGAAATAACAGAGGGATTTCTGCAAGATTTTATGCGTTTTTCTATGCTGTATGTATCGATTTAAAGTCAGAAACACAAGTTTAACGATGCTTGGTACTGGGTGAAGACCAGCATTTTCGAAAATAGGTTACAGATTTTATAATTTCTTGATTTATTTCCGCTTAAACTTTCTTTCACCTGTTTCTGTTTATAATGGATAGTATCTGAAAACTTTCTCTGGTCATGATTTTATCATACACTAAGCGTATTTATTAAAAACTAAAAATCCATGTGTACGGCGTTTAGCTGTTTACAACCAGGTAGCTGTACGGAATATAGCCAAAAAAGGGTACGGCGAATAGATATGGCTACCCCTGTATTCTTAACTGTTAAATGCCAATGATGGACCATTTCCGTTTTTTACCCAACTTTAAGGGTATATATGCTTGCCCCGACCAACGGATCATGGAGATTCTATCTATCTATCTATCTATCTATCTATCTATCTATCTATCTATCTATCTATCTATCTATCTATCTATCTATCTCTATCTATCTATCTATCTATCCATCCAACAGCAACACTGTTGTGGAGGAAATTGATCATGAAATCTTTTCTTCGGTCATTATCTCCTTCATTTTCTCCCTTCCGCTGATTCAAGAAGAGTATAACCGCTTACGTATAAGCCTGCACAGGAGAAGGGTGGCTAGGTAAACTGTTCGGTAAAAATGACCTAAATAGTGCTGACTGGCCGTTGAGTACCCCTAAAACTACCACTGCGATCGGACATAATTGGCCATTACTGTCAGGTGTACATTACGCATACCCCAGATCTGCAGGATGAAAACCTACACAGTAATTATGCACCTTGTGCCATGTCATCTCCAATGACGAACTCCTCTAGCACCTCTGTTTGCACCTTGGATTTGGCTTGCAACCTCCCGAGATTGAAAAGCTTCCCATCAAAGCGAAACCTAATCGGTATGGCGTTGTCACCCTCCTGGAAAACAACTGTGAGCATGGCAGCGAACATCATGCTGAACAGTGTCTAGGCTAGCACACAGCCTTGCTTGACTCCATTTGTCACAGGTAATGGATCTGAGAGCTCACCATCATTGTGATTACATTACACGATTAGTTTAAACAATAGTATATTAGTTGAGTACACGTTATGATTGTATAGTTAACTAATAAACTATTGTTTAAACTCGTCATGTAATTACGTAAAGATCTCTAACTTGCATAAGGGATGATTCTCCCTGCACGGGGGTAGGGGGATCCAGTTAACGTCCCGATCCGATAGACGGTGCATTTTGGGGCATTTATCCCGGCAAGTGATACCAGTGTAGCATGTTTGGACACCGCAACTTTATTACCGCTGCAGCAAATCGAACCGCAGACCCCTAAAATCAGAGGCAAACGCATTAACCGCTGAGCTATTACACTGCATGATACTTCCATGCAGATCGGCCCCCGCCCATCGGGGCTTGAAGAAGTATATGGGCTGCATGATGCTTCCACGCAGAGCTGAAACCGACCCGCACACGAGTACTGGTAAACTGCTTATAGGATCTAAGCCTGCCCAGGTAAAGCGATGCGAGTCGGCCTGTCCATGCTTATAAACCCTATTGGTTTCATTGGGAGGCAGGGCTTGAGAAGTCATTTCATCTCAATGTCGGGTAAAAGTCCCACAAAATTGGAAGCAACGTCTCCAAAATGACCTTTACAGTGTCGACGGGGACGTTAAACCTCAAATCAGTCAATCAAAAATCAAACTTCAAAATCGACCGCATGACTACTGGTAAACCGCTTAGAGTGTCAAAGCCTGTCCAGGCAAAATGGCGCGAATCTGACCTTCCCTACATGTGAATTCCTTTGATTTGTCCGGCGGCTCTGTATGTAAAAGTCTCAGAAAATTGGAGGCAAAGTCTCCAAAATGACCTAAATAGTATTGATGGGGACGTTAAACCTCAATTCAAACAAACAAATAAAAAAAAAAAGTTTCTACTAAAGTATACTCATTTCTACTGCTGTATTCCTTGGGTTGTGCTAAGCATTGTCCAATTTACTTGTGTTGAATGACATATACCAATTGCCTAGGCATACCTCAATTGGCTAGACTATGTGAGTCATGTGAAGCTAATATGTGTTTGTTTGTTTGATTGAATTTGACTCGAGTCTAACGACCCCGTCAACACTATATGGGTCATTTTGCCCGACAATGAGATGAAATGATATCTTAGCCCCTGCCGCCGAATGAAACCAATATGGTGATATGCATGAACGTTCAGACTCACACCACTTTTCCTGGGCAGGCTTACAGCCGATTGGCTGTTTAACAGTACTCGTGTGTGGGCGGTTTAAGCTCTGGAAGTATCATGCAGCCCAATCTATGTCTTCAAGCCCCGATGGGCGGGACGAAGGACTGCAGTTTGTTTGTTTGGTCGTGGTTTAACGTCCCCGTCAACACAATTTAGGTCATTTTGGAGACGTTGCTTCCAATTTTGTGGGACTTTTACCCGACATTGAGATGAAATGACATCTCAAGCCCTGCCGCCCAATGAAACCAATATGGCTTATATGCACTGGACGGTTTGACTTGGACTACTTTTCCTGAGCTGGCATAGTCCATCAAAGAAGTTAACCAGTACTCACGTGCGGTAGTTTCAGTCCTGCGTGGAAGCACCGTGCATCCCAATCTATTTCTCCAAGCCCCGATAGGCGGGGCCCGTAAGGACTGCAGTGAAAATCTATGTTTGTCGTTTGGTCCACCAAGTCTCAACTAATGCTGCGTTCGTCGTCAGACAAGAGTCATTGTGGCTTTTATATGTGTTCTTTGTTACACGTGTTGATTAATGGTAAGTAGGAAAAACATCATGCAACAGACAAAAAAAAACAAAAAAACAGAATGATCAGGTTTTATACCCCATCATCAAGTAAAATAAAAGTAATGGTTTGGATGTCGTTAAAATAACTTAAGCCCCCTAAAACTTATTGTTGACCGTTCCAAATCGGTATGTTTTTTTTTTTTTTGTTTTTTTTTTTTTTTGGTGTGGGGGGGGGGGGGGGGGGGGGGAAGTCACAACTTTCCAAAAATGTGGTGAAAATGTGTTCGAGACAGTAGTAGTTCGAGCCTCTGAGGGTTATTAACAGGGTTATGTCAGGAGGCATAACGCTTATATTAAATTAAGGTATGCTGTGTGTAGGCGATTCTAATGAGTACACACAACATATCTTTTCACAATAACATTTGTTCGAAGTTATCCCTAACAATGTTTTATCAGGCCCTATGGAAAGTTTTTTCCAGGGACTCAAGAATGAGTTCGAATCAACCATGGTTAAAGAGACACCGGTGTTCGAGTCATCGAAGTTTCACTGTATGTGGTGTATTATTTGCTTCCAAAGGATAACCCTTTTATAGAACATATTCCACGCGTCTATATTTGAGCTGGCGTGTTTTGATAATGCGCACTTCTTTTTAACACAAAATAACGCCTATGTGGCAAAATATGGTCTTAAAACTATACATAGTAATTAGTTCCTAACTAACATTACAATATTGTGATTGATTCTTGCTAATATGACGAGAGAATGGGTGAAAACTGTTGAAGTGTGTTTATAAAATTCTGATGACACTGGATAAAGATGTTGTGACAGGTGAGTCATTTGATTTAGCCCCAGTTCATGCCGACCGTCGTTTACATTTCGTTACCCATAAGCAGCATGTTTGACAAAATATAACAACCAACTTTGACAAGACATACGTTTCATCATACATACAGAGCAGTACACTCCTCATGGATGTATGAGAAGCACCGTAGGAACGGTCGAGTTACTTTTAAAATGTTATCAGCTATAAACATGGAACTATTCGCCGTACACTTTCTGTTACAATAATTTGCTATAAGCCGTACACCAAGCTACTATTCGCCGTACAACAGGTAAATTTACGTTTTGGCAAACAGTTGTGTTGAAAGTACAGTTTGAGGCGAGTTTCTTTTGCAAATTATTTTTTGATCATTGTTCTATCTGATTAAGTGGAAAACCTTCAGTAGAGAGGCATAAACATTAAAAAAACAACAAGGAACTTGTCAAAATCCATTCAGTTCGTGGTACCAGCTATCGAACATTCGGTCTGTAATTGCACGATTGTGTGTTTAATAATCAAAACACTTCTCACAGCAGCAGCAAATTATGTCCACTACTGATATTGATAACAGTATTCTAAAACTAAAACTTACAAGCAGCAAAAATATCCATTTTCAAGCGGCACCCCTTATCCTTCAGTCATTTTTATCGATTCACCGGGATTCTATTTCCGGTGTAGATGATAGACGGTGCAATGACATGACTGATAATCGATTATCTTTTCAGCTCCGATTAGCCAGCCCTAGTTACCAGCTGCAAGGACACTAGGCCTTGCCAAACTGTAAGCCAATATCAGTTAGATGTCCCAGTGATGCAAGATACATGTCACCTTTGCCTCACCCAACCACCCTCCCTTATCTCCTTGCGATACTTGTTCTAAAATTTGAGCAAGTTCAATTAACTACCCGATGCTGTGCATTCAGATAGCTGATCGAGTGGCAGACAGTGTTGACCCTGATGAGATGCCACATTATGCTGCATCTCATCTGGGTTTATACTGTTTGCTCAGGCCTGTCTGTCCAAATATTACATTAAATACAGTATGTGATATTGTAATAGTATTTGTCATAACAGCAAAAGTCGTAACAGCACTTCTATGAACTGGACTGCTGGAAAAATTGGCAAAACTGCAAGAGTGTACAAGGGGATTTACTGATAAATAGAATACCAGATTCGTGTCATTTGATGTAATGTTTATCAGACTGGGCTTCCAGAATGCATGTAGAATCACTCGGCGAGCCATCTCTGCGAGGCAGTTCTAATGAATACCTACAACGTAGGTTTATTTGGAGAAATAATGAAAACGCGCCTTCAATTATCACAAAATACCCACCTAAACGCTGAGCTACTTTTGCTATGTGTATTTGAAATATGCAGCTGTTATGATCTGTATTAGAGCTGCTTTCATTTTTCTGATGAATTACCTTTTGTTTCTATAATTTGACAGATGTCAGTGTTTGGCTTCATCAGCTGTCCAAGGGTATGAGAGACAGTGAAGGCAATCCCCTCCCCCATGCCCACCTCCATGGTCTGTTTACCAGGATATGTAAGCTTTTGTACTACAGAATAAAGCCAGTGTTTGTCTTTGATGGTGGTGTGCCAGCCCTGAAGAAGCAGACTTTAGTGAGTACACCTCAAGTCTCTTGTTATTATTACTTTGGTATGGTTTTCTGGGTCCATTTGTTCAAAATAGAAACTAGATGGGTGTATTCGATAGAATACAGATATCTTGCCTTACCACTCCTAAAATGACCTTGCCCATCGGTGATGGGAGAACAGATTGGGCTGCATGATGCTTCTGTGCAGAGCTGAAAACAACCGATTTATGACTTTGATGATCCAAGCCAGCCCAGAAAAAGAGTTCCTAGTCGGACCCCTCCTTAAACCATAGTGCTTCCTAAGGGCGGTAGGGCTTTACATATCATTTCATCTTAATATTGGGTACAAGTCCCACAAAATCAGAAGCAACATCTCCAAAATTACCTAAATAGGGAAGTAAAACCTGAACACAAATAAAACATACCCCCTAACGTAAACAGTAAAATTCCGCTATTAAGACCACCTAAAATTAAGACCATTTCTACTTTGAAAATCGTGTTTAGTAGGTTTCAATTATTCTTTCATTGTGTTTTCAGAATACAGTGTCCTCTAGTCAGACACCACTTTTGGGTCTGTTCAAAAGTGGTCTTAAAGACCACTTTTGAACAGTCCCAAAGGTGGTCTAACCGTCTTAATAGAGGAATTTTACTGTATTTGGTTACATAATGCTAATGTTAACCTACATCTTCTTGGAGGTTCGTGTCTAATTTGCATGTCCGTATAATTTTAGCCAGTGTTTAATCATACTGGGTGCATGTCGTTTCAAGCTCGCATCCATCAACCTTGATACGACGTTGCACTATCAATGTTGATGCAATGTTGCATATGCATTCTTCTATGCACAAATACTTTAAACATGCCACAGATGAAAAGTCATTTAGTCACACAATCTACGTTGATACAATGTTGCATAGCCAGCCTCGGTAGCTCAGTTGGATGCGCATTTGACTGGTGATCAGGAGGACGCGGTGTTCGATTCCTGCCATGAAGATTGATCAGGAAATCTTTTCTATGGTCATTCTCTCCCTTCTGCTGATTCAAGAAGGGCAGTTGTCAATTTTTGGCGAACGAATGTGCACTGTACTGGTTAACCACTTTTGTATTAGCATGCCCAGGAAAAGTGGGGATAGGTAAACAAATGACCTAAATAGTGTTGACTGGGCTATTACACTCCAATACAAACAAACAAACAACATTGCATAGTTGTTTCAATCAGCATATCGCAGACGGAAAAAAGCAAACTAAATGTCAAATAAATTCAATGTGTACAAGTACAGTTGAACTTCAATGGCTCGGACACCTTTGGAACCTCGAAAATCTGTTCGAGACAGGGGAAGTTCAAGCCACTGAGGCTTACTCTCAGGAGGCATCTTTTCGGTGTTCTATAATGAAAATGTATGCTGTGTGTACTCATAAGAATTGCCTCATCGAGACGATTCTAATGAGTACACACAGCATACATTTGCAAGATAAAAGACTAAAATCTCCTTAATTATCCCCCACTATTTCTTATCTAGAGGATTTCCCTAGAGGCTCAAGAACGGGTTCGACTCACCCATGGTAAACGAGCCATCGGTGTTCGAGCTATTGAAGTTCTACTGTACTTTTAAAATGTAAGAATACATGTACAGGCATTAGTTGCTTTGACTCTAAAAATAACGCAGCTTTTCTGGATGCATATGAAGTAAATCGAAGCCCATTGACAGACATTGCCAGCCAACTAACGGAAACTATCGAACATAAACTTGTGAACTGAGAAAACCAATAATTTGGTTCCCGTCTGCTAATTAATACAATCCAGTATAAGCTGCAGAAATTTTTAAAGGCTCAGTGTTAATTAAATTAGACAGTTAATCATTAATTACTCGATAATTGTTTTTTAAGTCAAACATTTTGTTGTAATCAGTTCTATTCCAGGTAAATATGCACACTTTGATACATAGATTATATGGGGTAGGTTTAACAGTTCGGCTCAATGTTGAGTGCAAAATATGTCTCAAGACAAAAAATGGCAAAGTGAAAACAATATACCCCCCTTAATGGTAAGGGGAGATATAGAAAAGAAGACTTCATAGAAACAGATTGATAGGTATTGGTAATAATTGAATGATAATTTTGTCAATAAGGGCCCCAACCCACACCCATCGCCTATCAGGTTATGGCTGCATTGTGCTTCCACGCAGAAAGCAGAAATCACTTGGAGGATCTAAACCTGTCCAGGCAAAATGGTGTGAGTCAGACCGCCTATGCTTATAAACCCTTTTGTCAGCCCAATAAAACCAATTGGGTGGAGATGTCATTTCATCTCAATTTCGGGTAAAAGTAACACAAAATTGGAAGGAACGTTTCCAAAATGACCTACATGTATATACTATTGAAGGAGACTTTAAGCCTCAGATCAAATAAACAAACAAATCTCCATAAAAACCTATAATGTGGATATTCATTAGAACTGCCCTGGCAAGGTGGTTCTGATGAATGTCTAAAGCACAAATTAGTATGGGGAAATAAGGAAAACTCTACTTAAGGGGAATGGGTACAACTTCAGGGAAAGCAATTCCTGCAACAGTATTTTTATCTCCCCTATCAATAGTGTTCATCTCTTAAAGGAAAGAATTTGCTCCCGAGGAGATTGGACCCCTTTTCAGTGGGATTGAGCCCATAGAAAAGTTTTCAGTGGGATTGAGCCCATAGAAAAGCGAACATGATGTCCCAAAAGTTATCTCCCTTCGAAAAATGGCACAAAATATGCTAGGTGTTCCCATACCCCTAAAATATTACCACCAAATACCCAGTGATCTGGAATCAAAACAATTACCTTGCACCTTCTAACCAAGACCCAAAAGGCAAGAAGTGCAGACATAAAGCAAAGAGATCATAAGTAAGATGTTTCAAGTAAAAAGCCAAAAGGACAGTTTCTTTCCCCCCCCCCCCCCCCCAGTGGCTATCCAAAATAAGATATACATGTACATGCAAAAACAAACAGTGACAGTAATAAACCACAACAGGGGTTTCACCTCTGGACAAGTCATTAACCTTTAGCATGCTGATTTTTATTCACTACTTGCACTTTTCTAGGGGGACCCTTATTTCGGCAGCCATAACTTCCTTAAACCTGAATTGTTTCTGCTCATACTTTGACATATTTTTGGCCAGACATCTTCCGCCATCTCTACCAGAAGTATTATGGTTCACATGACTTCCAAATATGGCAGTCACATGATGTGACGTGGAACCGTTTAAGACACTGAAAAAAAAGAACTACCGTACAAGACAATAGCGCTCAGTGTGTGCTTTGAAGGATCAAATTGATAGCTTGTGTAGCTATCTATATTATGGCTACATATTTATCACCAGTAGTTGTTTCGGCTCCCGTCCATAGGGGCTTGAAGCAATTTGTGTGTGTGTGTGAATTCGGATTTAACGTCGCTTTCAACATTTTTTCAGTCATATCAAGACAGTGTCTGGTTGTGACAGGGAGCTCAATGCTCACTTTTATAGTGCTGCCTCACTGAAGTATCATGTCCCAGTGACTGCCTGTTCCCCGGAGCGGACACTCTACCAACTGAGCTATCTGGACCGGTCTGGCTTGAAGAAATATGTGGGCTGCATGATGCTTCCAATCAGAGCTGACCGGCCCCGATAGCTCAGTTGGTAGAGTGTCCTCCGGGGAAGGGGAGGTCTCGGGTTCGATTCCGGTCAGCGACATACCAAAGTCGTTAAAAATGGTACTAGCTGCTCCTCGCTTGGCACTCAGATTTACGGGGTAGAGCTAGGACTGGTCGATCCAGTGTCAGGATAATGTGACTGGGTGTGGTATCATGTAATGTATCAGGGACATGATATTTCAGTGAGGTAGCACTATAAACATGAGCATTGAGCTCCCTGTCACAACCAGACACCGTCGTGATATGACTGAAAAATTGTTGAAAGCGACGTTAAACCCGAATTCACACACACTCCACGCAGAGCTGAATCCGGCCCGCACACTAGTACTGGTAAACCGCTTAGAGGATCTAAGCCTGTCCAGGAACCGCGGTGCGAGGCGGACCGTCCATGCTAATTAACCCTATTGGTTTCATTGGGCAACAGGGCTTGAGATGTCATTTCATCTCAGTGTCGGGTAAAAGTCCCACAAAATTGGAAGCAACGTCTCCAAAATGACCTTTACAGTGTTGACAGGGACGTTAAACCTCAAATCAAACAAACAAACAAACCAGTAGTTGTTTAGATTGATTGGGTCTAGTATGCACAAAATTGTGATAGAACAGGTAAGGGGGACCTGTTGAAAACTGGTACTTGAGAAATTGTCGATTTTTAACTCCATTTCTGGGTGTAAAATCCAACAGCCAATAATAATGGTAAAACCTGTGCCCTTCTGAGAAAGAGGAATCCCTCCTGCATCGAACAACCTCATCCGATTGAGTGTACTTGCTTTCTTATGAGCGTGATGAGTTGCTCAATTTGGATCACCCCCTTGGGCGACTTAAGCCGCCTACAGCACACAGGTTAAAACTGTTATTGGGTGGGCCGTGGCTGAAATTGATTTTACAGCATTGCCTGGCCACAATTCTCGTCCTTAGTTCTGCCAAGTGATTTGTTGTGACAGCATCAAAGGTTTTTGAACTCTTCAGTGCAACATCCCTATGACTAATTCAGAGATGAAACAACAATGAAGACCGGGTCAGATTTCCTTCTGTTTTACTCCAAATGCATTTAACCCATTTGGTACCGGAAACCCCAAAAATGGGTACCCTTGCAAACAGTGTAGGCCCAGATCAGACGCCGCAAAACGCGGCGTCTGATCAGGGCCTACACTGTTTGCAAAAAAGTTAAGCCATTTCCCAAATAAATTTTGAAGAAAACACAACTTGACATCCCCAAATTTTGAAATGGACTCCTGGTTTATAAGGAGGAAGATTCCATTTGGTACAAAAAGGGTTAACACTTTTCAATTTGGTGTTTTGACATAGTTGCAGGTTGAATGATACCCTAAAATTCTGCTTGCAAACACACACCATGACCCATACTTGTAGATACATATTTATTTCTGCAGACTGGTCGACGAGAAAAGCGAGATGTTGCAGAGAAAGAGAGTACAAGACTGCAGCAGAAACTTCTGACCAACTTGATACGTAGTCAGGCTGTCAAGGAAGCCCTAGGCCTGGATAAAGCACCAAAGTTACCTTCAGTTCCGAAAAAGTCAAACAGAGATGCTGTGTTTGAATTACCTCCCTTACCAGAATCTTCTGAAAGGTGAAATCAGGATTCTTAAGTTAATCGAGGATCACACACAAGTGGTTATTTCATTGATGTTTATGAAACAAGCCTTAGGCGAGTTTAACCCTTATCTTGCTGTTCACGACAACCCCTATCTTTGGAAACAGTGTAGATCCAGATCAGATGGCTTCTGAAGAAGCCATCTGATCAGGATCTACACTGTTTGACATTCAGTTTATGAATTTGTAGCAATAAATTACATCAAGTAATTTGATTGGTTGATAGACAGAAATAGGTGTGGCTTAGATGAATATTCAGCAAGAGAAGTTTTAATAAATTTCATATGAAAGGCAATGAGTGTGAGATTCTTAATTTCTCCTCTGAAAATTGTAACTTCTTCGGAAAACATTGTCACAAACAGCATGATAATGTTTTGCAGTATTGTCATCTGATATATTTAAGGGATAGTTGTGTTGAAAAATGTCATTTGGGGAGGTAAATTGGCACTTTTACAATCAAAAATTTTGTATTATGGTGACGTGCCAGCAAAGCCATGAAACAGAATTTGTGACTGTAAAACCTATGGTTTACCTACCCAAATGACAATTTTCACTACAATTTTCAGTTGTTTTATTAAAAATCATCCTATTTTGCTCAAAGCTGCAAATGCTATGCCAATTAACAAACATGTCATGATAAAAGCTGAAAGGTTGCTTTTTGAAACAAAGAACATACAACTGATAGAAAATGGGGGTCCTGACCCAAGGTTATATAAAGTTTTTCATGCTCAACTGACTTGAGCATGGAATCTGAAATGTTCATAATTATTAAATTGAAAACAAGTGAGTTCATTTGTCTGCTCAGATTGGCAAAGAATGTTGTTTGTCCTGCTTATAAAGTTTAAAATGCCAACAGTTGTTGTCATTTTAAGTTTTTCGAGCAGGACAAATTTCATGCTCAAGTGAGTTGAGCATGAAAAAACTTTTATAACTATGGATACTGGTTCTCTTAAAACCAAATATGACTAGCTGGCACATAATTAGGAGAAAATAATTTGTACGAAAACCAAAGAAAATACTAGAAATAATAATCCTGCCCCTTGATATCGTTTACCAAATGAGGACCACTCTTACAGGAAAGAATTTGCTCCCATTACAGAAATGTAAACTATTATGTGATGACTTCAGAACACAAGAACCATAACTCTAGTTTACCGATTTTAGGAGTTTTATCTCTTCAAACATTGGAAATAGTGTTGTTTTTTTGTCATTTACTCAGGTTCTGCTCTATAACATGAAAACAGTTTGAAATATTTTCTTAATGAAATATAAAATACATGTGCATAACTCAAGAAGCATAACATTGGTTAACCAACTTTTGGAATTGTCACCCTTTGAACAAAGCAGTTAAAGGAAAAAGGGGGGAGACTTCTGATTTCATTTAGAAAACAAAAAATTAGTTTCCTTTAGTTTTTGTTGTAACAACAGGGTCTAAGATTATACAGTTTACAAATGGAATTATGCCACTAATAAACATTAAACTATCAATAAGTATTAAAGTATTCTATGCCTTAGACTTCAACCCTTAAAATGCACCTTCATTGTAAAATGTTATCTGCTTATGTCGTCTGCTGTTTCTTCTCGCAATACAGGCAAACAGTGTGGACCCTGATCAGACTGCTCCTAGAGGAGCAGTCTGATCTGGGGCCACACTATTTGCAGATACATGTATATGACTTTTAATTAATCAACAAATAACAAAGCAGACAACAAATGTTATGATTGGCATCTTAAGGTTAATATCTGGCTGAGGGCATCAGTCCAATGTTGGTTGATGGCTGATTATTCTGGTGATAACAAAAAGTCCATGTAATGATCTCTATTTATCCTTTCCATGCATAACTCTGGATCATGATTCTGGAATTTCGCACATGACAAAGTTCAGATGATTTTACATTTGTCATGTATGGTTAATAAGGCAAGACACGGGGGCTCGAGGAAATAGATTGGGCTGCATGATGCTTCCATGCAGAGCTGAAACCAACTGCACATGAGTACTGGTAAACTGCTTAGTGGGTTTAAGCCTGCCCTGGAAATGTGGTGCGAGTTGGACTGTCCATGCATATAAACCTAACTGGTTTCATTGGGTGGCAGGGCTTGAGATGTCATTTAATCTCAATGTCAGGTAACAGTCCAATAAAATTGGTAGCAACGTCTCCAAAATGACCTATACAGTGTTGACGGGGCCGTTAAACCTTGAATAATAAGGCAAGAAGTGGTAAAAAGATTGTTGGAATAAATATGAAATTCAAGACCGCTCCACTCAGTTTAACATTATTTTTTTTAGGGTTATCAGTGACTAGAAAAATCAATTATGAACCATTCAACCTGAAAGTTATCATTCTTTGATCAGTAGAGCTCCACAGGCAATATTAATGCTCAAAATTAAAGTCTGTAGCTTGTAATTCGGAGTTTGTTGTGATTTGAACCCTTCTATACATCAGGAGTTAACAAAAATATAGTATTCTCTTTTTATTTTTCTCCCAGATATTTAAATGCAAACAAGGATCTAGATGAGTCCTTTGAGGAGAGGAGAGAGCTGCAGCAACTAGTAGAGGTAGGACTTGAGGAATGATGCAGAAGCATATTAAATTGATTTTAGGTTTAGATTGGTTTGTTTGTTTGTTTTGGAGTTTAACGGCCCAGTCAACACTTTTTAGGTCATTTTTGAGCCGGTCAGTTTACCTATCCACACTATTCCTGGGCAGGTTTATATGTAAGCGGTTAACCAGTACAGTGCACATTCTTTCCTCAGAAACTGACAACTGCCCTTCTTGAATCAGCGGAAGGTAGAGAATGACCGTTGAAAAGATTTCATGATCAATCTCCAAGGAACAATGTTGCCAAACCCGGCAGGTATTGAACCCGCATCCTCCTGATCGCCAGTCAGACGCATATCCGACTGAGCTTCCGAGGCCAGTTACTTCAGGCTTAGAATAATTATGTCTCCCCCGAAAATTTTTTTTCGCAGAGACATATTGTTTTTCCCCCGGGTGTCTGTCTGTCCATCTGTCCGTCTGTCACACATTCGTGTCCGCTCTATAACTTGAAAACCGTTAGAGGTATCTTCACGAAACTTCGTATAAATATTAATCAGCATTAGACGATTTGCAGTGCGCAAGAACTATAACTCTCGCATTTATACTTTTTGAATTATCTCCCTTGGAAGTTTGTCGGTATGTATAAATGTATGGAAAAATCGTGTCCGGTCAATAACTTTCTTATTTTCAGATGGATTTTAAAATTACTTGGCAGAAATATTACCAACCATAAGATGATGTGTGGTGCGCATGAGGCAGGTCGGTACCTCAAAGGTCAAGGTCATACTTAGAGGTCAAAGGTCAAAAAAGGGGCCTTTTTTCGTATTTGGTCAATAACTTTCTTATTTGGAGATGGATTTTGAAACCACTTGGCAGAAATGTTAATCAATATAAGATGATGTGTTGCGTGCATGACCCAGATTGGTACCTCAAAGGTCAAGGTCATACTTAGAGGTCAAAGGTAAAAAAAGGGGCCTTTTTGTTTCAGGTTTTGTCAATGACTTGCTTATTTTTAGATAGAATTTGAAGTTACTTGGCAAACATGTTAACTATCATGACACGATGTGTTGCCTGCATGATTCAGTTTGGTACCTAAAATGTCAAGGTCAAACATAGAGGTCAAAGGTAAAAAGAAGGGCCTTTTGTTTGGTGTTTGGTCAATAACTTTCTTATTTTTAGATGGATTTTGAAATTGCTTGGCAGAAATGTTAACCACCATGAGATGGTGTGTTGCACGCATGACCCAGTTTGGTACCTGAAAGGTCAAGGTCATACATAGAGGTTAGTGGTAAAAAAAGGGGCCTTTTTTGTGTTCTGTCAATAACTTTTTTATTTTTAGATGGATTTTGAAATTACTTGACAGAAATGTTAACCACCATGAGACGATGTGTTGTGTGCATGCCCCAAGTTGGTACCTCAAATGTCAAGGTCGTACTAAGAGGTCAAAGGACAAAAAGGGGCCTTTTTTTAGTGTTTAGTCAATAACTTTCTTCTTCCTGGATAGATTGTGAAATTACTTGGCAAAAATGTTAACCATCATGAGACGATGTGGTGCACGCTAGACCCAGGTCAGTACCTCCAAGATCAAGTTCATACTAAGAGGTCAGAGGTAAAAAAGGTTTGTTTGTTTTTTTGTGTCCAGTCATTAACTTTTTAGCTCACCTGAGCCGAAGGCTCATTGGTGAGCTTATAGGGTGGTCATGCTGTCTGTATGTCAACATTTTCAAACATCTTCTCCTCTGGAACCGCTGGGCCGATTGAAGCCAAATTTCATGTGGGGCCTCAGTGGGATGGGGGAACGAAAGTTCCTTCGCGGGGTCCAGGTCACATGACCAAGATGGCCGCCATGCCCATATATGGTAAAAACCCTTCAAAAATCTTCTTCTCCGGAACCAGTGGGCCAATTGGCCTGAAACTTGGTATGTAGCATTGGGGACTCGGGCCCATCATATTTTGTTCAAATGATGACCCTTGGATGACCTTGACCAATTTTAGGCCAAGGTCAAATTTGGTCGCATAGACTTTTGTATGGGAAAAAGTCAATCCGTGTTTTTTTTTTTGAAACTATTGCAGCCTGTGATCTGAAAATTAGTAGATGCAGTAAGCTAAATGGGTGGATGAAACCACATGAGTATTCAAGGTCAAGGTCATTCTTTGACCTTTGTTCAAGGTCATTCAGATATGAGAATTAAAACTTATTTTTATCAGAAACCACAAAGCCATTTGTAACGAAATTTCATATGAAAGTTTTTTAGAAAAAGTTAATGACAATTAATCAATATGAATTTGGTCACATGACCAATATGGCCACCATGCCCATATAAGGTAAAAACACTTCAGAAATCTTCTTCTCCGGAACCATCAGGCCGATTGGTCTGAGACTTGGTACGTAGCATTAGGGACTCGGGTCCATCATATTTTGTTCAAATGATGACCCTTGGATGACCTTGACCAATTTTAGTCCAAGGTCAAATTTGGTCGCATAAACTTTTGTATGGGAAAAAGTTAAAACCGTGTATTTTTGGAAACTATTGCAGCTTGTGATCTGAAAATTAATAGATGCAGTAAGCTAAATGGGTGGATGAAATTACATGAGTATTCAAGGTCAAGGTCATTATTTGACCTTTGTTCAAGGTCATTGAGATATGAGAATTAAAACTTATTTTTCTCAGAAACAACAAAGCCATTTGTAACGAAATTTCATATGAAAGTTTTTAAGAACATGGAATGACAATTAATCAATATGAATTTGGTCACATGACCAATATGGCCGCCGTGCCTATATAAAGTAAAAACCCTTCAAAAATCTTCTTCTCCGGAACCATCGGGCCGATTGGCCTGAAACTTGGTATGTAGCATTAGGAACTCAGGCCCATCATATTTTGTTCAAATGATGACCCTTGGATGACCTTGACCAATTTAAGTCGTAGGTATAATTTGGTGGCTTAGACTTTTGTATGGGAAAAAGTCAAAACCTTGTATTTTTTGGAAACTATTGCAGCCTGTGATCTGAAAATTAGTAGATGCAGTAAGCTAAATGGGTGAATGAATCTACATGAGTATTCAAGGTCAAGATCATTATTTGACCGTTGTTCAAGGTCATTCAGATATCAGAACTAAAACTTATTTTCTCAGAAACCACAAAGCCATTTGTAACAAAATTTCATATGAAAGTTTTTAAGAACAAGGAAATGACAATTAATCAATATGAATTTGGTCACATGACCAATATGGCCGTAATGCCCATATAAGGTAAAGCCCTTCAGTAATCTTCTTCTCCGGAACCAGTGGGTCGATTATCATGCAACTTTGTATGTAGCATTAGGGACTTGGGTCCATCAAATTTTTTCTCAAATTATGACCCTTGGATGACCTTGACCAATTTTAGGCCAAGGTCAAATGTGGTTGCATAGACTTTTGTATGGGAAGAAGTCCAAATCGTGTATTTTTTGGAAACTATTGCAGCCTTTGATCTGAAAATTAGTAGATGCAGTAAGCTAAATGGGTGGATGAATCTACATGAGTAGTCAAGGTCATTCTTTGACCTTTGTTCAAGGTCATTCAGTTATTGAGAATTAAAACTTATTTTTCTCAGAAACCACATAGCCATTTGTAATGAAATTTCATATGAAAGTTTTCAAGAACAAGGAACTGACAATTTATCAATATGAATTTGGTCACATGACCAATATGGCCGTCATGTCCATATAAGGTAAAAACCCTTCAGAAATCTTCTTCTCTGGAACCAGTGGGCCGATAATCATATAACTTGGTATGTGGCATTGGGAACTTGAGCCCATGATGATGACTCCTGAATGACCCTGACCTATTTTAGGCCAAGGTCAAAGTTTTTCGCATAGACTTTTGGATGGGGAAAAAGTCAAAACTGTGTCTTTTTAGCTCACCGTCACGTAGTGACGAGGTGAGCTTTTGGGATCACTTTTTGTCCGTCGTGCGTGCGTGCGTTCGTCCATCCGTGCGTGCGTAAACAATTTCTTTAAACGACATCTCCTCCTAAACCACTGATCGGATTTTGACCAAACTTCACAGGAATGATCCTTAGGTGGTCCCCTTTCAAAGTTGTTCAAATGGTTCCGGTCCGTTGCACATCTAGGTCACAGGAGCCAAAAATAGATATTTTTCACCAAAAACTTAAAAAATCTTCTTCTCTGAAACCACAAGGCCCAGGTCTTTGATATTTGGTTGAAGCTTCATCTAGTGGACCCTACCAAGATTGTACAAATTATAGTGCTGGGGGGAAAAATGCCCCCGCCCGAGGGCCCTTTGGTTTCACATAGGCTTATATAGGGAAAATCATTAAAAATCTTCTTCTCTGAAACCACAAGGCCCAGGACTTTGATATTTGGTATGAAGCTTCATCTAGTGGACCCCTACCAAGATTGTTCAAATTATAGTGCTGGGACAAAAAATGCCCTTGCCATGGGGCCCTTTGGTTTTACATTGGCTTATATAGGGAAAATCTTTAAAATCTTCTTCTCTGAAACCACAAGGCCCAGGTCTTTGATATTTGGTATGAAGCTTCATCTAGTGGACCCCTACCAAGATTGTTCAAATTATAGTGCGGGGGCGAAAAATACCCCCGCCCCGGGGCCCTTTGGTTTTACATAGGCTTATATAGGGAAAATCTTTAAAAATCTTCTTCTCTGAAACCAAAAGGCCCAGGACTTTGATATTTGGTATGAAGCTTCATCTAATGGACCCCTACCAAGATTGTTCAAATTATAGTGCTGGGACAAAAAATGCCCCCGCCACGGGGCCCTTTGGTTTTACATTGGCTTATATAGGTAAAATTTTTAAAAATCTTCTTCTCTGAAACCACATGGCCCAGGTCTTTGATATTTGGTATGAAGCTTCATCTAGTGGACCCCTACCAAGATTGTTCAAATTATAGTGCTGGGGCCAAAAATGCCCCCGCCCCAGGGCCCTTTGGTTTTACATAGGCTTATATAGGGAAAATCTTTAAAAATCTTCTTCTCTGAAACCAAAAGGCCCAGGACTTGGATATTTGGTATGAAGCTACATCTAGTGGACCCCTACCAAGATTGTTCAAATTATAGTGCTGGGACAAAAAATGCCCCCGCCACGGGCCCTTTGGTTTTACATTGGCTTATATAGGGAAAATCTTTAAAAGTCTTCTTCTCTGAAACCACAAGGCCCAGGTCTTTGATATTTGGTATGAAGCTTCATCTAGTGTACCCCAACATAGATTGTTCAAATTATAGTGCTTTGGCGAAAAATGCCCCCGCCCCGGGGCCCTTTGGTTTTACATAGGCTTATATAGGGAAAATCTTTAAAAATCTTCTTCTCTGAAACCACAAGGCCCAGGAAATTTATATATTTGGTATGAAGCTTCATCTAGTGGACCCCTTTGGTATGAAGCTTCATCTAGTGGACCCCTACCAAGATTGTTCAAATTATAGTGCTGGGGCCAAAAATGCCCCCGCCCCGGGGCCCTTTGGTTTTATGTAGACTTATATAGGGAAAATCTTTAAAAATCTTCTTCTCTGAAACCACAAGGCCTAGGTCTTTTATATTTGGTATGAAGCTTCATCTAAAGGACCCCTAACATCTCTGAAACCGCAAGGCCCAGGACTTTGATATTTGGTATGAAGCTTCATCTAGTTGACCCCTACCAAGATTGTTCAAATTATAGTGCTGGGGCAAAAAATGCCCCCGCCCCGGGGCCCTTTGGTTTTACATAGGCTTATATAGCGAAAATCTTTAAAAATCTTCTTCTCTGAAACCGCAAGGCCCAGGACTTTGATATTTGGTATGAAGCTTCATCTAGTTGACCCCTACCAAGATTGTTCAAATTATAGTGCTGGGGCAAAATATGCCCCCGCCCCGGGGACCTTTGGTTTTACATAGGCTTATATAGCGAAAATCTTTAAAAATCTTCTTCTCTGAAACCGCAAGGTCCAGGACTTTGATATTTGGTATGAAGCTTCATCTAGTGGACCCCTACCAAGATTGTTCAAATTATCAAATTATAGCCCTTGGGCCAAAAATGCCCCTGCTCCAGGGCCTTTTGGTTTTACATAGACTTATATAGGGAAAATCTTTAAAAATCTTCTTCTCTGAAACCACAAGTCCTAGGTGTTTTATATTTGGTATGAAGCTTCTTCTAAAGGACCCGTACCAAGATGATTCAAATTATAGTGCTGGGGCCAAAATTGGCCCCGGCCCGGGGCCCTTTGGTTTTACATAGGCTTATATAGGGATAATCTTTAAAAATCTTCTTCTCTGAAACCACAAGGCCTAGGACTTTGAAATTTGGTATGAAGCTTCATCTAATGGACCTCTACCAAGATTGTTCAAATTATAGCCCCGGGGCCACAAATGCCCCCGTCCCGGGGCCCTTTGGTTTTACATAGATTTATATAGCCCCGGGGCCATTTGGTTTTGCATAGGCTTATGTAGGGAATATCTTTAAAAAAAATCTTCTTCTCTCAAACTACAAGGCCCAGGTCTTTGATATTTGATGTGTAGCTTCATCTAGTGGACCTTTGCCAAGATTGTTCAAATTATAGCCTTTGTTGATGTTTGGTATGAAGCTTCACCTTTAAGACCTCCCTCAACATTATGCACATTAAAGCCCTGAGGCCAATAATGGCCCTCTCTGGGGCCCACTTGTTACACTATGGATCAGGTGAGCGATCCAGGGCCATCATGGCCCTCTTGTTTATTTCTGGATGGACTTTATAAAGTAACCATGCAGAAATGTTCACCGTCATTAGACCATGAGTCATGTGCAAGACCAAGGTCGATACCTCCAATGTCAAGGTCATACCTAGATGTCAAAGGTAAAAAAGGGACAGTCAATAACTTCCTTATTCTTTGATGGATTATGAAATTACTTGGCAGAAATGTTAACCATGATGAGACGATGTGTTGTAGCTCAAAGGTCAAGGCCATACTTAGAGGTCAAAGGTAAAAAAGTGCTTTTTTGTGTACGGCCAATAACTTTTTAGCTCACCTGGGCCGAAGGCTCCAGGGGAGCTTATAGTATAGTGGGTCCTCCGTCGTCCGTCGTCCGTCCACACTTTTGAGCAGCTATATCTCTGTATCCTGCAGGCTGATCTCAATCATTTCTCATCTGTAGCATGCCTCTGGTGGGGCATTGATGAAATAAACTTTTTTTCGAAATCGCTCTAAAACTTTGGTTCCTATGGTAACCACAAGGTCCCATAGACTTACTATGGGAAAATGCTTGTCATCACCGTAGCGCCTTTAGTTTTAATCGGATCTTTCTGAAACTTATATGTAAGGTGACTGGGGTTAAAAAGTCGATTGAGTTCGAAAACCGGCCAAGTCGGCCCAATTATCATAGAGTTACGTCCCTTTGATTGCTGAAAATACCAATTTTCGACCTTGTCATCACCGTAGGCCCTTTAGTTTTGATCGGATCATTCTGAAACTTATATGTAATGTGGTTGGGGATAAAACCTTGGATGAGTTCGAAAACCGGCCAAGTCCGCCGATTGATCTTAGAGTTACGTCCCTTGGATTGCTGAAAATGCCGATTTTCGACCTTGTCATCACCGTAGCCCCTTCAGTTTTGATCGGATCTTTCTGAAACTTATATGTAAGGTGGCTGGGGATAAAATCTCGGATGAGTTCGAAAACTGACCAAGTCGGCCCATTTATAGTAGAATAACGTCCCTTTGATTGCTGAAAATGCTGATTTTTGACCTTGTCATCACTGTAGCCCTTTCAGTTTTGATCTAATCTTTCTGAAACTTATATTTAAAGTGGCTGAGGATAAAATCTCGGATGAGTTTGAAAACCAGCAAAGTTGGTCCATTTATCACAGAGTAACATCCCTTTGATTGCTGAAAATGCCGATTTTTGACCTTGTCATCGCCGTAGCCCTTTCAGTTTTGATCGGATCTTTCTGAAACTTATATGCAAGGTGGCTGGGGATAAAACCTCGGATGAGTTCGCATACCAGCAAAGGTGGCCTATTTATCATAGAGTAAGGTCCCTTTGATTGCTGAAAATGTTGATTTTTGACCTTGTCATCACTGTAGCCCCTTCAGTTTTGATCGGATCTTTCTGAAACTTATATGTAAGGTGGCTGGGGATGAAACCTCGGATGAGTTCGAAAACAGGCCAAGTTGCCCCATTTACTATATAGTTATGTCCCTTTGATGGCTGAAAATGTCGATTTTTTACCTTGTCATCACCGTAGCCCCTGCAGTTTTGTTTATATTTCGCAATTAATTCGATTTGCTAGAGTGTGTAGTCATGTAATTGACTTCAACACTCGTAATAAATTATTAATGGCTAAACTCCTTAATCAGGGTTATCGGTACCATAAACTACGCAAAGCCTTTTCAAAATTTTATAGACACCATTCTGATTTAATTTCAAAATTCAATATTGGACTTAAATCTCTTCTGCAACAAGGTCTATTGGAACCCGAATTTTATGGTGACTTAGTATATAAATTCAGAAAAATATATAACCGCAATGACTTCAGCACCCAATTTCGTAAAATCATTCTTCGATATAAAAAGATTGGGTACAACATGGATATTATACGACAGACTGCATGCATGGTAGTTAACCCAATCACGGTTGGCAACTTTGCTTCCCTCTTTAATTGCACGCCGGTTGGTCAGGCCTCAGATTCTATGACGGCTCCAACGTAAAGGCTTATTAAAAATTAAAGAGATAATGTTGGTTGGTGCCTGATTCTCTGTCTCTGGTCGGGCTCATCGGAGTCTAACTGTTGGTTTTCTTTTGCTCCAGCATTTCAGTGGTTTCTTGCTGTCGAGTCCTCACCGTTGTCTCACCTCTGTGGTTCTTTGATTTCTGTGTTCACGGAGATGTTGCACTGATGAGTTAGGAGGCCTTCATGCGGACTGAACAAATTATTTGTCTAAATCGCGACGGAAGTAAGGGCGAGGATTGTGGCCACGTAAAATCGATTTAAGCCCCCCACTGGAAATCTTCCACTGACCGTTCCAAGGCGGCTCTTCTGTGGCGATTTATTTATGTTGTTGTTTGTTACTTACTGTGTGTATCACTTGTGTCTTTTAATTTTGGATGGCCATATGGCCATTTTGTGGGAAAGTAACTGTCCATATGGCCTTCCTTTGTTTAGGTTTCCATTATGGTCTGGTCGCTTAATGTTTGTATTTCTTTCCCTTTGGTGTCTTTTATGGATGGAGTAAGTTAATTGTATCAATTCCTGATCTTTGTTTTACTTCTACTTTGATCTAATCTTTCTGAAACCTATATGTAAGGTGAATGGAGATAAAACCTTGGATGAGTTGGAATACTGGCCAAGTTGGCCCATTTATCATAGAGTTAATTCCCTTTGATTGCTGAAAATGGTGATTTTTGACCTTGTCATCACGGTAGCCCATTCAGTTTTGATCGGATCTTTCTTAAACTTATATGTAAGGTGGCTGGTGACAAAATCTTGGATGAGTTCGAAAACAGGCCAAGTCAGCCCATTTATCGTAGAGTTATGTCCCTTTGATGGCTGAAAATGTTGATTTTTGACCTTGTCTTTACCGTAGCCCCTTCAGTTTTGATCAGATTTTTCTGAAACTTATATGTAAGGTGGCTGGGGATGAAACCTCGGATGAGTTCGAAAACTGGCCAGGTCGGCTCATTTATTTTAAGAGTAACATCCCTTTGATTGCTAAAAATGCCAAATTTTGACCTTGTCATCACCGTAGCCCCTTCAGTTTTGATCGGATTTTTCTGAAACTTATATGTGAGGTGGCTGGGAATAAAATCTTGGATGAGTTTGAATACTGGCCAAGTCTGATCGGATCTTTCTGAAACTTACATGTAAGGTGGCTGGGAATAAAACCTCAGGTGAGTTCGAATACTGGCCAAGTTGGCACATTTATCATAGAGTGACGTGCCTTTGATTGCTGAAAATGCTTATTTTCGACATTGTCATCACTGCTGCCCCTTTAGTTTTGAACGGATCTTGATGAAACTTACAAACAAGGAAGTCAGGCAGAAAGCTTGGAGGAGTTTGAAAACTTGTTTTTGAACTTGTCATCACCATAGCCACTTGAGTTTAGATCGGATCTTCTTAGCAAGTCTGGAATAAAAGCTTGAATGAGTTTGAAAACCGGTGAGGTCAGCCTGTTTATCATAGAGTTACATTCTTCTTGATTTTCAGAAAATGCTTACCCTGTCATCACCATGTCCTCCTATAAAGCCTTCAGTAAAGGTTGGCACTTCCTTAAACTTTGAATCTGTTAGCTCAGGTGAGCGATACAGGACCAAGCTAGCTTGGTCCTCTTGTTTATTTTTCTTTGAACATTTTTAAAGTTACTATGCAGAAATGTTCATCTTCATTAGATGATGTGTTGCACACAAGACCCAGCTCAATACCTCCAATGTCAAGGTTATACTTAGCAGTCAAAAACGGGGAGACATCTGTGTTTTTGTAGAAAAACAAATTCTAGTTTTCCTCCTGATCTTCATTTGGGTCTATGTATGATCATATCCGCCCGGCCCATAGGGACTTGAAGAAATATATGGGCTGCATGATGCTTCCAGGCAGAGCTGAATCTGGCCCGCACACTAGTACTGGTAAACCGCTTACAGGATCTAAGCCTGTCCAGGAACCGCGGTGCGAGGCAGACCGTCCATGCTAATAAACCCTATTGGTTTCATTGGGCGACAGGGCTTGAGATGTAATTTCATCTCAATGTCGGGTAAAAGTCCCACAAAATTGGGAGCAAGCGTCTCCAAAATGACCCTTACAGTGTTGATGGGCACGTTAAACCTCAAATCAAACAAACAATGTATGATCAAAGCTCCAGATAAGGCACTTCATGCGGGCCAATCTATTTCTCCAAGCTAGATCGGTGGGGCCCTATAGCTGTCTGTATCAATCTACAGGGTTGAACCAACCGATATACAGTAAAATTCCGCTATTACGAGAACTGTTCAAATATGAATGCAACTAAGCACAAAAAAAATGATTCCGTGATAGATTTCGATGAAAAATTTATTTTGACCCCTCAAAGTATTCTCCTTTAACAGATATACAAACTTTCAGTCTTCTGATCCTATCATTGAAAGCATTTTGGTAGTCTTTTCGAGGTATACTATGAAGGCACTGGAATATTGCAGAACAGAGGTGTTTGCGCTGTACAAATTTTCGACCAGAAAGGTATTTTTTCAGCCGCGGGAACAAAAAAAAGTCACAGGGGGCAAGGTCAGGGGAATACGGGGGGTGAGGGAGTTCAACAACCTTTTCCTGCTTCAGATAGTCTTGCACAATGAACGCCTTGTGCGATGACGCATTGTCATGTAGCAATCTGACATCGGCCAAACCAGTTTCGGGTCTTCGTTCTTTGAAATATTTCTTCAATTTTCGAAGAACTTTATTCTTGTAAAACTTCGCATTTACAGATTTGCCTTTAGGCACAGCAACCTGAATAGCAGGGCCCTGATTTGAAAAGAATATGGCATACATTACCTTCTTGACGCTCATGGTCCGCTTTGCAATGCATGGTCTTTTGCAATACTTTGTTGCCAATATTTTGTTTTGAATCTTTCGTTTTGGCTCAAAAATGTGAACCCATGTCTCGTCACCTGTGACGACATTAGCTTAAGACCGTGCATTGTAATTTGGAAACTTTTTAAGCAACTTCTTGGCCAACTGAACGCGTGTCTTTTTCTGCTCATCTGTCAACAGATGAGGAATCCATCTAGCACATATCTTTCTCATTTTCAAATCCCGTTTCAGAATTGTTTGAGCTGCTCCTAGTGGTGTATCGTGCATCGGTAGCAACTATTTCTTTCACTCTAGCAACCATCTTGGCAGATGTTGTTCTTTTCGGCCGACGATCATGTGGTGCATCTTCTGTTGAGCCTAGCCCACAGCTGAATTTCTTACACCGACAAAAAACTGTCAGAAAAGACATTTCATTATGCCCATAAACCAAACATATTTCATCAAAAATGTCTTTGCACTGTATACCAAGAATACAACGATTCTTAATATAGGACCGTATTTCAACTGAGTACTCTGACCTTCTTCCAACCATGTTTTGTATTAGTATACAAGAGTAGACAGTGTTTATGGAACGATATACATGGCTAAAGTGCACGGATTTTAACAGGTTTGGTATCAATGTGTAGGTTAAATGTTTTTCTACGCTGTGATATTTATATCCAGGTGATTTTCGCATTAATGCATGAGAAAATCTACTTGCTTTCATATTTGAACAGTCCTCTAAAGACCACCTAAAATTAAGACTAATTCTGCTATAGAAAGCTTATTAGGTAGGTTGTAGTTATTCTTTCTTTGTGTTTTCTGCATACAGTATCCTCTTGTCAGAGATCACCTTTGGGACTGTTCAAAAGTGGTCTTAAAGACCACTTTTGAACAGTCTCAAAGGTGGTCTTCATATAGGAATTTTACTTTATATGGGTTGCATAAATAGTAATTTTTCTACATAATCCATACATTTTTTTTGTTAAAATTAAAGCAAGAATCTACTAACATGAGTTTAATTTGTATCCCAGCAGTAGTGTAATGCAAACATAGTGGAGTACCTTTTATTTGCTCAGGATGCGTATGAAGATCTGAATGCTATAGATGTGGAGTCTGGGGATTTCAAGAGCTTGCCGGCCGACATTCAGCATGAAATCATAATGGACATGAAAGAAAGACGTAAAACATACAAAATGTCAAGAAGGGTAGAACTACCTGAGGTAGGTTGTATTGCATTACCTTTAACCCTTCTCTTGCTGAATATTCAGTTTAGCCACACCCATTTCTGACTTTGAACCAATCAGATTATTTGATGTAATTTATTCATACAAAGCCATAAACTTAATGTCAAACAGTGTAGAGACCGGCCCCGATAGCTCAGTTGGTAGAGTGTCCGCTCCGGGGAACGGGAGGTCACAGGTTCGATCCCAGGCCGCGACATACCAAAGTCGTTAAAAATGGTAATAGCTGCTCCTTGCTTGGCACTCAGATTTACCGGTTACAGCTAGGACCGGTCGACCCAGTGTCAGGATAATTTGACTGGGTGTGGTATCATGTAATGTGTCTGGGACATGATACTTCAGTCAGGCAGCACTATAAAAGTGGGCATTGAGCTCCCTGTCGCAACCAGACACCGTCGTGATATGACTGAAAAAATGTTGAAAGCGATATTAAACCCGAATTCACACACACACACACAAACAGTGTAGATCTTGATCAGATGGCTTCTTCAGAAGCCATCTGATCTGGATCTTCACTGTTTCCAAAGATAGGGGTTGTCGTGAACAGCAAGATAAGTGTTAACATGTTTGTGCATGGTATATGGAGGAGTGGTAAGGAGAACGAGGAGATATTTTTTAGGTCACCAGAGCCAAAGTCTCCAGGGGTGCTTATGGATACGGGATAGGCAGTTGTCCGTCGTCTGTCGTTGTCTGTGTCAACACTTTCAAACGACATCTCTGAAGCCACTGGACCGATTCAGCCCAAATTTTATCTGTAGCATCCTTGGGTTGGGGGATTGAAAGTTTGTGTTTTTTATGAAATTCAGCTCATTGGTTTGGTTTTTATGGCAACTTAGAGTTTCCATAGACTTATAATGGGGAAAATTGAAAAATGGCATTTACTGCCAAGCCACTGCAGATATTTTGACAAAACTTTCATAGAAATATTCCTTAGGCAATCTACTATCTGCCATATGATTTTAGGCCTACTGCTCATTTGTATTGGTTGCCATGGAAACCAAAATGAAAAAATAGAAAAAAAAAATACTTAAAAAATCATCTCCTCAGAAACCGTATGCTCTATGAGGCTGAAAGTTTATGGAAATATTCACCATATTTGCCTTAACAGGTTTTGTGTTTTTTATGAAATTCGGCTCTTTAGTTTGGTTGCTATGGCAACTTTAGATTTTCCATAGACTTATAATGGGGAAAATTGAAAAATGGCATTAACTACAAAGCCTTTGCAGATATTTTGACAAAACTTTCATAGAAATGTTCCTTTAGTAAACTTCTCTCAGCCATATGCTTTTATGTCAACCTGGGGGTCCAGTAGGTTGTGCCGGGGCCATGCCACGCCCCCAGTACTTCATAAAATGACCTATATCTCAGAAACCTTACAGATCCCCACCCCTAAACCATATATATTCTTGTGCCTATTGATAAGACGCATTCAGTGACACCAACCTGGAGGTCCTCCGGGATGTGCCGAGGCCATGCCCCACCCCCTCCACTTCATAAAAGGCCCAATATCTCGGAAACCATTCAGATCCCCACCCCTGAACCCTATATACTCTTGTTCCTTATGATAAGACGCATTCATTGACATCAAACTTGGGGTCCCCCGGGACGCGCCGGGGCCATGTCCCGCCCCTCCATTTCATAAAAGGCCCAATATCTCGGAAACCTTACAGATCCCCACCCCTAAACCATATATATTCTTGCTCCTTATGATAAGACGCATTCATTGACCCCAAATTGGGGGTCTTCCGGGGTGCGCCGGAGCCATGCCCCACCCCTTCACTTCACAAAAGGCCATATATCTCAGAAACTGTTCAGATCCCCACCCCTAAACCATATATGTTCTTGTTCATTATGATGAGACACATTCAGTGACACCAACCTGGGGGTCCCCAGGGATGTGCTGGGGCCATGCCCCACCCCCTCCATTTCATAATATCACAATATCTCTGAAACCTTACAGATCCCCACCCCTAAACCATATATATTCTTGTTCCTTATGATAAGACACTTTCATTGACACCAACCTGGGGGTCTCCCTGGGCCTTGCCCCACCCCTGCACTTCACAAAAGGCCTTATATCTCAGAAACTGTTCAGAGCTCCACCCCTAAACCATATATATTCATCTTCCTTATGATAAGGCACATTCATTGACACCAGCTTGTGAGTCCCCGGGGCATGTCCGGGCCTTGCTCCACCGCTTGACTTCATTAAAAGCCACATATCTCAGAAATAGTTCAGATCCCCACCCCTAAACCATATATATTCTTGTTCTTTATGATAAGACTCATTCAGTCACACCAACTTGGGTGTCTCTTTGTGCTGAGGCAATGTGCCACGCCCTTCCACTTCATAAAAGGCCATATATTTCAGAAACCATTCAAATCCCCACCCCATAATCATATATGTTCTTGTTCCTTATTATTAGCACACCTACTGTAGGGGTGTCCGCAGGGGCCAGTCCTCTCCTTTATCACTTCATGAAAGGATATCTTGGAAACCGTTCAGATTCCCACCCCTAAACCATATATATACTTGGTCCTTATGATGAGACACATTTAGGGACAACAATCTTGGGCTTTCCTGGGAACGACAGGGCATGCTCCAACCCCTCCACTTTTATCTCCAGCCATGCAGATCCCCACTGCTAAACCATATATATTCTTGTTCTTTGTGATAAGACACATTTAGTGACACCAACCAGGGCTCCATTGGGTCCATGCCCCACCCCCTCTACTTCATAAAAGGCCTAATGTTTCAGATACTGAGTCCACATAGGTGCTCATTTGGATATGGGGGTTCATTTGGCAGATTAAAATGATATCATGTTAAAATACATGGCTGCAATTTGGCAGTGCCCACCTGAGCTCTGGTGAGCATAGTGGCCCATGGGCCTCTTGTTTGTCAACCTGGGGGTCCCCAAGGTTGTGCTGGGGCCATGCCCCCTCAACTTCTCAGAAACCTTATAGATCCCCTCCCCATAACCATATATATATTATTGTTCCTCATGTTAAGATGCATTAAGTGACACCAACCTGCAGGTCTCTGGGGATGTGCTTGGGACATGCCCGATCCCCTCCACTTCATAAAATGCCATTTGTCTTGGAAACCATTCAGATCCCCACCCCTTAACCATATATATTCTTGTTCCTTGTGATAAGACTCCCCCTGAACCATTTCAGATACAGCCTTCATATTTGGCATATAGGATTCTGATGACAAGAGCTTCCTGCTTATACAAAACATTTTGATCTTGACCTTGACCTACTTTATTATAACTTTTGAACCCTTGAGATACTGCCTTTATATTTGGCATGTAGGTTTCTTGTGACAAGGGCTTCCTGCTCATACAAAAAATTGACATGTGACCTTAACCTGTGACCTACTTTATCATAACTTTTGAACCATTTGAGATAAGAACCTTCATATTGTAGGTTCCTTGTGACAAGGGCTTCCCACCCACACAAAAGTTTTGCCCCGTGACCTTCTTTATCATATCTTTAAAACCATTTGAGATAGAGACTTTATATTTGGTATGTAGATTCATCGTGACAAGGGCTTCCGACTCATAGAGAAAATTTTGACCTGTGACCTACTTTTTCATAACTTTTGAACCATTCGTGATGTTGCCTTTATATTTGGTTTCTGGTGACAAGGGCTTCCTGCTCATACAAAAAATTTTGACCTTGACCTGTGATCTACTTTATCATAACTTTTGAACCCTTTCAGATACAGCCTTCATATTTGGCATTTAGGTTTCTGGTGACAAGTGCTTCCTGCTCATACAAAACATTTTGACCTTGCCCTGTGACCTACTTTATAAAAAATTTTGAACCCTGCAAGATACAGCCTTCATATATGACAGGTAGGTTCCTTGTGACAAGGGCTTCCCAACCATACAAAAAGTTTGACCTGTGACCTGCTTGATCATAACTTTTAAACCATTTGAGACAGAACCTTTATATTTGGCATGTAGGGTCATTGTGACAAGGCTTCCCACTCATACAGAAAATTTTGACCTATGACCTACTTTATCATAACTTTTAAACCATTTAAGATACAGTCTTCATATTTGTCATGCTGGTTTCTTTTGACAAGGGCTTCCCACTCATACAGAGAATTTGTCTCCTGGCCGTGACCTGTGACCTACTTTATCATAAATTTTCAACCATTTGAGATAGAGCCTTCAAATTTGGCATATAGGTTTCTTGTGTGACAACGGTTTCCCACTCATACAAAATTTTTACCTGTGACCTTGACCTACTTTATCATTACTTGACAATCGTTTCAGATAGAGACTTAATATTTGGCATGTGGGTTCCTTGTGACAAGGGCTTCCCCCTCATACAAAAAGTTTTGGTCTGTGACCATGACCTTGACCTTCGTTATCCTTACCTTTGAACAGTTTGAGATAGAGCCTTTATATTTGACTTGCAGTTTCCTTATGACAAGGGCTACACACTTACACAAAATTTTGATTTGTGACTTTGATCTTGATCTGTGACAAACTTTCAAGAAAATATTGAGCTGGGCCCAGGGTCAGTTTCGTGTTTCTCAAACACATCCTGTTATATAGGGTATTGAGGTGTCCTAAGACCGACTTAGTACTGGGTCAATGTGGTGTGAAAACCAGTACTAGAAACCACCATTTGTCATCACAACTATATTGTACAACTTTATTGACAACCCTGGAGTTGTGAAGATATTTTTATTAATCAGAATAACAAACATGTCTTGCCTTTCTTCACAGTTTCTTTATTTCTAAATATTTCTCATGATTTTCTGGTCCACAGTAGAATGATACAGGGCCATCTTGGCCCACTTATTTTTTGTTTACCTCTGATCAGAAGTTAGAAAGGTTATATTTGAAGTCTCCCAATAGACATGTACATGTATTTATAATAATGTTTTGTTACAATTAACCAGCAGGCAGAATATGTAAGATGTGTGCACTCATAAATAGTGTGATTTTTCACCTTAAATAGTGTGATTTTTCACTTTAAATAGTGTGATTTTTCACTTTAAATAGTGCGATTTTTCACTTTAAATAGTGTGATTTTTCACTTTAAATAGTGTGATTTTTCACTTTAAATAGTGCGATTTTTCGCTTTAAATTGATGCAGCTTCCTCATGACTTACGCTTTTTTGAGTTTCTAATATTTTAACCCTTTTTGTACCAGATGGAATCTTTCTTCTTATACAAAGCAGGAGACCATTTAAAAATATAGGGGTGTCAGGTTGTGTTGTCTTCAAAATTTATTTTGAAAATGGCTGATCTTTTTCCAAACAGTGGAGGCCCTGATCAGACGCCGCGTTCTGCGGCGTCTGATCTGGGCCTTCACTGTTTGCCAATTACCTGTTTAGGGATTTCTGGTACTAAATGGGTTAATGAATTTCTTATGATACTATGAAATTCATCAAATATGGTCCGAGTTGTTCAGAGCGTTGTCAGCTTAACAAAATCATTAAATGGGTTAAATGATTGGTCAAAATTAATATAACACATCTGTGTGACGTACTGCATTCTTTTATATCTCCAAAAAGCTTATTTTTCTGATAAAAAGTTGTGATTTTATCTTATTTATGTGCCAAACATAGGTTGTTAGGCTCGTTAGAACTGCCTCATTGAGGCTGTTTAAATGAGTACCTACAACCTTTGTTTTTGTGCAGAAATAAGAAAAACAAAGTTTACCCCTTTCAACACCAGTTTCCTCTATATAGTAACCCTTTTTATACCAAATGGAATCTTCCTTCCTATATATAGTAGGAGTCCATTAGAAAATTTAGGGGTGACAGGTTGTTTTATTTTCAAAGTTGATTTGGAAAATGGCTTTACTTTTCGCAAACAGTGTAGGCCCTGATCAGATGCTGCATTCTGCGGCATCTGATCTTGGCCTACACTGTTTGCCAGGGTACCCGTTTGAGGGTTGCCGGTATGAAATGGGTTAAGTGGGGTGTATGGAGGTGTTCCTAACACAGACTTGTATCCGTGATGTTTAGCAAGTACATGGTCTAATACCAGGGAACTAGAAACTGTCCTTCAGTCTGAAACTGTTCTTTCTTTTCTAATCTGGACCAAATTTGACTGCAAAAGGACATGTTAAAGTTAGTCAATAAATAATTCATGTTTTCTTATAATCAGCTTTAAAATTTTCACCAAAAATAAACATACGCGGCCTGATTGATATGTTGTGAGCCTCATATTGAAGGATTTGAATTTTGTCAAACATATTATATTATTTTTCAACATAATCCCCTTCAGTATCTACAAAATTTTGCCAGCTGTGTTTATGGGCCTCAATGCCACTTTTATAGAACTCCTTTTCTTGGCTGTTCAGAAGGTCATCCACTGCATTTATGACGTCATCACCGGACTGAAAGTGGTTGCCTGAAATAGCCGTTTTCAGTTTTGAAAATTAATGAAAGTCTGATGGAGGGAGATCAGGTGAATAAGCCTGATGCTCAATCAATTTAAAGCCACAATCATGAATGGCAGTCAACGCAATGACAGACTTGTGAACAGGAGCATTGTCCTGATGGAACAACACACCTTTATTGAGCTCTCTGCGGTGCTGAAGTTTAATATTTTCCCATAACTGTGTCAGAAGTGAAGCATAGTATGTGCCATTGATTGTTTGTCCCTTTGGGAGATAATCTATCAGAAGAATACCATCTGCATCCCAGAAAACCAAGGCCATAACCTTCCCAGCTGATGGAACAGTCTTTTCCTTCTTTGATGGGGGTGAGCCAGGGTGCTTCTATTGTTTCGATTGTTGTTTGTCTTCTGGGATAAAATAATGGACCCATGTTTAATCAATAGTGACAAATCTCTGAAGAAAGTTGGCAGGATCTCCCTCAAAAAGGTAAAGATCAGCACACAATAATGTGTGCCTGGTGTGCTTCTGATCAACTGTCAGAAGTCTTGGTACCCATTGGACCGAAAGCTTTCTTTCGCAGGTCCTCTGTCAGAAAGGAATGTACCGGTACTCTTTCCTGTGAAATGCCAACTCTACTGGCTATATATCTTCCTGTGACTCATCTGTCAGTCATAACAATATCATGAACTTTATTGACGATTTCTGAAGTTGCAACATTGACAGGCCTACCAGGACTGGGGATCATCCTCAAGGCTCTGTCTGCCGCGCTTAAATTCTGCCACCTACCTTTTCACTGTAGCATTTGAAGGGGCATCTTTCCTTAGGTTGCTACCATGTCATTATGGATATGCAAATATTGGATAACTGCTCTTTCACTGATTTTCTCCATTTTGCAAAAGTTGCTTGTCTTGTTTACTTTAGAGTACTAACTCGCCAATATAAACTGACCAGTCCTTCGGTACATGGCCCTGTATAGTCAGAGAATAGTAGGACTTAAAAAGAACATCCCGGCCTACCTCCTTCAATATGTGGCTCACAGCATATCAATCAGCCCTTGTCACATATACAACTAGAATCCCGCAGTCAATGGCAGGCCATCGCATATCCCCACGCTTTTTTAAAGATACGCCACTATATAAGTTCTCAATTGCAACTCCCACCGAATCTTAAGATCAAAATTCCGAAAGTGTCATGCACTCCTCAGACCAAAGACCTATCAGTTCCCAAAGTTTCATGTTTCTAACTGAAACGGCATTGGAGGAGTTATCCGGTAATCGTTAAAAAGGGGGTTATGGGGATGAAAATCCAAGTTTTTGACCTCTGGTGACCTCAAACCTGACCTTAGGGGTCAAATTTTGATTGTTATGTATTCTACTCATTATGCCGTTCGATTTGATATGTCACACGACCAGGTTCTGAAAACTTTGATTTTTTACCCCCGAGGCACCCCAACCCCTGGCCTGGCCCCTAGGGGTAGGATCGAAATTCCAAAAGTGTCATGCACTCCTCAGACCAAAGACCTATTAGTTCCCAAAGTTTCATGTTTCTATCTGAAACGGCGTAGGAGGAGTTATCCGGTTATCGTTAAAAAGGGGGTTATGAGGGTGAAAATCAAAGTTTTTGACCTCTGGTGACCTCAAACCTGACCCAAGAGGTCAAATTTTGATTGTTATGTATTCTACTCATTATGCCGTTTGATTTGATATGTCACACGACCAGGTTCTGAAAACTTTGATTTTTTACCCCCGGGGCACCCCACCCCCTGGTCTGGTAGGATCAAAATTCTAAAAGTGTCGTGCACTCCTCAGACCAAAGACCTATCAGTTCCCCAAGTTTCATGTTTCTATCTGAAACGGCGTAGGAGGAGTTATCCGGTTATCGTTAAAAAGGGGGTTATGAGGGTGAAAATCAAAGTTTTTGACCTCTGGTGACCTCAAACCTGACCCTGGGGGTCAAATTTTGATTGTTATGTATTCTACTCATTATGCCGTTCGATTTGATATGTCACACGACCATATTCTGAAAACTTTGTTTTTTTACCCCCGGGGCACCCCACCCCCTGGCCTGGCCCCTAGGGGTAGGATCAAAATTCCGAAAGTGTCATGCACTCCTCAGACCAAAGACCTATCAGTTCCCAAAGTTTTAAGTTTCTAGTTGTTAAAGTGTGGGAGGAGTTGTCCGGTAAGACGGACGGACGAACGTACAGACGACGGAGACAATTACAATATTCCCACTTTTTCTTCAAAAAGCGTGGGGATAAATATTGAGCCCTGTCTGGTACACTGGTACATATGCTGAAAAAGTGCATAAGCTACTACCATTATTTTGCTGTGTTAAATAACAACTTCAGGGTAGCACTAACTGATGCAGTGGATGACGTCATATCATAAAAATGATATGATCACACAAGTAATAACACATGGTAACTAGTGTGTTAACCTCATGATGCCATCCATGACAATGCTATGTATTCATTCAAATTCTTTGGCAATAAAATATGAGCCGGCGCATGACAAACCCTACAATAAGACCAATGCTATGGTCGAAGACTCAGTTCAGCCAGCCTGTCCGGTCAGGGTGGTCGGAGCATTCTCTTGTTGCCCTATGCATAGCCCTGAGGCTAAAGAAGGCTCATACGAACAGCGAAGACTCTGATCAGACTGCACAGATGCACAGGCTGATCGGAGTCTTAGCTGGTCGCCCAAGTCTTATTGTGGATTTTATTGTGCGCTGGCTCATTTATGGGTAATGTCATTTACATGGTCAATGCATACTAAATTTATGAAACTGGCCAGAGGCTCGTTTAATAAATTTCGTATGAAATGAACTCTCATGTAAGATCTTCTGTTTCCAGTGCTATATTTTTATATTATTTTTTTTATTTATTGATGTAATAGGAAAAAGTAGTTCTTATCTAGAGTAGTAGTAGTACAGATATTAATGTTTTCATGCATATTCTTTTTCATATCTCACATCCACCTCGTAGTTACTTACCTATATTAAGATAGTTTTAGTTGTACATCTTCAGTCGCGTAGAACATAGTTTGCCATTAGGTCAGGCTCCTGTGTTTTGCAACTCTTGACACTCCAGTTAGAACCCTGTGCAACAGTGGCACATTGGCATGGGTATCGGGCTGGTTATTAAGAGGTCATGGGTTTCAACCTCACTGGGCCTGCTAACCTTCTGTCATAGAGTTTGATCATGAAATAATGTCTAGTCATTTCCTCTCTTACACTGATTTAGAGTTTCTCCCAAAATGCTGTTTACTACCAGTGCTTCAGCTGAAGTGCACGACCCGCCGGATGCTTTTAGCTTTATGAGTGTTACCATATATGGGTATGGCGGCCATTTTGGTCATGTGACCTGGACCTAAAACGGTTCCCCCAATTAATGCGCCTTATCGTAAGGAGCAAAAATATATCTTATACTTTAGTACTGTATTCTGAATCGTTTGCAGGATAAAATGCATTCTCATTTTTCCAATACAAAAGCATATGTGTCAAAGTTTGACCTAGGCACAAAGAAGGTCAAGATCAACCCAGGTTCACCCTTTTTATCCCCTCGCAACAACGTTGCGAATGGGGATATAGCATCGGTGCCGTGCGTCCGTGTGTTAGTGTGTCTGTGTGTGTGTGTGTGTGTGTGTGTGTCTGTCCGGAACCTTGTGAGCAGGATAGAAGACACAGTATTCATCGTAGAAGCATCAAACCTTCCACAAATGTTCACCATGTACAGAGGATGAACCCTATTGAATTTCAAGGTCAGGGGTCAAAGGTCAAGGTCACAATGAACTTGACCTTGAAAACCTTGTGAGCAGGATAGAAGACACAGTATTCATCGTAGAAGCATCAAACCTTCCACAAATGTTCACCATGTACAGAGGATGAACCCTATTGAATTTCAAGGTCAGGGGTCAAAGGTCAAGGTCACAATGGACTTGACCTTGAAAACCTTGTGAGCAGGATAGAAGACACAGTATTCATCGTAGAAGCATCAAACCTTCCACAAATGTTCACCATGTACAGAGGATGAACCCTATTGAATTTCAAGGTCAGGGGTCAAAGGTCAAGGTCACAATGGACTTGACCTTGAAAACCTTGTGAGCAGGATAGAAGACACAGTATTCATCGTAGAAGCATCAAACCTTCCACAAATGTTCACCATGTACAGAGGATGAACCCTATTGAATTTCAAGGTCAGGGGTCAAAGGTCAAGGTCACAATGGACTTGACCTTGAAAACCTTGTGAGCAGGATAGAAGACACAGTATTCATCGTAGAAGCATCAAACCTTCCACAAATGTTCACCACGTACAGAGGATGAACCCTATTGAATTTCAAGGTCAGGGGTCAAAGGTCAAGGTCACAATGGACTTGACCTTGAAAACCTTGTGAGCAGGATAGACGACACAGTATTCATCGTAGAAGCATCAAACCTTCCACAAATGTTCACCATGTACAGAGGATGAACCCTATTGAATTTCAAGGTCAGGGGTCAAAGGTCAAGGTCACAATGGTCTAACATATTCAGATTGGATTTTCATGTTAATGAATGGTATGCAGTTGCGAGGGGATGCTACGCTTGCGTTGCCTTGTTGCAATTTATGATGGGCCTACGTCCCAGATGCTATTTATCAAGTTTAGTGGAAATCTGCGCAGTGGTTCTGGAGAAGACTATTTTTGAAGGGTTTTTACCATATATGGCTTGGCGGCCATTTTGGTAATGTGACCTGGACACCATGAGCAAATTTTGGTTTCCCCCATCCCATAGAGGCTCCATATGAAATTTGACTTCAATCGGCCCAACGGTTTCCGAGGAGAAGCAGTTTGAAAATTTTCACATTTTTCACCTCGGCGAGGCTATACTAAATGGAATGTAATATTTCGCAAGTTCATTGGTAAGATCTCATTGATATCTATCAGTATGCCAAAAATTGTTTAAATATTCCAAGCGGTTAAGTCACTAACACCAATTTGCACAAACGGGTTACGGACGGACAGACAGACCATATATGGCTTGGCAGCCATTTTGGTCATGTGACCTGGACCCCATGAGCAAATTTTGGTTTCTCCCATCCCATAGGGGCTCCATATGAAATTTGACTTCAATCGGCCCAACGGTTTCCGAGGAGAAGCAGTTCGAAATTTTTCACATTTTTCGCCTCGGCGAGGCTATACTAAATGGAATGTAATATTTCGCAAGTTCATTGGTTAGATCTCATTGATATCTATCAGTATGCCAAAAATTGTTTAAATATTCCAAGCGGTTAAGTCACTATCACCAATTTTCGCAAACGGGTTACGGACGGACAGACAGACTGACAGAATGACACGGTGATTTTAGAGCACTCTTAGAAAATCAACCGACTTCAGTCGGTCGCTTTTTCTGCGGGTCGTGGAATACTGGGAAACTGCTTTAATAGGTATAATGTTGTATCAGTTACCCCCTATATACATGTATATTGCACTGAAACACATTGACTTGATAAAGATATGCTATTTCAGGACAAGTGAGCTTTATCACCTCAACGTGACATTGCACTTTTATGAATGAAACTGACTACCGGAAAAATGGCTAAAATGTTATTATTACTGTAAAAAAAATGGAAAGCCTTGCATGATAAACTTGATATCAAAAGACATGAACCTGGTATTCTCTGTTTATGGAAAGGTAATCCTTTGGATGCAAGGTCGACAACACAGAGGGAAAAATGTCTTGTCAGTGACCCTCAGATATTTTAAAAATTTGGTAGTAGAATTAATGATCCTAAAGGACTAGAAAATATAACCCACACTACGATGAAGGGCAGGGAGACTTTTTACATCCACCACACATTCCCTTAATACCAGCTGTTGTTAAGTTGAATATGTTCTATGGGGCCTAGGAAAACTGTAGTTAGGCACATGTATAGTGACACTATGTCCTTAGTAGTGTTGTCAGGGTTGATAAGCCCCAAACCAACCAACACAGCAGGTATATTCCTGGGACACTTTGTCCACCACCCAGTAGACAATGATAACATGTCTTGATTAAAACAACAATTAATGTGATGAACAATGACCACAGGTACCTCTTTAAGCCATTTCAGTTAAGTAGCTTATTTTTGGAAAATCTCATTTTCACAAAATTCTGTTTGAAAAGCATACCAATTTGACTGGATATTATTGTATGCATTGTCATGAATATTATTGTTTGTATTGCCATGAATAGTATTGTTTGTAGTGCCATTTCTTCATCTTCTCTTTTCTTCTAGCTAGGTTAACATTTAATTCCACACCGTATAATAACAACTACAATACATCTTACCTTGATTTATTGTACTAGTATTCATATTACCTTTTTTGGATGCAATAAGTCTAAATAATGTGCTACTGTTAAAACAACATGAATTTTTATTTTTAGCTTGCCTGTAATGTCACCCCGATGTTTACATCAGCATCAGTGGCTGTCCTTGGAAGCCCAGTTGGATATATTCACACTATCATTGTCCAAATTTAATTGAATGTCTTTTTCATCATGGTAATAGAAGTTATTCAAATACAAATAATATTGATTTTAATTAAAATGCAATCATTTGAAGTTTTTGTGACAATCTCAGTGGTGCAAAAAGTCCTATATTAAATACAGTAATATGGATGCAGGGTCAAATGCTTCATATTTAATCAGTTATGCAATTGTATGTGGGAAAGCCTTAAAGGGGTACCTTGGCAAACAGCGCAGGCCCACATCAAACACTGCAGAATGTGGTGCCTGACCAGGGCCTGAACTATTTGTTAAAATGAGTTTTCAGTCAAAAAAGAATAAAAATGAAAAAATAGTCCTGACACCCCTTATATGACAAATGGACTTGTTTAACATATAGCGATGGAAGAGTCCACTAGTATACAATGGGTTATGTTGTATAAACAGAAATAAATAAATTATACAGTTATGTGATGATAGATGGTCAATTGTGAGGGATGTTTGAAAACTTTTGCAGATGACCCTTTGTTACAAGATATTAGTTAAAGGTTCTCATTTTTTGTCCAGTTACGTGTACATTTGAAATATTCCTCTTTAGCCAGAACACATTGTTCAATCTTTTAATCCAATTTTAGAAAACAGTCTTCATACTCATCTTTGAGTACACCAGTAAGAAGGCCCCCGCCCATCGGGGCTTAAAGAAATATATGGGCTGCATGATGCTTCCACGCAGAGCTGAATCCGACCCGCACACAAGTACTGGTAAACTGCTTAGAGGATCTAAGCCTGCCCAGGCAAAGCGGTGCGCACAAGTCGGACCGTCCATGCTTATAAACCCTATTGGTTTCATTGGGCGACGGGGCTTGAGATGTCATTTCATCTCAATGTCGGGTAAAAGTCCCACAAAATTGGAAGCAACGTCTCCAAAATGAATTTTACAGTGTTGACCGGGACGTTAAACCTCAAATCAAACAAACAAAACAAACACAAACACCAGTAAGATACTGGTTAACTGCCTATCGCATATCACAGTGCGCTTCTGGAACTGTATCCCCTAACAGGTGTATGTGTTTTTTTTTTTTTTTCAATAATGAGGCCAGGTCTGGGCTATCAGGAGGATGTGACAATACATTGACCTTTTTAAAAACTGCAACAGTTTTGATTTGTTGACTGCAGCATTGTCATCTAACAGATGAACATGCTGGAGACCAGTTTTAGGATGCACTTTTCTCATTTGTTTTTGCGCTTTTATTCAGAACCACATTCTTAAAGAAGCGGAAACACACCTACCTCTTGGTTTAGCAACTTGCATGAATGGCCAGGAATTTTCTGAAGAAAATGATGTATGATATCTCCCTCAGTTCATTGCTGTCACTGTTCATTAAGCAGTAGTTGGCCTGATGGCATGTTTCATTGCCATTGATGTTTTCATTAGGGTCTAGTTGTTTCATGTTTGTGTTTCTTTCCCTTTTTGTCTCTGATGGGAGCTGTGGGTTAATTTTATTGATTCCTGATCATTGCCTTCACTACTATTTTGATCTTATTAATGCTCGATTTGGTCACTGTAGACTTGGGTCTTTCTGAATAATGAACATATTTGTATATCATCACATATGCTTTTGACACTCAATCTCAACTTATAGCAAGATTTTCTATATAACCATTTTCAATGTGGTGTCCATGAATACATCTGAAAGCAATCAAAATTGCAAAAGAACCAGTTTGTGGATTTCAAGTATGATTATACATGAACAGTCATCACGTTCAGTTTGGTTTTGTACAGGTAAATCCTATGATTGTTGAGTAAACATTGTGTTTGCTAAAGTTTATAAACACCCTCATATATACCTAAACACAATTTTGATAAATGAAGCTTTGAGGCTATATTTGTAACCTGTATTTTGTGTTTATACACTGCAGCTTATGTGGTCCATCCCTATGTCATGTTTAGTCAAAACCAGACTGCAGTAAGTAATGTAACCACTATTTTAATTGAAGCATAATTGAGGCAGAATTTCCTACTGTCTGTCACATATGTATTCTTTTTTGTTTTTCAGGATTCAAAAGATTTCTCTAAGTTCCAAGTTGCAAAGCTCCTCAAACATAGCAAACTGACAGTTAGACTAGATGATTTAAGGAAGGAATTAAACACCAAAACAGGTGAACTGTCAAAACATCTTGGAGACAGTTTATATGGTAAAGAAGTGTCAACACAGAGAGTTGTATCTAGTGATGCTGCTCATTCTGTACTTATTAAAGATCTCAGGGGTAAAGGAAAGAAGAGCAGTGAGGAAACAGAATCAAAAACTTTCCCAGCAATATCGGAGGAGTCTAGTAATTCCGATGAACTTATGCGTGATAGTGGAAGTGAAGAGAGAGCTAATATGGACTTCAGAAATCCTGATCAGTTGACAGTGATCGGAAAGGCAATCACTTGTCAATCTGATGTGCGGAGAGTTTCTAGTAAAAATGAAAATAAAAACAACAACAGAACAGCTGACATAAATGTGTGCAGCAAACCAGTCTTTAGGCCCGTGATAGAAATAGATACTGATTCAGACTCATCAGATGATGACACAGACTTTTCTGCAGAACTGAATATCAGTGATTATGCTTCAAAACCAGCCAAGAGTAGCTGTGGGGATAATTCTGAACCAGCTCAATGTACCAATGGTAGGAATATTCTTGTCCGAGGTGAACTAAATAATGTTTTGAACCTTATTCCTAAAACTGTATACGAAAACAGTGACAATGATGTTATAATAATAGATGAGTCAGTTCTGATGGATGATGTTCAGGCTAACAGAGACTTGCAGCTAGCTATTGAAAAATCTATACAGGACCAAATAAACTTAGTTTCTAAGAACTCTGAATCACCAGATTTGAAGAAAACGCCTACAGTGTCTAAGAAAGAAGCAAAAAGTATTTTCAGTAAACAGATTTCTAACAAATCTGCATTTTCGGACGACTGGAGTGGTTCTGATGTACAAAGTGATGGTTTAGATATTCAGAAGGCTAATCTGGTCGCAGATAAGTGTGGAGAGAGAACATCCAATTCCAAAGACATTTTCAAGAAACAGATCTCAAATACATCTGACTTTTCTGATGAAAGTGATAAAATACTAGCCAAGAGCTTGAACGAAAAGACTCAGGATAGTAAACCACACAGGGTTTCACTCAAAAGAAGTTCATCAGAATTTGAGGATGAAGTGTCAGAACCAAAGAGGAAAAGAATGGGGAAATTATCTCAGGGAAATAATGGGCAGATTGATAAAGCAGTTACACTTTCAGGAGATGAATCATCAGAATCAGAAGGTAATATTATATTTAGTACAATAGGCAAATTAAGAAGAATGGAATATAAGTCTGTTACTGTTAAAGGAAATTTTCTCTGTCTCAATTTTGAATTTTTACGTACAAGCGAGCCTTTTCAATGACACAACATACATTGAAATTTTGATGGCTGCAACACTTATATTACCGTGAAACTTTGTTACCCTGACAGATAGGGTTAGATCAAACCAGTGAGGTTTATTCATAGATCCAGGTCAGGTAACATAATTTGAATAATTTGGATTTGTCTTTTCAGTCATCTATGTAATACGGGTATGTTGTATATACTCGAAGCAATTCTTATTCATACAGACAATATACATTTTGAAGATAACAGTAAGAAAATCTCTCTTAACCCTTAAAGGCATTTATTCTTGATTATTGAGGACTATCATTTCATTGCATAATATTATGGAGCCCTCAGTGCTGACTGAAGAGAAGTCCTCTGTCTTCAACAGGTAAGAGGCCTCCCTGGGGAAAATCAATAATTTACTAACTGTTGACTATAGTGTACATTATTGATTTTCCCCTAAGGTGCCTCAGTCAGGGGACTCCACAAGAGCTACTAATCACCCTATTAAGGACCGCCTTTGATCTGCTATAGACAGTATATCACAGGGGGCAATAAAACAATAAGGAACGCATGGTGTGTCCTTCTATTACAAGAATAAATGCCTTTAAGACACAGAGAAAACTACATCTGAAAATGTTTATGTCGTCTGCTAAATTCTTTTTGCAAACTTCTTTAAAATATTTTTGTGTACAAGCATACAGTGTAGACCCAAATCACACTGCTACTAGAAGGAGCCATCTGATTTGGGTCCACACTGTTTACAAAAATGATTTTTGATGTAGCCAGCAGACATCAAAGCAGACAACAATTTTCGTGATTGACATTTTATGGGTTAAAGTATCCCTCATTGTTTCATATCTAAAGTCCCGAGGGACTCAAGAATGTGTGAGACTTGTTCATGATAAACAAGCCAATCTATTTTTCCAATCCCGATGGGTGGGGGCCCAGAATATGGTTGAAAGTTTTGTAAATAGTGAAGGCCAGATCAGACTGATTTCGGCCTGCACTGTTTCTTTGTATCCCATAATTATAGGGTTTATTGCATAAAATGGCTTAACCCATTCTAGGCGGGAAACCCTAAAAGGGTAGCCTCGAAAACAGTCCAGGCCAAGATCAGATGCTGCAGAATACGGCATCTGATCAGGGTCAACACTGTTTGCTCACAGGATTTTCTGTCAAAACTGGAATAAAATTGGAAAAAAATAGGCCTGACATCCCTTAAATGACCAAAAAGACATGTTAAAAAAAAGCAACTGAAGAGTCCACCAGTATGCAATGGGTTAATGTGAAAATTGCTCGGCCATAGCCGCATTAGACACCTTGAGTATCTTTTCATCTAATTTGTTTCTGACCTTATGTGCTGGAGAAAATACTGGTAGTGTTTGAGTCTCTAGCTGTTACAAGAATTGATTTTCTGCTTTCTATAGTGAAATCTGTTTGCTAGTTTAATTACAAAATCATCATCATCAACAGATTTTTGATTAACGTACAGGTACAGGGGCAACGTCCACATAAGTGGGCCCCCTTCCAGGTAGCTGGCTTGCTTGACAAGAAGTACCAAAAGTTGTCTTGAGAAATGGTGGAAAAATCTGCCAGTTGTTCCCATTCCCCTTAAGTACCTGCTGATACAGTGGAAACTGTGAACACTGTAAAAGCTTAGCTGTTTCCGGAAGTGATGAGTTCTTTCTATAAGTTATTAGTCCCAGCCACAATTTAACATACACCACAACCTCTGTATAACACTATTAATGGAGTCCAAATCAGAAATTGTGTAAACTAAACAACCCTGTTATATCCAAACAAAAATGTATAGATTATATAGAACTTTTTTATATATAATCTATACATTTTTGGGATCCATCTTCAAACCGTGGTATATCCAAAACTGTGTTATAAAGAACTGTGTTATAATGAGGTTGTGGTGTATGTACATAAAGTACAAAGGCAAATGCATATAGTGCTAAGTGAAGACTGATCAGACTGGGGGTGCACAGGCAGGTCTGAGTTTTTGCAAGGCACACATGCTTAAAGACACTTTTTTGCTTGTCTTGGTCAATTTTAACCCATATATGACAAGTGAATATTCCACCTAATGAGTTTAGAGTGATCCATTTCCAATTATAGCGGTGTCAGGTTTGTCATTGCTCTTGGCAAATTTGACAAAAATGAACGTTTTTTAAGCAAAGAGTGTAGACCCAATTCAGACACTGCATTCTGTGGTGTCTGATCTGGGTCTGCCTTGTTTGCCAATGTCACCAAAAAGGGCCACTAGGCATACGAGTTAAAAAGCTAGACATCACTTGAGACTGACCAGTTGGTTTCTCGTCAGCTGTCAAATTATTTCACTATGGTCAGCCAGCTTCAGTATACTTGCATAAAAAAACTGTTATATGTCATTCTAAGTGTTCAAATTTACATTTCTACATTTCAGATGGTTTTCTAGAGGTAAAATTTGATGCAGACAGTATCAAAGAAGATGAACTGTTTCCTGCCAGTATGTTTGAACCAGTCTCATTAACTAATAGCCAAGGTGAGGATAGGAGTACATGTATTGCCATGGAAACAGGTGAAGCCCAAGTTGTAAATGTTTCTAGTGCTGATGTCAGACTTAATGAAAATGATCAAGAACAAACATCTGACATCATAGTGATAAACGAACAGTCCTCAGGAAGCAGCAAAGAGTCGTGTGATGACACAATGGAGGCTCAGAAGCAGGATGTCAGTAGGAGTATGGGTAAAAATGATTTTGCAAAATTGAGTACTAGTAGTTTAAAAGATGATAGTGAAGTTGCTGAGTTTGAACATAATACTGAAAAACATAATGATGAAGTGTTTGTAGAAGTAAAGAATGATGAAATGGGAGAAGTTCCAGATGTGATTGAAACCAGAGTGAGTAGATCTAGTGTTTCCAGCCTGCCTGATGTTGTGGAGGAAGCAGATAGTGATACTACGCAAGAGAGGGCTACTACTCCAGAGAGTCCTAGAGGTGTACCTGACCTTGTCAAAGACTATCAGAACCTAGATTTTGTGAGTACATGTAGTTTCTTTGCAAATCTGAATGTGTTTGATATGTAGTTTTCTTTGCAAATGTGAATGTGTTTGATTGCTTTTCTTACACATTTAACCTGCATGCTGGGTATTTTTTCAGATGACATTTTGAAATACACCACAACCTCTTTATAGCACTATTAATGGGGTCCATGTTATGTGAAGATTATATAGAAAAATGACCATAAATGTATATAATCTTCACATTTTTGTGATCCATCTTAAACCGTGTTATATTTTCAAAACGTGTTATAATGAAGTTGTGGTGTAGTTTTCTTATTTTTCCCAGAAAACAAGACTTAACAAGTCCTGTTTTCTTTGGAGACAATATGCATGAGCTGTCTTGTCTGTTTTCTGGGGAAAATAAGAAAATATCAACAATTTGTTGTCTGATGAATTAGGTGGTAGGAAGACAATATTGCAACAGACAATATTTTTTAAATGTGTTCATTTTTTCTTGAAACAGAATTTGACTCAAAATGAAAGGAGGCAGTTTGAAAGAAAGACTCATTTTCATTGATTTAAACTTAAATCTTCATTAGAGGGGTAACAATTCACCGAAAGTACGGTTCACCGCGGTACGAAGCTGGCGGTTCGGTTCACTGTCCGTTTTTGTTAATTTCGGTTCGGTTCTGTTCACCCAAAAAATTTCTTCGAAAGACAAAATTAAGAAAAAAAAAAAATAGCAGAGAAACTGCTCGTGCTGCTTAAATGTTGTTTTTATGTTGAATCCTACTTAATTTTGCTTTATTGATGCATTATTTATCGATGTAAGCGTCTTCTTTCGCCTTACGACAACTACCGTATTCTGTTCGGCTAAAAACACTCGCAACAATAGACTGTTCGGCCCCATAAAAATATCTCACTTTTCATGAAAGAAATATTGTTTTAATGATTATATCTAACGGGCCTCCGTGGCCGAGTGGTTAAGAGCGCTGACTCTTGATCATTAGGTCTCTCACCGCTGTGGTTCGAGCCTCGCTCGGGTCATATGTGAGACGCCAAGTTCTGCAACGGAAGGTCAGGTGTTTTTTTTCCTTGTACTCCGGTGTTCGCCCACCTCTGATTAACGATCGGCTCGATATGAGTGAAATAATCTTGAAAGGGCCGTAAAACCAAAAAAAAAAAATAATGATTATATCTTCCATAACATGGTTCTATATTAGACCACAACATATGTTTTGGTTGAGATCCTCAGTTTAACATCAATTTCTTCTCTCATTTGGGATGTTCACTATTCAGTGAATGTTTCTATTATATTAGGATTATCTTAGCTACAATTAAATTTGCTCATTGTTCTAATATCTTTTAAGCTTTCGTTTTTACACATTATAGGCTAGCAGACGGTGGTAACTTGGACAGTAACAGCTTTGCAACATGTAACCAAAACTATGCAACAAATATAGTAGGCTCATAGATGAGCTTATAATATGGACAGGCTGTGTGTGTGTCAGTCTGTCTGTCTGATTAAAAGTATCGGTAGGTGTATCGTTACACCTCTACTCTTCATCCCTGAGTTCCTGAAAGGGACTCTCAGACTTGGTCTTGTAAATAGGGAGTTAACCCATAAGGTGCCAATCAAGACAATTGTTATCTGCTTTTTCGTCCGCTGGTAAATTTCAAAGTCATTTTTGCAAACAGTGAGGACCTAGATCAGACTGCTTTCAGTAAGAAATGTACAGCTAAACTTCCATAACTCGAACACGGATAGTTCGTTTTGCCATTGCTAATTCGAACTCGTTCTGAAGTCCCTTGAGAGTTGATGATAATATATGTTATTTTTGTGGCTTTATCTTGAAAAGGTATATTGTGTGTACTCATTAGAATGGCTTCATTGTACCTTTATTTTATAGATCATAACAGATTAAAGGTATCATACGGATTAAGGATCATTAAGTGTTAAAGATCATTAAGGGTTAAACGAAAGTGATCCCCGTTATTCTTCGCCTGACACTATAAGTAAACCTCAGTAATTCAAACTACCCCTATCTCAAACAAACTTTCATGGTCCCCGAGGGAAGCAAGTTATTGATGTTTGACTGTATTTACAAATAATTTTGCCCTTCTGTATTTTCAGCAAACCCTGTCTGGGATGCGTGAGAATCTGGCTGCTGAAAATCGAGCACTGCAACAAGAGCGGGGACGACAGGAGCGACTTGCTACTTCCATAAATGATCAGATGCATGCTGAAGCTCAGGTTCTCATTTATTTATAAAGGGGAATGGATACACCTTCAGGGGTGGCAACTTATAAAAGAAAAAAAAAACATTTTATCTCCCATATCAGTATGGGTCCACTCTTGAGGGAAAGAATCTGCTCCATAGGAGCAAATTTTTTCCCTCAAGAGTAGACCCATTCAGTATGGATCCACCCTTGAAGGAGAGATTTTGCTCCATAGGAGCAAATTTTGTCCTCAACAGTACACCCATGTTTGAGACGGGATGCAAAAAAGAAGTTACAAAAGTTGTCTCCCTTGAGAAAATGACGGAAATTTATCAGTGACGGTATTCGACTGGTAGGTTTCGTGAAATTTCCGTGAAATTCCATGTAGGAGTGTAGTGCCTAGTTGTAATAGCTGGTCACATGGTCCAATCAAATATTTTATTTGTGTATAGCTCATAAGCGACCGTGGTGCAAGAAAGGTTCGATTTTTCCTTCGAATAGAAACGTGCTCCACGATCGCTTATGTATTTGTAAAATAACTCATATTTGATTGGACCATGTGATCGGCTATTACAAGAAAGACACCACACTCCTGCGTAGAATTTCACGGAATTGTCACGAAACTTCCCAGTCGAATATGGCCATTGTTTCTGTTCCCTTTAATTGTAAAAACCAAAATGTCAGACAAAGGAATGAACATTACAGGAATATAACACCGCCACATTTACCCTATGCATTCAGATAGACAGACTTGGGTAAACAGTGTTAAACCCAGATGAGACACCTGAGAATGTCTCATGAGGGTCTTCACTGTTTGCCAGTCACCCAGCTATTTTTAGACACAACATGGGACCGTGAATTTGTACTTGTTCAAATTTAAGAACAAGCAATAATAGGAGCTCAGGTGTCTGAATATTTAGGGTCAATACAGTATATGATGGAGACTGGTGTAATAAATGTTGCATTAACAAGTAAGCATCATAAATACCCTTTTATCATAGGACTTCGCTTCTGAGAGTTAATAAATTCAATAATCCACTGGTGAATTAAATATGCAAATAAGTTCGATAAGTCCCATAAAGTTACAAGTACGACACCCTTATCAACGTCACATTTACTTATGGTGGAATACTGACATTTTTGTAAAACAGTCTTGAATAAAATTCATTTTAAATGTATTGTGATAAATAAAAACTTGCATTCATGCTCATGTTTTGTTGAATTCATTAAGCCCTTTGAGGAAAACGGATAAAATACTCAGCTTTATTAAACTGGAGGAAAAGGGATAAAATGCTCGGCAAAGCCTAGCATTTTATCTCTTTTCCTCAACGAGTTTAATAATTCAATAATACATGAACACTCATGTAAGATCCTCTATGTAAAATCTTTTTTATGTTGAGAAAAGCTGGGTTTACAACTACACAATATATTCCTTATTCCTTTGTTTTGTTTGAATTGAGGTTTTACGTCCCTGTCAACACTATTTTGATCATTTAGGGTATGTTGCTTTCAATTTTGTGGGACTTTTATCCAGCATAGAGATGAAATGACACCTCAAACCCTACCGCCTAAACAAACCACAAGGGTTTATACGCATGGACGGTCCATTTCGCATCACTTTGCCTGGGCAGGCTTAGACCTAAGCAGATTACCAGTACTCATATGGCATGCGGTGGGTTTCAGCTTAACATGGAAGCACCATGCAGCTCAATTTTTTTCTACAAGCCCCGATGGGTGGGGGCAGCTTATTCTTTTGTCATTAAGGCAGTTCATATGAATACTCGGAATGTTTTTGAACAAAAATTAGGAAAGCATCACAAATTTACAAAGAATATAAAATGCTATTTTCACAAGCACAAAGAATAGCATTTTACACTTTAGTACAGTCCCTCTAGTACTCTACTCATTATAACATGGTTTTGGAACATGGTTCACTTATAACAAGGTCCTGTTCTATGCACCCAAAACATAGCGTTATAAAGGGACTGCACTGTATTATGTATCTACAAAAATACTGCTATCTGGTACATGTTTGTTACACAAATACAGAATCCCATATTAACCCATTGTATGCGGGGAAACCCCTAAAGTGGTACCTTGGCAAACAGTGCAGGCCCAGATCAGACGCGGCGTCTGATCAGGGCCTGCACTATTTGCAAACAGAATTTTCCATGAAAAGTATAATAAAAACAAAAAAGTAGGCCTGACACCCCTTATATGGCAAATGGACTTGTCCAACATACAGCAGTGGAAGAGTCCACTGCTATACAGTGGGTTAACCCAACTCACATTTTCAGATTCCACATTACTGTCCTTTGAAATGAGGCTACCTATGAGCTGTATTTGCTGAAACATTAGAATGCAGGCATTTAAAATGCGGAACCAGCTACAATGTAAACATAATGATGTCACTTTCATAACATAATGTATCATAAAAATTTCCCGCTTATCAAAGATTGAAAAATTACTTTATCAGTTACCCCCTATATAAATTGTATTGTAAAACGTTGACCTGATAAAGATATGCTATCTCAGGACAAGTGAGCTTTATCAGGTCAACTTGACGTCGCACTTTTACTAATGAACCGAACTACTGGAAATATTAGCAAAAATGTTTTAAATACTGGAAAAATTGGAGACAAAAATACATGAAAAATATCATAGGAAAAATTACGATCAGATGATACTAAATATATGGACCGATTATTGCGCGCCGGAATATTCAGGGGTGAGAAAGTTCAGGATTGTTCCTGATTTCAGGATTGAGAGCTTTGGCATGATGCATATAAATTGTCATTTGTTATTGTCCATTTGAAGTTTTAACATGTCTTAATTAAATGATTAGCTACAACTTAGCCTGAAACAACTAATCTCTATTGATATTGGAAGGGTAAACCCATTTATTTTTGATTTCAAGATAACATTAGGGTCACTTCAGGATTCAAATAACAGATAAATCATTTTTCAGGATTGAGATTTTTGGACTGTTCTCACCCCTGAATATTGGGATGAACTGAGGACTATCGATAACCTATCGTAAATTGCATATTTAAAGAGTGTACAAGGGGTTACACTGATAAATAGAATACCAGATTCGTGTCATTTGATATCAAGTTTATCAGGCAAGGCTTCGAGAACGCGTGTAGAATCGCGAGGCTTGCAGAGCGATTGTACACGCGTTCTCAAAGCCGACACAAACCTGGTATTCTCTATATATTGGAAGAAAAAAGGAACAGAATATTATAGCAGAGTGTCACTGTAGTAACCTGATCTGATGCACAGTATCACATCTTGTTGAAGTTCCCAGATCTTAAGCATCACACTTGACCCTTCCGCCTCTCATGTGATAGTGATACAGTACAGTAGGGTCAAGTTGTTCAAAGCATTGTTAGCCTAACCAACTCCTTAGTGGTCAAAATGTGAAATGCCCTACTGAGTACAGTACAATCCCTATATTAACCTTAGACCACCTTTGGGACTGTTCAAAAGTGGTCTTTAAGACCACTTATGAACAGTCCCAAAGGTGGTTCCTGATCAGAAGACAATGTAGCCAGCCTCCAAAATAAGCTTTTTAAAGCAGAATCAGTCTTAATTTTAGGTGGTCTTATTAGCGGAATTTCTCTGTACCATAAAATCTTAAAAAATTCGGACACCTTGAGGATCTGCTCTAATTCTTCTAAAAATTTAGCGAATTTGGTTCATGATCCAGTAGCCAAAAAGTGCAAAAAGAATTGCAAACAGTGTAGAAAAGAAGTGAAGGCAATGATCAGGAATCAATACAATTAACCCACAGCTCCTATCAGAGACACCAAAGAGAAAGAAACACAAACATAAATTAACTAGAGCCTAATGGAAACACCAATAGCGATCTGATCTTGGTCTGCATTGTTTGCTTAGGCCTGTCAGTCCAAATTCTCAGGATCATTATAGTGCAATATCTAATACAGCTTTAGTTTTGCTGCTTTGACAACTTATTTTTCAGCAAAAATGTCAGTACATTTGCCATATTAAATGAACAAAGTTTTAAGAATATCTTAACCCATAAAATATCAATCAAGACAATTGTCGTCTGCTTTGTCGTCTGCCAAGTACTTTGAAATTTGTTTTTACAAACAGTGTGGACCCAGACTGCTCCTCTAGGAAAAAATGTTTTTATAAAGTTTGCAAGAAGATTCAGCAGACAACATAAGCAGACAACATTTTCAGATGTATTTTTTCTTGGCGTATTAAGGTTTAAATAAAGACAATGTTAGTTTTGAACAACTGGCCGCAGGCCAATTTCCTATCATTTAACAAGGGACATAATTTTTGTATTTGATTTTCTGTTGACTGGGGCCCTCGGAAGAATGTGTCTTTTAATAGAATAGAATCCTATAGATGTGGGAGAGAAAATGTTTTTTGTACAGAGGACACGCGTTATAACGGCAGTATTAGTTCCCTATTATTGTGCCATTGTAATGAATTTGACGTTATTAAGAATCCCAGATAGGTGTATGATTATAAAAGGTCTTTTCCACATCATTACTCCAAGAAACGAATATTATAGACATTTGTTAGAATCACCTCGGTGAGGCCATTCTAACAAATATCTATAACATACGTTTCTTGGATTATTAAATTACATGAATCTTAAGTTTCAAGACTCTGGATTCGATTTTGGCATTTCCAACCCAAGGAGAGCCCATGTCGCTCGGAATAGATTAATTCCATTGAAATTGTCATTAAAGCGAGTTTTGCCGTTCTAACGAATGGCGGTATAAATATGGTTGACTGTATATGGTACTTATCCATACCCCGTATTGCAGGTATTAGTGTATTAACCCTAATTAGGACACTTCATCTCCTTACCATACTTGTTCTAAAATTTGAGAAAGTAAAAGTTTCTACCCGATGTTGTGTCCAAAAATAGTTGAATGGGTGGCCAATATTGTAAACCCTGATAAGATGCCACCTCTTGCAGCATTGCATCCAGGTTTCCACTGTTAGCTCAGGTCTATCTGTCTGAATACATACAGTAAACTGTTAGCTCAGATCTATCTGTCTGAATGCATACAGTAAATAAGGTTATGTGATTTTATTGTCAATTGACATTCTGCATTCATATATGAGCTGACGCATGACAAAATCTACAATAAGACCAGTGTGACCAGCAGAGACTCAAATCAACCTGGGCACCCTTCCACTATGACAAGACCTTTTGTTATGTCTCTTTGCATAGATATTAGCCTATAGTAGGTACTTGCGATCAGCGAAGACTCTGATCAGACTGTGCAAATGCACTGGCTGATCTGAGTCTTCGCTGGTTGCTCAAGACCTCTTGTATATGTTGCCATGCACTGGCTCGTATATTAATAATAAAAATAATAATAATCAACCTTATTTATACAGGGTAACACATTTAGTAAACTAGTACTTATCTTCCATGTGGACTTGTTTTCCTGGGTAGGAACCAGTACTAAGCAATGTGGATAAAGTCTCTTGCTAAACGAAACAACACTTGGCGCTTGCAGGGATCGAACCAGCTACCTCTTGATCTGATGCTTTACCACTGCACAGTCTGCACTACAGCACACCAGCCTTAGATGTGGATTTACAAAAAAGTTTATAGGTCATATGAAAACATGTTTTAATAGGCTTACACATGAGAAAACGGCCCTTATCACATACTTGTTTCTATATTAACATGCATAACCACAATGTTGCATATGCGACAACAGCGGAACATACCAAAGGTTATGGACACTGCCCCTGATAACCAGTTTTTGCCCGCCCAGGCTGATAACTGGAAGTAATGTATTTTTACATTAAGAGAGGTTATTGTGTACGGTTAATATACATCTAGACTGTGTCACAACCTTTAAACGTAAAATCGATTTACATACTTTAAAAATCATAAATGACACCGTCACTGCTGACAACTGCGTCATCACTAACAACTACGTCATCACATGATGTAAACATTCCAGCGTAATCTATCAAATTGATTGATTGTGTTGGAGTTTAACGACACGTCAACCTTTGTGTGTCCTTTTGTCGGTTCAAAGAGAAAGGGAGTCAAGAGACAGAAGAAACAGTAGAGATGAAAATGAGGGACACGGGAGACAGAGGAAAATGTATGGAAGTGTAGAAACAGAAGAAACACAACCTTCCCCTGCTACCTTTAGCTACTGCAGATGTGAGCCAATATCAGTTGGACTCCCCAGTGTCGCAAGATAGACAGCATCATTGCCTAGCCCAACGACCCCCGAAATGAACGCTCAACAACAAGAGCCAGTTGAACGGATGTTAGAATTACAGTCAGAATGTTAGATCCAGACAATTCACAGGTACTTGTTTCATACAAAATGAACCCCCACCCTAGTATCAGTTTGTATGAAACGAGTGCCTGTGAAAAAGCATGGTCGAAGAGAGAGAAAGACTTTTTAGAGAGGCTTCAATTGAGAAAACACAAATTTGTTGAAGACATGAAAAATGTAAACACTGAAAGAGACACGACCGGGGATGTCAAACATTTTCAAAGTTGCGGGCAATACCAAAGTCCCATTTTGTGACCTTGGTTATGGGTTAAACACAATACCGAATTTACATAAAGCAACATTTTGACAGATCTATAAATATGTAAATATGGTGATCCACCGTTAAAATATAGAAAAGAGATGTGATAAACAGATTATTATTATTATAACATGGGGTTTTGTTTATTGCCCGCAGTATCAACCTCGACCATTATCAGCCCTCTAGCTAAAGCTCTCAGGCTGATAATGGCGTCTCGGGTTGATACTGCAGGTGATAACCGAAACCCCGTGTGATAATCTCTAATTAGCATTTTTTGATTTTGTTCTTCAAAGGCACTTGCACAGCTTCATAATAAGGCAAAAACACTGACTCCATGCATGAAGCTGCCTCTGGTCTCCACTACATGTCTGAGCAGTGAAGACCAGAGTCTTTGCTGCTCACCTTTGCTATAAATAACCTTTTCTCTTGAGCTATCTCAAATGAAGAAAACTTCCTCTGTAACTCTGGAATAACTTTATTACAGGAATTACTACGCCTTTTTGGTGTCCCATACATTGTGAGTCCTACTGAAGCTGAGGCCCAGTGTGCCCAGCTAGACATTCTCAAGTTGACACAGGGAACCATTACAGACGACAGTGATGTCTGGTTATTTGGGGGAACCAATGTCTATAGGAACTTCTTCAACCAACAGAAACATGTTGAATATTACAGGTATACATGTGCATGTGTAGTCTCACTCTATACTTTATTTTTAATCCAAAATGATTGGCTTAAACTGGGGATACAGTACACCTGGTATGTTTTACTAGTACACCATTTTTTGCAGGGGAGGCAACTTTCAGGACTTCCTGTAAGTAAGCCCCTCTGAAATAGGGATCTGCTCTTAAAGGAAAGATTTTGCTTCTGTTTCTTTTCTTATTTTATCAGAGGTGCTCAGCTGCCTGCCAAGGCAATGCGGTGCCAGTCCGCCCGTCCATGCTTATAAACCCTATTGGTTTCATTGGGCAGCAGGGCTTGGAATGTCCTGTCATCTCACTGTCGGGTAAAAGTCCCACAAAATTGGAAGCAACATCTTCAAAATGACCTTTACAGTGTTGATGGGGACATTAAACTTAAATCAAACTAACAAGCAAAGCTTAGCTGATAGGAAAATGCGCAGTAAATCCCAAATACATCTAAACTGGTAGAAAAAGTGCCAGGTATATTTGTTCTCTTCCTCTCAGTTTGAACTAAATGTTGACTGCACCTCAGTGTTGAAATTCCTTGTACTTTTGCTGTAATACTCTCTAGAAAAACTTCAAAATGCTCAATTCAGATATCAGCAGATGAAATTTTAAAACTTTCCTTCAAGACTTACTTGAAAAAGAGATATTGACATTTCATTAAACAGTCTGAATGAAATTTCAAGTCCTGTTTCCAAGAAAAAAAATGTAATGAAAATGATGTTGATATCAAATTTCATTCAGATTTTGTTCATTTGAATGTTAAGTCAGTTTTGAACAATTTGAAATTTATACGCCTGTTTTACAGCCAAAAAGTATAATACTTGTCATCTACTGATGTTGGTGGTTGCATATTAAATGTCACCTGCACTGTTCCATTCACAGATATGACAGCCTATATTCCCAGTTAGGACTGACCCGAGAGAAACTGATCAACCTTGCATTACTTTGTGGCTCAGACTACACCGAGGGCATACAGGGTGTAGGGCCAGTCACAGCTATGGAGATACTGGCAGAGTTTCCAGGAGAGGGGCTGGAAGGTCTACTGGCTTTAAAGTGAGTATCATTAAAGTGATGTACAATACATGTACCATAATTACTAAGAATATTAACCCATTGTATGTGGGAAAACCCTAAACGGGTACCTTGGCAAACAGTGCAGGCCCAGATCAGACACCGCAGAACGCAGCGTCTGATCTGGGCCTGCACTATTTGCTAACAGAAGTTTCCATCAAAAATAGAATAAAAATGACAAAAAAATAGGCCGGACACCTCTAATATGACAAATGGACTTGTCCAACATAAAGAGTTAGGGTTAAAAGATCTTTTCATGGTATTACAACTCCAAATTTGCAGTTTTACACATAATCAACAAAACTGTTCTGGTTGTGAGAAAATGAAAATAAGAGTTAATAACTAATGTGCACGAATTAATTTCATGACCAGTCTCAGGCAAAGGTATTTAGCCAAATTTATTTGGGTAAAAATCAGCAAACTGAATCCTACATAGCGGATCTTACATGAGTGTTCATGTAAAATATAGTTCGAACAAATTGACCTGAGACTGGTGAACTCTATTAACATAATTTCACACCCGACTGAATGCATATATTTATCTTCGCCACCTCCCGAAAATGGCGATATTGTTATTCATTACAGAGGTCGGTAAATGGGTCGCACTTCACAGGATGCCGAAAATTCACGAGAAGTTGACGAAAGCCGACGTATCAGGCGATAATATTGACTAATTTATTCCATGCTTAAAGATCAGTCTCATGTCAAATTGTTCGAACTATAATAATACATGAACACAAACGCAAGATTCTATTTATCATATGACATTTAAATGCGTTTTATTCACGCTTTTTGTACAAATATGTCAGTATTCCGCTTTTTGTAAATGCAACATCATTAAGGGTGTCTTACATGTAGCGTTACAGGGCTTATCTAAATAATTTGAATATTTAATCCACTAGTGGATTATCGAATTTATTACATGGCATTATTACATTCTCAGATGCAACGTCATATGATAATGAAGGATATTTACATACGCTTAGATGCTTGCTAATCTCTCACAAAGGAAACAACCAACTCTGTTGCCTGTAGTGACTATGTGACTTGCTGGCTTAAATACACCCACAACAAATGGTGGTAACATTTCATACTTAACCGGCACCATGCTAAACCCAGATGTACCCTTTTTTGAAAGCTGATCAGGATCTATACTGTTTTCACTTATGCTTCTGAATCCATGGTAAAAATTGAAATCATGCAACACAGCTGGCTGAATATGGGGGAGGAGTGTAGTAAATGGTATGTTTAAGTATGTTTAAGAAGCTGTACAGTAAAATTCCTATAATAAGACCACCTTTGGGACTGTTCAAAAGTGGTCTTTAAGACCACCACCACTTCTGAACAGTCCCAAAGGTGGTCTCTTTCTAGAAGACACTGAGTGCAGTAAACACCTAGAAAGAATGACTGAAACCTTTTAAATATGCTTTTAAAAGGAGAATTAGTTGTAATTTTAGGGGGTCTTAATAGCGGAATTTCACTGTATTTTGCTCTTTTGGTTGAAGCTTTGCCTAACAGAACAATATTGCACTCCAGATGCTGCAGAGATGATTTTTAGGCAATTGAAATAGATGAGAACATACAAATGTTTTAAAACCTCATGGTGTGTGAGTTTGATACTTTTATTTGATGCAATTATCAAGGATAATAGGTGAATATTCAAACAAATTTTCAGACTTGCAGTTGAAAATTTCACCAACCTTTTCTGTGTTATGTAAAACTAAATGCTCATGCTTCTGAGATTTCAAATTTCACTGCACATGTAGCATTAGTGGCCATGCACTGTTAGTGGAACTCTGTAAATTCATTATTATATTTGCAGGTTGTGGTGGGAATCAGCTCAGAAACAATATGTCAAGCCCAAGGAAAGCAAACTGAAGGCTAAAATTAGAGAACTAGACCTACACCCAGGTAGTCCTTAAATTTAGAGAGTGATGAAAAGGAAAAATAAACATTTCAATATTATATTTTCAGAGTAAAACCTTAATTTAGTACTTTTACTTTAAGGAATGCAGTATTCTTCATACCTCCATGAACACATAAATAAAGTCACAAGGCATACATGTATATGTCTTTCAGCTTAATTAAGCTTTTAAGCAATAATTGTGTAACACCATAAGAGATGAAATATGAATAAACAAAATCTGAACTGTTTTTAGCTCACCTGTCACGTAGTGACAAGGTGAGCTTTTGTGATCACTTTTCGTCTGTTGTCCGTCGTCCGTGCGTCCATGCGTCCGTAAACTTTTTCTTCAAACGACATCTTCTCCTAAACCACTGATTGGATTTCGACCAAACTTCACAGGAATGATCCTTAGGTAGTCCCCTTTCAAAGTTGTTCAAATGGTTCCGGTCAGTTGCACATCAAGGTCACAGGAGCCAAAAATAGATTTTTTTTAATGAAAACTTAAAAAAATCTTCTCCTCTGAAACCGCAAGGCCCAGGTCTTCGATATTTGGTGTGAAGCTTCATCTAGTGGACTTCTACCAAGATTGTTCAAATTATAGCCTTGGGGCCAAAAATGCCCCCGCACCGGGGCCCACCAGTTTTACATAGACTTATATGGGGAAAATCTTTAAAAATCTTCTTGTCTGAAACCAGAAGGCCCAGGTCTTTGATATTTGGTATGAAACTTCATCTAGTGGACCTCTACCGAGATTGTACAAAATATAGTCCTGGGTCCAAAAATGCCCCTGCGCTCGGGCCTACTGGTTTCACATAGGCATATATAGTGAAAACCTTTAAAAATCTTCTTGTCTGAAACCAGAAGGCCCAGGTCTTTGATATTTGGCACGAATCTTCATCTAGTGGACCTCTACCAAGATTGTTCAAAATATAGTCATGGGGCCAAAAATGTCCCCTGCCGGGGCCCACTGGTTTCACTTAGGCATATATAGGGAAAATCTTTAAAAATCTTCTTGTCTGAAACCAGAAGGATCAGATCTTTGATATCTCGCATGAAACTTCATCTAGTGGACCTCTACCAAGATTGTTCAAAATATAGTCATGAGGCCAAAAATGCCCCCGCCGGGGCCAACTGGTTTCACATAGGCGTATACAGGGAAAACCTTTAAAAATCTTCTTGTCAGAAACCAGAAGGCCCACGTCTTTGATATTTGGTATGAAGCTTCATCTAATGGACCTCTACCAAGATTGTTCAAATAATAGCCTTGGGGCCAAAATTGCCCCCACACCAGAGCCCACTAGTTGTACATGGGCTTATATGGGAAGAACCTTTAAAAATCTTCTTGTCTGAAACCAGAAGGTCCAGGTCTTTGATATTTGGAGTGAAGCTTCATCTTGTGGACCTCTACTGAGATTATTCAAATTATACCCCAGGCGCCAAAAATGTCCCCTTGCCAGGGCCCACTGGTCTTACATAGGCTTATATACAGTAGACCTTTAAAAATCTTCTTTTCTTGGACCGGAAGGTCCAGGTATTTGATATGTGGTATGAAGCTTCATCCAGTGGACCGCTACCAAGTTTGTTCAAATTATAGCCCTTTGGCAAAGAATGTACTAGAGACACTGATTCTCACGTGAGCGATTCAGGGCCCTCTGGGCCCTCTTGTTTATGTTTATCAAATTATGAAAGACATTGTGACATAAGCGGACTGGAGTAAAATCATGCAAAATCATGCAACATCTTTCAGAGCACAAGATCCTTGTCGAATCCCAACATGGATTTAGAAGCGGTAGGTCATGTGAGACCCAGCTTGTCCAGTTCATCCACGACCTACAGGAAAACCTGGACGGGGCCCATAATAGGGGTCACAAACAAACAGACCTAATTATTATGGACTTCGCTAAGGCTTTCGATAAAGTCCCCCACAGAAGACTTCTGTATAAACTGGAGTACTATGGTATCCGAAATGATACCCTCCAGTGGATTTCTGCTTGGCTATCCGGACGAACACAAAGAGTCGTACTTGACGGTGTTTGCTCTGACCCCGCCCCGGTGCTGCCTGGTGTCCCACAAGGTTCCGTGCTGGGACCGGTGTTGTTTTTGATTTTTGTTAACGACCTGCCGGACAACATCAGCTCTGCAGTCCGCCTTTTCGCTGACGATTGTGTACTGTATAGAAATATAGGAGGGTCTGATGACCTACAGATGCTTCAAGATGACTTGGAAAAGTTGGCTACCTGGGAAGAGGCATGGCTCGTGAGGTTTAATGTCGCCAAGTGTCACTCTATGAGAGTGACAGGGCACCCTCCACATGGACGGGTGGTCCATGGTTATGCATTGCATAACCAGGTTTTGGAGAACGTTTCTTCTGCTGGATGCTTAGGAGTTCAGATCACTGATGACCTCGAGTGGGGTCGGCGCGTTGGTGAGATAACTGGTGGGGCTGCTGGGACACTCGGTTTCCTTCGTGGAGGTTTGGCCTTCGCGCCGGGGGAGACCGAGGATGCTGCCTACAAAACCTTAGTCTGCCCCAGGCTTGGGTGTGGGGCTCCGGTTTGGGTGCCCTATCGTCAAAAGGAGACTGATAGAGTAGAAAAAGTTCAGAGGACTGCTGCTCGCTGGACCTGCAGACGTTGGCGCAGCCAAAGCCACGTTGGAGAGATGCTTGAGGGGCTCCAGTGGCCGACTCTGCGGGAAAGGCGAGAGCAGGCTTCGCTGACTCTATTCTATGGAATCCACAATGGTTTAGCCATTATGGATGAGAGTGGGTGCCTGTCTGAGGCTGGTGGAGGATGTGGGGGAACCGGGTCCCGTCCCTTTCGGTGTCGCCGTCCTGGTGCTTGTGCGGATGGTTTTGGGAGTTCTTTTTTCCCCAGGACAATTGCAACTTGGAATGGCCTTACAATCGAAGCTGTCTCTTCTGAGACAGTTGATGGGTTTAAGGCCAAAATATAATATCCTAGGGTTGGGCAGGGGATAGGCATGGATTCCTTCCCCTGATGGCTTCTTGTAAATAGTTTTAATCTGCTGGTGGCTGTGTCACAAAGCTCTTTTTGGGGGTGGGGATTGAAAACATTTGTGCCACACCCCAAACCTGTTATCATGGTCAGAATTGACCGAAAACAGTATCGGGAGAAAGAAAGAAAGAAAGAGTATGCATGCCTCCCTTTTGGGTTCATTTAAGAAATGAGTGTAATTTATGTAACGTTCATTGAAGTATGACTTACATTCGGTCAGGAGCAAAGTAAGTGAACCCTGAAGAGGTGCACTTAATGAACCCCAAAGAGGTTCACTTAAACTTCGAACATGACCTGATGCTGTTCATAATTCAATGAATGTTAAAAATTTACCTTTATTACTTATATTACATTGTTTCCCATCTATCATATGCCAAAAAAGTTTGTTTGAGGGCTGAAATGAAAGAAAACAATGGCATGCCATTTTCCTGTTGACAGCAGAACAGTGCCCTTGGCTCCATAATGTCGCCATTGTCCAGTCATATTGTAGAGAACCATTGTTTATTTCGACATCACAGACTTTGCGTGAGTCAGTGTATTCACTGAAGTATGAACAACATTGCTTCCCAGTAGTTAAGCATTGGGGTTTTCTGTAAATGCACTGAGAATGTAAATACGAGGGTAGGCTGAAAAGTTCTGAGTCTGACCAAGAAGCAGGCATCGAAGAGACATGAAATTTTGTATTCATTAAATCCAAACATTTATTACTTGATTCGACTCAAATGAGTTCAAGTTTACCTGCAATAACGTAGAAATTCTAGACTTTGAAAATTGATACTTGCACGTTTTTGAGAAAATGGACAAAATCTGGCATTGTTGTGTCATCAAGTACCTCCATAAAAAGGGTTAGCTCCTAAGGACATTCATGCCAATATGGTTGCTACATTAGGGGATGATGCTCCTTCGTATGCAACCGTGAAAAGGTGGGCAGCAAATTTTAAGATGGGCAAGGACAGCCTTGAAGATGATGACCGGTGTGGACAACCCACAACGGCAACGTTAGCTAAAACTGTTGGCATCTCCCGTGAAGGTGTAGAGAACATTCTACACAGTGAATTAGGAATGTTGAAGGTTTCCGCCAGATGGGTGCCACGGCTCTTGACGGCTGACCAAAAGTTGACCATACTGAACCTGTCACAAGCCAACTCAAAATGAATTCTGTTCCTTGGTTAACATGCACATACACAATTGTTAAGTCAAAAATTCATTATGCTTTGAAATTTAATGCAGTGAAGGTCTTTGAGCAGCAAAAAAAGGAAATTATACTTATTATGTGCATAAGGATGGGCAGACATGCATGTTTGTTTTTTACATCCCACCAACAGCTGAGGTGATATGGAGATGGGACGTCCGTTTAAAGATTCATCCAAAAGTCTGGAGAAGCCCGGGATCGAACCCACGACCCCTGGTTTATGAGGCGAGTAGCTTAATTACTACACCAAAAAAAGAAATTTAGGTGGACAGATGGGACATGCCTTTTTAATTGTTGAATCCTTTCTTATGCAGTGTTTAATGCTAATCCCTTCAAATGCTACATAAATTTCTAGAGCAGACGACAGTGATTTTTTTTTAATGCTTTTAGCTCACCTGAGCACGAAGTGCTCATGGTGAGCTATTGTGATCACCCTGTGTCCGTCGTACATCTGTCCTGCATCATACACCGTCTGTCATCAACATTTATCTTGTGCTTTTGTTGTCGCGCCTGCTATTAGCATGGTGCGATACAGGCGTCCTGTTTTCCGTTCGTTCGTCCGTCCGTCCCATGTGACCACCCTAGCGTTCACCCTAATGGTCAAGTTTATTTCTCAAGAACTATAAGAGCGTCATTAATGATATTTGGTACAAACTTGTATCTGTGGATGGCAACTTAAATGCAAGCATCCATATTTGACTTTGACCTACATTTCATGGTTCACTGACTTAGTAAAATATTGCGACCACCCTAGCCTTCACCATAATGGTAAAGTTTATTTCTCAAGAACTATAAGAGCTTTATTAATGATACTTGGTACAAACTTGTATCTGGGGATGGTAACTTAAATGCAAGCATCCATATTTGACCTTGACCTATATTTATATTTCATGGTTCACTGACTTCGTAAAATATTGCGACCACCCTAGCGTTTACCCTAATGGTCAAGTTTATTTCTCAAGAACTATAAGAGCTTCATCAATGAATTTGGTACATACTTGAATCTGGGGACGGCAACATAAATGCAAGCATCCATATTTGACCTTGACCTAAATTACATGGTTCACTGACTTTGTAAAATATTGCGACCACCCTAGCATTCACCCTAATGGTTAAGTTCATTTCTCAAGAATTATTAGAGCTTCATTATTGATACTTAGTTCAAGCTTGCATTTAAGAATAGAAACTTTTATGCAAGCATCTATGTTTGACCTTGACCTAAATATCATGGTTGGGTGACTTTGCAGCGCCACAGGCGTGACATAGCCTTTGGTGGAATTCTTGTTTGTTTGTATTGGGTTTTTGTGGTCCAGTCAACACTATTTAGGTCATTTTTGAGCCAGTCAGTTTACTTATCCACACTTTTTCTGGGCAAGCTTATACGTAAGAGGTTAACCAGTACAGTGCACATTCTTTTGCCAGAAACTGACAACTGCCCTTCTTGATTCAGCAGACAGTTACCTTGTGCATTCTCTAGAGACAGCAGTTTTAATCCATTCTTTATGAAACTTAACAGAATGGTTGTCTGGATAATATCTTGGTCAGGTTCAAAGGTGGGTCATGTCTGATCAAAAACTGGGTCTCTAGCTCAGATTTCATTAAAATCTTGTTTGCACCCTAGAGGCTACAGTTTTGCTTCAATCTTCATGCAACTTACCTGAATGTTTGACTTGATGATATCTCATTCAAGTTCGAATATGTGTCATGTCAGATCAAAAACTAGGTGACTAGGTCAAATTCTGTTAAAACTTGTGTGCAGCCTAGTTTTGCTCCAATCTTCATGAACTTTACCTGAATGCTTGAGTTGATGATACCTAGGTCAAGTTTGAATATGTATCATGTTGGATCAATAACTAGGTCACTCGGTAAAATTTTGTTGAAAACTTGCAGCCTAGAGAACACAGTTTTGCTTTAATCTTCATGAAACTTTGCCAGAATTTTTGACTTGATGATATTTCAATCAAGTTTAAATATGAGTCATATCAGATCAAAAGCTAGGTCACTAGGCCAGATTTCGTTAAAATCTTGTGTGCAACTTAAACTAGTAAGAAAAAGTCACTCAGGAAAGGCCACAATCCAAGAACACAGCCGTCTCAAGTCACCTATAGAAAGTGACACGGAGGCACACACAAAAACAGATGAAACATGAATCAACTGCACAAAGCCAAATAACAGTTAAGACACTGCAAAAGAATGACCGCCTTGGTATGGTCAGTAGTAAAACAACTGGGGAGCTTCAACTTCAGAGTTTATGAAATTTCAACCCTCACCCTCAGTTCCAGTACAGTATCAAGCATAATAACAATAACAAATTGATCAGCAGGGAGGCGTTTTATCTCAACAGTGAGTCATGATAAAAAACATGGTAAAATGGTTATGTATAGATTAATATTATCATGAATCAGGGTTGAGGACTTGACAACAATCCGACGTCAGAGCAGAAGAAAACCACCAGTTAGATCACGGTTCAGCTTCAGTCTCCACGAAACTGCACCTTACTGTTTGTTTTGATGATATTTCGATCAAGCTTGACGGATCAAAAACTAGGTCACTAATTTCATTAACACCTTGTGTGCAACCTAAAAACCACAGTCTTGCTTCAATTTTCATGCAACTGGAAAAGAATGTTTGTCTTGATGATATCTTGATTGAGTTTGAATAAGGGTCATGTCAAATCAAAAACTAGGTTACTTATACTATGTCAATTTCTTTAAAACCTGGTACACCATATAAAGGCCTCAGTTTTACTTCAGTCATCATGAAACTTTCCGTTTTGAATATGAGTCATATGGGGATCAAAAACTAGGTCACTAGGTCATATGTCTTTAAAACTTTGTTCACACTCTAGAGGCTACAGATTTGCTTCAATCTTCATGAAACTCTACCAGACTTTTTTACTTGATGATACTGCTATCAAGTAGGAAAATGGGTCATATAAGATCAATAACTAGGACACATTTTTTTAAAATCTTGTTCACACTCTAGAGGCTACAGTTTTGCTTCAATCTTCTTGAAACTTAGGTAGAGATTTTGACGTGATGATACGTCAGTCAAGTTGGAATATGGGTCATATCAGATTAGTAACTAGGTCACTAGATCAAATTTCTTTATAACCGTGTTCACCATCTAGAAGCCACAGTTTTTCTTCCATCTTTATGAAGCTTTACCACTTTGTCTTGATGATATCTTCAGCAAGTTTGAATATGAGTTATGCAGAATCAAAGACTATGTCACTAGGTCAAATTTCTTTAAAACTTTGTTCACCCTATAGAGGCCACATTTTTGCCTTAATTTTCTTGAAACTTTCACAGAATTATCATGGCCAAGTTTTAATATGGGTCATATCAGGTCAAAATCTTGGTTAAGAGGTCAGGTGGCTACTGGTTCACCCTCTAGAGGCCACAGTTTTGCTGTATTCTTGAAACTACATCGGAATGTTTGTCTTGATGACATGTTGGTCAAGGTTTAAAATGTGTTACTGCAGGTTAAAAACTAGGTCAGTAGGTCAGATTTCTTAAAAAACATTGTTCCCCCTCTAGAGGCCTCAGTTTTGCTTCAATTTTCATGAAACTAGACTAGAATGTTTGTCTTGGAAATACCTCATTCTAGTTTAATATGGGTCATATTGGATCAAAACTAGATCACTAGGGCAAAACTGCTTAAAAACATTGTTCTCACTCTAGAGGCTATGGATTTGCTTCAATCTTCACACAACTTTTTCACTCTCTAGAGAGGCTACATTTTTTACACTTGTCCTTTAATCATAAGAATGTCTTGAGAAGACCAATTTTAAGTTAAAATATGGGTTTAGTTGGAATATTGGTCATACTGGGTCAAAAATTAGGTTACCAGGTCTAAGTTTTGTTTAAATCTATTTGTGCATTTTAGAAGACACAAACACTCAAGTGAGCGATTAAAGGGCCATCATGGCCCTCTTGACCGGCCCTGATAGCTCTGTAGAGTGTCCGCTCCGGGGAAGGCAGGTCACAGGTTCGATCCTGGGCTGCGACATACCAAAGTCATTAAAAATGGTTCTAGCTGCTCCTCCCTTGGCACTCAGATTTACAGGGTAGAGCTAGGACTGGTAGACCCAGTGTCAGGATAATGTGACTGGGTGTGGTATCATGTAATGTGTCTGGGACATGATACTTCAGTGAGGCAGCACTATAAAAGTGAACATTGTGCTCCCTGTCACAACCAGACACCGTTGTGATATGACTGAAAAATTGTTGAAAGTGACGTTAAACCCGAATTCACACACACACACCACACACACACACACACACACACACACACACACACACATACACACACACACACACACACACACACATGGCCCTCTTGTTTATTGTAATCAAGGTTTGACATTACATGTGAATTGTATGCTGTAATGTCAAGCCTTATTTTCTTTGCAAGTTGATTTCCTACAGATGGAGTATCATATGTAGTTGGACTGACAGGGCTGTGCAAACAGTTTAGAGCCAGTTGAGATGTTGCAAAACAGGGTGTCTAATCAGGGTCTACACTGTTTGCCACTCATGCAGTTAATTTAGACACAACAAGGGGAAATAAATTGTGCTTGTTAAAATTTTAGAACAAGTCGGATAAGAAGTGGGTGTAGATGTCTAAATACTAGGGGTAAATATGGTAAAGTTTGTCAGCTGTATCCATTTCCTTAAGGAGAATGGGAACACCTGGCACTTTTTATGGCCATTTTTCAAAGGGAGACAGTTTTCAGGACTTCCTGTTTGCTTTTCTATAAGCCATGTTCCACTGAAAAAGGGGTCCATTCTTAAAGGAAAGAATTTGCTCCTCAGGAGCAAATTCTTTCCTTTAAGAGTTGACCCCTATTGACATGGGAGACAAAAATTCTGTTGCAGGAGTTGCCTCCCCCTGAAGGTATTTCCATTCCCCTTAAGTGTTGCCTTAAATTTACAGGATTTCCAAGCATGCAGGTGGTAGAGGCATATATGTCACCAGCAGTTGACGACTCTGCAGAGCCATTTTCTTGGGGTAATCCTGATGTAGATGGATTGAAGCAATATCCTTTTCTTATGTATATACCCATATTACAGGCTTCTGTGGCCTAGTGGGTAAGAGTGCTGTATCCTAACCATTGGGTCTCTCACAACTGTGGGTTTGAGTCTTGCTCGGCCCTTGGTCCTATGCAGGACGCCAAGTTCTGCAATGGAAGGTCATGTTCTTTTTTTTCTGGGTACACCAGTTTATGCCCACTCCTAATTAATGATCAGCGTGAAAATAGGTGAAATAATCATGTTAGTAGATGATTCACTTGTCATGTAATGCCTTATTTTCTCTGAAAAATAAGAAAAAAAAGTACTTTGAAAATGCTGTCTACTAGTCATGACTCACAGGTGAAGGCTTAGTTTGGTGCACACCGTATATCCCAAAACATAATACTATTTGATATAAACATTCTGAGAATTACCTAGAAAATACAGGAATGGGCAATATAATTATGATGCCTGAAAACTAGTACCAAATGAAAAAGAAAATTAGTGGGTTCAAATCAGAGCAAACAGGAATGTTTATTCATCCCTGATAATGTTTCCTTTACGGTTGCGAAGATAAAAAGTTGCTTCCATTGCTGTCAGAGGTAATTAACTGTAATTTGGAAAAAAAGTACTTAGTAAAAAGAAAATGTAAAGGAAAGACTACATGAGGGATGAAATCCTGTATTGAAGCCATGTGAAGAGAAAATATGTCTTCAGACATATATGCCAAACAAACAGTCTGCACATATGCACAGTCGATTCAGAGTCTACTATGCACTATGTTGATGCCTATGAGACCAAATATGTTCTAGAAAGGGTTATCCTTTGGAATCAAGTCATACACCACAGAACAGGAAAATATGAAGTTTACATGTTTTCTGGGCCAGACTAGCTAGTTTCGGCCAATTAGGCCTCATCAGTGACCCTCAAATATTTTCAAAATTCATCAATGGAATCAATGATCCCAAAGGACAAGAAAATATAAACTACAGTATGATGTAGGGCAGGGAGACAAATAAGGCAGACATGCAGACAAATAAGGTTGTGTTCTATGTAGGTATGTAGGATGGTTTGTGTTCTCACTAGTTCACATGACTGAAAACACATTTTGAATGAACATAGTCCAGCTAAGGGGAATGGGAGCACCGGGCAGAATTTCCCGCCATTTTTCAAAGGGAGACAACTTTCAGGACTTCCTGTATGCTTTTCTATAAGCCCTGTCCCACTGAAAAAGGGGTCTTCTCTTAATGGAAAGAATTTGCTCCTTTGGAGCAAATTCTTTCCTTTAAGAGTTGACCCCTATTGACATGGGTGACAAAAATACTTTTCAAAGCATTGCCTGTCCTGAAGGTGTATCCATTCCCCTTAAGCTAGTTCATTAGAGAAAAGCGTCATTACCACATGGGAAACAACCAAAGGCTCTGGTGAGCTGGCACTTACTTGCAGACTCAACAGAGCCTTTGCTGCATTCAGGCATGTAGAATGTCGAAAAGACCTAAACTTTACCACTGTCTGGGCTAATTCAGCAGAAGATACATTGTTGGTATTTTTCTTATTTTCTCCTGAAAACAGGATTTGACGTCTCTTGCAAATTGTCTCCATAGGAGTCAATTTGTATGAAATGTGGAATCTTTTTTCCTGTTGGTTATTATACCCCCGCAAACGAAGTTTGAAGGGGGTATATAGGAGTCAGCTTGTCGTCTGTCGTCGTCGGTCCGTTACAAAAAACTTTAACATTGCTAATAACTTCCTTATTCTTTGACCGATTTCCTTAATATTCACACACCACACACCTTGCCACTAGTACTTAAGATTGATATACACAAACCTGACCTTCACCTCTACGTTGACCTTCCTCAAGGTCAAATACTTGTAAAAATTTGTCGTCGTCGTCGGTCCGTTACAAAAAACTTTAACATTGCTCATAACTTCCTTATTCTTTGACCGATTTCTTTAATATTCACACACCACACACCTTGCCACTAGTACTTAAGATTGATATACACAAACCTGACCTTGACCTTTACGTTGACCTTCCTCAAGGTCAAATACTTGTAAAAATTTGTCTGACAACGCATGCGGGGGTATAATTGGCGCCCGTTAGGCGGCAGCTCTAGTTTTCCTCAGAAAACAGGTTTGTTTTTGTTTGATTTGAGGTTTAACGTCCCCGTCGACACTGTAAAGGTCATTTTGGAGACGTTGCTTCCAATTTTGTGGGACTTTTACCCGACGAGATGAAATGACATCTCAAGCCCTGTTGCCCAATGAAACCAATAGGGTTTATTAGCATGGTCCGCCTCTAACCGCGGTTCCTGGACAGGCTTAGATCCTCTAAGCGGTTTACCAGTACTAGTGTGCGGGCCAGATTCAGCTCTGCGTGGAAGCATCATGCAGCCCATATATTTCTTCAAGCCCCTATGGGCGAAAAAAAAACAAAAAAAAAAAACAAAAAAAAACAGATGTTTGTCATTTCATGCATGTTTTCCCCATAGGAGACAGTTTGCATGAAATGTTAAATCCTTTTTTCTAGGAAGAGCAAGAAAATATTTCAAAATATTGCCTGTTGAAAAAATGCCCAGCGTGCAAAGCATTAAGGTAGCTTTATTGCCGTGTTATTTAGCTGTGCACATGCATTTGAAGACAGTTAGTTGGAGAATGCTCGGGGGTGTCAGCTCAGTTACATGTATGTGGTTGTGTAGTGTTTGTTTGATTAGGGGTTTAATCTCCCTGTCAACACTATTTAGGTCATTTTGGAGAAGTTGCTTCCAATTTTGTGTGACTTTTACCCGACAGGGATGACATTTCAAGCCCTGCCGCCCAATGAAACCAAAAGGATTTATATGCATGGACCGTCCAACATGCACCACTTTGCCTGGGCAGGCTTAGACCTTCTAAGCGGTTTACCAGTACTCATGCAAGCTGTTGGTTTCTTCTCTGTGTGGAAGCATTGTGAAGCCCAATCTATTTCTCCAAGCCCCAATGGGTGGGGGCCCAGCTGTGTAGTGTGGTATTGCTAATAGTATGATATTATTAATTCGCTATTGATCAGCAATAATTAATTGAGCCCAGCTGTTAAGAGCTAATGAATTTATTTTGCTCCTCTGTGGCCTAAGTGGTAAGAGAGGTAACTTTTTATCATTAGGTCTCTCATGGCTGACGTTAGAGCATCCCCCAGGCCACATGTGACAAGCCAGGTTCTGCAATGGAAGGTCACGTGGTTGTTTTCTTGCTCCAGTTCTCACCCACCTCTGATTAATGATCAGCTCAAAATAAGTGAAATAATCTTGAAAGGGCCATAAAACCAAGAAAAAAATGAATTTGTTAGCCAACATATTGTTAAAACTCTTTTCAGCCAGTATGGCAAATACAAATATTTGTTGAAAAAAAGAATAGATTTTGCATTGGAAAAACTACTTTTTTTCAGCTAAAATACCATTGTTTAGACATTGTTATTTAGAGTTTCCCCACTAATGAGTTTGTGAAGAAAATAATTTCTGAATATCTGGATCCTGAATTTTACTGTTTCATGATGCTTCACAATTGTATATATGACACCTTAATAATCTCACTTATATTGGCGTAAAGCTTGGTTGGTCCAGTGAAAAAGCAGATGAGCATCTACAGCCTGTATTGAAACGTCTTCAGGACAGACAGGTAAATATCACCTTTAACAGAGACAAAATATGTTCTGCTGATGTCAAACATCTAATAATAATGGTTTGACAGTTGAAAATTACAATTGTGTCAAGCTGTCATAAAATCAAATTCTAGATGGTGACCTTTGTACACGGGTTTGACTATAACATTACTCATTTTTAGTAGCTTACATTAATAGACTGCAATCATACTATGTTTTTGATCTGTGAATACAATTTGGTCTGGATCAACTTGATGTTGATCAAGTTGATCCACGTTTGCTTGATTCAGATACACACTGGGTTAATCCTGATCAAGTTTATCCACATTTGATTTCTTCTGATCAAAGTGATCCACACTTGATTTAGTACTTCCAATCAACCTGATCCACATTTGGTTACTTCTGATCAAATTGACTATTATTTGATTACCCAATTTGAGTTGATTCACATTTGGTTACTCCTGATCAAGTTGATCCACATTTGATTGATTCAGTGCAAGTTAATTTACATTTGGTTACTCCCGATCAAATTTATCCACATTTGGTTGATTCAGGTCAAATTGTTTCACTTTTTAATGATCCAGATAAAGTTTATACACATTTTGTTAATCCCAGTCAAGTTGATTCATATTCGGTTACTCCTGATCAAGTTTGTTCACATTAGATTGATTTAGATCAACTTGATTCACATATAGTTATTTCAGATCAAGTTGATTCACATTTAGTTAATCCCAATCAAGTTGATACATATTTTATGATGCCCGATCAAGTTTATGCACATTTCTTTTGTGCCTGCTATTAGCATGTCATGATATAGGCATCCGGTTTTCCGTCCATTTGTTCTTCTGTTCATTTGTCGGTCCGTCTGTTTGTCAAGATGTCAACATTTGGGACCACCCCAGCGTCAAGTTTATTTCTCAAGAACTATAAGAGCTTCATCAATGATACTTGGTACAAACTTGTATCTGGGGATGACAACTTAAATGCAAGCATCCATATTTGACCTTGACCTGCATTTTATGGTTCACTGACTTTGTAAAATATTGCGACCACCCTAGCGTTCACCCTAATGGTCAAGTTTATTTCTCAAGAACTATAAGAGTTTCATTACTGATTCTTGGTACAAACTTGTATCTGGGGATGGCAACTGAAATGGAAGCATCCATATCTGACCTTCACCTACATTTTATGGTTCACTGACTTTGTAAAATATTGTAACCACCTTAGCATTCACCATAATGGTCAAGTTTATTTCTCAAGAACTATAAGAGCTTGGTACAAACTTGTATCTGGGGATGGCAACTGAAATGCAAGCATCCATATTTGATTTGACCTACATTTTAGGGTTCACTGACTTTGTAAAATATTGCGACCACCCTAGTATTCACCCAAATGGCCAAGTTAATTTTTCAAGAACTATAAGTGCTTCATTAATGATGCTTAGTACAAACTTGTATCTGGAGATGGAAACTTAAATGCAAGCATCCATATTTGACCTTGACCCACATTTTATGCTTCACTGACTTTGTAAAATATTGCATCCACCCTAGTGTTCACCCTAATGGTAAAGTTCATTTCTCAAGAATTAGTAGAGCTTCATTAATGATACAAGCTTGCATTTACGAATGGCAACTTTCATGCAAGCATCTGTGTTTGACCTTGGCCTAGATGTCATGGTTCAGTGATTTTGGGGCCCCACAGGCGCGACATAGCCTTAAGTAGAATTATTGGATTGATTCAGGTCAAGTTAATTCACATTTAAATGATCCAGATCAAGTTTATCCACAGTTAATCCCAATGAAGATGATTCACATTTGATTTCTCCTGATGAGGTTGATTCAGATCAAGTTGATTCACATTTGGTTACTCCCAAATGAAGTTTACCCACATTTAATTTTGTTTGTTTGATTAAAGATTTAACGTCCCTATCAACACTGTATAGGTCATTTTGGAGACGTTGCTTTCAATTTTGTGGGACATCTCAAGTCCTGTCGCCCAATGAAACCAATAAGGTTTATAAGCATGGATGGTTCGACTAGCACCGCTTTGCCTGGGCTGACTTAGATCCTCTAAGCGGTTTACCAGTACTCTTGTGCGGTCGGATTCAGCTCTGCGTGGAAGCGTCATGGAGCCCATCTATTTCTTCAAGCCCCAATGGGTGGGCCTATCCACATTTGGTTGTTTCAAGTCAAGTTGTCACACACTTAAGTGATCCAGTTGAAGTTTATCCACAATTTTTAAATCCCAATCAGATTGATTCACATTTGGTTACTCCTGATCAAGTTTATCCACATTTGGTTGATTCAGATAATGTTGATTCACATTTAAGTGATCCAGATCAAGTTTATTCACATTTATTTAATCCCAATCAAGTTGATTCACATTTGGTTACTGCCTATGAAGTTTTATCTAGTTGATTCACATTTATGAGAACCAGATCAAGTTTATCTACATTTAGTTAATCTCAATCAAGTTGATTCACATTTGGTTACGCCTGATCAAGTTAATCCACATTTGATTGATTCAAATCAAGTTAATCCACATTTGGTTGATTCGGGTCAAGTTGTTTCACATTTAAGTGATCCAGAGCAAGTTTATCCACATTTTGTTAATCACAATCAGGTTGCTTTATATTTGGTTGATTCTGACCCACTAAAACTCCAGTTGATCAACATTAAGGTACCCTGATCAAGCTGATTCATGTTTGGTTGATTCTGATCCATTTTTGATCACTTTCAATTAAGTTAATCCACATATGGTTACTTCCGATCTAGTTGATTCACATTTGGTTGATTCAGAGCAAGTTCATTCACATTTGGTTACTCTGGATCAAGTTTATTCACGTTTAGTTGATTCAGGTGAAGTTGATACACATTTAAGTAAACTAGATCAAGTTTATCCATATTGAGTTAATCCCAATCAAGTTGATTCACATTTGGCTCACTCCCCACATTTGATCGATTCAGATAAAGTTGATCATGAACAAGTTTATCCACATTTAATAGCGGATCCCGGCCCCAGCCCACCAGGGCTTGAAGAAATAGGTGGGCTGCATTGATGCTTCCACGCAGACATGAAACAGACCGCATAAGAGTACTGGTAAACCCCTTAGAGGATCTAAGCCTGCCCAGGCAAAGCGGTGCGAGGCGGACTGCCCATGCTTATAAACCCTATTGTTTTCATTGGGTGACAGGGCTTGAGGTGTCATTTCATCTCAAAGTCGGGTAAAAGTCCCACAAAATTCAAATTAATGTCTCCAAAATGACATATACAGTGTTGATTGAGACATTAAACCTCAGATCAGACAAACAATTAATAGTGAATCCAATCAAGTTGATTCGCATTTGATCACTGCCAATCAAGATTTGGTCACTGCCAATTAAGTTTATCCATTGGTTGATTCATGCAGAAGTTGATACACATTTAAGTAAACCAGATCAAGTTTAGCCACATTTAGTTAATCCCAGTCAAGTTGATTCACATTCGGTTACTGCTGATTAAGTTTATCGGCATTGGGTTGAGTCAGATAAAGTTGATTCACATTTATGTGGTCCAGATCAAGTTTATCCACATTTAGTCAATCCCAATCAAGTTGATTTATATTTCGTGATCCCGGATGAAGTTTATTCACATTTGATTGCTTCAGATAAAGTTGATTCACATTTAAGTGATCCCACATTTGGTTAATCCCAATTAAGTTGATTCATGTTGTGTTACTACTAATTTAGTTTATCCATGTTTGGTTGATTCGATTCACATATTCATCCAGATCAAGTTGTTTCACATTTGTTTGACTCTGACACACTCCAAATCAAGTTGATCGACATTTGGTAACCCTGATCAAGCTGAGTCATGTGTGGTTAATTCAGATCCATTTTTGGTCACTCTTGATTAAGTTCATCCACATATGGTTACTCCTGATCTAATTATTCCACATTTGGTTACCTCATTCACGTTAATTCATATTTGGTCAAGTTGATGCTCCTGATCAAGTTGATCAACATTTGGTTACCCTGTTCAGGTTGATTCACCTTTGATTTCTTCTGATCAAGTTGATTCACATTTGACTACCCCACTCAAGTTGATTGACAGTTTAGTGATCAGATCCAGATAAACTTGATCCACATTTAATTGATCCCCATTAAGTTGATCCACATTTGATTACACCCATCAAGTTGACTCATATTTAAGAGACCCAATACAAGTTGATCCCCATTTGGTTGATCTCAATCAAATTGATCCACATTTAGCTGATCCCAGTCCACATTTTGTTATGTTAATACTCATATAGTTGATTCAGATCAAGTTGATCCACATTGTGGTTGATTCACATAAAGTTGATCTGCATTTATTGATCCAGATCAAATTGATTTACATTCAGTTGATCCGATTAACACTAAGACTAACTAGATGTAGCTCAGGGGCAAGTTGTTCAAAACTAACGACATCATTAGTCAACAAATCGTTAAAACTTTGATAATTTAATATTGTAGATGTAGTAATGATTTTGCTTGAAAAATGTGAGCAGCATTTGCAAATGCAAAATTTGCGCTCATTTTTTTCAGCAAATAGCAGAATTGTGGATATTGAACTTGCTAGAGCAGTTAACAATTTGACCATTAATGAGCTCGTTAAGCTAATGATGCTTTAAACAACTGGATCCAGGTCATTCCAGATCAGCTTATCCCGAGTATGAACATAATTTAAGCCAGCTTATGAGAAAAGGACACTTCTTGCATAAGTGATATGCACAGGCAACTTATAGGGCTAGATGCATGACCTTGCATTGGGCTCCCTCAAAGTCTCCACTGCCTGTCTTTCCCTTTCTTGCTTTTAGAGTTGCTTCCCTTTGATAAGTTTTTTTCTTCAGACTACCTTTCAGCTTACCATAACTAGGTAACCATATGCAATATCCTGATGAAGCTTCATTACAAATTTTGTGAGGTCATGACAGCCAGTCACATGCAGATCCCATTTAGTCCTTTTATTTGATACCCATTTAGTCCTGGTTGCCATTGGGCAACATAACAACTTTAGTAAAAGTCCACATACTGTATGCCCTTGTCCAGCTTTATAGCTTTGGTTTTTGTTTGTTTGCTAAATGGAGGTGTTCCTCCCTGCCAGAACTATTTGGGTCATTTTGGAGACGTTATTTCCAAAATTGTTGAACCTGTCAGAACTATTTGGGTCGTTTTGGAGACGTTATTTCCAAAATTGTTGAACTTTTACCTGACCTTGAAATGAAATGACGTCACAAGCAGGCCCCCAAAAGAAACCAAAAGATTTTATATGTAGGGACAGTCGGACTTGTGCCACTCAGCCTGAGCAGGCTTAGACCCTCTAAGCGGTTTACCAGTACTCATGGACGGTCAGTTTCAGCTCTGCCTGGAAGCATCATGCAGCCCAATCTATTTCTTTAATCCCCGATAGGCGGGGTCAGTATATAGCTTTGGTACCCTTGTAAATTGGTAACTGGCATACATTGCCTTGCTTTGCAGTGCTCTTGTTAGAGACATTGCATAAAGAGACAAGCTATACTGGCCTATGACAGCTTCTGTCACTGTTGTGAATGAACATACAAGCTACACTGGTCTGTTTCTGTCTCCGCATGAACATACATTTAATTCTGCCCTGTGGATATCTTACATTCCTCTTTTGATAGACATGGTATGAACAAACAAGCTATTCTGGCCTGTGACAGCATAATTATGTAACTGTTTTGAAAGACAGACAAGCTATACTGGCCTGTGACCACTTGTGTCAGCTTATGTCACTTTTTGGATAGACATGGCATAAACAGACAAGCTATACTAGGCTGTGACAGCTTATGTCACTTTTTGGATAGACATGGAATAAACAGGCAATTTATACTGGCCTGTGACAGCTTCCATCAAGGTATGACAAACATAGCATTAGCAGCTCTTGTTCATATAGTCAGGTAAAGGTACAAGTATTGTCCCAAGTAGGAATCTTCTAGTATTGCAGCCCACATATTAATGACCAATCTAGTGAGAAAGTTCATTTCTTGCAATTGAAATATAAAAGTTGAGAATGTTACCTTATTGCAATTATCTAAATGTACCTAAATCTATTTTTGCAATACTGTCCATTATAGCACTGTCATGGAAAAAAGATGGATCCCAATTTTTGTAGCACTGTTCATTATAGCACTGTTATGGAAAAAGGATGGATCCCAAAAATGTATAGATGTAGAAAAATGACCAATTTTTCTTTGTAATCCATACATTTTGTTTGGACATAATACAGTTTTTGATCTAACATGCTTTCTGCTTTGGACCCCAATAGTAGTGCTACAAAGAGGTAGTAGGGTATTGTTTCTGGACAACATTCTTTGCTACTAACATTCAGTGTAACAAATATGTCTATTTATTTCAGTCTCAGAGGAGAATCAGTTCCTTTTTCCAACCAGAGAATTACATAGAGCCAGCCAAGATGAAGAGCAAAAGACTGCAGAAGGTTGTAGATAAGTTTCTTAAGCCAAATGAGTCTCAAGAAAATGCAGAAGAGAAAACATCAGGTGACAGTGAGATTTCAAAGCCCCAGAAAGGGCGACAGAAAGGCAGAGGCCAGTGTAAAATTGATGCAGATAATGAAAATAATGAAATTAGAGAAGTAAATGAGAAAGGATTAAACACAATGGATGAAAGTATTAAAAGCAGGAGAGGCCGGGGTAGGGGGAGGGGCCAAGGTCAGAGAGGAAGAGGACAAACTTCAAGAGCAGTTAGAGGTTCAGAAGCTAAGGAGAAATCAGTTTCAGACTCAAGCAGTTCAGAAAGTTGTAGTGAGGACTCAGTTAGTGATATGAATTCCGATAATGAGATACCAGTCATAGAAAGTGGTCTGAATGTGTCAGAAATCTTAAGTATGTCTGGATTTATTGATCTAAATGCTAAAGATGAGGGTATAATGGATATTGATGAAGATGATGATGCACAGGAGTCAGCTGAAAACGTAAGTGATTCAGAACTGTTTAAAAATGAAGGAGGATTTATAAAAGAAGATGATGGCAAAATCGCAGGACCTGTTAAACCACAAAGGTCTGACATTATGCAGGATGTATTAAAACAGTTAGAAAATGCTAAATCTAAATACTTTGAAACTGAGACATCTCAGGAAGAAGATTATGCAGCTGAGACAAAATCCAAATATTTTGAAGTTGAAGAGGCTCCGAATGAAATTATCCCAGATGTTACTGAACTACCAAAGGATAATAAAATGTCTGACTTAGAAGAAAATGTCAGCACAGAAAAACATAATATGAAAACAAGAGCCAAAGTGAATGTCCCATTTGCTGATGAACTGTGCTCTGATGCTGCAAACATTGAAAATAATGCAGACCAATTGGATGAGGTGGAAAACAAATCATTAGCTACCGAAACAAAGGACCCTATTACTGCTTTGTCACAAAGGAAAGTTGATTATAATAAAAAGATTGAAAGCATTCTGAAAGCAACTAAGGTAAAGGACAAACAGGAGAACTCAAGAACTGAAGACCAGAATGAAAGAGAAACAGAATTTGAAAGTAGTGATAAAATTCAGTCCAAAAGATCAAAAATGAAATCAGAAAGTAAATTTGACAGAGACTGCATATCTGAAGCAGACACTCAGTCAATAGAAATGGCTGGTGCAGTAGTTAAGAACGTTGAAGAAAATGGAGCTAACCAGGTGAATATGAGAGTTAAACAAGAAGCTGGTGATGCGTATACATCTGATCCAGTAAAGCAGTTAGTGACAGGTGTTCCTTGGATTAGCAAGAAAGGGAAGACAAAGGGAGGGAAGGGAAAGACAAGGTTAAAGGGAAGAATAATGGAACCTGTGGAAAAGATAGTGAGGAAAAGTAAAAGATCTGTGAAGGGCAGTAAAAGCGCTCCAAAGGAAGTAAACTTATCTGAAAGTGATTCAGATTCTAATGGTTAAACTTGCAGTTTATTATACACCATTCATCAGGGCTCATTCGTTTAAAACTTGTTAAGACTTGTTTACGTTATGGATGCTTTGAACGGCTGGACCTGGAGCTTTGTTAATGTGATCAGATATTTCTGAAAGAAAGAGCACTGAAACTTATACAGAACAATATACTTTATGCAGTATAATATTGTATGCTATAGTTCTAGCAATGACCTTTTTTTACCACATAATATATTTATGCAAAAACCACAGAATTTTGACATTGCCTTGTGAAGTATGGCATATTTATTCCTTAATTTAAATTAATATGATTTCCTATTTATTTATCTATTTATTAAACAGTTATACATGAAATAATGTAATATGTAAATAAATTAAATATAAAGATTTGCTTTGTTAGAATAAACTAGCCCGAAATGAATAGGGTTATTGTGGATAAAACTGGTGAATGTTTTACAATAAAAAGTGCTTATAAATAGCTCATTATCAATGGCAGCTTTTACTGATGTAAAACGTAAGTGATAAAGAACTATTTAATTTAATAATCTCGCATGAGGTGACGATTGTAAAATTTCTCCCATAATCAAAGATATATTTAGTTTCCAAATACCAGTAGCATATGATTGGCAAATGGCATTATTGTACCCCAACTGTTGAAAAAAGAGGGGTATACTGGTTAAAGTCTGTTAGTTTTTCTGTTCCTCCATAACGAAAATTCCATAATACCTATTTTTAGCTCACTTGAGCTTAACGTGAGCTATTGTGATTTTTATGTGTCTGTCTTCATCAGGCTGTTGTTAACTTTTCACATTTTTGACATCCCTTCCAGAACTATCAGTCAGATGGAGCTTGGTATGAGGCATTGGGACAACAAGGAGATTAAAAATTGCTTAAATTATTGCATTCAATACCAAAGATGGCCACCATTGAAATTCTTCAATTGACATCAGATATCTTCTCCCGAACAGAAAATTGGTTTTAGCAGAAACTTCATTGGGGTCATCATGGTGACATGGAGATTAAGCTGCTGAAATTTTGTTTTCTCTAGAGGTGCATGTAGCAGGGACAAAGATCATCCTGTACATTGACAGCCTGATCACACTCTATTCTATGCACAACAAGGATTTCACTTGACCAACACATTCTTCATACAGGCAGGAATGCTAGGCTACTGTCATTAAAGCCATTATGAAAACACACCTATTTGAATAAATTGAAAATTCTACCACCCCAAAATGAAAAACTCTGATATTTTTTATATTTCTGCTCAAAACATAGATTGTGGGTACTCGTTAGAACTGCCTCAGGGAGGTGGTTCTAAGGAGTACCCACAATCTATGTTTTTATATAGAAATAAGAAAAAATATGATACACCCCTGTAAACCCCAGTTTTACTATATAAAAGTGGGTATTAAGCGGGTCAAAATTATATTGGCATATTTTCGTGATGCATGTAGAAAATTACTCATGTTGTATGATTATATCATGATGTTATGTCACTGCTTATGATGTTGACATTAGTCATAATATATACGCTAAATATATGGATATCTCAACTCCATAGCATACTTGTTCTATGCCCCCGCCCATAGGGGCTTGAAGAAATATATGGGCTGCACGATGCTGCCACGCAGGGCTGAATCCGGCCCGCACACTAGTACTGGTAAACCGCTTAGAGGATCTAAGCCTGTCCAGGAACCGCGGTGCGAGGCAGACCGGCCATGCTAATAAACCCTGTTGGTTTCATTAGGCGACAGGGCTTGAGATGTCATTTCATCTCAATGTCAGGTAAAAGTCACACAAAATTGGAAGCAACGTCTCCAAAATGACCTTTACAGTGTTGACGGGGACGTTAAACCTCAAAGCAAACAAATCAAACAAACAAACATACTTGTTCTAAAATTTGAACAAGTACAATTTACTGCCCACTGTTGTGTCTGAAAATAGCGGGATGAGTGGCAAACAGTGTAGACCCAGATGAGACACCCCAAAAATTGTGGCCATCTCATCTGAGTTTACACTGTTTGCTCAAGTACGAATAGTAAGTACGGTTGTAGTGAGTGAGTGAATGTATGAGTTTTATGTCTCACCAACAGCTAGAGTCATATGGAGATGGGACTTTGGTTTAAAAACTTATCCAAAAGTCTGGAGAAGCCCGTGATTGATCCTGCAGCATCACTACTACACCACGGAGGCTTCTAAATATGATTGTAGACATTAGAGAGTAGCAGACTTGTACCATGAAATTTATGCATTCTTGTTAAAGGTTCTGTTTAATTGATGAAATAAAAAAACAAAGCTATTAAATTTGATTGTAGCACTTCACTGAGGGATGCACCTATCATGGCTTTCCCACTGAGGTGATGCGGAAGGCAGACCCTGGGGATTTTACAGACAAAATAAATCTCAACTCTACAGAGTTCAACAAAAGTTTAAGATTCTGGTTTGGGACCTTAGGTACCGGAGACATAATTTCTTGAAAAAAAAGTGTTCAAAAATTATCATATTAACCCATTTAGTACCGGGTACCCTGGCAAACAGTGCAGGCCCAGATCAGATGCCACAGAACATGGCATCTGATCAGGGCCTATACTGTTTGCAAAAAGTTAAGCCATTTTCCGAATAAATTTTGAAGAAAACACAACCTGACACCCCTAAATTTTGAAATGGACTCCTCTATAAATCAGGAGGAAGATTCCATTTGGTACAAAAAAGGTTAATTATCCTGTTTTATACAGGAAGCTCCAGACAAGATAATAGAAAACAGTGAAGGCCTTGATCAGATGCGCTGTTCTTTGGCTGCACTGTTTGCAAAAGGATTAGCTATTTTCTAAATTTTTCAAAAATAATACAGCCTGAACGCTAGATTTTGAAATGGATTCCTGTTGTATATATAGAGAATCTTACATGAGTGCTCATGTTTTATTATCCCCACGCTTTTGGAAGAAAAAGTGGGGATATTGTAATGGTCTTGTCGTCCGTCCGTCTTACCGGATAACTCCTCCTAGACGGTTATAGATAGAAACTTGAAACTTTGGGAACTGATAGATCTTTGGTCTGGGGAGTGCATGACACTTTCGGAATTTTGATCACACCCCTACGGGTGGGCCCAGGGGGTGTGGCCCGCAGGGGTCAAAAATCAAAATTTCCAGAACATGGTCATGTAATATATCAAAGCGAACGGCATGAGGAGTAAAAAACATTACAACCAAAATTTGACCCCTCGGGTCAATTTTGAGGTCACCAGAGGTCAAAAACTGATTTTGACCCCTTTACCGGATAACTTCTCCTAGACCGTTATAGATAGAAACTTGAAACTTTGGGAACTGATAGATCTTTGGTCTGGGGAGTGCATGACACTTTCGGAATTTTGATCACACCCCTACGGATGGGCCCAGGGGTGGGGCCCGCGGGGGTCAAAAATCAAAACTTCCAGAACATGGTCGTGTAATATATCAAAGCCAACGGCATGAGGAGTAGAAAACATTACAACCAAAATTTGACCCCTGGGGTCAATTTTGAGGTCACCAGAGGTCAAAAACTGATTTTGACCCCTTTACCCCCATACATTACTGTTACCGGATAACTCCTCCTAGACCGTTATAGATAGAAACTTGAAACTTTGGGAACTGATAAAACTTTGGGGAGTGCATAACACTTTCGGAATTTTGATCCTACCCCTTGGAGTGGGGCCAGGGGTGGGGCACCTTGGGGATAAAAAATCAAAGTTTTCAGAACATGGTCGTGTAGCATATTAAATCGAACGGCATGATGAGTAGAATACATCACAATCAAAATTTTACCCCTCGGGTCAAACACCCCTAGGGGATGGCCCAGGGGGTGGGGCCCGCGGGGAAGCGTGGGGATATGCGATGGCTTGCCATCGACTGCGCGATTCTAGTTGAACTTATTAAACTCATTGAGGAAAAGGGATAAATTGCGAATGCACTATTCCATTTATCATAAGACATTTAAAACGCATTTAATTCATGATTTATGTTAAAAAAATGTCAATATTCCGCCATTAGTAAATGTGACGTCATTAAGGCTGTTGTATGTCTAACATTGCGGGGGGTATCAAACTAATTTGCATATTTTATCCACTAGTGGATTACCAAATTTATTACATAACGTTATTACATTCTCAGTCAGAAGATTCTGTTCAAGACAAAGTGGGTTAACACTCGTGCCAAAGATGACAACCCCTACCTTTGCAAACAGTGTAGATCCAGGTCAGATCATCTGCTCAGGATCTACACTGTTTGTCCTGCAGTTTGCAACTTGAACAATTACATTTTATCAAGTAATTTGATTGGTTGTTAGTATTGGCTATACTACTTTATTCAGCAGGATAAGGGTTAGAAGTCCATCCTGGGGATTTTCAACACAATATAATGACTCAAGGGAAGGGAATTTGAGCCTAAAATTTGAAATTTGTGCAATTCCCCAGGACAAGCTAGCCATCTCTCCTCTCTGGGGGATAACATTGACTGGTGCAGGACAGCAGATTAACAGGTCCATTTAATCAACAAACCTCTAAACCCCACTTTATATAGAGAAAAGTGGGGTTTAAGGGGGTATTGATTATTTTTTTCCTTATTTTTTTTTAAACAAGATTGTGGGTATCTGTTAGAACCACATGATTGGGACAGTTATAAGGAGCACCCACAATCTATATTTGGTCAGGAAATGAGAGACATCAGAAATATGCCACATTAGGAAAACATGTCCGTAAGAAATAATGGCATCCAACATGGTGTCAGAAAATGATAAATATTAGGTAAAAATGATAACATCTTTATTATTTCTGCTTTCAACATAGATTGTGGGTGCGCGTTAGTTTGTGAGTACCCACAATCTATGTTCAACATAGATTGTGGGTGCTTGTTAGAACTGCCTCAAAGAGGCGGTTCTAACGAGTACCCACAATCTATGTTTTTGAGCAAAAATAAGGCAGATAGTGTATTCCCCCGTAAACCCCACATTTCTCAATATAAAGTGGGGTTTAGGGGGGTCTTGTCACGGACTTGTTATCGTGATGAGTTCCAGAGATTTGAGCCATTTTAGCAGAAGTATTATCGTATTTAATCTCAGATTAGAAGCCTCAGTGGTGATCATTCTGATCTCATTCTGCTTCAGTTGCTTTTTCCTCCAATTTCACTGACAAGGAAAGTTGCAGATTCTCTCTGTAACCCTTTCACCCCTCTGTTTCTGAAAGGGACTCTACTAGACCTGAATTTGGACATGCCTGTTTTTGTAAATGGGGGATTTGATCAAAATCATTTACAGAATGATATACAGTGTAGATGCTGTTTAGACAGCTCACTTTGGGCTGTCACATCTGGATCTACACTGTTTGTATTGGTAGCTGCACCAGTCTACGGGGATTCAAGGGCTAGGAAATATTCTAACGTTTTCAGGGGATGCAACTCTTGGTTTCATTGTCATTAGGGGTCACTACTTAAAGGAAACCTGGAAGCCAATTCTTTCCTTTAACCCTTCTCTTGCTGAATATTCAGTTTAGCCACACCCATTTCTGATTTTGAACCAATCAGATTACTTGATGTAATTTATTCCTACAAATTCATAAATTGAATGACAAACAGTGCAGATCTTGATCAGATGGCTTCTTCAGAAGCCATCTGATCTGGATCTACACTTTTTCAAAAGATAGGGGTTGTCGTGAACAGCAAAATAAGAGTTAAGTGGAGACCCCATCTTTAGCGGTGCTCAGTGTATACCAAGGAATATCAGGTGTATTTATTTGTTTGCTTTTGGTTTTACGGCCCTTTCAAGATCATTTCACTTATTTTGAACCGGTCGTTAATCAGAGGTGTAGTACCTGGAGAAAAAACACCAAATCTTCCATTGCAGAACTTGGCATCTCACATGTGACCGGAGCGAGGCTTGAACCACAGCAGTGAGAGACCTGAGGATTAAAGAGTTTGCGCTCTTAACCAATAGGCCACAGATGCCCATCAGATATATTTACTCACTTTAACCCATGTTATATTGGGAAAACCCAAAATGTGATAATGTCAGACCCTGCAGGTACAGATCAGACGGGTGTTTGATTAGAGCTTACACTGTTTGCAAAACATTCAGCCATTTTCCAAATAAATTTTGAAGATAACAGAACCTGAGACCACTAAATTTTGAGCTGCATACCTATATAAGGGAAAATCATATATCAAAGAAGAAGTGAAGGCAATGATCAGGAATCTATACAGTTAAACCACAGCTCCCTTTAGTGATTGTAAATGCAATCCCTGAGGATTGGAAAAAATAAGAGCTTTAAATGCATGTACAGGGAGACCTTTTACAGCCACCACACAGCACAAACAAAACAGCCCTGATATGCAGAAAGACCACAAAAAGTGGTCTTAACTTCTGAACAGTTCACCTTGGTACTGGTCAGAACTGGTCTTAAGACCACTTTTGAACACTTCCAAAGATGGTCTCTTAATAGTCCAAGACACTGGGTGTAGAAAACTGAAAGAAAGAAAAACTGAAACTTTTAAATATGTTTTAAAAGGAGAATTTGTCTTTAATTTTAAGAGGCGATTTGGCTGTGTTAAGTGGAAAATTCCTTTCAATATGGGTTAACCCATAAAATGCCAATCACAACAATTGTTGTCTGCTTTGTTGTCTGCCGGTTAATTTAGAAGTCATTTTGCCAACATTGTGGACCCAGATCAGAATGCTTATCTAGGAGCAGTCTGGTCTGGGTCCACACTGTTTGCCTGTATGCAAAAATATTTTAAAAATTTGCAAAAAGATTCAGTAGATGACATAAGCAGACGACATTTTCTCTGTGTCTTAAGGGTTAAGGAACAGTGCATAAAATTTAAATACATGTGCCAGGACCAGGGTGTCTGAAGGTCTTCCCTTTTGACAAGGAAGAAAATGCCCCCTCCCCACACCCCCCCCCCCAACACACACTACTTAAATGGATTTTAGGTTACATGAATGTAAAATGAACATGTTAAGTGAATGCTAAACTGTTGTGATATTAACATGGATTACCAGATTAAATATCAAGATCCAACGTAACAATCTGTATTAAAACTTGAGGTTAACAATCTGTATTAAAACTTGAGGTTTTTCATAAGATTCAAATATCTGTTGGATCACCTTACCTCAACATCTACTGGTCCAACACTATTGTAACTGGTCCATTTATTTTGACACTTTCTGATGTTTCATGAGATCTTATCCTTGAAGTGCTTATAATTACTAATAATTATTTACAGATGGGATTTTCAGAGCATGATTTATCTGAGAAAATCAGGCTTCACATTACATAGTAATCATCTGCCCAGTAATATCAAGCCTTATTTTCTCTGAAAAATAAGAAAAAAAAAATAGATGGTCATCCACTCTCCAGAGGAGCAAATTCTTTCCTTTAAGAGTTGACCCCATTTTAGTTTGTACTAATTTATTTTAGTTTGATTGCAAGAAAGTTTCAAGCTTATTGAATCGCTCTCGAACACTCATTCCGGGTGTTTTCCCGTGCGAGAGAGGCAGTGGCTTTTACCTTGGTGGAGTGGGACAGTGTCATTATGTGTGTTGCCCAAGGACACACCTCGATACCAGTGGCCGGATTTGAAAGCACAACCTTTCGATCATGTCGCCACTGCGCTATCGAGACTCAATTTACCTTTAAAATCCTAAAAATTCGGACACATTAAAGACTTGCTGAAATTCTCCTAAATTTTTGACAAATTTGTTTCCCAATCCTGCAAGGTGTCCAAAATATACAGATGGAATGGCAAACAGTGTAGATCCTGATCAGGAGCCGTCTGATCTGGGTCTGCACAGTTTGCTAACGCCTGTCTTTTCCAGTACTTAGGATCATTACGGTAGTATCGGTCTTGTCTAATTAGCCTTTTCAAATACTGTATGGGCTACTTCTGTTTTAAGTTTATAGATAGAGAACAACAGATTCATGTCTTTTTAATATCAAGTTTATCAGGCAAGGCTTCGAGAATGCTTGTAGAATAGCTCGGCTTTCTACAAACGGTCTCAAAGCTGAGCCTGATAAACTTGATATCTGGTATTCTATTTATCTGTTTATCCCGATGTACACCTCTTAAATTGGCAGTTTACTAGTCCTCTGCACATCCCAACATTCCTGCATGCAATAATCTCTCAATACATTAAGTATTAGTTTACATTAATTTTTTCTATGATATTTTGTCGAGGGATTTTTCCAGTAATAATAACATTTTTGCCAATTTTTCCAGTAGTTTGGTTCATTCATAGAAGTGCAATGTCACAATGGCCTGATAAAGCTCACTTGTCCTGAGATAATATAGGGGGTAATTGATAAAACAAAACTGAATATTGAACCTCTGTAACTCAGGTGAATGCTCCTCTGACTGCTGATCAGATCACAGGTTCGATACCTGTTGGACATGGCAACATTCTTACGAGGAGATTGATCATGAAATCTTTTCTACAGTCCATTTCTTTGTTTAAGCAGGGCAGCTGTCATTTTCTGGTGATACAATGTGCACTGCACTGGTTAGCCACTTATGTATAGGCCTGCCCAGGAAAAGTTGGGTTAGGTACAGTACTGATCCTAAGTATTGGACAAATAGGCCTAAGCAAACAATGCTAACCCAGATCAGACTGCTCCTGGAGGAGCAATCAGAGGACCAGTCTGATCATAGTATACACTGTTTGCCTTTCTGTCTGCACCTTTTGGACTCCTTGTTGGATCATGAACAAATTTGTTAAAATTTTATGAGAATTACAGCAAGTTCTCAAGATGTCCAATTTTTTAAGATTTTTACAGTATACTGACTGGTTTGGTATGACCTAAAAGTGTTGAATGGGTTTTTGAGCTCAAAACAAACAACCACTGAAATGGACCACCAAAAACTAGTCTGTCAACCATTTATGCCACGGCTCTATCTCTGTCTGACAATTACAGATTATTTTCAAAAATGATATATTTTTGGATCCATTGCAGGCATAAAACCCCTAAAGGGGTACCTTGGCAAACAGTGTAGGCCCAGATCAGATGCCACAGAAGGCGACGTCTGATCTGGGCCTGCACTATTTCCTAATAGAATTTTCCGTCAGAAATAGAATAAGAAAGAAAAAAAATCAGCCTGACACCCCTTATATGACAAATGGACTTGTCCAACATAAAGCAGTGATAGAGTCCACTAGTATACAATGGTTAACCATGTCTTATAATTTCTTCCCCATTAAATGGAGTAGAATCTTAGGCTGTGTTGGCTAGATGTTGGATGCTTTAGTTTTTTATAAGCCAAACATGATTTAGGGGATAACTGTATTAAAAATTGTCATTTGGGGAGGTTATTTTGCAGTTTTACAGTCAGAAATTTTGTTTTGCGGCAACATGTCATTGGAGCTGTAAAACAAAATTTCCAAAACTAAATAAATTTTTGATTTACATCCCCAAATGACAATTTTCAATGCAATCATCACCATTCTTATGCACTTATTCAATTTTTGTTAAAAAATATATATAATATCATTTGCCCTGGCAAGCACAGTCAGCTGCATAAGACAACATACCATCCAATGAAAAGCGACAATACACAGTGATGTTGGGTTTCCAACAGTTTATCCCAGAAAGTTCTGTCACAGATATTTTGATGTTGTCCAATCAGACGCCACAGTACATAAGATAGTGCGTTAGAGTATGGGATATATAGGTCAGATACTGGGTCTAATTCAGTTCAACCTTAAAGGCATTTATTCTTGAAAGGTAGGACACACCGTGTGCTCATAATTGTTTTATTGCCCCCTGTGATATACTCTCTTTAGCAGATCAAAGGCAGCCCATAATATGGTGATTAATTGCTCTTGTTGAATCCCTGACTGAGGCACTTAAGGGGAAAATCAATAAGGTACAGTCTAGTCAACAGTTAGTAAAATATTGATTTTCCCCAAGGAGGCCCCTTACCTGTTGAAGACAGAGGACTTCTATACAGCCAGCACTGAGGGCTACATAATATTATGTAATGCAATGATGGTTCTCAATAAACGAGAATAAATGCCTTTAACCCATTGCATGCTGGGAAACCCCTAAAGGGATACCTTGGCAAACAGTGCAGGCCCAGATCAGATGCCACAAAACATGGCATCTGATCAGGGCCTGCACTATTTGCTTACAGGATTTTCCTTCAAATATAGAATAAAAAACAAAAAATAGGCCTACCACCCCTTATATGACAAATGGACTCGTCCAACATAGAGCAATGGAAGAGTCCACTAGTAAACAATGGATTAAAGTAGACACATTGAGTTGCGACATGACAAAAATACAAGAAGACCTCTTGTTTGTTTGTTGGAGTTTAATGGCCTAGACAACACTATTAAATTCATATCAAGCTGGTCACTTTACGTAACCACACTTTTCTTGGGCAGGCTTATACATAAGCATTTAATCAGTATAGTTCACATTCTTTAGTCAGAATCTGTCAGCTGCCCTAAGAAGGGCAGCTGACAGTTTTTGACTGAAGAAGAGAGAGAATGAATGTAGAAAAGATTTCTTGGTCAGTCTCTACAAAAGAATCTTAACAAGAAGACATATTTGACCATCAAACACCAAATATCTTGCAAAAGGGAGTTTGTAGCAAATTTTCTTGGAGTCAATTAACCCTTCTCCCGCTGAGCCCGTATATGTCTGATCTTTCAAACAATGCAGATTCAGATCAGATGGCTTCTGAAGAAGCCCTCTGATCAGGGTCTTCATAGTTTGTCATTCAGTTTATGAATTTGTTGCAATGATTTGCATCAAGAAATCTGATTGGTTGATAATCAGTGGTGGGTGTGGCGTATTTAAATATTCAGCAGGTCAATGGTTAAAGTAGCTGCCTCCTGACTCTGGTGCTTAAACTTACTCATCTTCTTCAGCAAAATATTAGTATATTAAAAATTTACCATGTTTAGTGATCAAAGTTTTAATATGTTCACTAACAACATTATCACCGTAATGTAACCCCTAAGTATTGGGATGGACGGACTTAAGCAAACAGTGCAGACCCAGATCAGACTGCTCCTTCACTGCTACTGAAGGAGCAGTCTGATCAGGGTCTACACTGTTAGCGATTCAGTCAGCACTTTTTGGACTCCTCGCTGGATCATGAAACAAATTTGTTAAAATTTTAGGAGAATTACATGTACAGCAAGTCCTGAAGGTGTTTGTAATTTTTAGGATTTTTACGTAATTTTGAACAACTGAGGGCTGGTGTGATGTGCTTATAGTGAAAATTACAATGATTGTGGCTTGGGTTAGCACCCAAAACATTTTGAGATATCCCTGTATAGCAACTCTAAAGGGCTATGTATGTGGCTATTGTCTGTAACTTTGGGAATAGGTCTGTACTGTATAATTCTTGTCACAAAAAACCTGCCTCTGAGGTTTCTGATGATGAAAGACACCAAGCAGCCTGCTTAACTACACAAACAACTGTAAAAGTCCTATACAAATTTGGATACCTTGAGAATTTGCCAATGGAATGGCAAACAGTGCAGACCCTGATCAGACTGCTCCTTCAGGAACAGAGCTGAAACCGACCCGCACATGAGTACTGGTAAACCGCTTAGAGAATCTAAGCCTGCCCAGGCAAAGCGGTGCGAGTCGGACTGTCCATGCTTATAAACCCTATTGGTTTCATTGAGCGGCAGGGCTTGACATGTCATTTCGTCTCAATGTCGGGTAAATGTCCCACAAAATTGGTAGCAACGTCTCCAGAATGAACTTTACAGTGTTGACTGGGACGTTAAACATCAAATCAAACAAACAGAACCAATTCTCAGGATGATTACCGCAGCAAGAGTTGAGAAATTTTAGATTTAGAAACTAGAAGTACTGTACTATTGAATCAGCAAACACCAAGGCGTTGTTCAGACTGCATGAATGTGCAGGCTGATCTGCACCTTTGTTATTTACAGAAATAGGTTTTCTTATGCTGTGCTTAATTATATGTTTACTGTTATACAGTGAAAGAAGTTGTGGCAATTTACTTATGAACTAGCCTAGCTACTAGGCATTAAAATTGATAATATGGAATTAAAATCATCTTTTGCACTAAAATGAACAGTGTATAAAAGTTTAGCTAGTCTAGTCTCTCTGGCTCAATTTGATAATCCTAAGATTTGAGACTCTACCAAATAGACTTGCCATTACTAAGGTGATAAATTTTTAAAACAATAAAAATATACCAAATACCACTTTTATTATCAGACTGGTAGTTAGTCTATGACTCTACATATGAGCCAGCGCATGACAAAACCTACAATAAGAAAGGGGCGACCAGCAAAGACTGATCAGACTGCACATCCATGAAGTCTGATCAGAGTCTTCGCTGATCGCATGAATCTCCAACAGGTTCAGGGCTATCCAGTGAGAGAAAAGGGAACAGCCTTGGCCTTGCCATACTGGGTGGATCTGCATGCTGATCTGAATCTTTCCAAGGCACACAGATCTTATGGTAGGTTTTGAAGTACACTGGCTCATATCGTACATGACCAGGCTAGCCTTGTATGAACAGCACCTCTTTATTGCCGATTTCAGGATAACAACTTTAATTTTGGAACTAAAAAATTTAGGATGAAAATCCTGCCAGATAGGTTTGTCTCCCTTATCAGTTGGGGTGTACTCTTAAGGGGAATGGATACACCTTCAGGGGAGGCAACTCTTGCAAAAGTATGTCAAAAGGGGTTAATTCTTAAAGAAAAGAATTTGCTCCTGAGTAGCAAATTCTTTTCTTCAAGAATAAATATGTTCTAGAAAGGGTTATCCTTTGGAAGCAAGGAATACACCAAAGAACTGGAAAATATGGAGTGTACATGTTTTCTGGGCCAGACTAGCTAGTTTCAGCCATTTGGGCCTCATCAGTGACCCTCAAATTTTTTCAAAATTCCACAATGGAATCAATGATCCCAAAGGCCAAGAAACCTCTTTTTCAGTGGAATTCAGCCTATAGGATAGCAAACAGGAAGTTCAAAAAGTTGTCTCCCTTTGCAAAGTGGTGGAAAATAGGGGCTAGGTGTTCCTGTTCACCTTAAACGGAAAGAATTCTCCTGAGAAGCAAATTCTTTCTTTTAAAAGTATACTTTTTTCGCGCTGGACTAGAAAGACTCTGTTAAGCCATTAACAGTGCAGGCCCAGATAAGACGCCACTGGACATGACGTCTGATCAGGGCCTACACTGTTTGTAAAACGTTCAGCCAGTTTCCAAATAGATTTTAAAGAAAACACAAGCTGACACCCCCTAAATTTTGAAATGGACTCCTGCTATATATATACATTGTGTAAGGAGGAAGATTCCATTTGGTACAAAAAGGGTTAATAGGGAAACAGGCAAAAATTTGTCTCACTTGTGAAAAATCAGGCATTCAAAATTACCACAGTCTGCAGCATGCAAAAACCGGCCCCGATAGCTCAGTTGGTAGAGTGTCCGCTCCGGGGAACGGGAGGTCTCGGGTTCGATCCCGGGCCGCGACATACCAAAGTCGTTAAAAATGGTACTAGCTGCTCCTCGCTTGGCACTCAGATTTACGGGGTAGAGCTAGGACTGGTCGATCCAGTGTCAGGATAATGTGACTGGGTGTGGTATCATGTAATGTGTCTGGGACATGATACTTCAGTGAGGCAGCACTATAAACGTGAGCATTGAGCTCCCTGTCGCAACCAGACACCGTCGTGATATGACTGAAAAATTGTTGAAAGCGACGTTAAACCCGAATTCACACACACACACACACACACACACACACACACACACACACACACACACACACACTGCAGCATGCAAAAACGCCATTTCAGTGAACTTCCAGTGTTATATCAGCAAGCTTTAAGAAAGGGATTTTGCTGGTGAGAAAAAAAGCTCACCTGCTTTTGGATTAGAAAAGATCAAAATTAATCCGTTAATTAAAACTGACCAAATGTATTGAAAAAAAGGGAAATTCAGGGTCATATGCTAGGCAAAACCTGAGGCACGAATATTCTAAGATTTACCAGTATTAGTCTCAGAGTCTCCAGCATTCTGTTAAACTTTGTCCTAACCATACTTGATTCTCTCACCTTATAGGTCTCACCGACCCCGATAGCTCAGTTGGTAGAGTGTCCGCTCCGGGGAACGGGAGGTCACGGGTTCGATCCCGGGCCGCGACATACCAAAGTCATTAAAAATGGTACTAGCTGCTCCTCGCTTGGCACTCAGATTTATGGGGTAGAGCAAGGACTGGTCGACCCAGTGTCAGGATAATGTGACTGGGTGTGGTATCATGTAATGTGTCTGGGACGTGATACTTCAGTGAGGCAGCACTATAAAAGTGAGCATTGAGCTCCTTGTCGCAACCAGACACCGTTGTGATATGACTGAAAAATTGTTGAAAGCGACGTTAAACCCGAATTCACACACACACACACACACACACACACACACACACACACACACACACACACACACACCTTATAGGTCTCAGGTAACACTGAATTCCCCACTAGTTTAGCATGTCACAATGGTAATGGGATATTCTGCATGCTTTAGCACACTATACAAACATTTCAGGAAGAGGTTTTGGAATATAATTTTATCATCAGCAGAGTGAAGACCAAATTTTATGGTAAATGCATGTTTTATCCTTTGACTCAAGGTATATATTCAGCAGTAAATAAAATCCCTTTCAGTTCTGTTCATTCCTTTTGAGATCAGTGTTTTCTTCTGTTCCATTCTGTTGCAGTTTTATCTGGCTGTCATGTTAATAAGATTGGGTAATGAACACCCCCTAAATCCCGCTAAGAAAACTGACGTTACAGGGTATTAATTATTTTTCTTTATTAATTTCTGCTCTAAGACACAGGTTGTGGGTACTTGTTAGAACCGCCTCAATGAGGCGGTTATAACGAGTACCCACAACCTATGTTTGCAGTATAAATAAGAAACAAAATGACATATTTTTCATCAGAAAACTGAGTAGCCATTTTGGAGATGCGAGAGAGTGTTTTGAGTTTTACGTCTCACCAACAGCTACGGTGATACAGAGACGGAACCTCGGTTTAAAGACTCATCCGAAAGTCTGGAGTAGCCCGGGATCGATCCTGCGGTCCATGGTTTACACAGCGAGTAGCATAACCACTGCACCACGGAGTCTTCTATTTTGGAGATGTAAAAATGCACTATGTTGCACAGATGTGTTGTCGTAAAGTTGATTCCATTCTGTCTTGGTTAGTCCTGCTGTTTGACCTTTTCAACCCTGTGCAAACAGTGTTAACCCTTATCCTACTACATAAACTAATTTGGTCGCACCCGTTTCGGTGTATCAATCAATCAAATAACAGAAGTCATCGTATTGTAGGGTTATGCTGCCCATAAACCAGGGGTCGTGGGTTTGATCCTGGGCTTCTTGAGACTTTCTGATGAGTCTTTGAACTGAGGTCCCATCTTCATATGACCTTATTGTTGGTGGAACATACAACTCAAATACACACACACGAATCAAATTACTTGATATGATACATTTGGTCAATGCACATACTGCATGACAGTATGGCCCCAGCTCATTGGGCCTTGATTCTTAGAAATAAATAGGCTGCGTGATGCTTCCATGCAGAGCTAAAACTGACCACACACAAGTACTGGTAAACCGATTAGAGGATCTAAGCCTGCCCAGGTAAAGCGGTGCGAATCAGACCATCCATGTTTATAAACCCTATTGGTTTCATTGGACTACTGAGGGCTGAAGATGCGATTTCATCTAAAATGTCTGGTAAAAGTCCCACAAAATTGGAAGCAACGTCTACAAAATGACCTATACAGTGGTGATTGGGACAGTAAACCTCAATTCAAACAAACTGCATGACAGTGTAGGTCCTGATCAGGATCTGGATCTACACTGTTTTTGTCGCGCCTGCTATTAGCATGGCGCGATATAGGCTCCCGGTTTTCCGTCCGTTCATCCGTCCGTTTGTCAAGGCGCAACATTTGCGACCACCCTAGCGTTCACCCTGAGGTTCAAGTTTATTTCTCAAGAACTATAAGAGCTTCATTAATGATACTTGGTACAAACTTGTATCTGGGGATGACAACTTACATGCAAGCATCCATATTTGACCTTGACCTACATTTCATGGTTCACTGACTTTGTAAAATATTGCTACCACCCTAGCATTCACCCTGAGGTTCAAGTTTATCTCTCAAGAACTATAAGAGCTTCTTTAATGATACTTGGTACAAACTTGTATCTAGGGATGACAATTTACATGCAAGCATCCATATTTGACCTTGACCTACATTCATGGTTCACTGACTTTGTAAGATATTGCGACCACCCTAGCGTTCACCCTAATGGTCAAGTTCATGTCAAAAGAACTATAACAGCTTTATTAATGATACTTGGTACAAACTTGTATCTGTGGATGTCAACTTAAATGCAAGCATCCATATTTGACCTTGACCTACATTTCATGGTTCACAGACATTGTAAAATATTGCGATCACCCTAGCGTTCACCCTAATGGTTAAGTTCATTTCTCAAGAATTATTAGAGCTAAATGATACTTAGTACAAGCTCGCATTTAAGAATGGAAACTTTTGTGAAAGCATCTATGTTTGACCTTGACCTACATATCATGGTTGGATGACAGGCGCGACATAGCCTCCGGCGGAATTCCTGTTAAAGGTAGGGGTTGTTGTGAACAGCCCGATAAGGGTTAATCCAGCTGAGATGGCGCTGATGCCAGTCTGAATTGTGATCAGGAGTTTGATACCTGCCGGATGAGCAACATTCTTATATGGACTGATCATGAAATTTTTTATTAGAACCTTTAATCAGTCAACCCTCTCTTTATACAAACATTCGTTATAATGGCAAAACATGTTATAACGATTATGACCCACATAGAGGGTTGGTGCGTCGTTAAACTCGAAAACATCATCACCATCATTATCATGTTATAATGGCCTTTTGAATGGAAAGATTTAACTTAGCTAAAGGCTTAGCCTCGGTTCCGAGCGGCATGGGTTTCCCTCGGGTTGGAATGCACAAATCGAGTCCATTAAAGGGTCTTGTAATCTAATACTCCAGGAAACATTTAGTTATAGATATTTGTTAGAATCGCCTCAGTGAGGCGATTCTAACAATTATCTATAACATTTGTTTCTTGGAGTAATAATGGGGAAAAGGCCTTTTATTACCTATCATACTCCTAACTGGGGTTCTTTATAACAGCAAATTCTTTATAACGGCACAAGAATAGGGAACAAATACTGTAATTATAACGAGGGTCCTGTGTATTCAAGAAGATATAATTCAAAGAGCACTTGTCAGTTTCTGGTGAAAGAATATGCATTGTTAATTTTAACTGCTTTAGTATAAATATGCCTAGGATATGTGTTGTTAGATAAACTGACTGGCTCGATGTGACCTAAATTGTGTTGACTGGGTTGTTAATTAAATCCCAAGCAAAACATTACTGATATTACGATAACACATCCTTGTGACATAAAGTTATAGTTCATACATTCATATCTCTAAAACGGTTATTTTTCTGATAAAAAAATGTGATATTTTTCTTTTTTCTATTCCAAAGATACGATGAGGGTGCTCATTAGAACCGCCTCATTGAGGCAGTTCCAACAAGTACCAACAACCTATGTCTTGGAAGAAAAATAAAAACGAATAATGTATACCCCTGTAAACCCTAGATTTCTCAATATAAAATGGGGTTTATGGACAGACTTGCTATTGCGATGATGGACCACTAAAAATCAGTCTGTTCTCCAGGCATGCAATGGCTAATCATAACTGGTCCCAGTCAAAATTAGCTGGTGCCCTTATTTCAACCTGTGAAATTGCTTTCTAATTTTCGATCAGAGGTGGGCGAAAACAAGAGTACCCAGAGAAATGTGACCCAAGCCAGGCTTGAACAACAGCTATGAGAGACCTAATGATTGGGTCAGCGCTCTTATCTAAAAGGTCATGGAGGCCCGTAACCTGCATTATGATATGAAACAGAGACATCCAAATAGCTGATATGAAGGACTTAAGGGGATTGGGAACACCCTGCACATTTTTCTGACATTTTCCAAAGGGAGACAACTTTCGGGACTTCCTGTTTGCTTTTATAGCCCAGTCGTCCTACTGAAAAAGGGGTCCACTCTTAAAGGAAAAAATTTGCTTCCCAGAAGCAAATTCTTTCCTTTAAGAGTTGACCCCTTTTTGACATGGTTGACAAAAATACTTTTGTGGAGTTGTCTTCCTTGATGGTGTTCCCATTCCCCTTGTTTGTTTGATTTGAGGTTTAACGTCCACGTCAACACTGTAAAGGTCATTTTGGAGACGTTGCTTCCAATTTTGTCGCCCAATGAAACCAATAGGGTTTATTAGCATGGACGGTCCGCCTCGCACCGCGGTTCCTGGACAGGCTTAGATCCTCTAAGTGGTTAACCAGTACATGTACTTGTGTGCGGGCCAGATTCAGCTCTGCGTGGAAGCATCATGCAGCCCATATATTTCTTCAAGCCCCTATGGGCGGGGGCGTTCCTATTCCCCTTGACAGTCCTGTGAAATGTATAAATGATATCACATCTTCAATAGGAGAAACTGAATCAAAATCATGGTGAAACAAAATGAAGGTATCTAGCTCATTAGTTCATGTTTAACAAGTTTGTGTGTAAAACCCACTTTTTTCGAAAAGAAAAGAAAAAGAAGGACATTCTCTGCAGTTAATCATCTGCTCAGTGGGCACTCAATATTAAATGAACACCAGGCCAAAATTAACAAAGATTTACCAAGTTTATGTGAGGTGTGCAATATGAAAGAGAATGTAGACCTGTCAGAGATTTACCACAGAAAGGGCTAGTTGAAGAGATTCTGAGCAGGGAAGATATAGTATTGATAACAGAAATTAACTTGAAAGTGTTAACATGCATGGTGAAAGACAAAAGTAAACACGGACAGAAGAAGATTATGACTGCACTGTAACGGGCCTCCGTGGCCTAATGGATAAGAGCGCTGACTCTTAGTCATTAGGTCTCTCACCGCCGTGGGTTCGAGCCTCGCTCGGGTCACGTGTGAGACGCCAAGTTCTGCAACGGAAGGTCAGGTGGTTTTTCTCCGGGTACTCCGGTTTTCGCCCACCTATGATTAACGATCGGCTCGATATGAGTGAAATAATCTTGAAAGGGCCGTAAAACCCAAACCAAATGACTGCACTGATGGAGTTCATCAGAAGAACAAAAAGATTTTGAATTGTAACATATGTATACATGTGCACATATAGCAGCATGAGTTCAGTACCGTGTGTAATGCACAAGAGGTTATTAAAGCACAGTGAGTTTATAAGCAGTATATAATGCTTTATAGACAAACAACAACAAAAGAAAATGTTTTTTTTTTTTTTTTCAGAAGACATCATTTTTGGTGCGATTGTCTCTCACAATCGCACCAGAGGGAACACTGAAGCTGAAATCTGATCGCTAATACAAATGGCCGAAGAACCACCGAAATTCTCTGTGAGGAAATATTGTTCAATATTCAAAACAGTTTGAAGTTTCACAATAGGCCTTTAGTTAAACTAAATATTATAATTTGTGTGTTCTATCAATCAGCATCATGAACGCACATATCCAACTGTTCATTTTTATACCCCGACCGAATAGGTTCGGGGGATATAGCGATCAGACTGGCGTCTGACCGTCCGTCCGTCCGTAGACACAACCTTGTGATGGCCATAACTCCTATACCCTTTGAGATTCATTGATAGTTCTTGGCACAATTGTTCACAAGGCTGAGACGGCGTGTCTTGCGCAAGAACCAGAACTCTGGATGCCATACTTTTTTAGTTATCTCCCCTTTTAATAAAATAGAATGACTACTTTGTGATGGCCATAACTCCAATACCATTTGCGATATATTGATGGTACCTGGCACAGTTGTTAACAAGGCTGAGACAGCATGTCATGGGCTGAGACAGCATGTCATGCACAAGAACCACAACTCTTGCTGCCATGGTTTTTGAGTTATCTCCCCTTCCATTAAAATAGAGTGACTGCCTTGTAATGGCCATAACTCCAATACCCTTTAAGATACATTGATGATACTTTGCACAGTTGTTCACAAGGCCGAGACGGTGTGTCATGCACAAGAACCACACCTCTGGCTGCCATGGTTTTTGAGTTATCTCCCTTTCCAATAAAATAGAGTGACTACCTTGTGATGGCCATAACTCCAATACCCTTTAAGATATATTGATGATACCTGGCACAGTTGTTCTCAAGGCCGAGACGGTGTGTCATGTACAAGAACCACAACTCTGGCTGCCATGGTTTTTGAGTTATCTCCCCTTCCAATAAAATAAAGTGACTACCTTGTGATGGCCATAACTCAAATACCCTTTTAGATATATTGATGATACCTGGCACAGTTGTTCACAACGCCGAGACGGTGTGTCATGTACAAGAACCACAACTCTGGGTGCCATGGTTTTTTAGTTATCTCCCCTTCCAATAATATAGAATCACTACCTTGTGATGACCACATCTCCAATACTCTTTGAGATATATTAATGGTACTTGGTACAGTTGTACATGAGGTTAAGCAGGTATGTCACTTGCAAGAACCACAACTCTGGGTGCCCTGTTTTTTTAATTATCTCCACTGACAAAATAACCTTTTGATGGCCATAACTCCAATACCCGTTGAGATATATTGATGGTACTTGGCACACTTGTATACAAGGTTGAGACAGCGCTTCATGCCTAAGAACCACACTTCTGGGTGCTATTTTAAATATTTGAATTATCTACCCTTCCAATATAACAGTATGACCAGCTTGTGATCTCCAACACCCTTTGAGACATATTGATGGTACTTTGTACAGAAATGCATGAGCTTAAGCAGGCATGCCATACACAAGAACCACAGTTCTCAGTACCCTGATTTTTGTCGCCTGCCATTAGCATGGCGCGATATAGGCGCCCGGTTTTCCGTCCGTTCGTTCGTCCGTCCGTTTGTCAAGGCGTCAACATTTGCGACCACCCTAGAGTTCACCCTAATGGTCAAGTTTATTTCTCAAGAACTATAAGAGCTTCATTAATGATACTTGGTACAAACTTGTGTCTGGGGATGATAACTTACATCCATATTTGACCTTGACCTACATTCATGTTTCACTGACTTTGTAAAATATTGCGACCACCCTAGCGTTCACCCTAATGGTCAAGTTTATTTCTCAAGAACTATTAGAGCTTCATTAATGATACTTCATACAAACTTGTGTCTGGGGATGGCAACTTACATGCAAGCATCCATATTTGACCTTGACCTACATTTCATGGTTCACTGACTTTGTAAAATATTGCGACCACCCTAGCGTTCACCCTAATGGTCAAGTTTATTTCTCAAGAAGTATTAGAGCTTCATTAATGATAGTTCATACAAACTTGTGTCTGGGGATGGCAACTTACATGCAAGCATCCATATTTCACATTGACCTACATTTCATGGTTCACTGACTTTGTAAAATATTGCGACCACCCTAGCGTTCACCCTAATGGTCAAGTTTGTTTCTCAAGAACTATCAGAGCTTCATTAATGATACTGCATACAAACTTGTGTCTGGGGATGGCAACTTACATGCAAGCATCCATATTTCACCTTATCTTACATTTCATGGTTCACTGACTTTGTAAAATATTGCGACCACCCTAGCGTTCACCCTAATGGTCAAGTTTATTTCTCAAGAACTATCAGAGCTTCTTTAATGATATTTGGTACAAACTTGAATCTGTGGATGGCAACGTCAATGCAAGCATCCATATTTGACCTTGACCTAAATTTCATGGTTCACTAACTTTGTAAAATATTGCGACCACCCTAGCGTTCACCCTACTGGTCAAGTTAATTTCCCAAGAACCATAAGAGCTTCATTAATGATACTTGGTACAAACTTGAATCTGTGGATTGCAACGTCAATGCAAGCATCCATATTTGACCTTGACCTACATTTCATGGTTCACTGACTTTGTAAAATATTGCCACCGCTCTAGCGTTCACCCTAATGGTTAAGTTCATTTCTCAAGAATTATTTGAACTTCATTTATGATACTTAGTACAAGCCTTTTATGCAAGCATAAATGTTTGATCTTGGCCTAGATGTCATGGTTTGGTGACTTTGCGCCCCCCACAGGCGCGACATAGCCTTCTGTGGAATTCTTGTTTAGTTATCTCTCCTGAAGTATAATCTTGTGATGGCCACAACTGCAATACTTTTGTGATATATTGCTGGTTTCATGTTGGCGCACTTTCTACTGGTGAACAATCTTCTGAAGGCCATATTGGCTTTTGGTCGGGAGATTTGCCATCTCTTCCGATGGCTATTTTTCAATATTTGATTTTTTGTCGCGCCTGCTATTAGCATGGCGCGATATAGGCGCCCGGTTTTCCGTCCGTGCGTTCGTTCGTTCGTCCGTTCGTCCGTCCGTTCGCCAAGGCGTCAACATTTGCGACCACCCTAGCGTTCACCCTAATGGTCAAGTATATTTCTCAAGAACTATAAGAGCTTCATTAATGATACTTGGTACAAACTTGTGTCTGGGGATAACAACTTACATGCAAGCATCCATATTTGACCTTGACCTACATTTCATGGTTCACTGACTTTGTAAAATATTGCGATCACCCTAGCGTTCACCCTAATGGTCGTTTATTTCTCAAGAACTATTACAGCTTCATTAATGATACTTCATACAAACTTGTGTCTGGGGATGGCAACTTACATGCAAGCATCCATATTTCACCTTGAGCTACATTTCATGGTTCACTGACTTTGTAAAATATTGCGACCGCCCTAGCGTTCACCCTACTGGTAAAGTTTATTTCTCAAGAACTATAAGAGCTTCTTTAATGATATTTGGTACAAACTTGAATCTGTGGATGGCAGCTTCAATGCAAGCATCCATATTTGACCTTGACCTAAATATCATGGTTCACTGACTTTGTAAAATATTGCGACCAACCTAGCGTTCACCCTACTGGTCAAGTTAATTTCTCAAGAACCATAAGTTGGTTGATTTGAGGTTTAACGTCCCCGTCAACACTGTAAAGGTCATTTTGGAGACGTTGCTTCCAATTTTGTGGGACCTTTACCCGACATTGTGATGAAATGACATCTCAAGCCCTGACGTCAAATGAAACCAATAGGGTTTATTAGCATGGACGGTCCGCCTTGCACTGCTGTTCCTGGACAGGCTTAGATCCTCCAAGCGGTTTACCAGTACTAGTGTGCGGCCCGGATTCAGCTCTGCGTGGAAGCATCATGCAGCCCATATATTTCTTCAAGCCCCTATGGGCGGGGACCTTTAAGAACCATAAGAGCTTCATTAATGATACTTGGTACAACTTTATATTTCGGGATGGCAACTTAAATGCAAGCATCCATATTTGACCTTGACCTACATTTCATGGTTCACTGACTTTGTAAAATATTGCCACCACCCTAGCGTTCACCCTAATGGTTAAGTTCATTTCTCAAGAATTATTTGGACTTCATTAATGATACTTAGAACAAGCCTTTTATGCAAGCATCTATGTTTGATCTTGGCCTAGATGTCATGGTTCGGTGACTTTGCGCCCCCACAGGCGCGACATAGCCTTCGGCGGAATTCTTATTTTGTTCAAAAGAATTCTTATCAATGAAAAGCATCGATGACGTATCCGCGGAAGAATATAAGTGCCAATGGTAAAACCGCGGTAACGAGACGTTTCGCGACAAAGACCTTTTCGCCCCAAACTGGTCTCAAAACGGGAAAGGAAGCTGATCCGGATCTGGTTTAAACATATTTTATTTAATAAGAACCCTTCATAGATCAGTACAATTAACCAATTTTATGCTGCCTAAGTACAATTAACCCATTTGGTACCGGAAATTCAAAACCCGTAACTGGCCAACAGTGCAGACCAAGATCAGATACCACAGAACGCAACGTCTTATCAGGGCCTACACTGATTGTTTACGAAAGGTTCAGCCATTTTTCAGATAAATTTTGAAGAACCCGCAACCTGAAACCCCTAAGTTTTGGAATGGACTTGTGCTATTATTAAAGGGGTGTTTATATCAATAACAAGGAATATTTTGGTTTTCAGAGACCCCCTTTATCATTTTGACCCCCTTAATTTAAACCCCACTTTTATATAGTAAAACTGGGGTTTACAGGATATATACTATTTTTCATTTTGCTCAAAAACATAGATTGTGGGTACTCGTTTGAACCGCTTCGCCGGGGCGGTTCTTACGTGTACCCACAATCTATATTTTAGGCAGAAATAAGGAAAACATTACAATTTCAGAATTCGGTGGTAAATTTTCAACATATTTAGATAGACATGTTTTCATAATGTAATGATTAAGAGTCTGCGCCCTACATTAGGCTACGAAGGCTGTGTGAACACCATACAGCCGGCCTCGGTAGCGGAGTCGGATGTGCGTCTAACTGATGATCAGTAGGACGCGGGTTCGACCCTTCCGGGGTCGGCAACATTCTTTCGTGGGGATTGATCATGAAATTATTTCTACAGTATTCTCTCCCTTACGCTGAGTCAAGAAGGGCGGTCATAAGTTTCTGGTAAAAGAATGTGCACTGTACTGATTAACCATTTACGTATAAACCTGTCCAGGAAAAAGTGCGGACAGGTAAACTGATGAGTTCAAAATGACATAAATAGTGCTAACTGGACCGTTAAACCCCAATTCAAATTTATTCAGCTGGAAAACTTGCAAGTAACGGTAAAGAAATATAACTTTTTTTCCGAAAATCTTTAATAATATAAAGGAACAAGAACAAGAAACAATTTCGGTGACCAAACAGTCCCTTTATATCAGGTGTAGTAAATGTCTTCTGTAAAGTTTTATGCTCCGAAAACAACAACAAAAAAAAAAAAAAAAAAAAAAAAAAAAAACACCCCCCCCCCCCTCCCCAAACTGAAATTAACCTGAGGAATAAAAAAATCGAGTGTACAAATTTTCTAGACCAGGTAAGCTAGTTTCGACAGATTAGGCCTCATAAGTGACCTTCCAATATTCACCTTTTTTGCATTATCTGCTGGTTCCTAGTCTGGAGGTTATCAGTTTTGGAAAAACAGGTAACCAGACCCCCCTGACCTTGAAAGGTCAGGGGGGTCTGGTTACCTGTTTTTCCATTATTGACCATGTGCAAGCTGGGAGCCAGCAAAATGGTCCCAAAGGAAGGTGTCTGAATATCTTCCGAGGGACCAGGCATATGTTACGAGAATGATCGTCATTATTGCATTTTCTGAGACAAGTTGTGACGGAAACGTCCCACAACTCCATATCCATGTATCACCTCTTCAGATGCGACCGTAAAACTAACATGGCATGGTGGCTACTTCAAAACATTAAAACGATAGCGTTTGTTTCGCAATGACGTCAACATAAAACATAAAAAAATGTTACGCTCATGGCGACGACATTACATCGCTCTAACATAACGTAAACAAAGCAAAGTCCATTTTTGATATCCAACGTTCAAATCTCTCATTCAAGCAGCACGTTAATTTTATATTTTCAACATGAATACGCCTTCTGGCCCGGAATAGCTTCAAACAGCTATGCTCATAGGAGTTTATGCAAGAACATATTCTTTATAAGTCCTGATTTAAACTACCGACCAGACGCAACAGACAATCGCACCATCAGCACTCTCAGTGCTTTGATTCTTTTCTGTGCTTAGAAACATAGATTGTGGGTACCCGTTCATACCAAAAGTCTCTATTCAGGGCCGATACATGAAAATTATCATCTGAAAAATTGATAACATTTTTTTTTCACACCAATTTGGTACAACAGTTACGTCCTCCAAGAACGAAAGTCTTAATTTAGGGGGATATTGTCCTGGCGTACTTTGTATGAAAATGGAAAATTTAAGAATAGCCATATGCCAGATAATGTATTTAGTGGGATTTTATTGTTATTCGAGGGTAGGTTTAATCATTTAATCCATTATTGACAATTCTTTTGGTTAGATTAAAGGTCTAATCTCCGATTATATGTTGTTTGGTCATAGGTCACTTGACCATAAAGTACCACCTTAATATCTTTATATTCCATTTAACCCTTTTTGCACCAAATGCAATCTTCCTTCTGTAAAGCCAGAGTCCATTTCAAAATTTAGGGCTGTCACATTGTGTTTTCCTCAAAAATTATTTGGAAAATGGCTGAATTTTTGGCGAACTGTGTAGGCCCTGATCAGACGCCTCATTCTGCGGCGTCTGATTTGGGTCTGCACTGTGCCAATTACCCCTTTGGGGGTTTCCGGTTCAAAATGGGTTAAATTGGAAACACTGGTTAAAAGTTTAGCTGGTTCATAAAAACATAGTGCACTGGAAATACTAGCTTTTATTTGTGTAAACAGTTAAATTGTGGAATTAATATTGAATACAGTGGAACAAATTTTGTTTTGTGGTAAAGAAAACATATTTTATAAAGGCAAACGTTTGAAATGAACATTAGGTATTGTAGTTTTCTTAAAAAATTGGACACCTTGTAAATGACTATAATTGTCTTTCAGTTTAAATAAAGCATTGTAACAACCCCCTTTTTTTTTTTTTTTTTTTTTTTTTTTTTTGGTTTCTCATCTCACCCGAGTCTTTGGCTCACTTACAGTATGAGCAGCCTCCATTGTCATTGTCTGGTATCTGTCAAGATTTTGAAAATTTTCCTTTGAAACGACTGGGCAAATTGAAGTCAAATTTCATATGGGGTAGAATGCAAGTTTGTCCAAATGGCCCAAGCCACATTACCAATAGGGCCTTTGTGTATGGTATGAGCCCTTCAAAAATCTTCTTTGGAACCAGTGATCTGATGGCCTTGTACTTGGTATGTGGCATTGGGACTTGGTTGTAAAAGTTGGCCACTTATGCTTTTGTATGGGAAAAGTGGAAATTGTTAATATATCAAAGACTACTGTTGTGTAGATTGAAAACTTCTGTTTTCAAACACTATAAAATTTTGGTCATTTGAAACTCAGTTTCAGAGCAAAGTTTATGGAAGCAAAGAAATGAAACTTTTTTTTTTCAATTGTGTGGTCACATGACCAAGATAGCTCTTGTGCCCATTACAATTATGGTAAAAACCCTTCCAGTAAAATCTCCTCCATAGCTGGTCAGCGAAAGACCATGAAACTGCAGAATTTGTCATATGTGCTTAATGAATAAGGTGATTCCCTGGCCATGGTTATGTTCAATTAGATTTCAACATTGAACCTGTATGTGTCATTTGAAACCAAACTTCCTACGAAAATCCTGTATTTTGGTATGTAGCATAAAATAAAGGTCGCTCAGAAGATGCACTTAACTTATTAAGTAAATGGAGCTTAATCCTTATTCTGCTGTTCATAGCAACCCTTAGTAACCGTTACAAACAGTGTAGGTCCAGATTTGATGACTTCTTTGAATTCATTTCTATATAAGTAGAACTTCGATGGCTCGAACACCGATGGCTCGTTTACTGTGGCTGAGTCGAACAAATTCTTCAGCCCCTAGGTAATTTCTCAACATAAGAAATATCGCGAGAAAATTGAGGATATATCTTGCAAATGTATGCTGTGTACTCATAAGAATCGCCTCATTGAGGCGATTCTAATGAGTACACACAACATACATTTATATCATAGAACGTCGAAATGAAGTCCAAAAATTATCCCAATTATACCTCCGGGCATTAACCCTCACTGGCTCGAACTACCCCTGTCTCGAACAGATTTTCAATGTCCCAAAGCTGTTCGAGCCATTGAAGTTCGACTATAGGGTAAGGACCACTTGTCTTTTTTTCTCATTTTCAGAGAAAAAAGGCTTGACATTTCAAGTGAATCAACTTCCATGTAGGAATACTACTGAAATTTGAAAATGCTGTAGTTTGACAATATTGTAGTCTGACAATGCTGTAGTTTAACAATGTTGTAGTTTGAAAATGCTGTAGTTTGACAATGCTGTAGTTTAAAAAGGTGTTAGTTTGACAATTTTGTAGTTTGAAAATACTGAAGTTTGACAATATAATTGAAGTCTGACAATGCTGTAGTTTGAAAATGTTGTAGTTTGATAACGCTGTAGTTTGAAATTGACAATTCTGCAGTTTGAAAATGCTGTAGTTTGAAAATGCTGTGGTTTGAAAAATGCTGTAGTTTGACAGTGCTGTAGTTTTAGAATGCTGTAGTTTGACAATACTGTAGTTTGAAAATGCTGTAATTTGACACTGCTGTAGCTTGACAATGCTGTAGTTTGACAATGCTGTAGCTTGATAATGCTGTAAGTTGACAAGGCTGCAGTTTAAAAATGCTGTAGTTAGACAATGCTGTAGTTTGGTTGTAGTTTGACAATGCTGTAGTTTGACAATACTGTAGGTTGACAATGCTGTAGTTTGACAATGCTGTATCTTGACTATGCTGTAGTTTGACAATGTTGTAGTTTGAAAATGCTGTAGTTTGACTATGCTGTAGTTTGGCAATGCTGTAGTTTGAAAATACTGTAGCTTGGCAATGCGGTAGTTTAACAATGCTGTCTGCCAGTTGTGTAATGATTAGTGATTGAATCTTTTCGGGTAAAAGTCCCACAAAATTGGAAGCAACGTCTCCAAACTGATCTTTACAGTGTTGACGGGGACGTTAAACCTCAAATCAAACAAACAAAAAAAGGTTTAAGAAGAATGGATAAACTGTCTGTGAAACTCAAAAAATTGTATCTTCCTTATATGTATCTTCCTTATATTTTTTTCCTTTTACCACAGCCATTTCTGACTTTGAATCAATAAGATTAGTTGATCTGGATCTACACTGTTTGCAAAGATAGGGGTTTCGGCTAACAGCAGGATAAGGGTTTAGCGTAGTATGAGTAGGCCTCTTTATTGGAGGGTTCCATTAGAAAGTGAGACAGTCTTATGAGAACTCACAATCTATGTTTATGCGAGCAAAAATGAGAAATAATGTCAACCCTTGTAAATCCCACTTTACCTTATTCAAAGTGGCATTTAGAAGGGTTTTCACCATACACGCTTGTTAACTAGATGCTGATTTAGTAGTCTGCATCACAAAAGCATGTATATATATTTTTGTCCCCTTAAACCCCATTTTGGTATAGTAAAACTTGGGTTTATAGGGGTTACATATTATTTTTCTTTTTTTCTGCTCAAAAAGATTGTGGATACTTGTTAGAACCACCCCACCGAGGAAGTTCTAACATGTATCCACAATTTTTTAACATAAATTGTTGATACTTGTTAGAACCGCCTCAGTATCCACAATTTTTGTTTTTGAGCAGAAATATGAAAAAAAAAAAAAATCAGAATTATTTATCTGAAAATTTTCATTTTTTGGGTGGTAAAACAATCAATATATTATTTGAATAGGCATGTTTTCGTAATAGGGTAAGCTGGGGCCGAGGTCATTTTTTTTCATTCTCAAATTTTGAGCATAAAAGTATTGCTGATGCATAATAAAATGCTAACAGTTGTGAACGTTAGCATTTTATTATAAATTATCAACAGGATGAATACCATCCTCTATGATAGAACTGTTACATCACGAAAACACGCCTATATCATTCAGACCCCATTGAACCCTACTTTTATATAGTAAAACTGGGGTTTACAGGGCTAAACCTTATTTTTCTTATTTCTGCTCTAAAATATAGGTTGTGGGTACTGGTTAGAACCGCCTGGATGAGGCGGTTCTAACGTGTACCCACAATCTATATTTTGAGCAGAAATAAGAAAAATATAACAATTTTTTTCGTCTAAAAGTTTCATTTTTGGGTTGGTAAAATTTACAATATATTCGGATAGGCATGTTTTCGTAATGTTTAGCCTTCAACTTTATAATTGTTGTTTGAGCATGAAAAAAAAAAAAAAATCATCACAATAACACAGCCTGGTGCTAAAATCCAGAACTAGCATTTTCCAGTAAAAATGATTGATATTTGATAATTTTCTAGTCCAAATATATAGATTGTGGGTGCCAGTTAGAACAGCCTCACAGAGGCAATTCTAGTGAGTACCCAATATCTATGTTTGGAGTATATTCAGGAAAATAGTGTATACTCATGTAAAACCTGCTTTTCTCTATATAAATTGGGGTTTACATTGTCATCATTACCCGTGGTGTAGTGGTTACGCTACTCGCCTTCTAAACCAGGGATCGCAGGATCGATCCCGGGCTTCTCCAGACTTTCGGATGAGTCTTTAAACCGAGGTCCCGTCTCCTTATGACCTTAGCTGTTGGTGGGACGTAAAACTCTAACACTCACTCTACACTGATGTGTTAATCTGATTTTAATAACCTCAGGGCCATTTGCAAATGACATTCTATTAGAATTTCCATAAAACAGCAGTTTTCTATTATTATGATAAATGGTATATATTTTCACACCTGCCCATAGAATTAGTTTGATAAATAGTTTGGAATACAATTAAATAAGGCAAATAAATATAAAATCTTGGTCAGTGACATCCATTTTGCAGCTACAGATAACAAAAAACAACGTAAATGGTCTAAGATTTGGACAAATGTATTAAAATGCAGCCCCTTTACCATTATAAAATGCCATTACTCAAACACGCCTATACAAATACATTGCCACCTTTATCACCGAAAAAACGAAAATTTTATGATGAAAAATTGTGATATTTTTCTTATTTCTGCTCCAAATATAGATTGTGGGCACTCGTTAGAACCGCCTCATAGTGGCGGTTCTAACGAGTACCCACAATCTATATTTTAGAGCAGAAATACGAAAAATAAGGTATACCCCCGGGAACCCCAGTTTTACTATAAAAAAGTGGGGTTCAAGGGGGTCTAAATTATATAGGTGTGTTTTCGTGATGGAGGTACATGTACCCCATTTTAGGATGCATTTTGTGTGCATGACTATGCATATTCTAGATTGAGTGTACACACTTTATTATTGTCCAGAGGCATAAAATTATTTTTCTCCACCACAGGTTTGTTTTTATATCTTGTTTAACCCATTGCATGCGCGCAAACGGTGAATGGGTACCTTAGCAAACAGTGCAGGCCCTGATCAGATGCCGCAGAATGCGGCGTCAGATCAGGGCCTGCACTCTTTGCTAACATAATTTTCCATCAAAAATATAATAAAAATGATGAAAAAAACAGGCCTCACACCCATAATATGACAGATGGACTTGTACAACATATAGCAATGGAAGAGTCCAATAGCATGCAATGGGTTAAACCTAAGTTTTAGCCTTTATCATTCAATTGGTTGGTTGGTTGATTTGAGGTTTAACGTCCCCATCAACACTGTATAGGTCATTTTGGAGACGTTGCTTCAAGTTTGTGGGACTTTTACCCGACATTGAGATGAAATGACATCTCAAGCCCTGTCGCCCAATGAAACCAATAGGGTTTATTAGCATGGACGTTCCGCCTCGCACCGCGGTTCCTGGACAGGCTTAGATCCTTAAAGCGATTACCAGTACAAGTGTGCGGCCAGGATTTAGCTCTGCATGGAAGCATCATGCAGCCCATATATATTTCTTCAAGCCCCGATGGGCGGGGGCCGCTTTATCATTCAACAAAGTGATTCTTGTGCACTACATAATTATTTTTTCGCCACAAGAAAAGACTTGGGTAAGGCAAAAACTTTCTTATATTATGCATTTTTTGTTCATAGCAATTCCTAAATTAGTTATGATAAATTTTTATTACGAAAACACACCTATTCAAATACATTGCAAATTTTACCTCCGAAATAACGAAAATTTTAAGATGAAAAATTGCGATATTTTTCTTATTTCTGCTCAAAATATAGATTGTGGTTACTCGTTAGAATTATCAGGTTTATGCCCCATATAAACCCCAGTTTTACTATATAATATTGAGGTGTAAGGGGGTCAAACTTATAGAGACGTGTTTGTGTGATGTGAGAAGAAATTGCTTCCGAAAATGTCATCTATTTGTGCCATCTACTGCATCTTCTTGTAAACTGTTTATAAATATAAATATTTCTGCATACAGGCCAACATTGTAGACTCAGATCAGAATCCTCCTGTTGGAGCAGTCTGATCTGAGTCTACACTATTTGCAACAATGTCTTTCGAAGTAACCAGCAGACAACAAAGCAGACGACAATAATGTTTTGATTGGCATCTCAAGGATTGCAATACATTTTTTCACATTTAACCATCAATTCTTTTTATCAGCTTTAAACGCCACTCTCAATAGCAGATAACATTTTCATGGTGAATGTTTTTTTTATGATTTGTCAGATAAACTAAAGATTAACATTGCATGTGAAAAGTCCAGCTTTATTTCTGCAGGGCCTTGAAATGCCAATCACGAAAATTATGGTCTGCTTTGCCGTCTGCCGGTTACCTTCAAAAGTAATTTTGCAAACAGTGTGGACCCAGATCAGACTGCTCCTGTATCTGGGCCCATACTGTTTGCCTGTATGCAAAAATATTTTTAAAAAGTTTGCAAAAATACTCAGCAGACAACATAAGCAGACGACATTTTCAGATGTAGTTATTCTCGGCGTCTTAATTAAGGGTTAAGAGCCGTTTGTTGATTTCATTTATATGCAATTGTGACATATGACTTAAATTTCAATATCCAATAAAATTCCATAGGTCATGAGTTCGTTGGAATTTTTTTTGCATTATACATGTCCATACTTTAGAGTAACTGTTTGATGTTCAGGATGGAGTATATCTTGGCTTGACACCTACAAGATATTCTGGATAAGACCAGCTGGAAAATAAACCAACGAGGAAGAAACCCATACAAGGTAAGTGTCAAACTTTTTGTCGTTGGTATTAGTTTTGACAAAGGTATGTTTTCTAGATCTTGCTTAACCCTTAAGATGCAGACAAAAACTATATCTGAAAATGTCGTCTGCTTATGTCGTCTGCTGTTTTTTTTTTTTTTTTTTTTTCAAACTTTTAAAAAATATTTTTGCATACAGTCAAACAGTGTGGTCCCAGATCAGACTGCTCCTGTAGGAGCAGTCTTATCTGGGACCACACTGTTTGCAAAAAAAAAATACTTTTAAGGTAACTGGCAAACGACAAAGCAGACGACAATTGTCGTGATTGGCATTTTATGGCTGAAAATCTCACCTGTGCAAAAGTACATATATAACACATAGTGTCTTTCATAAGAACAAGCATTTCTCTTTAAATGTTTGATATTTTTACTTATGGTCCAAATATAGACTGTGGGTGCTCGTAAAAACTGCCTCAATGAGTCGGCTCTAACAAGTAGAGTGAAATTCCGCTGTTAAGACCATCTAAAATTAAGACTGATTCTGCTTTAAAAAGCTTATTTAGTAGGTTGCCATTATTCTGTTTTTTTTGTGTGTGTGTGTGTGTTTTCTGCATACAGTGTGCTCTGTTCAGAGACCACCTTCGAGACTGTTCAAAAGTGATCTTTAAGACCACATTTGAACAATCCCAAAGGTCGTCTTAATATAGGAATTTAACTGTACCTGCTATCTTTGATTTTTGAGCAAACATTAAGGAAGGTAATGAATTTGTGCCCCTTAAAAACCACTTTTCTCTATATTAAGTGGAGTTAAGAGCATTGTTAATTTTTCTCATTTCTACTCAAAATATTGATTGTGGGTACTCGTTTGAACCGCCTAAATGAGGCGGTTCAAACGAGTACCCACAAGCTATGTTTTAGAACAGAAAAATAAGAAAAATAAGGTTTACCCCTGTAAACTCCAGTTTTAAAGTGGGGTTCAAGGGGGTCAAAATTATATGGTGTGTTTTCGTGATGGCTACATATTGGTCTAAACTTTTTACTGCCTTTGAACTTTTCTCCTTCACCTATGGAGGGATTCTGACCAAACTTGCATAGTAACGTCATTAGGATGGAAGACATCGGTTGTTAGATTATGATGACCTTGACCTCATTTTCAAGGTTACAGGCCCCCAAAAACTGTCAATTTTGGACCAAAAATGGCTTGTCCTCACTCTATCTCATTAAGTTGATTACTTTTAGTCAAACTTGGTACAATGTTTTTTTAACAACATACCCCAGAGTTGATTAGATTTGGGTAACTTAAACTTTTTTTCAAGGTCACATGCCCCACAAAACAGTCAATTTTGGACCAAGAATGGCTTGTCTGCACTCTCTCTCACTAACGAATTGATTAATTTTAGTCAAACTTGGTACAATATATCATTACAACATACCACAGATTTGGTTAGATTTTGGTGACCTTGACCTTTTTCAGGGGCACAGGTCCCGAAAGACTATGAATTTTAGCTTGTCAGAAGCCTATCTCATGAACAAATTAGTGAAATTTGGTTAAACTGGGTACACTGTATCATTGCAACCAATCAGAATTGAATAGAGTTTGGTGGCCTTGTCCTAATTTTCAAGGGTCCCCCAAAATTCAATTTTGACTTCTTTGCCCCCTATCTCATGAATGAATGTATGAAATCTGGTCATGCTAGGTACAATATATCATTGCAACCTGCCAAAGATTTGATTAGATTTTGGTGACCTTGGCATTATCTTCAAGGGCAGAGGCCCCCCCAAAGACTGTGAATTTTGGTTTGTTTGCACTCTATCTCATGAACAAATGCATGAAATGTGGTCAGACTTGGTACAATATGTCATTGTGACCTACCAAAGATTTGGTTGGATTTTGGTGCCCTTGACCTTATTTTCAAGGGCACAGGCCCAAAAAACTAAATTTGTGCTTGTCTGCACCCTATCTCATGAACGAATCAATGAAATTTTATCAATCTTGGTACAATATATCATTGCAATCTACGAAAGGTTTGATTAGATTTTCTTGACCTTGGCCTGATTTCAAGACCACAGGTCCCCAAAACTGTTAAATTTGGCTTGTCTGCACCCTATATCAAATGGAAGAAATTTTGTCAAGCTTGGTATATAACATATTCTTGCAAACTACAAAAGATTTGATTAGATTTTTGTGACTTTGATCTTATTTTCAAGCGCACAGGGCCCAAGAAACTGACAACCCTGGCTTGTATGCACCCTGTCTCATTTAAAAATTGATGCAATTTGGCCAATGATTGATTGATTGATTGATTGATTGATTGATGGATGGATGGATGGATGGATGGATGGATGGATGGATTGATTGATTGATTGATTGATTGATTGATTGATTGATTGATTGATTGATTGATTGATTGGGATTTAACGTCACATCAACCCTTGTGGGTCATTTTATGTCATCTCCCAGAAAGGGAGAAGAGATAGAAGAGATAGTAGAAGAGATGAAAGTGAGGGACAGAAGAGAAAGAGGATAAAACTTGGTACAATATATGAGCCCCGCCAAGCGAATTTGTGTCTTCGAGCATTCTCTCATGACAAATTTTAACTGCTCATGCCCAGCCATTCAGAGGGGCCAGGGATATGGCGTTCTGTCTGAAGGTTCCTCTTGATTCACTGCTTGTATGAGCGAGCAGCGAAGGTTCTGGCGAGACTGCGCGGATGCGCAGGCTCGCCTGAACCATCGCTGCTCGCAAAGGCGATAAGTACCAAAATCGCTTGACGGGGCCCATATATTATTGCAACCTACCAAATATTGTTCAGGTTTTGGTGACCTTGACCTTAATCTCAAGGTCAAGAGCTCCCAAAACCTGTTCTTTTGGGACCATGAAAGGCTTGTCTGTACACTATATCATTTGAGAATTGATGAATGTTGGTCAATCTCGGTACCATATTTAATTAATATAGTCTACCAAATTTGATTAGATTCTGGTGATCTGACCTTTTTAATGACTGTTTTTGTTGTTGTTTTTTGTTAACGTCACAGGCTGCAAAAAAAAACTGTTAGCTTTTGGCCCAAAACGGCTTGTTTGCAGTTTTTGTCCAAAAATGGCTTGCTTGTAGCTTACATTTTGGTGACCTTAACTTTAGCTATTAAAGTCAAATGGGTGTTAAAGATATATATTTTGGTTGGGGGCATATGGTTTTCCTCTGAAAACATTTCTAGTTTTTTTCTCATCATCATTATGCCCCTTTCCTGGGTTATGGCCCTTTGAAAAAAACGGGATGAAATCTTGTCAGTAAAATATCTCGAAAAACTATTAAAGCTAGAGCCTTGGAAGTTAATAAGTCAATTAATAATCAACCTTATATAAAAATGTTAGTTCCTGATGAAAGAATGTGCACTGTACTAGTTAACCCCTTACATATAAGCCTGCTCAGGAAAAGTGTGGATAGGTAAACTGACCAGCTCAAAAATGACCTAAATAGTGTTTACTGTGCCGTTAAACTCCAATACAAACGAACAAACAAATCCACCTTATTTTATGGAGGGTAACACATTTAGTACTAGCACTAACCTTCCATGTGACCCCCTTGCTAGTGATTGCTAGTGATGAGTATATGACCTGATTAACTATTAAAGAAATTTTGAAAAATACTTCATGAGTTTTGTCCCTTGTAAATTTGAGCATTTGTACATTGCATGGCCTCAGTAGCTCAGTCGAATGCGTGACTGACTGGTGTTCAAGAGTACACGGTTTGATACCTGCCGGGGCTGGCAACATTCTTTCGTGGAGATTGATCACGAAATCTTTTATACGGTCATTCTCTCCCTTCTGCTGATTCAAGAAGGGCAGTTGTCAGTTTCTGGCAAAAGAATGTGCACTGTACTGGTTAACCGCTTACGTATTAGCCTGCCCAGGAAAAGTTTGGATAGGTAATCTGACCGGCTAAAAAATGACCTACATAGTGTTGACTGCAATGCAAACAAACAATGTACATTGCTTGCTTTGGGATGCATAGCATAACTTTAGAACCATGTATGTTAGGGTTTTGAAATATATATGGATTCCTCATGAAAAAGTAGCTGATATATACTGAGAGGCAAAAGTAAGTATACAGGTTACTGAATGCCGATTTGCGTACCAAAGTCTCCCTTTCTACATACATTTGAGGCACCATAAATTAAGAACAACCAATTCCGCATAATTTGCAACATTTTCCGTTAAAATTGATTGAAGGATAATGAAAATCCATCGCTTGAAATGGACAGGGGGTCTGATCCAATATTTTGTCTTGAGTAGCTTCCTTTTAAACATGTGTTTCGAATGAGTGTTATTCAATAAACGATTTTTCATGAAACAAATTCATTGAAGGGCAACTGATTGGCCAGAATATGACGCATATTGAAATTAAACACAAGGTAAAGTGCAGCATCTTTTGTCCACGAAAATGGCAGTTTCGCCTTTTACGTTCTTCCTTTGATTGGATGCATTATGTTTCTATGGGATTTGTATTGGTGATTACCTTTTCATTGAGCAATTTGAGAGGGTTCACTATGGAGTAAGCATGAAGATGCCGAGCAAAACAATAATTATGCGAAAGTTTCGAATGAAAATCTCTTACACGATTTGAGAAAAAGACTCATTTAATTCACTATCATTTTAATTGAAAGGGAGATAATCCGGAACAGGCAGAAATTCCAACTGAATTTGAAGCTGTTTTTTGGGGGTTAAATGGCGAAGTAATGATGTGGTCTTATCGATGAATAGTCGTACATGACTTTTGCGGTGTGCATAGAGTTAAATGTCATGCACAACACGAGATTTTATTGGAAATATTGATTTTCAATTAAGGGCAATAACTCCATCATGAATGACTGTAACAGGAAAAGAATTGGAGTTTTACAAACTTAGACGTTTGGGAAAAACGGACATTGGAAATTTTATAACAAACGGCAATACAAGATCCGGTATTCCAAATCAAAAACTGTATACTTTTTATTGCCTCTGAGTATAGTTATTTTTTTCGTGTGGGTTAGGCTCCTTTCCTGAGTTATGGCCCTTTGAAAAAAATTGGATGAATTCTTGTCAGAAAATATCTCAAAAACTATAAAGCTAGAGCCTAGAAAGTTGATGAGTGAATTGCTAGCGAGGAGTAGATGACCTAGTCTATAAAAAGAACACTCATCTAAATCCCACTTTATATAGAGAAAACGGGGGGGGGGGGGGGGGGGGGGGTTTACATTATTTTTCTTATTTCTGCTCCAAGTCATATGTTTTGGGCACTCGTTAGAACAGCCTCATTGAGGCGGTGCTAACGAGCACACACAATCTATGTTTGGAGTACAGATAAGAAAAATATCTCAGATTTTTATCGGATGGAGAAATGAAAGAATGTCTATGTCAGACAGGTGTGTTATAATGTTTTGAAGAAATTCTGAAAACTAGTTCATGAGTTATGGTATTTTGTAACTTTGGCCATTTCTTTGTGATGCATATCATATCTTTGGAGCCATATATGCTATGGTTTTGAAATTTCGTATATGGATACCCCCAGAAAACAAATAGCTGACATATATGTTTTTTCTTGTCAGTATTATGCCCCTTTCCAGAGTTATAGCCCTGTGAAAAAAATGGATGAAGTCTAATGTCAGCAAAATAGAGATAGAGCCTTGAAAGTTGGTGTTTGGATTGCTAGTGACGAGTAGATGACCTGATTAACTATTGAATTTTTTTAAATATACTTTATGAGTTATTGCCTTTTGTAAATTGGGCATTTGTATTGTTTGCTTGAATTGAGGTTTAACGTCCCCATCAACACTATTTACAGTAGAACTTCGATGGCTCGAACACCGATGGCTCGTTTACCATGGATGTGTCGAACCCATTCTTGAGCCCCTAGCGAAATCCTCTACATAAGAAATAGCGGGGTATAATTAAGGAGATTTTAGTCTTTTATCTTGCAAATGTATGCTGTGTGCACTCATTAGAATTAGAGTACACACAGCATGCATTTTCATTATAGAACGCCGAAAAGATGTCTAAAAGTATCTCGTTATGCCTCCTAGCAGTACCCTCAGTGGCTCGAACTACCCCTGTCTCGAACAGATTTTCGAGGTCCCAAAGGTGTTCGAGCCACTGAAGTTCGACTGTAGATCATTTTAGAGATGCTGCTTCCAATTTTGTTGGACTTTTACCCAACATTGAGATGAAATGACATCTTAAACCCTGCCACCCAATGAAACCAAAAGGCTTATATGCATTGGACTGAACGTCTCCAAATATATGCATTGGATGGAACGTCTCCAAAATGACTTATACAGTGTTGATAGGGACGTTAAACCTCAAATGAAACAAATGCATTGGACTCACACCACTTTGCCTGGGCAGGCTTATTCCGTCTATGTGATGCATAGTCGTTAGAACCAAGTATGCTAAGGTTTTGAATTATCATATACGGATTCCCTTGAAAAAATAGCTGACACATTTTTTTTTCTCATCAGAATTTCCTGAATTATGGCCCTTTGAAAAAAAATTGGATGACATTTTATCATCAAAATACCTCAAATTATTATTTATCAAAATAACTAATATAGCTAGAGCCTTGAAAGTTAATAAGTGCGTTAAAGTGATGAGTCGATGACCTGATTAATTTTTGAAAAAAATCCGAAAAAGTACTTCATGAGTTATGGCCCTTTGACCATTGGGGCTGGAAGAAACAGTCGGGTAGCATGCATGATCACTCATTTGAACTGAGAATTTCCCTATATATTTTTACAGCTCCCTCGTCACAATGGCAAATCTCCCTCATACAGTTCAAAAATGATCACAGATATGGTGTTGATGTGGGAAGTTAAACCTCAAATCAATCAATCAATGTAACTTTGTGCATTTGTACATTGCACACTTTGTGATGCATAGCATAACTTCAGAATCATGTGTGCCTGTCTGTCCCAGTATAAGGGTATATAGCAGATTTTGTTAAAATGGAAATTTCCTGCTGTCAGTGAGGCACTTACTACGAAAACACGCCTATACAAATACTTTGTAAACTTAACCGCCGAAAAAAAGTTAAAAAAAAAAAAAAAAAAAAAAAAAAAAAAAATGTGACATTTCGCGTTTTTCTGCTCAAAATATAGATTGTGGGTACTTGTTAGAACCGCCTCAAGTACCCACAATTATATTTCAGAGCAGAAAAAAGAAAAATAAGGTACACCCCTGTAAACCACAGTTTTACTGTATAAAAGTGGGGTTCAAGGGGGTCAAAATTATATAGACCTATTTTGTGATGTGAAGCAATCGGTCAACGCATGAGAAAAGACAGCTTGTCACCCATGCCAAAAACATATTTGTGTCAGGAAAAGATCAGCTCTAGCAGTAAATTTTTGAGTAATAAATTACAGTTTGGAGGTCAGTTGTAAAGTAGATCAAATCACGAGTGCATAGCTTGATTTTTTCATGCTTTTTCTTTCGGGCTTCAGGTATTTTGTTGTTATTTTTCTGTAGAAATACATGTATATATATATTCCTTTTATTTTCAGAAATCAGTCCATTTAGACGGCGAAAACGTTATTAGTTATTTATTAGTTACAATGGAAAATAATGTCGAGGACTTCGAGACTGATTTTGAAAAATGGCGAGAAGAAACTAGAGAAAAGGAAAGACACCTAGCAGAAAATAGAGTTTCTGAGAAAGAGGTAATAGTCATAAAAGCTTCCTTTCTAAATGTGTTGATAGTAGAAATCTGTTTCAAAATTTGTTGAAATTTAGTGCGAAAACATTTGAAGACGCATCTTTGCTGATCGCATATGCTTTTGATAGATTCTGATGTATCCAAATGGCATTCTAATCACTTGCATATGTAATGGGTTGTCTGATTGGGTAGCATCGCTTTTCATTGGCTGGCATTTGGATTTACGCAGCTCAAAAGGCTAGCCACTTTGTGCAGAATGTTTAGCTCGCCTGTGCAATGTACAAGGAGAGCTATTGTAATCACCCCAGTCATCCCTGTGCGTGTTTGCGTTTGTGTTCCCTTTCCCGTCACACTGCCTTAAAGATTTTTCAAATGCTTATATCTCAACCGGCACTCATCACAGAGCATTCATATTTGGACCTTGGGTACCGTACCTGGGAGGCTCTTATGAAATTCCAAGAGAACATACCCCTGGGTTCATGCCCCGGGTCGGGGGTAGGGATCAGAATCTAGGACATCTTTGTAATACTGTTTTAAAGTTTTTCAAATGCCTTTTCTTGACATTCACTCATCACAGAGAATTCATATTTAGAACTTAAAACTTCAACATTGGCCATAACTTTTGATTGGTAATTGATATGTATTTCATATATCACATATGCATTCTATTTCACAAGATCTTTCCACCATAATTTGACCTTGTGACCTTGACATTTGACCTCCTTTTTAAAAACTTTAACATTGGCCATTACCTTGGATTGGTTAGTGACAGGACTTTCATATTTCACACACGCATTCCTTGTCACAAGTTTCCAGTGGTACCATAATTTTTGATCTCCTGACCTTATCTTGATGTTTGACGTACTTTTTAAAAACCTTAACATTGGCCATAACTTTTGATTTGTTAGTGATAGGGCCTTGACATACATTTAAAAAAAAATACTATTGGCTGTAACTTTTGATTGTTAAGGGAAAGGGCGTTCATAGTTCACCTGTGGATTCCCCGTCACAAGACCTTTCCAGTGATACCCTAATTTTTGACCTTGTGATCTAGACCTTGATGTTTGACCTACTTTTTAAAGACTTCGACATTGGCCATAACTTTCAATTGGTAAGTTATAGGGCTTTCATATTTCACGTGTGCATTTCTTTTGACATGACCTTTCCTATGGTACCATAATTCTTTACCTTGTTACCTTGACCATGACCTACTTTTTAAAAAAAACAACCATAGCTTTTGATTGGTTAGTGATAGGGCTTTCATAGTTCACATGCACTGTCTGGGGGCATCAGTGTTTTACAAACACATCTTTTTTTTTTTTTTTTTTGCAGATTCTTATGTGTACAGTATCTTGGAAAAATGCAGACCGTTATGTATGCACTGTATCTTGGGATTTTTTTTTTTCAAATTCTTATATGTGCACATTATCTTGGTGAAGGCAAGCTGTAGATTTGAATGCATTTTGTAGACCTTCATCAAGTTTTAAGAACAATACTGGACAAAATGTAACTTTCTGACATGTTTTTGTCGCACTTGCTTGTAGCAGGGTGCGACATAGGTGTCCGAATTTCCGTCCATGCGTCTCTGCGTCCGTCCGTCCGTCCGTCTGTTAACATTTACGTCGAAGTTCGACATTTACGTCAAAGTTTTTATTTTACAAACCTCAGCTCCCATCAAACCTTACATGAAACATCTCATAGACTTTCTCACTTTGTAACCACCTTGACCTGGTGACTTTGACCTACATTTTGCGCTTTGACCTACGTTTTACTGTGACCATTACGTCGAAGTTCGACATGTACGTCGAAGCTCGACATTTACGTCAAAGTTTTTATTTTACAAACCTCAGCTACCATCAAGCCTTACATGAAACATCTCATAGACCTTCTCACTTTGCAAGCACCTTGACATGTTGACTTTGACCTATATTTTGCGCTCCAGTGAATTTGACCATTACGTCGAAGTTCGACATTTACGTCGAAGTTCAACATTTAACGTGGAAGTTTTTATTTTACAAACCTCAGCTACCATCAAACCTTACATGAAACATCTCATAGACGTTCTCACTTTGTAAGCAACTTGACCCGGTGACTTTGACCTATATTTTGCGCTCCAGTGACTTTGACCATTACGTCGACGTTCGACATTTACGTCAAAGTTTTTGTTTAAGTCAAATACAAACCTCAGCTACCATCAAATCTTACAGGAAACATTACCCTGACCTTCTCACTGTGTAAGCAACTTAACCTGGTGACTTTGACCTATATTTTGTGTCCGTTAGTCCGTCCGTCTGTTAACATTTACGTCGAAGTTCGACATTTATGTCAAAGTTTTTATTTAAGTCAACTACAAGCTCCAGGTACCATCAAACCTTACATGAAGCATCTCCCTGACCTTCTGACTTTGTAGGTACCTTGATCTGGTGACTTTGACCAATATTTTGCACTCCGGTGACATTGACCATTACGTCGAAATTCGACATTACGTCGAAGTCTGTATTGTAATCAACTATACGACTAAACAACCATCAAATCTTTCACGAAACTTCATCCTAAGCGCCTGACTAGGCAAGCACCTTGACCCGGTGACCTTGACCTATATTTGACGCTCCAGTGACTTTGACACAAATTAAGTTGATGTTCCAGATCTTGTCAAATAAAAGGCCTACAACCATAAAATATTGTATAGTGCTTCTCCTAGATGTACTGACTCTGCAGGTACCTTGACATGGTGACCTTGACGTATATTTTACTCTCCACAGACTTTGACACATTTTACGTCGAAGTTCCAGATCTCCTCAAATAAAAGGCTCACAACCATCAAATCTTGCATAATGCTTCTCCTAGATGTACTGACTCTGCCGGTACCTTGACCTGGTGACCATGACCTATATTTTACGCGCCAGCGACTTTGACACATTTTACGTCGAAATTCCAGATCTCTGCAAACAATAGGCCTTCAACTATCAAATCTTGTATAATGCTGCTTCTAGATGTACTGACTGTGCAGGTACCGTGACTTGGTGACCTTGACATATTTATGGTACTCCATTGACTTTACACATTTTAGGTTGACATGCCATATCTTCTTAACTATAAGGCCTACAACCACCAAACCTTGCATGGTGCTTCTCTTACATTTACTGACTCTGCGAGTACTTTGACCTGGTGAACTTGACCTATATTATGCGCTCTACTATCTTTAACACATTTTACGTCAATGTTCTATATGTCCTAAAATAAATGGCCTACAGCCACAAAGCCTTGCATAGTGCTCCTCCTCGATGTACTAATTTGGCACATACCTTGACCTGGTGACCATGGCCTATATTTTTTGGCCCAGTGACTTTGATACATTTTACATCAACTACCAACTGCTAAGAATTTACTTATTTAATAACAACGTTCTGATTGTGGCTCCTGTGACTTTTGCCCCTAGCAGGTGCGACGCCGCCTTTTGCGGAATTCTTGTTTTTTTATTGAAAACAAATCTAATTTTGCTGTGTTTGCTTACCATGGATGCATATGCCAACTACAACAAATACTGGACACTTTGCCTTCATTCTCTGTTTCAGATGCTGAATAAAATGACCAAGATTGTGTTCAATCAACATCATCTACAAAATCTCAAGTCAGCTATAGGTGAGGTGTTAGATGTATTCACTGACATACTAGAAACACCAACAAAAAGCTACAAAGATGTGAAAAGCAGGATAGAGAAAATTGTGAGTTATTTTAATTCCCTCTTGTCTGTTTAGATTTCACTTAAGTGACACAAGACGAGCAGTGGGGATAGGTTTACATCTGAAGGCTACATTATGGGTTATTGTATGTACATAGTGCTTTATTGAGGCAAATGAGGACCCACATTAAATAAACCAGGGGTCATTTGTTCAAAACTAATGATTTTAGTTAGTTAACATATAGTCAAAACTTTGATAATTTTGATATGGAATATAGCTTTTATTATTATTATACCCGTCCAAAAAAGTTCTGCACAACTGTTTTTTTTTTCGAGCAGTTTGCCTGAAACATAAATATACAGAAACAATAATTACACCACAAGAAAATTGAATTCAATTTTGATAATAAACAGAAATCAAAACAAGAATATCATCACTGAATCATGAATAATGCTTCTCAGAAGGCACATGGGGTAGGTTGTCAAAAATGACAAAATCACATTTTCTGAACTGCAACTCAATAATCAATAATGGGTATAGCCACCAAGATTCACACGACACTCGTCAAGTCTCCTGCTCATGGAATTCACCACTCTCGACCAAGAATGGAATTCAGCCCGACCAAGAATATCCCACAAATATTCAATGCACGCCAAGTCAGGCGACATCGGTGGCCACTCAAGTCTCTGCACACCATTCTGCTGCAGGAAAGCATCGACAATACTGACACGATGTGGTCTCGCATTGTTGTCCTGGAAGATGGAGTTCTGGCCTATCTGTCTGAGATACGGTACAACATGAGGTCTTAGAATTTCGTCAATCATTCAAGTTTCCGGGCAATACGACAAGGGCAGTTCTTCCATTAGAACTGATACCTGCCAAACCATTACACTGCCGCCGTTGTAAGCTGTTGTTGGTAGCACATTATGCTCAAGGTGCCTCTCCCAAGTGCGACGCCAAACTCTGATCCGACCATCAATCTTCCGAAGACAAAATCTCGACTGGTCGGAAAAAAGAACTTCTGACCACTGTCGTCGGTTCCATCTGCCATGTCGTGCACAAAACTGGCGCCGTAGAGCCCTGTTCCGTTGAGAAAACTGGGGCTTCCTAGCCGGTTTCCTGTATTTGAACCCCGAGGGTCGAACTCTGTTCCTGACTGTCTGCACCGAGATTCGACGTGTGCCAGGCCCCTGTTGTTGTCTCAACATTCTCTCCAGACTGGGACCATCAACAAAAGGCCACCTTGCTACAGTAACCACAATGTATCGGTCTTCACAATGGGTGGTAACTCTCGGTCAACCGGATCTGGGTCGGTCGGAAACAGCCCCCGTTGCTTGGTGACGCTGACGAATGCGGTCAATAGTGCTGCGATGCACGTTGAACTGATTAGCAACATCTTGCGGATGAGCCCCCGCCTCTAAACGCCCAAGCGCCCGGGCTCTTTCTTCTCAAAGCTCGGAAAGGTCTAGCATTCTCCATTGTTGTAACCAAACGCTGAATAATGGGCAATTAAAATTGATTTAATGAAATGATGAACATCTTTAAAAAATTATGCAAACATGCAGTTGGATATGTAGCCTGGTGAGCACTTTTAATTCCATGCATGTTATTGGATAAGAAATTTGATGGTGACGTTTGACAGGAATGTTCACTCTGAAAATCGCATGCAGCACCAATATTACAAAAGCCAGGTAACAGAACATCACAAGCCAACGTCTGCATCCTTTCGTCCTAAACGTGTTTAAACGTCTTAAGCCAACAGACGGACAGGTAATATACGATCGCATTGAAAATCGATAATTTTGTCATTTTTTACTGCCGACCCCTGGTGCCTTGTCAGGCCAAAATCTCCAGCATTTCTTGTGCGATTTTTATTCTGTTTCAAGCAAACTGTTTCCAAAAGGGTAAGCTAAAAGCTGATATGTAAACATATACTACATGTGAGTAAAATAAATTGGCAAAAACCCCAGTTGTGCAGAACTTTTTTGCCGTATATATATGGTATTAGCTAAGGCTTAGGGAAGACTGCACATTTGTATACTGTACAAAATCGGCCAACTTGAGGACTGATGTTGTCTCCTGAAATTTTAACAAATTTGTTTCACAGTCCAACAAGCAATCCAAAACTTGCAGATGGAAAGGCAAACAGTGTAGACCCAGATCAGACAACTCCTTGGGCTGTCTGTCCAAATACTCAGGGTCATTACTGTAGCTCCTGTTTGGTTGGAGTGGTGATTATATGAGTGAGTGAGTGAGTGTTTGAGTTTTACGTCCCACCAACAGCTAAGGTCAAACGGAGATGGGACCTCGGTTTAAAGACTCATCTGAAAGTCTGGTGATTATATGGGTATGATTATTATATGTATATGAAGAGTGAGTTTTAGTTTTACGTCCCACCAACAGCTAAGGTCATACGAAGACGGGACCTCGGTTTAAAGACTCATCCGAAAGTCTGGAGAAGCCCGGGATCGATCCTGTGATCCCTGGTTTACAAGGCGAGTAGCGTAACCACTGCACCACGGAGGCTTCTATGTATATGAAGATTATATGTGTATGTTAATTATATGTGTATGGTGATTATATGTGTATGAGAACTAAATCTCAGCAGCACTGCCTCACTATGGTGGTTCCAATATTTACATTATAACTGAAGCAGAATACAAGGCATATCAGAATTTTTTTATCTGCAAATATCACTTTAAGACCCACTGAATTATGTAACAGTTGAAAAAAGAAGAAAATTCTAGCCACCAACATCTATAAACCCGCTGGGCATTAAACCCAGTCTAAAGTGACAGACCAATGCTTTACCACGTTGCTATAAATTAAAAATCGATCTGTACCCCAAGACAGTACATTGAATGTATAGCCTCCTCCTATATTTAATAGACATCTTAGAGTCTCTAATCCGAAGAAATTTTCTGACACAGAGATGTGGTAAAGTCTCTGTTGGTTATTTATGTTGAGTGCCAAATGCAATTGTTGAAAAAAATAATCTATAGCTATATAAATCACCTACATGCATAATCCAGCTGGGGATCGAACCCAGTCTGTGATGTGATGCACCACTATAAAAGCTGGCTTGTACTATAAATGTATTGACTTTATCCCCCTATTATTAATTGACTATCCTGGGTTACACCAGGTCAATCAATGTTAACGCGAGGTCAAAAATCATAAATCATTTTTTTAATTGCGTCAATTAATAAAATTGTCATTTATCAAGTAATTTCATTTGGGCCAAATTACAGGTCCTCGGTCAGCAGTATTGGCCTCGGCTTTCGGGCCAATACAGCAGACCTCGGACCTGTAACTGGGCCAATATGGAATTACTTGGTTAATAATATTATAATAATGTCTGTTTTACAGCACACAAACTGCTGGAATAAGATACAGGAGAGATACAACTTGAGAGGAGATGATGAAGTAGATGCCATGGTTGATGCTGAAAAAGACAGCAATAATATTACAGCTCTGGTGATAAAGTTTATTGGACATATAGATAAGTGCACTCAGTCAGTGGTCAAGAAATTAGAGGTACAGTTTATAAGGGCACCATAGTCTCTTTATAATTGCTGAAATCCAAAGTAAATTTGGGCTAGCTTGTCACCAAACATCTAAAGATTATGTAGAAAAATGACTTAAATGATCATTTCCATGTATGATGTTTGTGTTGAGGGTTAACATCCTCGTCAACACTATTCAGGTCATTTTGGAGATGTGATTCTGATTTTATGGGACTCTTATCCAACATTAAGATGAAATGGCCTCTCAAATCCTACCACCCAAACCAACCACAAGGGTTGAAGGGGCAGACTGACTCGCATCACTTTTCCTGAGCAGGCTGAGACCGTCTAAGTGCTGCTTACCTCAGCTCTGCACAGAAACACCATGCAGCCCAACCTATTTCCCAAAGCCCCCATGGGCTGGGGTGCTCTTTGTAGGATGTAACCGATGTATACTTTTCAGAAATGCTTGGATACAATAGCTTATAAATCCTTGGCCATTTGATTCTTGTAATACATACATTTTCACGTGTATGCAACATAGTAGGCATCCATTCTTGAGGTTTGTTATTCCCAGTCTTATGCTTGAAATGACCAATATTATAAAGAGGTTTTTTGAACATGGCACTATGTAGATTTAATCATTTCTGTACCAAGTGGAATCTTCCACTTTATATATGGCAAGAGTCCATTTCAAAATTTTGGGGGTGTCGGCTTGTGTTTTCTACAGAATATGTTTGAAAAAGGGCTGAACTTTTTGCAAACAGTGTAGGCCCTGATCAAACGCCGCGTTCTGCGGCATCTGATCTGGGCCTGCACTGTTTGCCACTTACCGCTTTTGGGGTTTCTGGTACAAAATTGGTTAAACAAGATATCCATATTAGTTGTCCAATTCTACTCTAAATGATATTTTCAGGTTGTAGTTTTGTATACAGTGGCATGATGAGAAAAGTCTAGAGACTGTTTTTGAATAGTCCCGAAGGTGTCCATGACCAGCGGTCACTGTATGCAGAAAACACAAGGAAAGAATTACTGCAATCTACTGAATAAGCTTTTAAAACAGAATTAGTCATAATTTTAAGTGGTTTTAATAACAGAATTTCACTGTACTAGTCTTCTCCCTGTGACGGCAGAGCACTGTGTAAAAAGTAAAATCTGGACTGGGCTCATATACTGGGTAATTGGCAAACAGTGTAGACCCAGGTCAGATGCTGCATAATGCAGCATTTGATCAGAGTCTACACTGTTTGCTTAAAATACTGGAATTTAAGTTTTAAACAAAGCAGTTAAAGTCTCAATTTAAGACTATTTTCCCCGCCTACATTCAGAGACAATCAATCAGCCTGTACTTTCAATGCTTTGATCCTTCGAAGCTCGAAGATCTTCGCAGATCTCTTTTATTTGTATCATAGGACTTCTACTTCATATTAGCATACATATTTGTATATTTCAGGAGAAACACAGAGACATTATTGTAATGGAGGGAAAAGTCAAACACATGGAAGGCATGTTTATTTATTAATTAATTTATTTATACAGTCTAACCTGTGCTTACGGCCACCTCTATAAAGCATGCAATTGTTTTATGCGGCCATAAAGTAGACAAGAACTGCTTCTGAGGGTATTCTACTTCTGAGTTATCTGCTCTTATCATTTGTCTGAAAAATAGTGTTTTGGCCTATATTTCTGTAGTATATGGAACAGCTTGATGAAACTGGTGTATTCCTTGCTTCCAAAGGATAACCCTTTTATAGAACATATTTACAGATATACAGGGTACTAAATGTTGCCTATTGTGGCCAAGGACATAAAACTAATCCTCATCATGTTGAATATTTCAATATGCTACACCCCTCCCTAATAGTCACCCATTTGTGTTGCATGATTTTGATTTTTACCATGGATGGAAAGCAGTATAGATCCCATATCAACTGGCTTCCTAGAAGCCAGCTGGTCTGAATCTATTCTGTTTTCAACAAACGATACATTGGGGTTCAGCATGCTGAGTGTTAAGTTCTTGAGTTATCTGGTTTTGGTGTATTTGAAAAATGGTTTGTTTTTGCCTGTAGTTTTTTTGTACCAGAGATATAGAATTTATCAAGGCTTTAAATATTAAATATTGACAATACCTATTTCGATGGTTTCATCAGTCAAATTAATTATAGCCCTGCTTTGAAAAAGTGGGGGCTGTATTGTACATGTATTTGCCTTGTCCTGCGATTCTGTAATTCCATTATTCATGATAACTCAAAAAACGTTTGAGGTATTTTCATGAAACTTCATACATATGTAAAGCACTATGGGACGATGTACAGAGCGCATCAATCATGACTCCGGATTGCCTACTTTTGGAGTTATTGCCCTTAGAACATTGAAAAATGGCAACCGTAATTTTGTAATTCATGATAACTCAAAAACTGTTTGAGGTATTTTCATGAAACTTCACACAAATGTAACGCACTATGACACGATGTGCAGAGTACATGAACCATAACTCTGGATATCCTACGTTTGGAGTTATTGCCCTTTGAACATTGAAAAATGGCAAGTTTAACCTTGTCCGCTCCATAACCCAAAAACCGTTTTAGGTATTTTCATGAAACTTCAAAAAAATGTAAAGCACTATGAGACGATGTGCAGAGTGCTGAACCATAACTCTGGATTGCATACTTTTGGAGTTATTGCCCTTTGAAAATTGAAAAATGGCAATTTTAACCTTGTCCGCTCCATAACGCAAAAACCGTTTGTGATATTTTCATGGAACTTCACACAAATGTAAAGTACCATGAAACGATGTGCAGAGCACATGAACCATAACTCTGGATTGGCTTTTTACCACCTTTAAGTAGAGACTGAAAGCTGAAAACCTTTTTTATGCCCCCGCCATTCGAAGAATGGTTGAAAGGGCATATAGCGTTGCCCCTGTCCGTCCGTCCGTGCGTCCGAAACTTAAATGCAGGCAATAACTTCCTTATTTCTCGATGGATTTTAAAATTACTCGGCAGAAATGTTAACCATCATGAGACGACGTGTCATATGCAAAACACAGGTCCGTACCTCCAAGGTCAAGGTCATTCTTAAAAGTCAAAGGTAAAATAAGGGTCCGAAACTTAAACGCAGCCAATAACTTTCTTATTTCTGGATGGTTTTTGAACTTACTTTGTAGAAATGTTAACCATCATGAGATAATGTGTCACGTGCAAAACCCAGGTCCGTATCTCCAAGGTCAAGGTCATAATTAGAGGTCAAATGTCCAAAAAGGGTCCGAAACTTAAACGCAGTCAATAACTTATTTATTTCTGTATGGATTTTGAAATTACTTTGAAGAAATGTTAACCATCATGAGACGATTTGTCACATGCAAACCCAGATCCGTACCTCCAAGGTCAAGGTCATACTTAGAGGTCAAAGGTAAAAAAAAATGGTCTGAAACTTAAGCGCAGACAATAACTTTCTTATCTCTGGATGGATTTTGAAATTACTTGGCAGAAATGTTGGCCATCATGAGACAATCTGCCTCACACAAAACCAAGGTCCTTTCCTCTAAGGTCAAGGTCATACTTAGAGGTCAAATGTGAAAAAAGGGTCCAAAACATAAACACGGTCAATAACTTTCTATGGATGAATACGAACATAGACATATTTTCAGGCGGGGGCATCCGTGTCCTGCGGACGCATTTCTAGTTCTTGTATTTTTCTTTTCTGATAGCGCTATAGCGGGGCTATAGTCAGATCCTCTGACAGTTCTAGTTCGATTTGCCAGTGTCTAGTCATGTAACTGACTTCAGCACTCGTAATAAATTGTTAACTGCTAAACTTCTTAATCATGGTTATCAGTCTCATAAACTATGCAAAGCCTTCCCTAGATTTTATAGACGTCTTATGTCTCCCCCGAATTTTTTTTTTCGGAGAGACATTGTTTTTCCCCCGGGCGTCTGTCCGTCTGTCTGTCTGTCCATCTGTCACAAAATCGTGTCCGCTCTATAACTTGAAAACCGTTCAAACTATCTTCACGAAACTTCATATAAATATTAATCAATTTTAGACGACCTGCAGAGCGCAAAAACTACAACTCTCGCATTTGTACTGTTTGAATTATCTCCCTTGGAAGTTTGACGATATGTATGTATGTATGGGCAAATCGTGTCCGGTCAATAACTTTCTTATTTTCAGATGGATTTTAAAATTCTTTGGCAAAAATATTAACCACCATGAGACAATGTGTTGCGCGCATAACACAGGTCGGTACCTCAAAGGTCAAGGTCATACTTAGAGGTCAAAGGTAAAAAAAGGGGCCTTTTTTCCTGTTTGGTCAATAACTTGCTTATTTTTAAATGGATTTGGTGGAAATGTAAACCACTATGAGACGATGTGTTGCATGCATGGCCCAGGTTGGTACCTCAAAGGTCAAGGTCATACTTAGAGGTCAAATGTCAAAAAGGGGCCTTTTTTCGTGATTTTTGTCAATAACTTTCTTATTTTTAGATAGAATTTGAAATTACTTGGCAGAAATGTTAACTATCATGAGACAATGTGTTGCACGCATGATTCAGGTTGGTACCTGAAAGGTCAAGTTCATACATAGAGGTCAAAGGTAAAAAAATGGGCTTTTGTTTTCGTGTTTGGTCAATGACTTTCTTATTTTTAGATGGATTCTGAAATTGCTTGGCAGAAATGTTAACCACTATGAGACGATGTGTTGCACGTGTGACCCAGTTTGGTACCTCAAAGGCCAAGGTCATACATAGAGGTTAAAGGTAAAAAGGGGCCTTTTTGTGCTCGGTCGATAACTTTCTTATTTTTAGATGAATTTTGAAATTACTTGGCAGAAATGTTAACCACCATGAGATGATGTGTTGCGTGCATGACCCAGGTTGGTACCTCAAAGGTCAATGTCATACTTAGAGGTCAAAGGTAAAAATTGGGCCTTTTTCATGTTTGGTCAATAACTTTCTGTTTTGTAGATGGATTTTGAAATTACTTGGCAGCAATGTTAACCACAATGAGACGATATGTCTCTTGCATGACCCATGTTGGTACCCTAAAGGTCAAGGTCATACTTAGGGGTCAAAGGAAAAAATGGGGCCTTTTTAGTGTTCAGTCAATAACTTTCTTATTCCTGGATAGATTGTGAAATTACTTGGCAGAAATGTTAACCGTCATTAGACGATGTGTTGCTCGCTAGACCCAGGTCAGTACCTCCAAGGTCAAGGTCATACTTAGAGGTCAAACGTCAATAACTTTTTTTTATTTCTGGATGGACTTTTTAAAGTAACCTTGCAGAAATGTTTACCTTCATTAGACGATGAGTCGTGTGCAAGACCAAGGTCAATACCTCCAATGTCAAGGTCTTACCTAGAGATCAAAGGTCAAAAAGGGCCTTTTTGTGTACAGTCAATAACTTTCTTATTCTTTGATGGATTATGAAATTAATTGGTAGAAATGTTAACCATCATGAGACAATATGTTGTATCTCAAAGGTCAAGGCCATATTTAGAGGTCAAAGGTAAAAAAGGGATTTTTTTTGTGTACAGTCAATAACTTTCTTATTTCTCTCTGAACTTTTTAAAGTTATTTTGCAGAAATGTGTTGCACACAAGAACTAGGCCAATATCTCCGATGCCAAGGTCATATTTAGAGGTCAAAAAGGGGGAGACATCTGTGTTTTCGAAGAAAAAAAATCTAGTTCAGTTTGTGAATTTGCAGGAATAAATTACATCAAGTAATCTGGTTGGTTCAAAGTCAAAAATGAGTGTAGCTAAAATACTTATTCAGCAGGTTAAGGTTTAAAATTTGCTTTGTGACCAGTTTGTCAAGCAGGCATAAGGTAGAAGAAGCGGTAATTTGGACACACGTTTACTTTGTTCACCTTATTTGTCAAATCTCCATTTATAAAAATGTATGTACAATCTCAATTGCTGAAAAAGCATACAGGATAGAGCCTGATCAGACTGCGTTTTGCAGATCATAACTTTTGCCATTGCAATTTTCCTGTACAAAATGTGACATAAAGGTTTCATTTTACATCTTTTTATCATCTGTTACAACCCCTTGTCTGACTAAGATTGAGACCAACAATGTTAACCTCTTTACATACATCATTGCGAAGATTGTCACACTGACTTAATTGTTGAAGAAACTACTTGCATTCTGGAGTTCATGTTCTGCAGATATTGGTTTGCTGGACACATTTTAGACAATTACAGTACAACAATTACATATTCTTTCAGAAAGACTGTGTCAAACGGAAGACATGTTCCTACATCAGAAGTCGATGTTTCTAGAGACAAATTCCAAGAATGCTGGTCTGTTAGCATCTAAGACTCATCTTGAAGAACTTGTAAAAGAGAAAAACAGAAAAATTGAAGAGTAAGTCTGACAGTTAGGTCATATTAGTACCATATTACAATAACACACCTATACGAATTACTGAATTTTTTCACATCTCCAAAATGTCTTCTTTTCTAATGAAAATTTGTAATATTTATCTTACTTTCACTGTAAACATAGGTTGTGGGTGCGCGTTAGAACTGTCTCGTTGAGGTGGTTCTAATGAGTACCCACAATCTATGTCTTGGAGCAGAAATAAGAAAATGTATACCCCGGTAAACTCCAGTTTTATCTTTATAAAGTTGGGTTTAGTGGATGTTCATTTCGCAGACTTGTTCATGTGATGATATTTATTGGGACAGATAGGCCTAGGCAAATAGTGTGAACACATCATCTTATCAGGGCCTACACTGTGACTCATCCAGCTGTTTTAGACACAGCATTGGGTATATTGTACTTGTTCAAATTTTAGAGTAAGGCAGGCACATAAGGCATAAGAGTATGCCAGGCAGTTAAGTCAGACAGATAAGTCATTGGAGTAGGTCAGACCATTTAGTCAGAAAAGTAAGTTGGATCGTTTAGTCCTATGGTGAAGAACCCTAGTAACCACAGCTTCTTCATAATAGTGTTGCTGATATAAGATACAAAATCCATTTGATCTAAATGTCTCTACATAGCACCAGGTAAGCAAGTAATGAGAACACTTAAGGGATCTTTTAACCTAGTTCCTGTTAGAAACATATGCTGTGGAATACTCGTTAGAATCACCTCAGTGAGGCGTTTCTAACAAGTATCCACAACATATGTTTGAAGGAGATGTAAGAAATATTATCTATTAATATATAATAATAATAAACCTTATTTATAGAGGGTAACACATTTAGTACTACTACTAATCTTCCATGTGGTCCTCTTTTCCTTGGTAGGAACCAGTACTAAGATGTGGATAAAGTCTCTTGCTGCAGGAAACAATGCGTGGCACTTGCAAGGATCGAACCAGTTTACTCTCGATCTCAAATCTGATGCTAAACCACTGCACCACAACGCTCCACTAATCTATGCTATGTAATATTTTGATTGATTAATTATAGCTTCTTGTTCTTATAACCCTTACATTGTTTTTAGCGACAGCAGTGTTAGGCATTCATTGTTAAATAGCATTTGTTATATCCAAAATTATGCTGCAATGAAAAGGGTTGAAAAAAAGGTTATGTGTGTGATACTGTGGTAAGGTCAACTATTCAGTGTACCAAATCCTTGCCTTAATGCTCCAAGTCCTCAATACAGAAAAGGATCTGGCAAGAGTAAATTGAAAGGACCCTATTTGCCATATCCTAACCCACAGTCACATATCATCGACTTAAACAGTCATATATCATCAACCTAAGAAGTTGTGGTCCTCTGTGAAGGTCACATATTATTTGAATACAATCAAAATTTTAATTGAGTATGTTGAACTTGTTAATTATAAAATATACATAGTACATTAGTCCTTTATTAAGACCACATTTGGAACTATTCAAAAGTGGTCTTTAAGACCTCTTCTGAATAGTCCCAAAGATGGTCCCTGACTAGGAGGCATTGTTTTCAGAAAACACAAAGGATAACTGCATCCTTCTAAATAAGCTTATTAAAGCAGAATTAGTCTTAATTTTAGGTGGTCTGATAGCGGAATTTCACTGTTTATTTGTAGCAATAAGGAGGAGTAATTCATACACTGTGACAAGAGATTATGTTGTTTCGATAAAGATATTCAACATAATTACAACACATTTTTGAATTACCAAATATGAAATAGCCACATGACATGAAAAGATCTCACTAAGTTCTGTGTTTTAGCAATAAATCATTATTATGAAAGAAGAATAAAACACTTCCTCATTTCCCTATCCTGAGAAAGCTACAAGCTTTTCTTTTTCTTACGATTGCATTTTTGTTCCCCAAACTTCTTCCCAAACTTCAAAGAAGTTTAACCCTTTTTGTACCAAATGGAATCTTCCTCCTTATATATAGCAGGAGTCCATTTCAAAATTTAGGGGTGTCGGGTTGTGTTTTCTTCAAAAACTATTCAGAAAATGGCTGATCTTTTTGCAAACAATGTAGGTCCTGATCAGACGCCGCGTCCTGCGGCGTCTGATCTGGGCCTGCGCTGTTTGCCAACTACCTGTTTGGAGTTTCTGGTACTAAGTGGGTTAAGAGACCTATTGTTTTTATCCTGTCTGTGAAGCATGCATATGCTTAAAAGCATAACATTTTACAAACACCTGCTTTAGTTTCATAAAGTTTTATATGATTTTTATATATATATCATAGGTTAGAAAGATCAGATAATGTACAGTTATGGGGACATGAGAAAAATAGACTCTTGAAAGAAACAAATGAAAGGTAAGATCATGCATTATAATATTTTAAGATGCAATGTGTCTAGTTAGTCCTGGTTGGCTGACATACTGGGATCAAAAGTTTATATGACTATCAGTGGTTCAGTTTAAAGTCTCAAGCAATATGTTTCCTTTTCAATGTTGAAGAAGAAATTGTAAACATTTGCAGAACTAAGTGACAATGGAAGCTTTTTTAACACATTTTGTACGTCATCTGTTGTGTGTCCATGCATCCTTAAACAATTTCTTCAAACAACATCTCTAAACCACTGATTGGATTTTGGCCAACTTCACAGGATTGATCCTTAATTGGTCCTCTTTCAAAGTTGTTCAAATGATTCCGGCAGATTGCATATCTAGGTCATAAGAGCTAAAAATATATATTTAACTGAAAACTTAACAAACTCTTCTTCACTGAAACTGCTAGGTCCAGGTCTTTGATATTGTATGAAGCCTCATCTAGTGAACTTCTACCAAGACTGTTCAAATTATAGCCATGGCCCTGCCCTGGAGCTTTACACAGACAATATATAAAGGAGCTTCTTTTCTGAAACCAGAAGGCGCAGGTCTTTGATATTTGGTATAAACTTTCATCTAGTGGACCTCTACCAATATTATTCAAATTGTAGCACTGTGGCCAAAAATGGCCCCGCCCTGGGGCCCGCATATTTTACATTGACTTGTATAGGGAAAACCTTTAAAAATCTTCTTTTTGGAAACCAGAAGGACCAGGTTTTTGATATTTGGAATGAAGCTTCATCTAGTGGACCTCTACCAAGTTTGTTCAAATCACAGCCTTAAGGCCAAAAATGTGGCCCACATGTTTTACATAGACTTGTGTAGGGAAAATAAAAAATCTTCTTGTCTGAAACCAGAAGTCTAGTGGACCTCTCCCAAGATTGATCAAATTATAGCCCTGGGAAATAAATGGCCCCGCTCTGGGACACACTTGATTGGTACAGTTTTTGGGAGTTAACAGAATGTATCAAAATTTCTTGTGTGAAAATTGAATCCTTAAGAGAGAATTTTAAGCTCACTTGAGCACAAAGTGCTCATGATGAGCTATTGTGATCAGTCAATTTCCGTCATCCATCATGTTTTGTCTGCCATGTGTCTTGCAGCGTCAACAACTTGGGCCAATGTAATTCAAACTTCACATGAATGTTAGGATCCTCCATGGTGTAGTGGTTATGTTACTCGCCTTGTAAACCAGGGGTCAGAGGATCGATCCCGAGCTTCTCCAGACTTACGGATGAGTCTTTAAACTGAGGTTCTGTCTCCATATGACCCTAGCTGTTTGTGAAACATAAAACTCAAACACTCACACACACACAGGTATGTTTGACAAAATGCTCGCTTTTGCATCGCTAACCATATTTGTTTGTTTGATTTGATGTTTAACGTCCCTGTCAACACTATATAGGTCATTTTGGAGACGTTGCTTCCAATTTTGTGGGACTTTTACCCGACATTGAGCAGAAATGACATCTCAAGCCCTGTCGTCCAATGAAATCATTAGGGTTTATAAGCATGGACGGTCCGAGTCGCACCTCTTTGAATGGGCAGGCTTTGATCCTCTTAGCGGTTTACCAGTACTCACGTGCCGTAGGATTTAGCTCTGCGTGGAAGCATCATGTAGCCTATTTTTTTAGCTCACCTGTCACATAGTGACGAGGTGAGCTTTTGGGATCACTTTTTGTCCGTCGTCCGTCGTGCGTCTGTGCGTGCGTCCGTCAGTGCGTCCGTAAACTTTTTCTTCAAACGACATCTCCTCCTAAACCACTGATCGGATTTTGACTAAACTTCACAGGAATGATCCTTAGGTGGCCCCCTTTCAAAGTTGTTCAAATGGTTTCGGTCCATTACACATCTTAAAAAATCTTCTTCTCTGAAACTACAAGGCCCAGGTCTTTGATATTTGGTATGAAGCTTCATCTAGTTGACCCCTACCAAGATTGTTCAAATTATAGTGCTGGGGCGCAAAATGCCCCCGCCCCGGGTTCCTTTGGTTTTACATGGGCTTATATAGGGAAACTCTTTAAAAATCTTCTTCTCTGAAACCGCAAGGCCCAGGTCTTTGATATTTGGTATGAATCTTCATCTAGTGGACCCCTACCAAGATTGTTCAAATTATAGCGCTGGGGCCAAACATGCCGCCGCCCCGGGGCCCTTTGGTTTTACATGGGCTTATATAGGGAAAAACTTTAAAAATCTTCTTCCCTGAAACCGCAAGGCCCTTATCTTTGATATTTGGTATGAAGCTTCATCTAGTGGACCTCTACCAAGATTGTTCAAATTATAGTGCTGGGGTGAAAAATGCCCCCGCTCCAGGGCCCTGTGGTTTGACATGGGCTTATATGTGGAAAATCTTTAAAAATCTTCTTCTCTGAAACCGCAAGGCCCATGTCTTTGATATTTGGTATGAAGCTTTATCTAGTGAACCCCTACCAAAATTGTTAAAATTATATTGCTGGGCCAGAAATGCCCCCGCCCCTGGGCCCTTTGGTTTTACATAGGCTTTTATATGGAAAATCTTTAAAAAATCTTCTTCTCTGAAACTGCAAGGCCCAGATCTTTGATATATGGTATGAAGCTTCATCTAGTGGACCCCTACCAAGATTGTTCAAAATATGATGCTGGGGCCAAAAATGCCCCCGCTCTTGGGCCCTTTTGTTTTACATGGGCTTATATAGGGAAAATCTTTAAAAATCTTCTTCTTTGAAACCACAAGGCCCAGGTCTTTGATATTTGGTATGAAGCTTCATCTAGTGGACCCGTACCAAGATTGTTCAAATAATAGTGCTGGGGCCAAAAATGCCGCCGCCCCGGGGCCCTTTGGTTTTACATAGGCTTATATAGGGAAAATCTTAAGAAAATCTTCTCTGAAACCGCCGGACCCAGGTCTTTGATATTTGGTATAAAGCTTCATCTAATGGACACCTCTACCAAGATTGTTCAAATTATAGCCTTTGGGCCAAAAATGTCCCTGCGCTGGGACCAACTAGTTTTACATAGGCATATATAGGAAAAACCTTTAAAAATCTTCTTGTCCGAAACCAGAAGGCCCAGGTCTTTTATATCTGGTGTGAAGCTTCAACTTTCAAACCTCTGCTTAGATTGTTCAAATTATAGCCCTGGTGCCAAAAATGCCCACGCACCAGGGCCAGCTGGTTTTACATAGGCTTATATAGGGAAATCCTTTAAAAATCTTCTTTCCTGAAACCACAAGGCCCAGGTCTTCGATATTTGGTCTGAAGCCTTATCTAGTGGATCGCTACCAAGTTTATTCAAATTATAGCCCTTGGGCCAAGGATGCACTAAAGACACTCAGGTGAGCGACTCAGGGCCCTCTGGGTCCTCTTGTCTTCAAGCCCCGATGGGCGGGGGCCGGCTTGCCATGTTTAACGTTCAATATCTTATGAGTGAATGACATGATAAGGGTGCAGTTTTGCCTTCATGCCTAAAACATGTATTGACACAAGACATGCAAATCTTGGTGGTCTATGTCAATTGGAAATTGGGGATTGGATAGACTTGTTAGTTATTGACTTGCCCTCATGATAAAAAAGTTATTGACTTTATACTTTGAAATATTTGGCACTTTTTCATATGATGGAGATGCATTCGCCATATGAATTGTGCCGAATATTTCACAATATAAAGTCTATAACCTATAAGTATTGTACTAGCCAAGCAGAGAATATACCCCCTTTCTCAGAGGGACTCCGACTGTGTTTATAAGAAAGCAAACAGGAGCTTTGGTGAGCTAAAAACTGACATGGTACAAACTAATATCTCTTGTAGAATAAAAGCCCTTGAAGAGGAGTTAGAAGAAATCAAGCAAGGGAGAGAACAATACAAAAGAAGAATGTCTGTATGTATGAAGCTCTTAAGGGGAATGGATACACCTTCAGGGGAAGCAACTCCTGCACAAGTATTTTGTCTCCCATGTCAATAGGGGTCAACTTTTAAAGTAAAGAGGAGCAAATTCTTTCCTTCAAGAGTTGACCCCATTTTCCGTGGGACACAGCTTATAGAAAAGCCAACAGGAAGTTTTGAAAGTTGTCTCCCTTTGAAAAATGGTGGAAAAATTGCCAGGATTTCCCTTTACCCTTAATAAGTAAGAGCACAAACACTGATTATGGAATTGTTTTCTGATATTTCGCCATAAAAAGAACTGTTGTGGACACTTGTTGGCATTTCCTCCTGGAGTTGATTCTATGTACATGTTTTTTATTGTCGAGCCTGCTATTAGCTTTGTGGGATGTAGGAGTCCAATTTTCTGTGTCAAACCTATCATTCACCCTAATATTCAGGTTCATTTCTCAAAAACTATAACAACTTGATTATTGATAACTGGTTCAAACATAAATATAGAAATGATAACTATAATGCAAGAAGAGATGTTTGACCTTGACCTAGATTTCAAGGTTTGGTCTCAGACTTTGCACCCCAACAGGCATGCCATAGCCTTGGTGAAATTCTTGTTTTTCCAGGAAAACATATAAACTGCCCCCTGAGAAAAGGCTTCTTTGTATTGTTCTATTTACTTTAATGATCCTAGGTATTGGGACAGATAGGCCTAAGCAAATGGTGCTTGTGTTTTTGTTTGTATGGTAGTTTAATGGCACAGTCAACACTTTTTAGGTCAGTTTTGAGCTGGTCAGTTTACCTATCCACACTTTTCCTGGGCAGGCTTATACTTAAGCTGATAACCAGTACAATGCACATTCTTTTACCAGAAACTGACAACTGCCCTTCTTGAATCAGCGGAAGGGGGAGTATGACCGTATAAAAGATTTCGTGATCAATCTCCACGAAGGAATGTTTCCAACACTGGCAGGTATTGAACCCGCGTCCTCCTGAACACCAGTCAGACGTGCATCAGACTGAGCTACCGAGGCCACTGGTGGATGGGGAAACAAATTTATTAACCCTTATCTTGCTGTTCACGACAACCCCTATCTTTGGAAACAGTGTAGATCCAGATCAGATGGCTTCTGAAGAAGCCATCTGATCAGGATCTACACTGTTTGGCATTCAGTTTATGAATTTGTAGCAATAGATTACATCAAGTAATTTGATTGGTTCATACACAGAAATGGGTGTGGCTTAAATGAATATTCAGCAAGAGAAGGGTTAAAACTTTAGGAGAATTAAAGCAAGTCCTCAATTTGTTTGAAGTTTTAGGATTTTTACAGTATGTACAAGCCAACTTATTGGCCTAGAACCAGATACACGACTTCTTGTGTGAAACTTCCTGAAGATCTCTGCAGACTCAACTGAGCCTTTGCTCGGGATGGTTGGGTGAGGCAAAGGTTATGTGTATCTGAGGAGACCAACTGATAATGGTTTAAATTTGGGCAAGGCCTGCTGTCCTTGCAGCTGGTAAGGGTAGAGGGTGAGTGCTGTTATTTCTTCTATTTCTACACTTCTATTCATTTTCCTCTTCTGTCCCTCACTTTCATCACCTCTATTATCACTTCTATCTCTTTTCTCCATTTCTCAGGGAGATAACACAAAATGACCCACAAGGATTGATTTGAAGCCCAAACAGTCAATCAATCCGAGCCTTTACGCATTGTCTATGCGATAAGCACACTTACGCCATGAGCTGGCCTATATATAAGTGTTTCATAAATTCACTATTTAGAGTTCTGATATAATGTAATTGTTATTGAATATCCCTCTAATGCTCTTTATTATCTGGAGCTCTGTTGTATCTACCTGATTTACGCATTTGATACTAGTGGACTCTTCCATTGCTGTATATTGGACAAGTCCTTATTCTATTTTGGACGGAAATTTCTGTTAGCAAATTGTGCAGACTGTGGCGTCTGATTTGGGCCTGCACTGTTTGCCAAGGTACCCCTTTAGAGTTTTTCCCGCCTACAGTGATTTAAGATGAAAGCCAGTCTAATGCAGGGAATTGTCATGCCATCTTAACCCTTTAGATGCCAATTACAACAATTGTCATCTGCTTTGTTGTCTTCTGGTTACTTTACAAATCAGTGTTGCAAACAGTATGGACCAAGATCAAACTTGACCCCTGCCCATCGGGGCTGCATGGTGCTTCCACCCAGAGCTGTGTTCGACTGCACACGAGTACAGGTAAATCACTTAGAGGATCTAAGCCTGCCCAGGCAAAGCCGTGTGAGTCAGACCGTCCATGCCTATAAACCCTATTAGTTTCATTGAGTGAATGGGCTTGAGATGTCATTTCATCTCAATGTCAGGTAAAAGTCACACACAATTGGAAGCAACGTCTCCAAAATGACATATACAGTGTTGACGTGGACGTTGCACCTCAAATCAAACAAACAAAACCAAGATCAACTGCTCCTGTAAAAGCATACTTTATGCAAAAATGTGTCTGAAAAGCAAGAAGATTGAGTAGACAACATAAAAAGACACCGCGCTCGCCGTTTGGGGCTTCAAGAAATAGATAGGCTGCAGGATGCTTCCACGAAGAGCTGAAACCAACCACACAAGAGTACTGGTAAACTGCTTAGAGTCGGACCACCCATGCTTATAAACCCTATTGGTTTCATTGGGCGACAGGGCTTGAAATGTCATTTCATCTCAATATCGGGTAAAAGTCCCACAAAATTGGAAGCAATGTCTCCAAAATGACCTATACAGTGTTGGCATGGACGTTAAACCTCAAATCAAACAAGCATAATAAGCCTGAATGGTTAAAAGTAGTTACATTAACTTCTGGGTTTATCAGTTATCGTGCCTGCTTTAAGCATGGCGCTGTATACATGCTTTATTACTGATGCTTGGTACAAACTTGCATCTAGAGATTGCAACTTTGATGCAAACATCCATATTTGACCTTGATCTACATTTCACTTTCTGATCTATTGCATCAAACTTAGCATTCACTCAAATGCTCAAGTCCATTTCTCCAGAACTATAAGAGCTTTATTAATGACAGGTGGTACAAGCTTGTGTCTAGGGATGGCAACTTTAATGCAAGCATCCATATTTGACCTTGACCTACACTTCATGGCTCACTTACTCTGTGGGCTATAACATGAAACCTATCATCCAACCCATTGAATAAGTCCATTTCTCAAGATCTATAAGAGCGTCATTAATGATAGGTGGAGCAAGCTTGCATCTAGGGATGGCAACGGATGCAAGCATCCATGTTTGACCTTGAGCTTCAATTCATGGTTAGTTGACTTAGCATTCTTACAGGCATGACATAGCCTTTGGCAGAATTCTGGTTAAATATGATGTAGGGTTTTAAGTGAGAATCTGTATGAATAATTATAACTCATTGAACCATGACGACATCGAAGGAAAGTGATTGTGTGTGTGTTTTTCTAGAAAAAAGGATAAAGTTTGTTTTTTTAACCCATTTGGTACCAGAAACCCCCAAACGGATACCCTGGCAAACAGTGCAGGCCCAGATCAGCTGATCAGGGCCTCCACTGTTTGCTTAAAGTTCAATTATTTTCCAAATAAATTTTGAAGAAAATACAACCTGACACCCCTAGAATTTGAAATGAACTCCTATTGTATATAAGGAGGAAGATTCCATTTGGTACAAAAAGGGTTAACTTAGAGCAGTATGAAGTGATATATTAATATCATGGGATTTTGCAACCCTGCATATAAGGTATAATGCAGTGCAATGGAAACAAAAGTTGTGCTTAAACCAACAAAATGGGGACCACTCTTTATATTTTGTATCAAAAACTTTGTAAAGTTAATGTTTGTTTTCAACAGAATTTAGATAATTCTTACCAGAAGATGAAGATGCGGCAACAGATGATGAAGGGAAAGGCAGAGAAATCTTTAGTAGATGAGATCGATGCAGGTGAGACTCTGTCAAGTTTATTTCATGTTTAATGAATGGTCAATGAAATGTTGTGCATAATTCAATAAACGTGAGAAAAATTAAACTTATTGTTTATTATAAATGATTTATGTAGTACATGCTTTTCTTGCACACCAGATAAGGAAATCCATAGTTTTAGCTTGGGATAGAAATTCTGTTCTAACCGTGGTGTTCTTTGTACGTCTTACCCAAAATCGAATATTTTCGCATATTTCATATATGCACTGATTGAATACAACCTCATATGCGCCGTTGTAAAGGTTGACGTCACATTAAATGACGCCACTAATTATCACAATATGGTGGATGTTGGCAACCAAAGTGATTATAAATCCACGCTCAGAAATGGAAGGTATGCAAGAAAAAGAATCCTATATGGGTTTGAGGGGAGGATAGAAAAATCTTATATTTTTCCAGACTTGAATTATTAACTGGTATGAGGTATGAAACAGGAAAACATTTACATGTATTTCTGTAGACATCACTGACATCATAACACTGCCAGCATCCAGTTATAAATGGTATAAAACCTTGCTTTAATTTTATTTTACTTAGTATTCACGTGTGGTTATTTTTATGTGTCATCTGCACAACTTTATTTGATGCAACAGGCCATACAAACACTCCCTGTCCTTCGTCATAGAGTAGTTGTATTTTCTTGTCCCTTGGGATTATTGATTCCATTCTGGAATTTTGAAAATAATTGAGGGTCACAGTTGAGGTCTAACTGGCCTAAACTAGCTAATCTGGCCAAGAAAAACTTGTACACTGCATACTTATCCTTTTTGTGGGGTATTCCTGGCTTCCAAATGATAACCCTTTCATAGAACATACATGTTTAGCTTTGGAATTTGCCTTGGTTCCTTAACTTTAGTGTTATATGAGGTTGTATTGTACTGCCATGAACTGTTTTTACCATATGACGTCGCGTCTGCTAATGTTATAACGCCATGTAATAAATTTGATAATCCACTAGTGGATTAAATATGCAAATAAGTTAGATACGCCCCGTAACGTTACATGCACAATGTCCTTAAGGATGTTGCGTTTACTGATGACGGAATATTTACACTTTTTCCAATGAATCGTGAATAAAATGCGTTTTAAATGTCATATGATAAATCGAATCTTGCTTTCGTGCTCCTGTATTATTAAATTTATCAAACGAGTTGAAGAAAAGAGATAAAATGCTCGGCAAATAACTCGTTTAAAAAATAAATTCAATAATACATGAATTCTCATGTAAGATCCTCTATGTATTTTTACCGGCCCCGATAGCTCAGTTGGTAGAGTGTCCGCTCCGGGGAACGGGAGGTCTCGGGTTCGATCCCGGGCCGCGACATACCAAAGTCGTTAAAAATGGTACTAGCTGCTCCTCGCTTGGCACTCAGGTTTACGGGGAAGAGCTAGGACTGGTCGATCCAGTGTCAGGATAATGTGACTGGGTGTGGTATCATGTAATGTGTCTGGGACATGATACTTCAGTGAGGCAGCACTATAAACGTGAGCATTGAGCTCCCTGTCGCAACCAGACACCGTCGTGATATGACTGAAAAATTGTTGAAAGCGACGTTAAACCCGAATTCACACGCACACACACACACACACACACACTATGTATTTTTAGTTTGGATATAACATGGTTGCTTAACTAACAGTTTCTGCATTGGACCCCATTTATATTGTTATAAAGAGGTTTTGGTGTATTTCTAGTTATAGAAAGAGAGTCAACAGAACAGTTGAGTAGAACAAACTTCCTGCAAGATAAGGTAAATAAACTAATTAAACCTTTTCATCACGTGAACTAGTCCGTGAAATGAACACCCCGCTAAATCACTTTTTATAGAGAAAACTGGAGTTGACAGGGAAATACATTATTTTTCTTATTTCTCCTCCAAGACATAGGTTGTGGGTACTCGTTAGAACCGTCTAAATGAGGCGGTTCTAACGAGCACCCACAACCTATCTTTGCGATATAGATAAGAAAAAATATCACGGATTTTCATCAGAAAAGTAGCCATTTTGGAGATGTGAAAAATACACTATGTCGCACGGGATTATTTTCATAATGTTATATCAGAAACCCCAAAACGCATCATTGTCAAATACTGCAGTCTCAGAACAGATGCAGCAGAATGCAGTGTCTGATCAGGGTTTTTAATGTTTGCAAACAAAAGTTCAGCCATTTCAAAAGAAAATTTACAGGTAACGTGACACCCCTTAATTTTTTGATAGACTGCTGCTATGTATAAAGTGCAAGATTCCGTTCAGTACAGGATGAGTTAAAGAGACGTGGTACAGCTCTATAGAAGATCACTTAGATCTAACAATATATAAATCCCTTAGCCTATTTTGTACTAGAAACCCCAAAACGGGTACCTTGGCAAATAGTGCAGGCCCAGATCAGGTGCCGCATAACGCAGCGTCTGATCAGGGCCTCCAGGTTGTGAAAACATAACCTGACACGCCTAAATTTTGGAATGGATTCCGGCTATGTATAAGGTGGAAAATTCCGTTTTGTACAAAAGGGTTAATATAGGAAGCTTTGGTTTAACTATTATCCTGCTGAATAAATTAATGTTGCCACACCCATATCTGACTATCTACGAATCAAATTACTTGATCAAAAGTTTTCGCCCACTGATTAACGATCAGCTTGAAATAAGTGAAATAATCTTGAAAGGGCTGTTAAACAAAAAATAGTTAAATTCATCTAACTGTCAGTTCTGAGCTTGCTTTGTAGTGTTTGTTTGTGCAATTCCAAGAATGCCAGGGACTTAAGTATGCTTGTCCCCCAGGAAAGGACAAAAATCACAATCGCTTGCTTTATAAAGGGTGCTTGCTAAATACAAGTTTTCTGCATATTTGCTCATTTAACTGGCCATATTATACATGCAATTACTTTATCAAGGTGATTCGTGTTTGGCAGGTATATGTATTTGTAACGTAATGGTACACTTCTTTTTTAGCGTTATAAAGGGATATGAATTTGTGTTTGAATCCTGGTAATTGCTTGATATAGGTGCTTGCTTAAGAAATAGTTGACAGAATATTTGAAATTTACTGTTTTTAGCTCACCTCGCACATAGTGACACGGTGAGCTTTTGTGATCACTTTTCGTCCGTCGTCAGTACGTCCGTCCGTACGTGTGTGTGTCTGTGCATCCATAAACAATTTTTCAAACGACATCTCCTCCTTAACCACTGATCGAATTTTGATAAAACTTCACAGGAATGATCCTCAGGTGGTCGCCTTTCAAAATTGTTCAAATGGTTCCGGTCCGTTGCACATCTAGGTCACAGGAGCTAAAAATATATTTTTTTTACTGAAAATTTTAAAAAATCTTCTTCTCTGAAACCACATGGCCCAGGTCTTTGATATTTGATATGAAGCTTCGTCTAGTGGACCTCTATAAAGATTGTTCAAATTATAGCCCTATGGCCAAAACACCCCGCCCGGGCCCTTTAGTTTTTAATAAGCTTATATAGGAAAATCTTTAAAAATCTTCTTCTCTGAAATCACAAGGCCCAGATCTTTGATATTTGGTATGAAGCTTCATCTAGTGGACTTCTATGAAGATTGTTCAGATTTTAGCCCTAGGGCCAAAAACACCCCCGCCCCGGGGCCCTTTAGTTGTTCATAGGCTTATATAGGGAAAATCCTTAAAAATCGTCTTCTCTGAAACCACCAGGCCGAGGTCTTTGATATTTGGTATGAAACTTTATCTAGTGAACCACTACCAAACTTGTTCAAATTATAGCCCTTGGGACAAACATACCCCCGCCTCGTGGCCCTTTGGTTTTACAAAGACTTATATAGGGAAAATTTTAAAATTCTTCTCCTCTGAAACTGCACGGCCTAGGTCTCTGATATTTAGTATGAATCTTCATCTAGTTGACCTCTACCAAGATTGTTCAAATTGTAGCCCTGGGGCCCAAAATGCCCCCGCCCCAGGGGCCTTTGGTTTTACATAGGCTTATATAGGGAAAATCTTTAAAAATCAACTTCTCTGAAACCCCAAGGCCAAGGTTTTTGATATTTGGTGTGAAGCTTCATCTATTGGACCTCTATAAAGATTGTTCAAATTATAGCCCTGGGGACAACAATGCCCCCGCCCCAGGGCCCTTTGGTTTTACATAGACTTATATAGGAAAAATCTTTAAAAAATCTTCTTCTCTGAAACCGCAAGGCCTAGTTCTTTGATATTTGGTGTGAAGCTTCATCTAGTGGACCGCTGTCAAGATTGTTCAAATTATAGGCCTAGGGCAAAAATTGCCCCCCACCTGCAGGCCCTTTGGTTTAACATTGGATTATACAGGGAAAATATTTAAAAATCTTCTTCTCCGAAACCCCATGGCCCAGTTCTTTGATATTTGGTTTGTAGCTTCATCTAGTGGACCTCTACCAAGATTGAGATTGTTCAAATCATAGCCCTTGGGCAAAAATGCCCCCGCACCGGGGTCCTTCGGTGTTATACTGTCTTATATAGGGAAATCCAAAAAGAAATCTTCTACTCTGAAACCACAAGGCCCAGGTCTTTGATATTTTGTAAGAAGCTTCATCTTGTAGATTTCTACCAAGATTGTTCAAATTATAGCCCTGGGGCCAAAAATGGCCCGCCCTGGGGACCCCAAGGTTTATATAGACTTATATAAGGAAATCCTTTAAAAATCTTCTTGTCTGAAACCAGAAGGCTCCGGTCTTTGATATTTGGTATGATGTTTCACCTTTTAGAACACTACCAAGATTATTCAAATTATAGCCTGGGGCCAATTGTGGCTCTCCCAGGGGCCCACTTGTTACCTATGGATCAGGTGAGCGACCCAGGGCCATCATGGCCCTCTTGTTTCTTGTTGTTTTGTTTTGTTATTTTCAGGAAATAGCTTATTTAGAGAGAGAGCTATATGCGTTACAATCTTCTACAGTAGGCGTGATAGGAGGAATGAAAATAGATATAAGGTATGTAGCTGTCATTTCTGAAACGAGGGCAAATTCATTCTTTAATCCTAATCAAATTCCTTCACTGTTTGCAAAAAGCTCAACCCTTTTTGAATTAAATTTCTGCAACCTATCTCTAACCCATTTTGTACCGGAAACCCAAAAACGGGTTTTGCAGAATGCGGCGTCTGATCAGGGCCTATACTGTTTGCAAAATTTCCAAATAGTTTTTGAAGAAAACACAACCTGACACCCCTAAATTTTGAAATGGACTCTTGCTATATATAAGGAGGAAGATTCCATTTGGTACTGAAAGGGCTAATTGACACCCCCTCAGTTTGAAAATGGACTCCTGGTGTACATAGTGAGAAGGATTCCATTCAGTTGAAAATGGGTTAATTTTAAATACAAAGTAATTTTTGAAACAAATGACATTTAAGTTTTTAGCTCACCAGAGCTGAAGGCTCCGGGGGAGCTTATGGCATAAGTTTAATTTGTAGGTCCAATGTGGTCTTCGTACCTTTATAGTGGTCCAAAGTAGATAAAATTGGTATCAAAATAAACATGGGCATCTTATCTCCACAATGAGACCTATTATCCTTTTCTAAACCATGTACTTTTTGCACCAGGGCAACTCAAATACCACTAGGGTCAGTCACATTTTGATCTATCTGGATCGCGATATATTTTAGCAGTTTTTGACTTCGTTCACTGTGCCATAGATACGGAGAGTGAAAACCCGGCTTCAGTTATGAGGAGTAATCATTTGAATGTCATAAAATTGCTTTCTTACCAACATACATTGCAAACTCATATCATAAAACTGTGATTTCCAGACTTCAGTAGAACGACAGCCATTTTCACGCACTTGGTGACTTGTTTACATAAAGCGCCTCAATGACGTGGAATGACGTGCCAAAATTAAAGCGACCTCTGATAATGGCGCGAAATTTAAGGGACGTAACTACGTAAAACGATGTTTTTTGTTCTTCATTCTATTCTAGAGAAGACTGAAAAATCTTCTGAATGCGCGAGATAAGAGCATCCAAATTATTTCCGTCACTTATTATGGTAAATTGTTATTAGCTTCCGATGAATACAGATTTTTTTACCTCAGCAGGATTGTCAGGATCGACTGGTTTTTGGTCGATTGTAAGAAGGACGGCGGTGTATCATTTTGAGAATGCTTACAGTAACTTACTCATTTGCATACCGCATGCTGAAACTGTATTCAGCCAAGAAATTCCACAAACGTTCATTTTTCTGTTTAATATTTTGTATTTTATTATTTTTCAAACAATAACTTAGGAGTAATTCTTTAGTTGCATCTTACATCTTTATTTTAATAAATAACCAATGGTAAATCACGAGGAAGACAACAACAAAAAAGAGGCTCCATTTGGGGTATTTTGGTGTAAAAATATTACTACATGCGATTTATTCCGTTAATGCTCTCTAATGGACCTATGTCTATAAAGTGACAAAAACGCGGCCTCAAATGCAAAAATATCCAATTTAGCCCAGGCTAAAAGAATGACAGAATAACAGCTGGCTGGAAGACTGGTCTCATCTCTGAATAGGGAATGAAACCACATTATTTAGGAAAATGATAAATTCATGGCAAATCTAAAAAAAATGTGGTCTCACTCCTATAAAGAGAAGAAAATCTGGTCTCACCTCAAATAACATACTAAAAGTCTGGGCTGAAGGAATGTGGTCTCATCTCTATATAGGGATGAGAACACATTATTAAGGAAAACGATAAATTCATGGCAAATCTAAAAAATGTGGTCTCACTCCTATATAGAGAAGAAAATCTGGTCTCACCTCAAATAACATACTAAAAGTCTGGGCTGAAGGAATGTGGTCTCATCTCTATATAGGGATGAGACCACATTATTAAGGAAAATGAAAAATTCATGGAAAATCTAAAAAATGTGGTCTCACTTCTATATAGAGAAGAAAATGTGGTCTCACCTTAAATCACATACTAAAATCCTGGGCTGAAGGAATGTGGTCTCATCTTTTTATAGGGATGAGACCACATTATTTAGGAAAATGATAAATTCATGGCAAATCTTAAAAATGTGGTCTCACTCCCTATATAGAACAGAAAATGTGGTCTCACCCTAAATAACATACAAAAAGCCTGGGCTGGGACGAGACCACAATATTAAGGAAAATGATAAATTCATGGAGAAGAAAAAAGCCTGTGCTGAAGGATTGTGGTCTCAATAATTTGGTCACCCATTGAAAAAACTTAAGTTGATCCCTATTATTATTAGACACGCTACATACACGGAATGAATCTAATTTTGATAATGATTAGGGCCCAATTATTCTGTTTGTTAATTAGAATATAACTGCGCATCCCTCTAAAATGAATCCATAAATCCCATTGGTGGAAGCTAAAAATCTTGTTGTGCTTTAGAGTGATTACAGCACCCTTCAAAAATTTATGAATGAATGGTCACGTTGTCTCTTTGATCCAAGTTAGTGGACGCTTGCATGTTCGTAACGCTCAGAGAGCTAAATTTTGCATTAGATTGTAAAATGTAGATATTTTAAAGAATTTACCGTCATCATCAGATGAAAAGTATCTCTAGTTAAGTATTTGGTTAAAGATAAATTGGAAATCACAATGAAATATAGTTGCCAAGTCATGCAAATTAGAGAAAAACAGTTGCTACCCCCTTGCACTAGAAAGCAAAATGGCGGAGCAGAAGCGGAAAAATTTCCATACCCTACCTCAGTTCATCCGATCCTAGCCAACCATCCTTCTGCCTAGGCTATCATTTTTCTTTGTGATATTAGAGATGAGATATTGAAGTTTGTTTTAAGACCTTATTTGGTGTGATTCACCTTCTTATAAGGCAGGGGACCACATTGGACCTACAAATTAAACTTTTACCGAGCTTATAGTATAGGCATTGTCCGTCGTCCGTCGTCGCCGTCGTCGTCGTCCGCGTCGTCTGCGTCATCAACATTTTCAAACAACATCTCCTCTGAAACTACTTGGCCAATTGAAACCAAATTACATGTGGAGCCTCTATGAGAAGGGGGAACGAAAGTTTGTTCGTAAGGACTGGATCACATGACCAATATGGCCGCTATGCCCATATATGGTAAAAACCTCTAAAAATATTCTTCTCAAGAACCGAACAGCCGATGATCTTGAAACTTGGTATCCAGCGTCGGGGACTTGAGCCCTACCAAATTTGTTCAAATGATGACCTTTGGTTGACCTTGACCTGTTTTACGTCAAGGTCAAATTTGGTCACTTAGCTATTTGTATGGAAAAAGGCAAAACAGTGGATTGCATGGTAGCTAGTGGCATCAGAAATGGTATTTGCAATCAGCTGAATGGAAGTTTATCAGTTCCAAAGGTCAAGGTCGTTTACTGGCCTTTGTCTAGGATGGCTCAGATTCAGTATTTTTGTCTTCTTCTTCACTTAAACTACTTGGCCTGTTGAAACCAAATTACATGTGGAGCCTCTATGGAATGAGGGAATGAAAGTTTGTTCGTGAGGACTGGGTTACATGACCAATATGGCCGCCATCCCCATATATGTTAAAAACCTTTGAATATCTTCTTCTCAACAACCAAACGGAAGATGGTCTTGAAACTTGGTATGCAGCATCGGGAACCCTGGCCCTACCAAATTTGTTCAAATGATGACTTGTTTGACTTTGACCTGTTTTATGTCGACGGGCCTCCGTGGCCTAGTGGATAAGAGCGCTGACTCTTAGTCATTAGGTCTCTCACCGCCGTAGGTTCGAGCCTCGCTCGGGCCACGTGTGAGACGCCAAGTTCTGCAACGGAAGGTCAGGTGGTTTTTCTCCGGGTACTCCGGTTTTCGCCCACCTCTGATTAACGATCGGCTCGATATGAGTGAAATAATCTTGAAAGGGCCGTAAAACCCAAACCAAAAAAAAAAAAAAAAAAAAAAAAGACCTGTTTTATGTCAAGGTCATATTTGGTCACTTAGACATTTGTATGGAAAAAAAGCAAAATAGTGAATATTTCTGATTGCCTGGTAGGCTGTGACATCAAAAATGATATTTGCAGTTAGCTGAATGGAAGTTTATCAATTCCAAAGGTCAAGGTCATTTACTGACCTTTATTCTGGATGCCTCAGATTCAGTTTTTCTTTTATCTTCTTCGTCACTTAAACTGGTGGGTTGATTGAAACCAAATTACATGTGGAGCTTCTATGGGTACGGGGAATGAAATTTGTTCATAAGGACTGGGTCACATGACCAATATGACCGCCATGCTCATATATGGTAAAAAAAACCTAAAGAATTTACTTCTCAGGAACCAAATAGCCAATGACCTTGAAATTTAGTATGTAGCATTGGGGACCCAGGCCCTACCAAATTTGTTCAAATGATGAACTTTAGTTGACCTTGACCTGTTTTACATCAAGGTCAAATTTGATCACTTAGACATTTGTATCGAAAAAGGGCAAGATAGTGGATTTTACTGATTGCATGGTAGCCGGTCGCATCAGAAATATCATTTACAATCAGATGAATGGAAGTTAATCAATTTCAAAAGTCAAGGTCATTACTGACCTTTGTCTTGGATGACTCAGATTCAGTATTTTTATCTTCTTCTCCAGTAAAAGAGCTTTGCTGATTGAAACCAAATTACATGAAAAGCTCCTTTGGGGGTGAGGCAATTAAACATTATTTGTGGTATTTTTGTCACATGACCAAGATGGGCGCATTTCCTGTATATGGTATAAACCACATGACCTCTGGTGAGCGTAGTGGCCCATGGGCCTCTTGTTTTATTACTGTTTCAGAACGACAAAAATAGGCTTGTGGCCATGTTTGTTTGTATTGGAGTTTAATGGCCCAGTCAACGCTATATAGGTCATTTTTGAGCCGTTAAGTTTACCTATCCACAGTTTTTCCTGGGCAGGTTTATATGTAAGCGGTTAACGAGTGCAGTGGATATGCTTTCACCAGAAACTGACAACTGCCCTTCTTGAATCAGCAGAAGGGAGAGAATGATCGTAGAAAATATTTCATGATCAATCTCCACGAAAGAATGTTGCCGACCCCGGCAGGTGTCGAACCCGCGTCCTCCTGATCACCAGTCAGACGCCCATCCGATTGAGCTACCAAGGCCGGCTTGTGGCCATGTAAAATTGATTTAAGCTCCCCATTAAAACCATTTAGCTTACCTGTCACGTAGAGACGAGGTGAGATTTTCGGATCACTTTTTGTCCATCATATGTGCATCCATCCCTCGGTCCATAAACACTTTCATCAAACGACATCTCCTCCTTAACCACTGATCGGATTTTGACCAAACTTCACAGGAATGATCCTTAGGTGAACAGTGGTCCCCTTTCAAAGTTGTTCAAATGATTCAGGTCCGTTACATATCTAGGTCACAGGAGCCAAAATAGATTTTTTCACTGAAAATTTAAATCTTCCTCTCTGAAACCACAAGACCCAGGTTTTTGATATTTGGTACGAAGCTTCATCTAGTGGACCTCTACCAAGAATGTTTAAATTATAGCCATGGGCCCAAAAATGTCCCCGCGCCGGGGCCCGCCAGTTTTACATAGACTTATATGGGAAACACATTTAAGAATCTTCTTGTCAGACCAGAAGACCCAGGTGTTTGATATGTGGTATGAAGTTGTTTCTAGTGGACCTCTACCAAGATTGTTCAAATTGTAGCCCTGGGGCCAAATATGTCCCCGCACTGGAACCCACCAGTTTTACATAGACTTATATAGAGAAACCCTTTAAAAATCTTCTTGTCTGAAACCAGACGGCCCGATCTTTGATATGTTGAATGAAGTTGTATCTAGTGGACCACTACCAAGATTATTCAAATTATGCCCTTGGGCCAAAAATGCCCCTGCGCCTGGGCTCACCATGTTTTACATAGACTTATAAAGAGAAAACCTTTAAAACTCTAGAAGGCCCAGGAATTTTATATTTGGCATGAATTACCTTCATCTAGCGGACCTCTACCAAGTTTGTTCAAATTATAGCCCTTGGGCACAAAATGGCCAAACCCCGGGGTCCGCCTGTTTTACTTTGTTTTACATAGTGAAAACCTTTAAAAATCTTTTTGTCTGAAACATAAAGACAAAGGTATTTTATATTTAGTATGAAGTTTCATCTAATGGACTTCTACTAAGATTGTTCATATCATAGCCCTTGGACGAAAATGGTCCTGCCCCGGGGCCCACTGGTTTTACATAGGGTTATATAGGGAAACGCTTTAAATATCTTCTCGTTCAAAACCAGAAGTCCGCGGTCTTTGATGTTTGCTATGAAGCTTCAGCTACATGTAGAGGACCCCTACCAAGATTATTCAAATTATAGCCCTGGGGCCAAAAATGCCCCGATGCCGGGGCCCGGTGGTTTTACTTTGACTTATATAGAGACAACCTTAAAAATCTTCATGTGTGAAATCAGTTTGTTTGTATCGAACCAACCAGTCAGACGCGCATCCGACCTAGCTACCGAGGCCAGCTGTGCACTGTGTAAAACCAGAGGGCCAAGGTCTTTGATATTTGGTATGAAGCTTCGTCTAGTGAACCTCTACCATGATTTTCAAATTATCACCTGGGGCCAAAAATTGCCCCGCCTCGGGTCCCACCGGTTTTACATAGACTATATAGGGAAAACCTTTAAAAACTTCTTGTCTGAAACCAGAAGGCCCAGGTCGTTGATATTTGGTATGAATTTTCATCTGATGGACCTCTACTATGAGTGTTCATATTATAGCCCAGGGTCCAGAACTAGCCCAACAAGGGGCACACTAGTTTTACATAGAATTTTACATTGCCTCCACTTCTATTTTGCATATCAGAGCTGTTTTGGCTGTAAAAGGTCTCCCCGTACATGCATTTAATGCTCTTATTTTTCCAATCCTCAGGGATTGCTTTTACAAGGGAAAGTAACTGTCCTTTTGGCGTTCCGCTGTTGATGTTTCCATTGGGGTCTGTTGTTTCATGTTTGTGTTTCTTTCCATTTGGTGTCTCTGATGGGAGCTGTGGGTTAATTGTATCGATTCCTGAGCATTGCCTCCACTTGTGTTTTATACAGGGAAACCCATTAAAATCCTCTCAATTGAAACCACAAGGCCTAGATCTTTGATGCTTGGTATGGAGCTTCATCTGGCCGACCTCTACCAAAATTGTTCAAATTATAGCCATGTGGTCAAAAATGGCCCCGCCCCAGGGTTCATTTGTTTTACTTTGACTTATATAGGAAATACCTTTAAAATCTTCCGATGTGAAACCATAAGGCTCAGAACTTTGATATTTGGTATGAAGCTTCATCTGATGGACCTCTACTATGATTGTTCATATTATAGCCCTGAGTCCAAAACTAGCCCCACAATGGGGCCCACTGGTTTTACATAGACTTATGTAGGGAAACCCATTAAAATCTTCTTAATTGAAACCACAAGGCCTAGATCTTTAATGTTTGGTATGAAGCTTCATCTAGCCAACCTCTACCAAAAGTATTCAAATTATAGCCCTGTGGTCAAAAATGGCCCTGCCCTAGGGTTCATTGGTTTTACTTTGACTTATATAGGAAATACCTTTAAAAATTTTCCTGTGTGAAATCAGATGGCCCAGATCTTTAATGTTTGATATGAAGCTTCATCTGGTGGACCTCTCCTATGAAGGTTCAAATTCTAGCCCTGGGGCCAAAGGTGGCCCAGCCCCAGCGCCCACGGGTTTACAGAGACCTAGATATGGAAAACCTTTAAAAATCTTCTTCTCTGAAACCGCAAGGCACTCTAGCGCTTTCATATATCAAAGGATTTTATGTAACTTCACACAAATGTAGGTCATGGTAATATTTCAAGCAAGTTTGACTCCCAGGATCCTTGGCTGAAGGTCAAGGTCACTGTGGCTATTTTTAGAAAAAAAACTTTGACATTTCACTCTAGGGCCTGTATTTATTAGGGCCCCGCACTGAAAGTGTGGGTGCCCTATAGTAATCACTCTGTCCGTCCGTCTGTCTGTCTGTCTGTCTGTCTGTCCGTCTGTCCGTCCACAAATTTTTTTATCAACACTCCTCTGATAGCGCTGCCGGGGCCCTAGTCAGTTTCACTGACAGCTCTAGTTAATGAAGCTTCACACAAATGTTGGGTATAATAATATATGAAGCAAGTTAGACTTTCATGGTTCTGAGCTTTAGTTCAGGTCACTGTGGCTGTTTTTAGAAAAATCTTTTCATGGTTCTAGCTAGCAACTAGCTTTATCAATGAATTTTAATGTAACTTCACACAAATATTAGGCAATATAATATTTCCAAGCAAGATCAACATTCAGGTTCTGGCTTAAAGCCAATGTCGCTGTAGCTATTTTTAGATGGATCGATTTTCTCGAACATGATAGCCACCAGAGCTCAAAAAACATATCCAAATGCAGTGCAGATAAATAAGTTCTGAATAGTTAGATCCTTTGGAAGCAAAGAATACACCAAACAAACGAAAATAGCAGACTCGGTTTTATTTAGTCTGTTCATGGCCAGTACTGAAACGTGCTGCACTGGCACCGGCTGAAGCAGAACCCTTAATAGATTGATTTTGATAGATTTTCCCAGAAATGTTCCTTGGGTCACTGTCAATCAAAATTGCTCAAACCTTCCACTCCACCTTACTATATTACCTACCATTTCATTTGTACAGTATGGATCAGGTGAGCCATCCAGGGCCATCATGGCCCTCTTGTTTAGCTTATTTAGGCCGAAGGTTCCAGGAGAGCTTATAGGACGGTATTCCATCCATTGTCCATCCACACATTTGACAAGGTGTATCTCTGCAAAGTAAGCTTATTAATCAAAGAGTTATGTCCCCTTGATTGCTAAAAATGCCCATTCTACCTTGTCATCACTGTAGCCCCTTCTGTTTTGATTGGAACTGACTGAAACTTACAAAAAAGTAAGCCAGGATAAAAGCTTACATTTGAAAACTGGCAGAGTTGGCCTATTAAGCATAGGGTTATTTTCCCTTGATTTATGAAAATCCCTATTTTGACCTTATCATGAGTGTTAGTCCTAAAACTGGCAGAGTCGGCCTATTCAGCACAGAAATATGTTCCCTTAATTGCTGAAAATCCCTTTTCTTGACCTTATCATGAGTGTAAGTCCTCTAGTTTTGATTGAATCTTCTTGAAACATATATATTTATGTACACTGGGGATGAAAACTTAGATGAGTTCGAAAACTGGCAGGGTCGACCTATTGGTTATGGAGTTGCTGAAAAACTCCAATTTTCAAACATGTCTTCAGCTTCACTCAGATTGGATTTTTCTAAAACTTGCATAGTAAATTGGGGATAAAAGCTCTGATGAGTTCTAAAACGGGCTGGGGTGACAAAATATGTACCCTTCATTGATGAAAACGCTGCTTTCGACATTGTCACCAGCATCACTCCCTTGGTGTTGATCATATCTTCCTGAATCTGACATAAAACAGGCTGGGCATAAAAGCGCAGATGAGTTTGAGAACTTGGCAGGTCAGCCAGACAGTCATAGAATTTTGTTCCTTTGGTTTCGGAAAATGCATATGTTGCGGGTGCCCTATAGTAATCACCCTGTCTGTCTGTCCATCCATCCATCCGTCTGTCAGTCTCTCCATCCACATTTTTCATGTTATTTTTTTTTCTTAAACACTTACAAAGTAGAAGTAAAACAAAGATCAGGAATCGATACAATTAACTTACTCCACCCATCAAAGACACCAAAGGGAAAGAAACACAAACATTAAGCGACCAGACCATAATGGAAACCTAAACGAAGAAAAGCCATATGGACAGTTACTTTCCCACAAAATGGCCATATGACCATCCAAAATAAAAAGACACTAGTGATACACACCGTAAGTAACAAACAGCACCATAAATAAACCGCCACAGAAGAACCTTCACACACATCAACTTCAGTCTTTAAATATACGGTTACAACAAATTACACAATTTTATGGCAAGTTTCATAACTCAAGCTACAATACTCTGAGAGTTATTGTCTTTTGTTTTCATTTTAATTTCCTTATTGGTTTCATTGGGCGGCAGGGTTTGAGAAGTCATTTCGTCGAAATGTCGGGTAAAAGTCCCACAAAATTGAAAGCAACGTCTCCAAAATGACCTTTACAATGTTGGTCGGGACGTTACTCAAATCAAACAAATCATCTCAATATTCAAATGAAACTTGCTGTAGTTATTGACAGTTGCCCAATAGTAATATCCTTTCATAGCAATTTACGTAACTCTAGCTTCAATACTCTCAAGAGTTATGGCCCTTTGAAAAATCTTAAAATTTCTGCTTCTCAAAATTTTCAAACTCCTCTGATAGCACTGCGGGGCCCTAGTCAGTTTTACTGACAGCTCTAGTTTTGACCTTGTAGTTTTGATTGGATATTGAATTATTCCTGAAACTTATTCCGGTGGGTCAGGCCTCAGATTCTAGCGGTTCAAGCGTAAAGGCTTATTGAGAATTAGAGAGATCTAATTCAAGGTAATGTTGGTTGGGCCTGATGCTCTGTCTCTGTTTGGGCCTGTCGGAGTCTACCTGTTGGTTTTCTTTTGCTCCACCATTTCAGTGGTTTCTTGCTGTCGAGTCCTCACCTTTGTTTCATCTCTGTGCTTGTTTGATTATTTGTGTTCACGGAGATGTTGCACTGATGGGTTATGAGGCCTTCATGCGGACTGAACAAATTATTTGTCTAAATCGCGACGGAAGTAAGGGCGAGGATTGTGGCCACGTAAAATCGATTTAAGCCCCCCCCCCGGTGGAATTCGTATCCACTGACCGTTCCAAGGCGGTTCTTCTGTCGTGGATTATTTTTGTTACGGTCTTTCTTTGTGTGTTTGTGTCGCTTATATTATTTTATTTTGGATAAACTATTGGTCATTTTGTGGGAAAGTGACTGTCCTTTTGGCTTTTCTCTTAGGGTATGTTGCTCCATGTTTGTGTTTCTTTCTCTTTGGTGTCTCTAATGACAGCTGTGGGTTGATTGTATCGATTCCTGATCATCGCCCCCACTTCTATTTTACATAATAAAAGCTCAGATGACTTTGAAAAGTGGCAAGGTTGGCATAGAAGTCACAGAGGTTCTACGTATGTCCCCTTTATTGCTAAAAATTGACTATTTTTGATGAACTTCAGCTTTAATAGAATACATATTAGTCGACTGGGGATGAGTTTGAAAATTTGCTATAGATCATGAAGTACGTCCCCTTGAATACCGCAAAAGGCTTATTCATGACCTTGTGATCCACATTACGTCTTCACTTTTGATCAGCACTTTCTGAAACTATCATATAAGTAGGCTGGGGATAAAAGCTTGGATAAATTAAAAACAAAATGGCTTGTACCTATGTTGTTAACCATAGAGTTTAATATGTTCCCTTCGTTGCAGACACCATGTTGAACATCTTATTTTCAGTTTGATTAGATCTCTCTGAAACTTACATATTAGTGAGTGAGTGTTTGTGTTTTACATCTCACCAACAGCTAAGGTCATACTGAGATGGGACCTCGGTTTAACGACTCATCCGAAAGTCTGGAGAAGCCCGGGATCGATCCTGCGACCACTGGTTTACAATGCGAGTAGCATAACAACTACACCACGGAGGCTTCTTTACATATAAGTAGGCTGGGGGAAAAGCTGGGATGAATTTGATAACTGGCTGGGTTGACCTATTAGTCATAGTTATATCCCCTTGGTTGATGAAAGTCCATATTTCTTTCCTTTTTTATCCCCCGACCGAATATGTTCGGGGGCTATAGCGATCAGCCTGGCGTCTGTCCGTCCGTCCGTAGACGCAACCTTGTGATGAACATAACTCCTATACCCTTTGAGATTCATTGATGATTCTTGGCAAAATTTTTCACAAGGCTGACACGGCGTGTCATGCGCAAGAACCAGAACTTTGGATGCCATACTTTTTTAGTTATCTCCCCTTTTAATAAAAAAGAATGACTTCTTTGTGATGGCCATAACTCAAATACCCTTTGAGATATATTGATGATACCTGGCACAGTTGTTCACAATGCTGAGACAGCGTGTCATGCACAAGAACCACAACTCTGGTTGTCATGGTTTTTTAGTTATCTCCCCTTCCAATAAGATAGAGTGACTACCTTGTGATGGCCATAACTCCAATAGCCTTTAAGGTATATTGATGATACCTGGCACAGTTGTTCACAAGGCGGAGACAGTGTGTCATGCACAAGAACCGAAACTCTGGGTGCAATGGTTTTTGAGTTATATCCCCTTCCAATAATATAGAATCACTACCTTGTGATGGCCAAATCTCCAATACTCTTTGAGATATATTGATGGTACTTGGTACAGTTGTACATGGGGTTAAGCAGGTGTGTCACCTGCAAGAATCACAACTCTGGGTGCCCTAGTTTTTTAATTATCTCCCCTGACAATATAACCTTGTGCTGGCCATAACTCCAATACCCTTTGAGATATATTGATGGTACTTGGCACAATTGTATACAAGGTTGAGCGGCGCTTCCTGCCTAAGAACCACAACTCTGGGTGCTATGATATTTGAGTTGTCTCCCCTTCCAATATAACAGTATGACCGCCTTGTGATCACCGTACCTCCAATACCCTTTGAGACATATTGGTGGTACTTGAAGCAGATGTACATGAGGTTAAGCAGGTGTGTCATGCTTAAGAATTACAACTCTGGGTGCTCTGGTTTTTTAGTTATCTCCCCTGACAATATAACCTTGTGATGGCCATAACTTCAACACCCTTTGAGATATATTGAAGGAACTTGGCACAATTGTATACAAGGTTCAGAAGGGATGTCATTTGCAAGAACCACGACTGTTGGTGCTGTGGTACTTGCGTTATCTACCCTTCCAATATAACAGTATGACCAGCTTATGATCACCATATCTCCAATACCCTTTGAGACAATGTATTGATGGTACTTTGTACAGAAATACATGAGCTTAAGCAGGCATGTCATGCACAAGAACCACAATTCTGAGTGCCCTGTTTTTAATTGTCTCCCCTGACAGTATAATCTTGTGATGGCCATAACTGCAATACTTTGGTGATATATTGCTGGTTTAATTCTGGTGCAATTCTATTGGTGAACAATCTTCTGAAGGCCATATTGGCTTTTGGTCGGGGGATTTGCCATCTCTTCCGATGGCTATTTTTATCAGCATAACCCTATGAGTGTGGTTAGATCATTCTCAAACTTGCAAATTAGATGGACATGGACAGAAGCTTAAACATGTTCAAAAACTGGCTAGATTGTCTAAGGGTTATATGCCATTGGTTGCTGAATTAGCTTTAATATTATTCATCTTGTCATCAACTTAACTTCATTAGTTTTCACCAGTACTTATGAAAAGTAGAAGTAAAACAAAGATCAGGAATTGATACAATTAACTTACTCCACCCATAAAAGACACCAAAGGGAAAGAAATACAAACATTAAGCGACCAGACCATAATGGAAACCTAAACAAAAGAAGGCCATAAGGACAGTTACTTTCCCACAAAATGGCCATATGGCCATCCAAAATTAAAAGACACAAGTGATACACACACTAAGTAACAAACAACAACATAAATAAATCGCCACAGAAGATCCGCCTTGGAACGGTCAGTGGAAGATTTCCACTGGGGGGCTTAAATCGATTTTACGTGGCCACAATCCTCGCCCTTACTTCCGTCGCGATTTAGACAAATAATTTGTTCAGTCCGCATGAAGGCCTCCTAACTCATCAGTGCAACATCTCCGTGAACACAAAAATCAAAGAACCACAGAGGTGAGACAACGGTGAGGACTCGACAGCAAGAAACCACTGAAATGCTGGAGCAAAAGAAAACCAACAGTTAGACTCCGATGGGCCCAACCAGAGACAGAGCATCAGGCACCAACCAACATTACCTTGAATTAGATCTCTCTAATTCTCAATAAGCCTTTACGTTGGAGCCGTCATAGAATCTGAGGCCTGACCCACCGGCGTGCAATTAAAGAGGGAAGCAAAGTTGCCAACCGTGATTGGGTTAACTACCATGCATGCAGTCTGTCGTATAATATCCATGTTGTACCCAATCTTTTTATATCGAAGAATGATTTTACGAAATTGGGTGCTGAAGTCATTGCGGTTATATATTTTTCTGAATTTATATACTAAGTCACCATAAAATTCGGGTTCCGATAGACCTTGTTGCAGAAGAGATTTAAGTCCAATATTGAATTTTGAAATTAAATCAGAATGGCGTCTATAAAATTTTGAAAAGGCTTTGCGTAGTTTATGGTACCGATAACCCTGATTAAGGAGTTTAGCCGTTAATAATTTATTACGAGTGTTGAAGTCAGTTACATGACTACACACTCTAGCAAATCGAATTAATTGCGAAATATAAACGCCATAGGATGGCGCACGAGGAACATCACCATCCAAAAAAGGAAAATTTACAATCTCAAAATCAAAGTCATCGCGTTTATCATAAATTTTGCACGAAACAAATCCATCTACAATAGATAGATGTAAATCCAAAAACGGGGCCTCAGTATCAGAAGAATTTGCTTTATTTAACTGAAGTTCTAGGGGGTAAATCTGACTGATCAAACCATCAAAATAGGTATTATCAATATTTAATAAATCATCTAAATATCTAGAAGTGGAGCTAAAAGCTTCAATAATTTCAGATTGGTTATCAATGGAAAGCGACAAAATGAAGTCTCTTTCATAACAATACAAGAACAGATCAGCCACAAGAGGTGCGCAATTAGTACCCATCGGAATACCCACAATTTGTCTAAATAACTTAGTACCGAATCTAATATAGATATTGTCAAGTAGAAAGGTGAGGGCATCACACACTTTCTGACATGACCAAAGTGTATAATTCTTATGCTCTTTAGAAGTGAAAAATGCATTTCTGACATTACATGCAAGATAGAGAGAATCTTCTCTGTGAAAAGCCCATTCAATTAAATCATTAAGCTTTTCTTTTATAAGATTATGAGGAAGTGTAGTGTAAAGAGTGGAAAAATCGTAAGTAGACAGACTAGAAGCACGAAAATGTCTGGATTTCAATTTGTTTAAAACCTCATTCGAATTTTTTATAGACCAAAACAGATTTCTTCCTGATCTTTCAAAGACTTTATCACAATATTTAATAACATGCGTTTTAATAGCAGTAAGACAGGAAGTTAATAATTTAGAAAGTTCAGTGGTAGTGCAAGAGCTAGAATTTGCAATAAACCGTGCTTTGTAAGGTCTTTTATGAAGTTTTGGTAACCAGTATAGCGTAGGAAGCTTGTCTTGGCCTTCGTTAACACACACAGCAAACTTGGTGGCTGAAAGACAAACATGTTTATCTACTATAGCTCTCTCTTCAGCTAAAGGCTGAAGTTCATAGGCCTTAGTACCACCAAGCTCCTGCTTAAGCGTGTTAACATAGTGGAGCCGTCACACAACGACGACGTTGTTAGCGGCCTTATCTGCAGGGGCCAAAACAAACTTCAATCTAAAGGATGTCAATTAATGGAACAGTGAAAAGCAATTGCATAAGCAATCCCTGAGGATTGGAAAAATAAGAGCATTAAATGCATGTACGGGGAGACCTTTTACAGCCGCCACACGGCACAAACAAAACAGCCCTGATATGCAAAGTAGAAGTAAAACAAAGATCAGGAATTGATACAATTAACTTACTCCACCCATAAAAGACACCAAAGGGAAAGAAATACAAACATTAAGCGACCAGACCATAATGGAAACCTAAACAAAAGAAGGCCATAAGGACAGTTACTTTCCCACAAAATGGCCATATGGCCATCCAAAATTAAAAGACACAAGTGATACACACACTAAGTAACAAACAACAACATAAATAAATCGCCACAGAAGATCCGCCTTGGAACGGTCAGTGGAAGATTTCACTGAAACCTGAAGAGAAATTGGACAGTGACAAAGTCTCTATTGGAGTTGAAAACTGGCCAGAGCATGTGTGATCTGTCAGTCAGTCCATTCTCCCAGTCATCCATAGGCACCTTTGACTACTCACTAGTCATACCGCTGCATGCTGATCTCAACCTGTTGTATGCCACAAGTTCATTGATTGTTGAACAGTATTGACATTGTGTGATCTAGTTCATCTTTTCATATTTTTCTTTACATGGTCTTTGACTGCTAGAAAGCCTTTTGGGGTAACCCTTCTTAGTTTTGAGTGGATATTCCTGCAGATGAAGAGGACATGGATATACATTAAAAAAAGTTTGATTTCAAAAGGTTTGAAAACTAACACAACAGTCTGACACACGAAGTTATCACTTGATTGCTTAAGATACCTGTAATTAATCTTCAATGCTGCAAAGCTCTTTGGATTTAAATTGGATTTTCTTAAAATTTGCAGATAAGGGTGACATGGATAAGAGTTATGTTATACATTTAACGAGTTATGCCCCCACCCCAGCTTAGTTAATGTTATAGACATTGAGTGACCGGGACCTGCTTTTAAGCACGGGTGAGCATTAAGGACCAACATGGTCCTCTTGTTTACTGAATGTTTCAAGGCAGTGCTTCAGTTGTGATTTATTATTGTAATTGTTTGTCTGCTTTGCAGCAGTGAAGGTTATTTATAGACACATTTAGCAATCAAGGGATAACTCCATGTGTCAGACTGTTGTGTCAGCTTTCAAAGGCTTTTTAGCAAACAAAATAAAAAAACACAACGAAGCACCACCTTGAAACAATCATGTTGAGCTTAAAAAAAGCCTCCATCCGGGTCAATTTGTAATTGTTATTTTGTTGATACTGTACTGGAACTGAAGGCGAGGGTTGAAATTTCATAAACTCCGGAGTGGGAGCCACCCCGTAGTTTTACTTCTGACCGTCCCAATGCGGTCGTTCTTTTGCAGTGTCTTAACTGTTATTTAGCTTTGTGCCGTTGGTTCTTGTTTCGTCTGTTTTTGTGTGTGCCTCCGTGTCACTTTCTATAGGTGACTTGAGACGGCTGCGTTCTTGGATTGTGGCCTTTCCTGACTGATCTTTTCTGACTATTTTTTTTTCGTCATTTTATTTTTCAACTTAATTTGACTGAATTCTATTTTTCACTGTTTGGGACTACTTTTTTCCCGAAATCTAATTCTGTGGTCAGTTTTTTTCATTGTCAGATGATTAAAAATGAATTAACTGTATGAGAATTGACGCTAAGCCCGTTCACACGTCACGATTTCACGCACTATTTGCTTAGGGCTGTCTGTCCCAATATTTAGAATTATTACGGTGTTGTTATTAGATGCAAAATAGCAAAGTTAAGAATAGGAACACAAGTTAAAGAAATTTTATTAATATCCAAAACTTTATATGCATGTTTTTTATTCAGCCTCACTTTGTGATATCTACAGGCATGAGACTTTTCAGATTTTAGGCAGATTTCAGATTTTTTGGTTTTTAAATGTGTTTTGCATAGTTATTTTTTTTTTGTCTGAAAGTTGCAAAAATAACATTTTTGGAAGGGGTGAATGGGGTTTCAGATTTTTTCACTCAGGTTCCAGATTTTTTCATCACGAAAACACGCCTATATAATTCTGATCCCCTCGAACCCCAATTTTATATAGTAAAACTGGAGTTTGCAGGGGTCAACTTTAATTTTCTTATTTCTGGTCAAAAATATAGATTGTCGATACTCCCACAATCACAATCACCCACAATCTATATTTTGAGCAGAAATAAGAAAAATCTCACATTTTTTTCATCTTAAAATTTTCATTTTTTCGGCGATAGAGGTTACAATGTATTTGTATTAGGCGTGTTTTCGTGATGCAGCAGTCCGCCAGTCTCATGTCTGTATCTATAATCTGAATTTTGGATGTCCTATATTCTACATGTAGTCTTTGTTTGACTATAACCTAATTATTTGTTAACAAGGACGTTGGTATGGATTTGGCATTAATACAGTTGATCAAGAATATGTTGTCCAGGAATTTCTGTTACATCCTTAAATGGCTTGGTGTCCAAAATCTGCTGAGGTGCAGATGAATGATTCTTCCTACTAAGCTACTTTTAGGTGTGACAGCTGTCATTTTTGAACAGATAGGACAGTCTTTAAACACTAATAGTTTATATCAAGTCCCTTATTGCTTGTTATCATTCTTGAATCAGCTAGTAGTTTACGCTCCTTTCTGAGTCAGAATTCTATGGGTTTTAATTGATGCTAGAGTGAAAATGAAGATCCATTTAAAAGCAGACAAAAATTTTGTAACCAAATGGATAAAACACTGTTTACTGTTCTTCTACTGCAATAAAGTTACAAAAAAACGGTTTCTTTGTAAATGTGTAAGGTAACATTGGACACCAGTGTCCAAGTTACTTCATGTCACAACTGACTTTTCCCCTTTTAAATTTTTTATGCAATGATTATTGTCTCTTTCATTTCAGTATTTGAAAGAAAATCATGTGAAACAAATTTCAGCATATTATATGTGTATCATTTGCACTAGAGTTTGCTGATTTTAATAATTGTTCAGTAATTAATGATGTAATATTGGACACTAGTGTCCTGTTACATCTAACTTCTTTTCATTGATTGGAATGCTAATACATGTTTTTTTTCACATGTTTGCAATGTAATCGAAACTGATATTTACACAAATGAATACACTGCTGTAGTCAACTATTATAATGTATATTCCTTGATTTAATATGTCTTAAAATACAAGAAACAAACCATTATAGGATGTAACAATGGACACCATCTGTCCAGTTACATCTGGTTTAATTTTTGATTTATAATGATGTAGCAGCAGCTTAACCTAATCCCTGCCATACATGATTTTCTCCTTATATTGCTGGCTAATCTTCAGTTTTGTAGTTAGCATGCTACAATTAACCAGTCAGCTTAAATCATTAACTGTCTGTAGGATGTAACTTTGACACTACTCCAATTCTGATAGGTTCACTATAAAATGTTTGTCAGACAATTTACTAGCAGTTCTATGCATATATATTTTACAATCAAAAAACCTTGCATGTGTTTTTATCTAAAAAAACACATATACATAAGAGTAGCCCAGTGACAACCACATAAAAAGCAGTTTCAATGCCTGTTTTGTTGGGTTTTTTAAGATTTTTGAAGATGTAACATCTTCAGAGGTAACGGTGTCCAATATTTAACCTTGACCTGTCACTTATGATCATCACATGTTCTGGAATGTTTTCACCCATGCTAAAAGTGACCTAGATGATGATGCAGCAAGTGATGTTTGATTGCAACAGTCCATGATAAGAAATTTACAGGGACTGAAAAATGAAATATCCTGTGATGTAACAAAATGGACACGAAATGGCAGTGTGAGTACTTCGTACAAATTTTTTTAATTACATTTTCTTTTCAGTTAATTATACTTAAGTCCGAAATCAAATAAAATCAACAGCCTTACTATATACGAATTTTGTAAAATGACAGGAGATCTCCTGTCTCTGAATTCAGCCTTGTCTAGGATGTAACAAAAATGGACACGAAAAGTTACATCACGAAGTCACGAAATAAAATTTAATTTTTAGCCCAAAGAACCTGTATTTAGAAGCTCAAGAGCTACAAAATTATTTTCTTGTGGGCCTTTGTCAGTCATCAAGACAATTTGTACTTTGGAAAATCAATGAAGATGCTTGATATTTAATTTCAAAATTAACCAGTGAAAAAAAAAATAACGCTTTGTGTCCAGAAAAATGGCAGATTTTAACAGTTTTCTCCTTGAAGTTGTTTGTACTACCAAGCTTATTATACTTTAAATTATGCCCACTAGGCCATTCTTTAATTGGCCATCAGCAGTCTGAAGATAGGACTTTGAATAAAGTGTGGAAATGAAATTGACCGTGATGTAACCAATATTCCTGGACAGTGAATTCTTGATCAGTTATAAAGATGTTTTTATGAGAACATTATTTTCCAGTAAACTTGGCCCCAGAATGGTGAATGACAATGGTCAAATGGATAAAGATTTTGAACAATTATCATCTAGGGTTAGAAAAGTATATAGTGCTGCGTTAGATGGGGAAGTGAACAAGGCTAAAGAAGAGTTACCTGCACACTACAGATATCATGAAGCTGTGAGTACATGTATTTCTTAGTCGTTTCAGAGACATTGTAATTAGGAATGTGTCCTGGTCAGTCTTCTTCAATCTTATCCTACTTCTAAGAAGCCTTCTGATCAGGATCAGCAATGTTTGTCATGCAGTTTGTGAAATGAATAAATATCATATATCTAGTAATTTGATAGGTTGGCATTCATGTGCAGCTAAATTAATTTATTCATCAGGAAATGGGTTAAGCTTACGGGGAATTAATACACCTTACACAGTTTAAGAAGGGGCACAACTTTTGTAACTGTTTTCCCATAATAAGAACCTCCGTGAAAAAAGGGGTCTGTGTTTAAAGGAAAAAAACTTCTTCTTTGGAGCATTTGATTTTCAAAAGTAGACACTTATTCATAAAAATAATTTTTAACCCATTTTATACAGGAAACCCCCAAAATAGGTTATTGGTAAACATTGCAGGCAGAGATCAGATGTCTCCGAACAAGGCATCTTAACAAGGTCATCACTGTCTGCAGAAAGTTCAACCAATTTCAAAACAATAACTGAGCCTGACTACCCTAAATTTTGAAATAGACTCCTGATAAGATTCCATCCAGTACAAAATTGGTTAAAGGGAATGGATACACTTTCAGGGGAGGCAACTCCTGCAAAAATATTTTTGTTGCCCATGTCAGTAGGGGTCTATTCTTAAAGAAAAGCAAATTATTTCTTTTAAGAATAGACCCCTTTTTCAGTTGGATAAGGTTTATAGAAAAGCGAACAGGAAGTCCCAAAAATTGCCTCCCTTTGAAAAACGGCGGAAAAATCTGCCAGGTGTTCCCATCCCCCTTAAAGAGTTGCCTCCCCAGATGTTAGATCTATTCCCCTGAATAACTGAAGCACTCAAAGCAACTGCTGTAGTCATGCTAATTCTTATCCCACTGAACACGACAACCCCTACCTTTCCAAACAGTGTACTGTGTAGGTCCAGATCAGATGGATCACGATCGACACTGTTTGACATTCAGTTTGTGAATTTGCAGGAATAAATTACATTCAGTAATCTGATTAGTTCAGGCTTTGTAGAAACTACGTAGTATGACCCAACTTCTTTCTTATGAATGTTTTCATTGCTCTTAAAGGAACTCATTTTTGATTTTTATTTGTAGACTTAGTACATTACAGAATAAGTTCTGAATAGTTAGATCCTTTGGAAGCAAAGAATGCACCAAATAAACGCAGATAACAGACACGGTTTTATTGAGTCTGTTCATGACCAGTGCTGAAATGTGCAACACTGGCCCCACCCTCTAGCATTGGCTTAAGCAGAAATCTATTTTCAAATGATTCTAAATTACCTCATTGATCCCAAAGGACAAGAAAATATATTCTTCACCATGATGATGTATGGGGAGACTTTCTACAGCCGCCATACGGCACAACGCCAATACTTCAGGAGTTTTCCATAATTCAGGACAATGTTGATTTATATATTATTTCTTATTTTTCTCAAAACCTAGATTGAGGTACTTTTTAGAACTGGATCATTTATAAGCATCCAGATTTAGTTTAACATATACACCATAGCCTCCTTACAACAATGATGTTGGAGTCCAAAGTAGAAGCAGTGTTAAATAGTTAAATCAAAACATTAAAGTAAAGATTACGTAAGTGACGTTAAGTCTTTTTTCTATGTAATGTTTACATTTTTGGACCCATCTTTAAACCATGTTATGGCACAAACTGTAATATACCTACAAGTGCTATAAAAGTGTTCATATCTATATTTGAAAATTATTACAATTTTCATCTGCCAAATGCTATTCTTAAGGTGATGAAAATTCGAATTATATTGCATAAAGGACTTACAAAATACTAGGATAAACACTTAAGCTGAAATCTTGCAATATCTCATGAGTCATTGCACAGATGTTTTCAGACAAATAAAGTTGTAACACAAAATCCTCCTACGATTTTTAAACAATTTTTGAGATTTTGGTTCCATATCAAAGAGAATTATGTTTTTTACAGTTGTTGAAAATTGCATTTTCAATAATGATTTTATTATGATAAAAGATTTTTACTCCATTTTCATCATTTTCAAACATGATTACAGAACACTACAAATAAAATTTTGAAATGAAATTTATATTTAACAACAGATCAACTTTTCTGCATATTAGCAATCAAAAGAGTATTTCCATATCTTGCCATTTAAAGTTCAATTGTGTACAAATATACTACCTTAACTAGGAAAATAAGCGCGAGATTTTGCGGGACTAGGGCTTAGTTGCTTATCCTTACATTTTATAGTTCCACCGGTTTTACATAGGCTTATATAGGGAAAAAGCCTTAAAAATCTTCTTCTCTCAAACCAGAAGGCCCAGGTCTTTGATATTCATTTGAAGCTTCATCTAGTGGACCTCTACCTAGATTGTTCAAATTATAGCCAGGGGGCCAAAAATGGGCCCTCGCCGGGGCCCGCCGGTTTCACATAGGCTTATATAGGGAAAAAGCTTTAAAAATCTTCTTGTCTGAAACCAGAAGGCCCAGGTCTTTGGTATTTGGAATGAAGCTTCATCTAGTTGACCTCTGCCAAGATTGTTCCAATTATAGCCCTTGGGCCGAAAATGCCCCCGCGCCGAGCCCACTAATTTTACATAAGCTGATATAGGGAAAACCTTTAAAAATCTTCTTGTCTGAAACCAGAAGACCCAGGTCTTTGATGTTTGGTATGAAGTTTCATCTTGTGGTCCTCTACCAAGATTGTTCAAATTATAGCCCTGGGGCCAAAAATGCCCCAGCGCCAGGGACCACCGGGTTTACATTGGCTTATATTGGGAAAACCTTTCTGAAACCAGAAGACCAAGGTCTTTGACATATGGTATGAAGTTTCATCTAGTAGACCTCTACCAAGATTGTTCAAATTATAGCCCTTGGGTCAAAAATGCCCCTGCGCCGGGGCCCACTTGTTTTACATAGGCATTTGTAAGGAAAAAGCTTTAAAAATATTCTTGTCTGAAACCAGAAGGCCCAGGTCTTTTATATTTGGTAATAAGCTTCAACTAGTGGACCTCTACCAAGATTGTTCAAATTATAGCCCTGGGGCCAAAAATGCCCCCGCTCCGGGGCCCACTGGTTTTACATTGGCTTATATAGGGAAAACCTTTAAAAATCTTCTTGTCTGAAACTAGAAGGCCCAGGTCTTTGATGTTTGGTACGAAGTTTCATCTAGTGGACCTCTACCAAGATTGTTCAACTTATAGCCCAGGAGCCAAAATTTTTTACATAGGCTAATATAGGGAATACATTTTAAAATATTCTTGTCTGAAACCCAAAGGCTTAGAGCTTTGATATTTGGTATGAAGCTTCATCCAGGGACCTCTTCCAAGATTGTTCAAATTATAGATAAACGGCCCAGCCAAGGGGTTTACATGTTTGACATAGGCTTATGTGGAGCGCTGTGGTGCAGTGGAAAAGCATCAGATTTGAGATGGAGTGGTAGCTGGTTCGATCCTCGCAAGCGCCAAAGATTGTTTGCTTGAACAAGAGACTTCATCCACATTGCTTAGTGCTGGTTCCTACCCAGGAAAATGGGGTCACAAGGAAGATTAGTGCAAGTACTAAATGTGTTACCCACTATAAATAAGGTTGATTATTATTATTATAATTATGATTGAAGGAAAAACCTTTAAGAATCTTTTTCTTTGAAACCAGAGGACTAGGTCGTTTATATTTGATATTAAGCTTTATTTAGTGGACCTCTACCAAGGTTGTTCAAATTATAGACCTGGGGCCAAAATTGCCACACCCCTGGACCCACGTATAAACCTCTTAGCTCAGGTGAGCGATATAGGACAAACATGGTCCTCTTGTTTAAATATGGCGTGAAATAATTAGTTTAATAGCCTTTTTTCTCTACCATTCCATCTCTAAGTTTACTTTTTTGCGATAAAAACTTGATTGTTTTGTGAAATCCCAAATATCTGAACGTCTTTGCTTTCCGATGATTTATCAAATGGCTAATCGAACACGCTCTTTATGCCTGTTTAGGTTGTTTCCTTTTGAATATATTGTGATCATGTGATCAACAAAAATGGCAGCCTCCATTTCCTAACAACGCTTATTTGTTGGAGCAAAAACAAAAGCATTTAAGCAATGTTTTGTTGCATTTTAGGGAGAGAAGGTAATGCCGCTTGAAGTCGGAAAACTCAAGCTATCTCTAAATGATTTTGGTCTATGGATTTTGCTAAGCTATCTGTCGGCAAGACAGAATAGATGACTGGTTTGAAGTGTGACCGTGTTGGTTTGATCGAAAACCTAGAGTATTTACGCACATCTACTCTTGGATAATGGACCATTACACACATCCATAAAGGCCACAAAAGAACAGTCTGTGCATTTAAGCCTTAACCCTATATGTGCTAAGGAAAATTGTAGAGCAGATGACAATCTTTTTTATCAATGTTCTGCATTTTGCAAAGAAGTTTCTACAACTGGTTCAGGTTTTAAGATTTTGGCACAAAAAATTAGATTGGCGAAAGTGATGGCGAAAGAAAAAAACCCTAGCGCGAACCCTGTCTTTGATTGTCCCAAACTGATATCCTGGTGATAATTTCGGATTATAACTGGTCATTACATAATCATGATACAAATGTTTTGGTTTGTTTGTGTGATTTCAGGCTTTGTCATTCAGCCACCAAGTTTGCTGCCTTGTTACAGAAGGCCAAGACAAGCTTCCTACTTTATATTGGTTACCTAAACTTCTTAAAAGACCATACAAAGCACGGTTTATTGCAAATTCAAGCTCTTGTACCACCACTGAACTCTCCAAATTATTAACTTCATCTTTGACTGCCATCAAAAACATGTGATAAAATATTGCGATAAAGTCATCGAATGATCAGGTAGAAATCTGTTTTGGTCTATAAAAATTCTAACGAAGTTTTAAATGAATTGAAATCCAGGCATTTTCATGCTTAAAGTCTGTCTTCTTATGATTTTTCCACCCTTTACACTACACTTTCTCATAATCTTATAAAAGGAAAACTTAATGATTTAACTGAATGGACATTTCATCGGGAAGACTCCCTCTATCTTGCATGTAATGTAAGAAATGCCTTTTCACTTCTGAAGTGCATAACAATTATACTTTTTGGTCATGTCTCACCTTTCTACTTGACAATATTTACATAAGATTTGGTACTAAGTTATTTAGACAAGTTGTGGGTATTCCGATGGGTACTAATTGCGCACCACTTGTGGCTGATTTGTTTTTGTTTTGTTATGAGAGAGACTTCATGATGTCCCTTTCTGCTGAAAACCAGTCTGTAATCATTGAAGCTTTTAGCTCCGCTTCTAGATATTTGGATGATTTATTATCCCCTCGCAACAACGTTGCGAATGGGGATATAGCATCGGTGCCGTGCGTCCGTGTGTTAGTGTGTGTGTGTGTGTGTCTGTGTGTGTGTGTGTGTGTGTGTCTGTCCGGAACCTTGTGAGCAGGATAGAAGACACAGTATTCATCGTAGAAGCATCAAACCTTCCACAAATGTTCACCATGTACAGAGGATGAACCCTATTGAATTTCAAGGTCAGGGGTCAAAGGTCAAGGTCACAATGGACTTGACCTTGAAAACCTTGTGAGCAGGATAGAAGACACAGTATTCATCGTAGAAGCATCAAACCTTCCACAAATGTTCACCATGTACAGAGGATGAACCCTATTGAATTTCAAGGTCAGGGGTCACAGGTCAAGGTCACAATGGACTTGACCTTGAAAACCTTGTGAGCAGGATAGACGACACAGTATTCATCGTAGAAGCATCAAACCTTCCACAAATGTTCACCATGTACAGAGGATGAACCCTATTGAATTTCAAGGTCAGGGGTCAAAGGTCAAGGTCACAATGGACTTGACCTTGAAAACCTTGTGAGCAGGATAGAAGACACAGTATTCATCGTAGAAGCATCAAACCTTCCACAAATGTTCACCATGTACAGAGGATGAACCCTATTGAATTTCAAGGTCAGGGGTCAAAGGTCAAGGTCACAATGGACTTGACCTTGAAAACCTTGTGAGCAGGATAGAAGACACAGTATTCATCGTAGAAGCATCAAACCTTTTACAAATGTTCACCATGTACAGAGGATGAACCCTATTGAATTTCAAGGTCAGGGGTCAAAGGTCAAGGTCACAATGGACTTGACCTTGAAAACCTTGTGAGCAGGATAGACGACACAGTATTCATCGTAGAAGCATCAAACCTTCCACAAATATTCACCATGTACAGAGGATGAGCCCTATTGAATTTCAAGGTCAGGGGTCAAAGGTCAAGGTCACAATGGTCTAACATATTCAGATTGGATTTTCATGTTAATGAATGGTATGCAGTTGCGAGGGGATGCTACGCTTGCGTTGCCTTGTTAAATATTGATAATACCTATTTCGATGGTTTGATCAGTCAAATTTACCCCCAAGAACTTCAGTTGAATAAAGCAAATTCTTCTGATACCGAGGCCCCGTTTTTGGATTAACTGTAGATGGATTTGTTTCGTGCAAAATTTATGATAAACGCGATGATTTTGATTTTGAGATTGTAAATTTTCCTTTTTTGGATGGTGATGTTACTCGTGCGCCATCCTGTGGCGTTTATATTTTGCAATTAATTCGATTTTCCAGAGTGTGTTGTCATGTAGCTGACTTCAGCACTCGTAATAAATTATTAACGGCTAAACTTCTTAATCACGGCTATCAGTACCAAAAACTACGCAAAGCCTTTTCAAAATTTTATAGACGTCATTCTGATTTAATTTCAAAGTTCAATATTGGACTTAAATCTCAGCAACAAGATCTATTGGAACCCGAATTTTATGGTGACTTAAGTGTATAAATTCAGAAAAATATATAACCGCAATGACTACAGCACCCAATTTCGTAAAAACATTCTTCGATATAAAAAGATTGGGTACAACATTAATGTTATACGACAGACTGCATGCATGGTAGTTAACCCAATCACGGTTGACAACTTTGCTTCCCTCTTTAATTGCACGCCGGTGGGTCAGGCATCAGATTCTATGACGGTTCCAGCGTAAAGGCTTATTGAGAATTAGAGAGATCTAATTCAAGGCAATGTTGGTTGGTGCCTGATGCTCTGTCTCTGGTCGGGTCCATCGGAGTTGACTGTTGGTTTTCTTTTGCTCCAGCATTTCAGTGGTTTCTTGCTGTCGAGTCCTCACCGTTGTTTCATCTCTGTGGTTGTTTGATTATTTGTGTTCCCAGAGATGTTGCACTGATGAGTTAGGAGGCCTTCATGCGGACTGAACAAATTATTTGTCTAAATCGCGACGGGAGTAAGTGCGAGGATTGTGGCCACGTAAAATCGATTTAAACCCCCAGTGGAATTCGTTTCCAATGACCGTTCCAAGGCGGTTCTTCTGTCCCGGTTTATTTTTGTTATGGTTTGTCTTTGGGTGTTTGTTTCGCTTATATTATTTTATTTTGGATAGCCTGTTGGCCATTTTGTGGGAAAGTAACTGTCTTTATGGCTTTCCACTATTGATGTTTCCATTAGGTCTGTTTTTTTATGTTTGTGTTTCTTTCCCTTTGGTGTCTCTGATGGGAGCTGTGGGTTGATTGTATCGATTCCTGATCATTGCCTCCACTTCTATTCTATTTAATATAGGTCATTTTGGAGACGTTGCTTCCAATTTTTTGGGACTTTTACTCTACATTGAGATGAAATGACATCTCAAGCCAAGCCGTCCAATAAAACCAATAGGGTTTATATGCATGAACGGACCGACTCACACCACATTGCCTGGGCAGGAATGATACAAATGTATTGTGTGAGACTGTCACGGTTTATTTTGTACCGTAATAAAGGCCAACTGTTATCTTGTAGGAAAATTTCAGAGTAAAAAAGATGAGACGTTTGTCACAGCCAACTCTAACTTCCACAAGGTAAGTTAAGTTTACAGTGGGGCATTTGTGGACTTATAAGAGCTGCAACAAGCAAAACAATGTGTGCATAGCGAAGACCCAAACCAACTTGCATGCCTGGTCAGTGTAAATACACTCTGTATTCCTGAACTTGTATGCCCAATCAGTGTGAATACATCCGATTTTTCTCAATTTGCACACCCAGTTAGTTTGAATACACTGTATTTCCCTCAGTTTTCACACCCAATAAGTTTGAATACACACTTTTGTCCTCGAATTGCACACCCATTCAGTTTGAATACACACTGTTTTCCTCAAATTACACACCCAATAATTTGAATAACACTGTTTTCCTCAAATTGCACACCCAGTCAGTTTGGATACACACTGTTTTCCCCAATTTTTACACCCAATAAGTTGGAATACACACTGTTTTCCTCAATTTTCACACCCAATTAGTTTGAATACACACTGTTTTCCTGAACTTGCACAGCAAGTCAGTTTGAATACACACTGTTTTCCCAAATTTTCACACCCAATAAAGTTGAATACACACTGTTTTCCTCAACATGCACACCCAGTCAGTTTGAATACACTCTGTTTTCCTCAAATTGTATACCAAGTCAGTTTGAATATAGACTGTTTTCCTATATTTTCAGAATACACACTGTTTTCTTCAAATTGCACACCAAGTCAGTTTGAATACACTCTGTTCCCCTCAATTTTCACTAACAATAAGTTTGAATACACTCTGTTTTCCACAACTTGCACACCCAGTCAGTTTGAATACACACTGTTTCTCTCAACTTGCAAATAGGTCCCATCTCCGTATGACCTTAGCTGCTGGTGGGACGTAAAACCTAAAAACTCACTCACTCAACTTGCACACTCAGTCAGTTTGAATACACACTTTTCCTCATTTTTCTCACCTAACAAGTTTGAATACACACTGTTTGACTCAACATGCACACCCAATGATTGTGAATACACACTGTTTTCCTCAACTTGCACACCCAGTCAGTTTGAAAACACACTGTTTTCCTCAACTTGCACGCCCAGTCAGTTTGAATACACTCTGTTTTCCTCAATCGTCACACCCAATAAGTATGAATACACACTGTTTTCCTCAACTTGCACACTCAGTAAGTTTGAATACACACTGTTTTCCTCAAAAAGCACACCCAGTCAATTTGAATACACACTGTTTTCCTCAACTTGCACACCCAATTAGTTTGAATACACATTGTTTACCAAAGCTTGCCAACCCAGTCAGTTTGAATACGATGTTTTATCTCGATTTGCACACCCAGACAGTTTGAATACACACCGTTTTCCTCAACTTGCACACCCAGTCAGTTTGGAAACACACTGTTTTTTTTCTCAACTTGCACACCCAGTCAGTTTGAATACACACTGTTTTCCTAAAAACGCACACCCAATAAGTACTATTTTCCTTAACTTGCACACCCAGTCAGTTTGAATGCACACTGTTTTCCTAAAAAAGCACACCCAGTCAGTTTGAATGCACACTGTTTTCCTCAACTTGCACACCCAATAAGAATGAATACACACTGTTTTCCTCAACTTGCACACCCCAAAATTATGATTACACACTTTTCCCGAACTTGCACACCCAGTCAGTTTGAATACACACTGTTTTCCTCAACTTGCACACCCAGTCAGTGTGAATACACACTGTTTTGCAGAACTTACACATCAAGTCTGAGTACATTCCATTTTCTGGCATCTGTGGCCTAATGGGTAAGAGCACTGACGCTTAATCATTAGGTCTCTGACCACTGTGGTTAAAGCCTCACTCGGGCCACATGTGAGATCTCAAGTTCTGCAATGAAAAGTCAGGTGTTTTTCAATGTGTACCCGGTTTTTGCCCACCTTTGTTTAACGATCAGCTCGATATAAGTGAAATAATCTTGAAAGGGTGGTACGGCAACATTTAAGACAGAACATGCCATTTTCCTGAACTTGAAATCTAGTCCGTGTGAATACGCTCTTGTTTTTCTGAACATGCATACCCTATTAGTGTAAATACAGTCTTGTTTTCCTGAAGTTCCCAAACTTGCATACCCAGTCAATATGAATACATTGTTTTTCCTGATTTTGGATTCCCGGTTAGTCTAAATATACTCTGTTTTCCTGAAAAGCTTTTGGGGGAAGGGCTGTCCACACAGTCTAAGTCTAATGATGACTCAATATGTGCAGGCTGATCTGAGTCTTCACTGTGGGCATTCTTGACATGGCTTGTTTATCTGATATTGGATGTTTGGAGTTTAGTGGCCCAGCCAATGCTATTTTGTTCGTATACAGCTGGCCACTTTACCTAACCACACTTTTCCTGGACAGGTTGATACCTTAGCAGTTCACTAGTATATGCACATTCTTTCTTTAGAGTTTGCATCTCAACTCAGTGATTCAGAGAAAGGGAGGGAATGACCCTAGAAAAGGTTTCATGATCATTGACTCGCATCCAACTGACCTACCGAGCCGAATATTGGATGGATACCATCTGTCAGGTGGTGAATCTCTTGAGAGAGGTTTTTTCTGAACTTACTGTGATTTAGAATGAGCTCATACATTATTTTATTTAATTCTGCTCCAAGACATAGGCTGTGGGTAATTGTTAGAACTGCCTCAATGAACATCAACAATCTATGTTTGAATTATAAATAAGAAAAATGTCATAGTTTTTCATCACAAACGTAGCCATTTTTGAGATGTGAAAAGGGCTGAAAAGATGCACTGTGTCACACGGATGTAAAGTAGAAGTAAAACAAAGATCAGGAATTGATACAATTAACATACTCCATCCATAAAAGACACCAAAGGGAAAGAAATACAAACATTAAGCGACCAGACCATAATGGAAACCTAAACAAAGGAAGGCCATATGGACAGTTACTTTCCCACAAAATGGCCATATGGCCATCCAAAATTAAAAGACACAAGTGATACACACAGTAAGTAACAAACAACAACATAAATAAATCGCCACAGAAGAGCCGCCTTGGAACGGTCAGTGGAAGATTTCCACTGGGGGGCTTAAATCGATTTTACGTGGCCACAATCCTCGCCCTTACTTCCGTCGCGATTTAGACAAATAATTTGTTCAGTCCGCATGAAGGCCTCCTAACTCATCAGTGCAACATCTCCGTGAACACAGAAATCAAAGAACCACAGAGGTGAGACAACGGTGAGGACTCGACAGCAAGAAACCACTGAAATGCTGGAGCAAAAGAAAACCAACAGTTAGACTCCGATGAGCCCGACCAGAGACAGAGACAGAGAAATATTGTAAAGTGTTCATTAAGCCCACCACCTTTCGCTCGTGCCAGTATAATATTCCTGATAAATACGAGGAATACACCTGAAATGGTTAATTTTACTTATTGGAGAATATCTGATATCTTACAGGACTTATACATGTATTCCGAAATGTGTTTCTGATCTTTAAAGACAGGTAGCCTTTTATTTGAGGGTCTTAATGTTATAACATTCAAAGTCATCGGGGAATGAGAAAACAGTTAAAATGTAGGTGCTTTGATACATCCAGTGGTGTTATACCTAAATTCATCCATATGTGAGGTTACAGAAACATACTTCATTGCTGACTTCACCAAAAGCTAGCAATATTAGCGATATTTATCATCAAGTTAACAAGTCCATGAAATGAAGACCACGTCAATCCTACTATATATAGAGAGAAAACTGGGGTTTACTGAGGTATGCATTATGTTACTTATTTCTGCTCGAATACATAGGTTGTGGGTACTCATTAGGACCGCCTCAATGAGCCGGTTCTAATGAGCATCCACAACCTATGTTTGCAGTATAAATAAGAAAAATATTTTGGATTTTCATCAGAAAAGTAGTTGTTATGGAGATGTGAAAAAATGCACTACGCCGCCTGGGTGGGTTATCATAATGTAACAGGAACCCTTGTCAAAAATATTTTCTCACTTTAAATAGGGGTGCATACAGCAGGAAGATCTAAAAGTCGTTTCCTTGTAAAAATAAAAAGACAATATTTCTTTCTTTGTTCTTTGTACTAAATAAACAACAACAGTAATAATAATGAAAAAGAACTGTATTTTTGTCTCGACCCATGGTAAAAAGTATGAAAGTGGTGACAAGATAAGTGGTGCACACTCTGTCTTGCAATTAAATACATGGAACTGGCTTCCAAAATATTTTGAAAAGCCTTCAGTTTTGAAATTCGAAAGTCTGAGTATATAAAGTACAATAACACGCCCGTGAAACATGGGTTGTGTGTGCTGGTTAGAACCGGTGGTTCCATCGAGTACCCAAAACCTATGTTTTGGAGCTGAAATTAGATAAAATAATGTATACCCAATAAACTCAATTTTTTCTATATAAAGTGAGGTTTAGGGGGTGTTCATTTCCCGGACTTGTTCATGTAATGGGATCTTCAGGGAATTGTTCATTTATACTTGTAGTTGATAAGGAGGAGGACTGAGGATTTGCTTTCATGCACATGTACATATTTTTATTGAAACTGTAATCATGTTGATAAAACCATGTCAGTGAGATTATTTTAACAAATAATAACTTCTTTTAAAAGATGGGGAACTGTGTCCCTAATGTATCCCAGTTTCTTTTGTTTGGCTGGAGAGCTGTATATTTTTCAGAGTGTTACATACAATACTGGATGAAAACAAACAGAAAGAAACAACTATTGAACCAATACAAGGTGAGTGAAAAGATGTCTTTAGTAATGCCCACAGAATTTATATAATCAGGAGCAAGATAGATAATGCAGGAATCTTTTTTTTTTCATTCTTGTCCACAAAATAGCATATTGGCTTATGTACCAAGGCTAGGTTATTTAGTTTTCGAGCAGAAAAGACTCCAGGTTCAAACAGTGTTGTCCTGTTCAAAGAATGCTGAACCTGTTTAGAAACTGTCTAATCTTGATTTACACTATTTGAATGGGATTATAGCAAAACACTCTTGTTAGCCAGCAGGCACAATGACTGTCAGATTCACCTTCTACTAGTGATCAGGAGGGCTGCTGACTCTGCTAATTAACACTGTTTTGTGGAGACCGGTGATCAGGAGGTCACAAGTTTGATCCCCGCAGGGTCGCCAACATTCTCTTACAGCGATTGATCACGAAATATCTTTTTGTGGTCAGTCCTTCCCTTCCATTGATTCAGGAAGGGCAATTTCTTGCGAAGAATGTGCACTGCACTGGTTTACCGCTTATCTATAAGCCTGCCCAGGTTAAATATGCTTAACATCATGAAAACACGCCTATATAATTTTGACCCCTTATCCCCCACTTCTATATAGTAAAACTGTGGTTTACAGGAGTATACATTATTATTTCTGTTAGAAAACATAGATCGTGGGTACTCTTATAAACCGCCTCTCTATGGCGGTTCTAACGAGTTCCTACAATATGGTATTTGAGCAGAAATATGAAAAATATCAAAAGTTTCCAATGTATTTGAATAGGCGTGTTTTGGTTATGATAGAACCAGCTCAAAATGACCTTGACAGTGTTGACTGGGCTGATAAACTCCAATTTTCTAGTTAGTTTTTAGTGGCTGCCATACATGTATGTCAGTTATGTTTTGTGGACTTTGACACATTTCTGGTTGCAATCGGTATTGTTAGAAGAACAAAGCACAAGCCGTCTTGTCATGATCAGACAATGCTGGAGCTTTCCAAGAGCTGTCTTGTTATCATCTGTGTTAATTGATTGGAGATGAGCAGACTTCTATTGTTTGCCAGGCCCAGTGACAATCTGATATACATCTGACTGATTATCTTTAAGGACCCTAATTCTGGCAACACTTTATGAAATATATTTTAAGGCTGAATAATTGATGATTGCCATACTTGTATGTCAAATACTTTTTAAAGCATTACCATAACACATCTGTGGGACATAGAACATTCTGTCATATCTCCAAAACTGTTATTTTGCTGATGAAATTTTGTGATATTTTTCTTATTGTTACCCCCAACATAGGTTGTGGGTGCTCGTAAGAACCGCCTCCGCCTCTTTGAGGCGGTTCTAACGCGTACCCACAACCTATGTCTTAGAGCAGAAAAAGAAAAATAATGTTTACCCCTGTAAACTCCAGTTATCTTAATATAAGAAGGATATTTATTACAAGGACTTGTTAACGAACACTTCAGAGTATGGCAACATCGTGCCGATGCCATGTAATAATACAATATTTGACAGATCCAAGAAGAACGTTTGAAGATGAAAATATCTGGTACATGTATTTGATATTTTTGCTAGTACTAATGAACAAGCATTTCTAATGAACAATCTATATTTTAGAACAGAAACAAGGAAATAATGAATACCATTTTAACTTCACTTTCCCCTTTGTAAATGTTGGTTTGCAAGGGAGTTCACTCCACCACCTTCTGTTTGATTTATTACAATTGTTTACTTAAGGATTATATGACACGGCCTAAGCCTTCTAGCCCAGGCTGTCCAGTACAACTGAGAGGGGAGTCTGGGAATGAATTTATGAAATTTTATAAACTATGTACAGTCTGCAGTGCGACACATGGTATAAGATAGGCAATACAGACTGTCAGTGCATCTCTCACTTGATAGCTTTTCAACCAAACCAACTGATTAACTTTTCAACCAAAACTACTAGGAGATGATCCAATTTGGTCTGCAACAGGTAAGATTTACTGTAGTCGCTTGCTACACCTTCATATGCTTATATCTGTATTTATCATATGACATTTGCCCCTGAGAATGTAATAATGCCATGTAATAAATTCGGTAATCCACTAGTTGTTGAATAAATATGCAATTAGTTAGATACACTCCGTAATGTTACATTTACGACATCCTTAATGATGTCGCGTGTACACATGGCAGAATGTTGACATTTTTGTTATAAAAGTATTGTTTAAAATGTGTTTTAAATGTCATATGATAAAATGTTTCTTGCATTCACATTCGTGTATTATTGAAAACGTCGTTGAAGGAAAGGGATAAAATGCTTGGCAAAGCTCTAGGAACAGTCCCTAGCAAGTTGTTTCTCGCAGGTCCTGTTAAGACATAGTGAAGTATACTTCAGGTATATATTTCATTACGAAAGCATATGTGTACTCATTAGAAGCACCTTGATGAGGCGATTTTAATGAGTTTGCACAATATACTTTTATTTCATATAAGCATAATGCCTCCTGAAATGGTTGTTTATTTGTTTGAATTCATGTTTAACGTCCCTGTCAACACTATTTAGGTCATTTTGGAGATGTTGCTTCCAATTTTGTGGCACTTTGACATCTCAAGCCCTGCTGCGCAATGAAACCAAAATGCTTATATGACTCACGCCACTTTGCCTTGGCAGGCTTAGTTCTTCAAAGTGGTTTACCAGTACTCATGCGTGGTCAATTTTAACTCAGCGTGGCAGCACCATGCAGCCCAATCTATTTCTCCGAGCCCTGATGGACAGGACCGATTGATGTGCAAAACTACCCTTGTCTTGAACAAATGTTCATAGTCCCAAAGGTGTTCGAGCCATCAACGTTTTACTGTGCAATGGTTTTTGGCCTTTAAACTGAATGATTTAACATATGGACAGCTTTAAACAACTTTGCCTTGGTTTTATTCTTGGACATTTTCAAAAAGTACAGTCAGAAAAACTATCTAAACCCTGATTGGAACTATGTTGCAGGGGTCTGCATTGCTTGGTATTTAAAAGCATCTTATTTACAAATTTCAAGGTAGTGTAAAATCATCAAGGTAGTATAAAATCAACGTATTGCTAAGAAAAGAAAAAAATGATATCTTCTTATTATACCCACGACATACGAATATGTTCTATAAAAGGGTTATCCTTTGGAAGCAAGGAATACACCACAGAACTGAAAAATATGGAGTGTATATGTTTTCTGGGCCAGACTAGCTAGTTTCGGCCAATTAGTCCTCATCAGTGACCCTCAGATATTTTCAAAATTCCACAAGGGAATCAATGATCCCAAAGGACAAGAAAATATAATCTACCCTATGATGCAGGGCAGGGAGACGTTTTACCGCCGCCACACAATCCCACACACCAGCTGTAGTGAAGTTGAATATGTTCTATAAAAGGGTTATCCTTTGGAAGCAAGGAATACACCACAGAACTGAAAATTATGAAGTGTATATGTTTTCTGGGACAGACTAGCTAGTTTCGGCCAATTAGGCCTCATCATCGACCCTCAGATATTTTCAAAATTCCACAATGGAATTAATGATCCCAAAGGACAAGAAAATATAATCTACACTATGATGCAGGGCAGGGAGACGTTTTACCGCCGCCACACAATCCCACACACCAGCTGTAGTGAAGTTAAATATGTTCTATAAAAGGGTTATCCTTTGGAAGCTATGCTTTGGAGTATATTGTATTCGTCCTGTCGTTTGTCCATCCGTCCACCTGTCCGTCCGGACGTCCGTTTGTCCGGGCGAACATGTCAAGTTTAGGGGCTAGTATCCAGATTGGACAACAATAGAAAATTGTAGAAAATGATTGTTAAACAATAGATGTATTCCGTAAATTAAAGGTTTAGGAGGTTAGCCCCTAAACCAAACAAATGAAAATAACAAAAGAAATAGCCCTTAAACCTGGCATGTTGGAACGTCCGTCTTTCCATCCGTCCGTCCGTCCGTCCGTCTGACCATTAACATTATGGTAAAAGTTGTGCGTCAAAGTTTCTAAGAGATTGTATCTTCTGAACCATTTGATAGATTTAGTTGATACTTACACTGAAGTTACATATTGGTCTAAAAATTTCATTGATGCATGTCCCAGCCCCTACAGGGACCTTGAGATCAAGGTCACAGACTTAGAAATTTTATATTTGGTTAAAGTTTTATGACAAACTTTATAGATGCCTCTATGTTCTAAACTCTTGAGACAAATTTAGTTGATACTTGCATCGATGTTGCATACCAGTCCAAAGATTTCGTGATGTGTGTCCCTTCCCCCACCATGGTGACCTTGACCTTAAGTTCACGAACTTAGAAATTTTACATTTGGTTAAAGTTTAATGGCAAAGTTTATAGATGCCTGCTTGTTCGAAACTCTAAGACAAATTCAATTGATTCTTGCATCGATGTTACATACCAGTCCAAAGATTTCATTGATGCATACCCTACCCTGCTGCTTCAGTAAAATTGATTCCCCCACCCCTTCAGTAACTTTGATGCCCTCACTCCCTTGGTCCATTTAGATATTTAGGGCCCCGCACTGAAAGTGTGGGTGCCCTATAGTAATCACTCTGTCCGTCCGTCTGTCTGTCTGTCCGTACACACAAATGGATAGATAGGTGGCTATGAACTTGGACAGAATCAATGTAAGTCAATGAGAGAAAGTGCGATTTATTCCGTTAGACACATAAAAGGTCTGTTATGTGGTTAAAATTAGCCACCTAAGTATCAATCTTGCTCAAAATAGCCACATAAGTATCCATTTGTGAGAACGTCCGTCCGTCTGTCCGTCTGTCCGTCCACAATTTTTTTTTATCCTCAATAACTTTTTATTATTCCTGGATGGATTTAAATATTACTTGGCATCATTCTGTCCGTCCGTCTGTCTGTCTGTCTGTCTGTCCGTCTGTCCGTCTGTCCGTCCACAAATTTTTTTATCCTCCATAACTTTCTTATTCCTGGATGGATTTAAATATTACTTGGCAGAAATGTTAACCATAATGTGATGGAGTGTTGCGCGCAAGACTCAGGTCCGTACCTCAAAGGTCAAGATCATACTTAGAGGTTAAAGGTCAAAAAAGGGTCTTTCCTGTGTCCAATTAATAACTTTGTTATTATTCCTGGATGGATTTAAATATTACTTGGCAGAAATGTTAACCATAATGTGACGAAGTGTCACACGCAAGACCCACAGCCGTACCTCAAAGGTCAAGGTCATACTTAGAGATAAAAGGTCAAAAAAACGTCTTTTTCATTGTGTCCAATCTATAACTTTCTTATACCTGGATGGATTTAAATATTACTTAGCAGAAATATTAACCATAATGTGACAGTGTGTCACGCGCAAGACCCAGGTCCGTACCGCAAAGGTCAAGGTCATACTTAGAGGTGAAAGGAAAAAAAAAACGTCTTTTTTAACATCAACATTTTCCTACTCCTCTGATAGCGCTGCCGGGGCCCTAGTCAGTTTCACTGACAGCTCTAGTTTCTGTTTGGTTTAGCTTTTACAAGCATTATTATAGATACTTATAGCTTCTTGACTTCTTCATGCATATTACATACAAGCTCGAAAGATTTATCAGAGGATGGCACTGACCGGGGTATACGTGACCCACTGGTCGCTTTCTCTAGTTCTGTATATTCCATGTATATGTAATAGATTGTATAATTATTCCATGTATATAGTAGAGTGTATATTGCATTTTTAGAGACTGTATATCATATGTATTCTGAAATCTATATTGCATGCATATAGGCTGCTGTATATTCCATGTATATAATTGAATGTATACCCTTTGTTATATAAGTTGGCTGTATATTCCATGTACGTAGTGGACTTTTTTTGTTTTGGTTTTACGGCCATTTCAAGATTATTTCACTCATATCGAGCCGATCGTTAATCAGAGGTGGGCGAAAACAGGAGTACCCGGAGAAAAACCACCTGACCTTCTGTTGCAGAACTTGGCGTCTCACATGTGATACTAGCGAGGCTCGAACCACAGCGGTGAGAGACCTAATAATTAAGAGTCAGCGCTCTTATCCATTAGGTCACGGAGGCCTGTTACGTAGTGGACTGTATACATATATTTGGTGGACATACATTTCATGTCTGTACCGTAATGTATATACTATAGATAAAGTTGACTGTATATTCTATGTACATGTATATTTGGCATACAGTTTTGATCAGTGTGCAGAAGACCTTGGTTATCTTTTCACAGAATTTCTTCAAAAATGACATAGTTATACACCTTTTCTGACCTTGCAGTTATAACAATAGGAATACCTTTGCTCAATGTTCATATGACCTGAATGACTGTGGCGTGAAATTTAGGACAACTATAATTATACTCTTTTCCACTGTTCCTGTTTTACATTTCAACATGATATGTAGAGAACGCTTGAGCTAGGATGCTTATATTTGGCATACTGAGGATCAGTGTGTAGATGATGTTATTAATAATTGACAGAGTTGTGCCTCTCATTTTAACTCACCAGAACCAAAGGCTCCTGGGGAGCTTATACGATAGGCGGTCGTCCGTCGTCGTCGTATGTTGTATGTCTGTCATCAACATTTTTAAACATCTATTCCTCTGAAGCCACTTAGCCGACTGGGCCCAAATTTCATCCGTAGCATTCTTGGGCAGGGGGGTTGAAATTTCTTTTTTGTTTTTTTATGAAAATCGGCTCTTTAGTTTGGTTGCTGTGCCAGCTTAGAGTTTCCATAGACTTATAAGGGGGGAAATTGAAAAATGGCATTTACTGCCAAGTCATTGCAGATATTTTTACACAACTTTTATAGAAATGTTTCTTGAGTAAATTTCTTTCAGCCATAAGTTTTTATGCCAACCTGAGGGTACCCGTTGTTGTTCTGCGACCATACCCCACCCCCTCCACTTCATAAAAGGCCATATATCTCAGAAACCATTCAGATCCTCACCCATGAACCGTACATATTCTTGTTCCTTATGATAAGGCACATTCAGTGACACCAAACTGGGGGTCCCCCGGGATGCGCAGAGGCCATCCCCCATCCCTCCACTTCATAAAAGGCCCAATATCTAGGAAAATTTACTTACAGATCCCCACCCCTAAACTATATATATTCTTGTTCCTTAGAATAAGACATATTCAATGACACCAGCCTAAGGGTCCCCGGGATGCGCCGGAGCCATGCCCCACCCTCTCCACTTCATAAAAGGCCACATATCTCAGAAACCATTCAGATTCCCACCCATTAACGATATATATTCGTGTTCCTTATGTTAAGACAAATTCAGTGACACCAACCTTGAGGTCCCCTTGGATGTGCCGGGGCCATGCTCCATCCCCTCCACTTCATAAAAGACCCAATATCTAATGCAGCATTTGGCCAACTATGGGGTAGTGTTTGGGATCGAACTGGAATCCGGCTTGACACAGAGGTGAAAGTCTATAGAGCTGTGGTGCTGCCAACACTATCACAAATGCATATGGATATGGAACATGGACGGTTTACCAACAGCATGCCAAAGGACTGAACCACTTCCATACAAGCTGTGTTAGAAAACTCTTAAAGATTAAGTGGCAAGAAAGAATTCCAGACACCACAGAAATCCTGGAAAAGGGCAGGGATGCAGAGTGTTCATACTCCTCTGAAACTGGCCAAGTTAAAAAGGACAGGCCATGTTACCAGGATGCCTGAGAAACGGTTGCCAAACAAAATCTCTAAGGAGAATTAAAAACAGGCTAACGCTCCCTCCCATGATGGTCAGAAGAAGTGTTACAAGAACACCCTAAAAATTAAGCCTTCCTTGAGGACTTCGATATACATACAGTCTTTGGAACGAATTGCACTGGACCAAGCAAGGTGGCGAGGCGAGTGAATATGAAGCAAAAAGAATCAGCGACGCTGAATAGAAAAATGCACAGCGCAAAGCCAGAACTAAGGCATCACCAACAGAGTTGTCTTCCTCTAACCTGTGTAGCCCCATCTGCAACAGACAGTTTAGAGCTCGAATTGGTCTATTAGCCATCTGATCTTAGAACACACAAAGACAAGCTTTTCTTGCATGTGATTAAGATTGGTCATTGTCAGTAATGACAAACAAACTATTAAATGAAACAAAATGAGTATACAAGGTCAGTCACTCCTTGAACATGGCCCAAGGTCATTCAGATATGAAAATTAAAATTGTTTTTCTCGGAAACCACTGGGCCATTTGTATTAAAATTTCATAGGAAAGCTTTTAGTAACAAGGAAATGAAAATCAATTAATATGAGTTAGGTCTCATGACCAGTATGGCCATCATGCCCATATATCGTGAAAACTTTTCAAAAACCTTCTTCTCCAGACCCAATGGGCTGATTGCCTTGAAACTTGGTATTGGAGACCTAAGGCCATCATAGTTTGTTCAAATGTGGACTTTGGCTGGACATTGACAAAATTTACGTCAAGGTCAAATTTGGTCGCACATGCTTTTGTATGGGATAAGGAGGATATTCTTAATTTTTCAAAACCTACCGGTATGGTTGCCTGTGAACTTCAATTTTGTATATGCCATCAACTAAATGAGTAAATGAAGCTTCATGAGTATCAAAGGTTAATCTCGCTCCTTAACTTTGGACCAAGGTCGCTCAGATATCAAGATTAAAACTTGTTATTTCTGAAAAAAAAACGCTGGGCAAATTGAAGTCAAATTTCGATTGAAGTTATTGTGGGAATAAAAAAAAAATGAAAGTTTGTTCCATTTGTCCAGATCACATGACCAAGGTGGCCACCATGACCATATATGCATATCTGTGATATTTTTTTAACTGTATGAGGGAGATTTTCCATTGTGATGAGGGAGGTTTAAAGAATACATCAGGTGAACAAGTCCGTGAAATGAACACCCCCTAAACCCTACTTTATATAGAGAAAACTGGGGTTTACGATGGTAAACATAATTTTACTTATTTCTGCTCCTAGACATAGATTGTGGGTTCTCGTTAGATGAGGCGGTTCAAACGATCGCCCACAAACTATGTTTGCAGAAAAATAAGAAAAAATATCACGAATTCAGAAAAGTAGCCATTTTAGAGATGTGAAAACTGTACTATGTCGCACGGGTGTGTTATCATAAAGATACAGGGAAATTCTCAGTTCAAATGAGGGAGACTCCAATATTTTACTAAAATTTCGCATAAATTAGGCAAAAATTAGCATCAAAATGAGGGAATCTCCCTCCATACCACAGGTATGCATATAGGGTAAAAGAAAAAAAAAACTTCAAAAATCTTATATTCTGGAACCAGTGGCTCAATTTCCTTGAAACTTTGAAAGTAGCATTGCCAATTGGCCCATCATGATTTGTTCAAATGATGCATCTGGGTCGACCTTGACCCATTTTATACCAAGGTCAAATTTAGTCACTTGTGCTTTTGTTCATGTGGGTAAAGGGGAAACTTAATTTTTCGAAAACTGTTGTAGGCTCTGAACTTCATGGTATATGCAATCAGCTGTAGGAGTTAATGAAGCTGCCTGAGTACCAAAGGTCAAGGTCACTAATATGCCTTTGTTCAGGATCTCTCAGATAAAAAAAACTGGGCAAATTTATTCCAAGTAGGTGATTGGTCCTCTGGTTGAATTTTGTTTGCCTTTCTCATTATTTATGCATCAACTTGGCATTGCATTTATTGATGGCTTCAGCCGGGGGTATAAGTGAGCATTGAGTTCACTTCATAGACTAGTTGGTCAGTTGTGCTCAACCTGGAGATATACCCTTAAATTGTACTTTAAGCAAACAGTGTAGACCTGAATGAGATTCAGCTTTCTTCAGAATACTGCTTGTCAGTGTCCCAGTATAGGACCCTCAACATATATGGGTTAACCAACTCAATAATGAAATACTTTTTGGGGAACTAACATGACCTTTAATTTCATAGCGCTATTTGATTTTAATTTGCACACAGTTTAACATGATTGGCCAGTGAAAGTCATGTGGGCATCAATAGTATAAGCTTTCCTTTATATTTTGTTTGTTTGTTTGAATTGGAGTTTATTGGTCCAGTCAACACTATTTTAGATCATTTTTAAGCTGGCAAGTTTACCTATCCTCTATTTTCCTGGGCAGGTTTATACTTAAGCGGTTAACCAGTATACATATACAGTGCACATTCTTTCGCCAGAAACTGACAACTGCCTTTCTTGAATCAGCGGAAGGGACAGAATGACCATTGAAAAGATTTCATGATCAATCTCCACGAAAGAATGTTGCCAACCCCGGCAGGTATCGAACCTGCATCCTCCTGATCACCAGTCAGACGCGCAGCTCTCCTTTATATATAATTTTATGTCAAATGACAAACAGTCAAGGCAAAAATGAGTGTATCATATACAGTTAAATTCTGCTATTAAGACCACCTAAATTTAAGACTAAATCTGCTGTTAAAAACTGATTGAGAAAGATTCACATATTCTTTCTTTGTGTTTTTCACACAATAAGAGACCACCTTTGGGACTGTTCAAAAGTGGTCTTGAAGACCGCTTTTGAACAGTCCCAAAGGTGGTCTTAATATAGGAAGTTTACTGTATTGTTGCTGATATTTAGCAGATAGCATTCTTTCATAAAAGTCATAAAACACATGGTTACTGGCACATAAAGTCATAACTTGCAGGATGCGTGACCACCCTTTGTTTTCTATTTTCTATTGATATTCTTTTGATCTACTTTGGCAATAAAATCCATTGTAAAATGGTTATATTTTAACCCTTTTTGTAAAAAATGGAATCATCCGCCTTATATGTAGCATGAGTCCATCTTAAAATTTAGGGTGTCAGGTTTTGTTTACCTCAAATGGCTGAACTTTCTGCAGACAGTGTAGACATGGCGTCTGATCTGGGCCTGCACTGTTTGCCAAGGTACCCCTTTAGGGGGTTCTGTTACTGGATGGGTTAAACAGAACCTTACACTCGTGGTCATTTCATATGAAATTTATGAAGCTCGCCAGAGGCTCGTTTCATAAATTCCATGTGAAATACCCACTCATGTAAGATCCTCTATATATTACTGTTACAGTAGTTTCTCTAAATATTATATAGAAGCCTCCGTGGTGTAGTGGTTATGCTACTCGCCTTGTAAACCAGGCGTGGCAGGATCGATCCCGGGCTTCTCCAGACTTTCGGATGAGTCACGGGTCCCGTCTCCATATGACCTCAGCTGTTGGTGAGACGTAAAACTAAAAAACTCACTCACTCTAAATATTAAGATCTTGACTCATCTTCACTGTAGTTATACTGCAGTTAGAATAAGATAACCTGACATTAAATTGTAGGTTAAGGAATGATACAGTCTGATGTTTGTCAGCACTGCTTGGTCAGATGATGTTGACACATTACATTAGAGAAATTATAGATTAACACTCCCTTAAACATGTCATATGTAATTTATTTAATTGCTTGGATCATTTACGAGTTTGTTTTGTTAAATTACTGTCAACTTTCTATACACCTTGGTAATTTTATAAATAAATACCGGTAGTGTATTACAAAAATAGTTTGACAGTAATAATTAGATATAAATGATGTATGCCAAGATCAGACTGTTCTTTAGGAAAATGTATACACCTTCAGGGGAGGCAATTCCTTCAAAAGTATTTTTGTCTCCCATTTCAATAGGGGACCACTCTTAAAGGAAAAAATTTGCTAATCACAACAATTGTCGTCAGCTTCGCCATCTGCCGGTTACTTAAAAGTATTTTTTTGCAAACAGTATGGATCCTGATCAGACAAGCAGTCTGATCTGGGCCCACATTCTTTGCCTGTTTGCAAAAATATTTTAAGATGTTTGCAAAAAAAAAACAGCAGATGACATAAGCAGATGACATTTTCTGATGTAGTTTTCCCCGGGGTCTTAAGGGTTAAGATTTTAGGATAATTACAGTTATTGCCAAACAGTCCCAATTTTCTGAGTAATCATTTTGCCCATTATGACATCAATACAATTAAGTTATGTTCTCATAAGACATAAAAATATTCTTATTTTTAATCCATTCATCTTTGTAAACTGACACTCTTTATTATTATGAAGGGCATTTTGTTGATCCTTGTTTATAGATAAGATTATAGTAAGATACAGGTAAAAGCAATTGATTTGATTAAAAAGTCAAAATCATGTTGGATTAATAAAATTCATGAGATTTTCAAATGGGTATGTATTTGTGACTTATTTATTTATTTATTTACTTATTTATTTATTTATTTATTTATTTATTTATTCAAACACAGCACATCTATGTACGCGATACACAGGAAAAGTGATTTAGTCTACAACAATCACTTGGTGGAAGAGTATAACTTGAAAAGCCGCTGATTTAGGATGCACTCGTATATTCTTTGTGGTCATTACGATAACACATCCATGCGAAATAGTGGATTATATCAGCTACTTTTCTGATGAAAAGCAGTGATATTTTTCTTATTTATACTGCAGACATAGGTTGTATTGAGGCGGTTCTAACAAGTACCCATAACCTATGTCTTAGAGCAGTAATAAGAAAAAGTAATGTTTACCCCCATAAACCCCATTTTGGTCTACATAAAAGGGGGTTTAGGAGGGTGTTCATTTCACGGACTTGTTCACATGATGGTTAGATGTTATAAAATCATTTTCTCACATCAAAATCATTACAGAAACAGGACTGGGATATTCCACTCATCCACTCGCCATGACAAGTAAAAAGTTTGAAGGAAGAGTAAAATTTCTGTCTAGTTTCTAGGAAATTTATAAAAATTTACATGTTCTTGGTTATGCACATTATGAAAACACGCCTATATAATTTTGACCCCCTGAAACCCCACTGTTTAGTAAAACTGGGATTTACAGGGGTATACATTATTTTTCATATTTCTGCTCACAAACATAGATTGTGAGTACTAGTTAGAACTGTCTCACCAAGGTTGTTCCAACAAGTACCCACAATACATTTTTAAGCAGAAAATGAGAAATGTGGGAAGTTTTTATCGGAAAATTTTCATTTTGTGGTGGTAAAATTTTCAATATATTTGAATACATGTAGGTGTGTTTTTTTCGCAATGAGGACAAGTAAAATATTGAGGAATTTTCCAGCCCTGCAGAAAGACTAAAATGCATCCGGAAAACACGCCTATATAATTCTGACCCCCTTGAACCCCACTTTTATATAGTAAAACTGGGGTTTACAGGGGTAAACCATATTTCTCTTATTTCTGCTCTAAAATATGGATTGTGGGTACTTGTTAGTCTCATGTCAAATTGTTCAAACTATAAGTTTTCGTTGCTTTCGAACTTCTACAGAAAGATCAGACAAAAGTTGATCTGACAGATGGCCTGACTTTATAAAGTTGGAAAATACTTGTAAATGTCAGAAACAATTGTAACTGAATTTTAACCCATAGAATGCCAATCACGATAATCGCCGTGCTTTGTCTTCTTCTGGTTACTTTTGAAAATCAATGTTGCAAACAGTGTCGACCCAGATCAGACTGCTCCTTTAGGAGCAGTCTGATCAGGGTCCACACTGTTTGCCTGTATGCAAGCATATGTTTAAAACGTTATATTCAGATCCAGTTTTTCATGGCAGCTTAAGGGTTAAACTGCTTCATTATCTTTATATTTTCCTATTTTTCAGAGTGTGAAAACCCTGTGATAGTGAACCCTACCACTAGGAAGCTCCATGCTATCAATCCTCTCAAGTATTTCCCACATATGTCTCCACAGTTTGTAAGTACCTCACATACAGTAACACCGAAATCTTAAAGTGGGAAGTACATGTGACAGTACAACCCTAACATGTAGAAGATAACTTCCCAAATGTCCCAGCAAATTACAATAAGGTCCTATGATTTGATTTGGGTTTTACGGTACTTTCAAGATTATTCAACTTACACATGCACTGAGCCGATAAATAACCCTTTCTGTACCATATATATCGCAGGAATCCATTTCGAAATTTAGGGGTGACAGGTTGTGTTATCTTTAAAATTGATTCGGAAAATAGCTGAACGTTTTGCAAATAGTGTAGGCCCTGAGCGTTCTGCGGCGTCTGATTGCGAGGCGTTTGATCTGTTTGACCGGCACTGTTTGCCTGGGTACCCGATTTTTGGGTTTCCAGTACAAAATGGGTTTTGTTTGTTTGTTTGATTCGAGCTTTAATGTCCCGGTCAAAACTGTATTGGTCATTTTGGAGACATTGCTTCCAATTTTGTGGGACTTTTACCCGACATTGAGATGAAATTACATCTCAAGCCCTGCCGCCCAATGAAACCAATAGGGTTTCTAAACATGGATGTTCTGACTCGCACCGCTTAGCCTGGGTAGGTTTAGGTTCTCTAAGCGGTTTACCAGTACTCGTGTGCGATCGGTTTCAGCTCTGAGTGGAAGCATCATGCAGCCCATCTATTTCTTTAAGCCCCGATGGGCGTGGGGGAGGTTGGGCGGCGACAAAATGGGTTAATCAGAGTTTAGTAAAATAGGTGTGAAGGCAATGAATAGGAATCGATACAATTACATCACAACTCCCATCCAAGACATAAAAGGGATAGAAATACAAACATAAAATAGCTACACCATAATGAAAACGTCACAAGTGCAAAGCCAAAAGGACAGTTACTTTCTCCCAAAAATGGCCAAATGACTATTCAAAGTAAAAAGGTCTTAGCAGTGCATACATGTAAAAACAAACTATAACAATAACAAACACAACAGAAGAACCGTCTTGGAACGGCCAGTAAAAAGGTTTTTATTGGGCCCTGGGCCCTTAAATTGATTTTACGTGGCCTCTCGCCCTTGGTTCTGTTATGATTTATGCAAATAATGTGTTCAGTCTGCATGAAAAATTTCTAATTTAACTGATCAGTGAATACATCTCTGAGACATAAAAATCAAGCAAATACAGAGATGAAACATACAATAACTGAAATGCTGGAGCAACAGAAAACCTGAATAACCATAGAAGAACTACTTATAATTACAGAACTTGGCATGTCACATGGATGGGAGTACACTAAACTACACAGAAAGCCCCTGGGAAGAAGGAACATTCAACATATGACTTGTTTCTTAAAAATAAAGTGTGGCAGGTTAAACAACATGAAAGTTCATGGCGTGCACTTATAGCATAATGTGACATCAAAGAGTGCAACGTTTCTGATGTCACCATGTTACAGAGGCTTCAGAAACAACATGGTCATTAAAATATATGTTTCTTGGCGCTTTACATTCTGTATGAATATCTGCAAACAAACAGGTTATAATAAATACTTGATTTTAAATTTGGAAATCATTTTCAAGTTATAGAACAAGCACAGTAGCAGTGCACAATTATTCCAGCCGACCATTCAAACCAGGGAAGGCTGAGAAGTTAAAACTCTATCTGAAATTTCTGCATTATTTAAATAAATATAGCAAAGATAATAACTTGCAGTTTTGTTCTTTTCCCCTTGTATAAAGGTTTATTATTGTTTACACTTGCAAATTAGATACCTCAAAAGTAGGTCCAGTCTATAAAGGGTCACTAGACGTATTATAGGTCAGTAGAATGTACCATAGGTCACTACTAATTATATCATGGAGTTATTCAACACCCTTTATTTGCCAAAATGGTTGATTGTGCTTTACAGGATCATTCTTTTTAATATGTAGATAACACTTTTTCTTTCAGCTTTTAGATCAGTTTGACAAGTTTGTGGAATATGACCAAAATGGGGATGGATCATTAGATCTAACAGAGGTAAGATGTTTATATCATGATTTTTTATATTAATTGCTTTACCAAATAGGAGTGACACTGTCATTGTAGTCAGCTATAACAAGAAATAGTGAAATCTGTCCCTGTGTGGAGAGTAGTCTGAACTGGATACTTTTGCCTCAATGTATGGGGTATACTGTACATAAAATCTCCCAAAACACTGGGTCTAAGCCTTCCCAGGCAAAGTGGTGCGTGTCGGACCGTCCCTGTTTATTAACCCTATTGGTTTGTTTGGGTGGCAGGGCTTGAGATGTCATTTCATCTCAGTGTCGGGTAGCTATGTGTTGGACAATTCCATTTGTTATATGAGAGGTGGTCGTTCTATGTTCTTATTCTATTTTTGATGGTAAAGTTTTGTTAGCAAATAGTGCAGGCCCTGATCAGACGCCATGTTCTACGGCCTTTGTGCTGGGCCTGCACTGTTTGCCAATGTTCCCCTTTAGGGGTTTCCCGCCTACAATGGGTTAAATCTCCACATACTTGTCGGCCTTGTATATTCTTGTTTAGCTAAAATGAACTTTCCTTTTGAGCCTAGACTTTGTGTTTTAACCCTTTTTTATTATATAATCACCATTATTAATGCTGTTGTTGTAATAGATTGACTATTGTATGCTTGATAGCTTAGTCAGTTGGCCAGTAAGCCGAATGTTTGTGTGGAATGCGAGAGGTCCTTTATCTATATTTTTAGTATATATCTTACTTAACATATAATATAGCTCATGTAGAAAAATTAGATATTTTATATTGGATATTAGATACTTTTATATATTATATTAGATATCTTATATGGAATATAAGATATCTTATATAGGATATAAGATATCTGATTTGTCAAAATATAGAAGATATCTTATATAGTATATTAGATATCTAGCAGTATATATCTTATATCCCATATAAGATATATAATATATAAGAAATCTTATATAGGATATAAGATATCTGATTTATACAAACATATAAGATACCTAATATAGTATATAAGATATCTTATTTACTATATAATATAGCTTATATACTGTATTAGATATCTTACTTAGCATATAAGGTATCTTATATAGTATATAAGATATATAGTATATAAGATATCTTATACGTCTGGATATTTTAGATATCTACTTTCCCATATAAGAATCTTATATCCTATATTAGATATCTTAAATACTGTATAAGATATATAATATAAGATATCTTATATGTTATATAAGGTTTCTTATTTAACATTATCTATATATCATATGATATATAAGATATCTTATATAATGTATCAGATATTTTCTATATTGTATAAGAAGCCTCCATGGTGTAGTGGTTATGCTACTCGTCTTGTAAACAATAGGTCACAGGATTGGTCCCGGGCTTCTCCAGACTTTCGGATGAGTCTTTATACGAGATCCCATCTCCATATGACTTTAGCTGTTGGTGAGATGTATAATTCCAACACTCACTCACTCTTATACATTATATAAGATATCTGAAATCTGCAATAAATAGTAAAAAGGCTTGCCATAATGGTCAGACCTGCACCGCTTTGCCTGGGCAGGCTTTGGCCCTCTAAGGGACCTACCAGTACTCACGTGCAGTTGGTTTCAGCTCTGTGTGAAAGCATCATACAGCCCAGTCTATTTCTCCAGATCAGATGTCTTCTACAGAAAATGTTATAGATCCAGATCCGATGACTTATGAAGAAAACAGTGCAGATCAGATGGTAGCAGTCGTCTGATATAAATCCACACTGTTTGCAAGAGTAGGGATAATCATGTTCAGCAGGACTGTTTGCAAAGGAAGGGATTATCATGTTCGGAAGGACTGTTTGCAAAAGTATGGATCATCATGTTCAGCAGGACTGTTTGCAAAACTATGGATTATCATGTTCAGCAGGACTGTTTGAAAATGTAGGGATTATCATGTTCGGCAGGACTGTTTGCAAAAGTATGGATTATCTTGTTCAGCAGGACTGTTTGCAAAAGTATGGGTTATCATGTTCGGCAGGACTGTTTGCAAAAAGTATGGATTATCATGTTCAGCAGGACTGTTTGCAAAAGTAGGGATTTTCATGTTCAGCAGGACTGTTTGCAAAAGTATGGATTATCATGTTCAGCAGGACTGTTTGTAAAAGTAGCGATTATCATGTTCAGCAGGACTGTTTGCAAAAGTATGGATTATCATGTTCAGCAGGACTGTTTGCAAAAGTATAGATTATCATGTTCGGCAGGACTGTTTGCAAAAGTATGGGTTATCATGTTCGGCAGGACTGTTTGCAAAAGTATGGATTATCATGTTCAGCAGGACTGTTTGCAAAAGTAGGGATTTTCATGTTCAGCAGGACTGTTTGCAAAAGTATGGATTATCATGTTCAGCAGGACTGTTTGTAAAAGTAGCGATTATCATGTTCAGCAGGACTGTTTGCAAAAGTATGGATTATCATGTTCGGCAGGACTGCTTGCAAAAGTATTGATTATCATGTTCAGCAGGACTGTTTGGAAAAGTAGGGATTGTCATGTTCAGCAGGACTGTTTGCAAAACTATGGATTATCATGTTCGGAAGGACTGTTTGCAAAAGTATGGATTTTTATGTTCAGCAGGACTGTTTGCAAAAGAAGAGATTATCATGTTCAGCAGTACTGTTTGCAAAACTATGGATTTTTATGTTCAACAGGACTGTTTGCAAAAGTAGAGATTATCATGTTCAGCAGGACTGTTTGCAAAGGAAGGGATTATCATGTTCAGCAGGACTGTTTGCAACGGTAGGGATTATCATGTTAGGCAGGACTGTTTGCAAAAGTAATTTCAGCAGGACTGTTTGCAAGACTATGGACTATGCAAAAGTATGGATTATCATGTTCAGCAGGACTGTTTGTAAAAGTAGCGATTATCATGTTCAGCAGGACTAGTTGCAAAAGTATGGATTATCATGTTCAGCAGGACTGTTTGCAAAAGTATGGATAATCATTTTCAGCAGGACTGTTTGCAAAGGTAGAGATTATCATGTTCAGCAGGACTGTTTGCAAAACTATGGATTATCATGTTCAGCAGGACTGTTTGCAAAAGTAGGGATTATCATGTTCAGCAGAACTGTTTGCAAAAGTAGAGATTATCATGTTCAGCAGGACTGTTTGCAAAACTGGATTATCATGTTTAGCAGGACTGTTTGCAAAAGTAGAGATTATCATGTTCAGCAGGACTGTTTGCAAAAGTAGGGATTATTATGTTCGACAGGATTGTTTGCAAAAGTAGCGATTATCATGTTCAGCAGGACTGTTTGCAAAAGTATGGAATATCGTGTTCAGCAGATCTGTTTGTAAAAGGAGGGGTCATCATGTTTAGCAGGACTGTTTGCAAACCTATGTATTATCATGTTCAGCAGGACTGTTTGCAAAAGTAGGGATTATCATGTACAGCAGAACTGTTTGCAAAAGTAGAGATTATCATGTTCAGCAGGACTGTTTGCAAAACTATGGATTATTATGTTCATCAAGAATGTTTGCAAACGTAGAGATTATCATGTTCAGCAGGACTGTTTGCAAAAGTAGGGATTATTATGTTCGGCAGGACGGTTTCCAAAAGTATGGATTATCGTGTTCAGCAGGACTGTTTGTAAAAGTAGCGATTATCATGTTCAGCAGGACTGTTTGCAAAAGTAGAGATTATTATGTTCAGCAGGACTGTTTGCAAAAGTATGGATTATCGTGTTCAGCAGGACTCTTTGCAAAAGTAGCGATTATCATGTTCAGCAGGACTGTTCGCAAAAGTAGGGATTATCATGTTCAGCATGACTGTTTGCAAACGTAGAGATTAGCTTGTTCAGCAGGGCAAGGGTTGAAGAGGTTATGATGAATTATTCTTCATTTTGGTTCCATTTCAGATAGTCAAAGTAGTACAGTGCCTTGGATTCACATTCAACGCCCATCAGTTACAGGTTAGTGCATATATAGAGTAAATAGCATACATGTTTTTACCGTCATACGAAAATTCCATCCTCTGATTGGTTAGTCTGATACCCATCGAACTTCTGATCATGCGGTTACAGTTAGTAACAAGTTTGTGAATATTTCTCAACAAATCTTTTCTACAGTCATTTGCATTCTTCTGCTGATTCAGAAATGGCACATTTACATTGTACTTGCAAAAGAATATGCATAGTACTGGTCAGCAATTTAGAAGATCTGAGCATGTGCAGAAACCGTATTGTCGAGTCATCTAACCAGCAAGGCATGACCTTAATAGTGTTGACTGGGCCATTTATCTCCAAACGGAACAAACAATCCTAGAGCCATGAAAAGTGTATGCTATTCAGTTATTTTAGTATGACCAGGAACAGCTTTTCTGAGGAGAGAAGAACCATAGAGAGGCTACAAAATGAGCACATACCTTTCATGAGGCAATCTGATCCCTCTGCCATGGGCTAAATCGACACCTCCTCAAATTACTTATTTGATAAAACTTTGGATAATACACAAGGGTTATTATGGAGTGTTTTTGTCATTACGAAACATGCCTATACAAATTCATTATAAACCTTACCGCCGAAAAAACGAAAAAAATTAGATGAAAATTGTGATATTCTTCTTATTTCTGCTCAAAATATAGATTGTGGGTACTCGTTAGAACGGCCCCATTGTTCTGGGTTCAGACTCCTAGCTAGGCACACCCCAGGAAACCCCGTAGATACAGCCGCATATCTTACTGTGAGTCCCAAGCACATAAGGGCTTAAAACTTTGATATAAAACCGTAATACTGAGCATATCCAGAAACCGTATTGCCGAGTCAACTGACCAGCAAGACATGACCTTAATAGTGTTGACTGGGTCGTTAATCTCCATCCAGCTAGACATACTCAGGAAAAACCCGGTCATATTATCCTACAACCAATCGGGGATCTAAATCCCACTTGGGCTGCAAAAAGAATCCCATCAAAGCTCCAGGGGAGCAGTTCCTGAATCACTCTTGTCATCGTTAAATACATGGTATAAACGAGAAAACTGTGTAAATACCTTACACATTGACATGAAGTTAACCATGTAACATATCGTTCCAACTTTACAGCGGCTGAAGAAGGGACTTCGGTCACAAAACGTTAGCGTTTATCAGTTATTGTTTACTGAATAATTTTGAGAAACGGTACTTAACTCGTACTAAAATATTGAAATAAATACTGCACATATTTGTGATTGTGCGCAGGTTGTTACTCTAAACAAGGCGCCCAACTTTGTTATCGAATTACGCCCAAATAGATAGAAAAAAACTCATAGATAAAAAGCGCTAAACCTCTGTGTGTGAGAAAAACCATGAATGGGCAACAAAATGGACACATACCCTTCATGACTTCCCCCAATTCACCAAAACCACTCCTTCTCAAATCATTTTCTTGTCAGTACTTTACAAATTAGTCATAAAGTCTGATCGATAAGTTATTTTTAAATCCGATTTGTAAACAGATTTTAATGCGATTCTTTTCGATATACTATTCACACAGTGGGATATTGTTAATATCGAAAGTAAATCTAGCCCCATGTTTCCATTGACAGATTAAGCATCCAGGTAATATTGATGATCGCGCATGCACAAATAAATTGGTAAACACACTATTACCCAATACCTCTCATTCATGACACCAAAGGGAAAGATCAACTTCACCATAATGAAAATGTCACAAGTAGAAATTAAGCCAAAATGGCAGTTACTTTCCACAAAATGGCCAAACGGCTATCCAAAATAAAAAATATAGTAGCAACACTTTCACGCAAAGACGAACAGCAATAAAAGTAGCCCACAACAGAAGAACTGCTTTGGAACGGTAAGAAAAACATTTTACCAGGGTGGTTGGGGGTGGGGTTAAATCGAATTTCCATGACAACAGTCCTTCTTCTGGCGGTCATCGTGTTTGTCAGAGCGACACGAAGGACTGTCCCTTAAACCATAGCAGTATGTTTGGGCGGTAGGCCATGATATTTCATCTCAGTGCCAGGTAAAAGTCCCACAAAATTGAACCCAACATATCCAGAATGACCTAAATAATATCGACAGGGACGTAAACCCCAGCACAAACAAATCATAAGATGAATGAATACACCCGACGCATTGTACAATAGAGACAAATGAATAGAAAAGCTCTCTTGAATCACATTAACACGTGTGTGTAATCAATACCATGTACATATGTTCTATAAAATGGTTACATAAAGAAAACTGGGGTTACTGAACAAATTATATGTCTGAATCGCAACAGAAGTAAGGGCAAGGATTGTGCGGCGTAAAATCGATTTAAGCGCCCCAGGGAAATTCTTTTCACCGGCCGTTGCGGATTATTTTTGTTATGGTTTGTCTTTGAGTGTGTGTATCTCTTATATCTTTTTTGTTTTGGATAGTCAATTGGCCATTTTGTGGGAAAGTAACTGCCCTTTTGGCTTTCTGCTATTGATGTTTCCATTTGGGTCTAGTTATTTAATGTCTGTGTTTCTTTCCCTTTGAGGTATGGGTTAATTATATCGATTTCTGATCATTGCCTTCACTTCTATTTAGCAGGGGTATATATTATTTTCCTTATTTTGCCTTCAAGACATATGTTGTGATACTTGTTAGAACTGACTGATTGAGGAGGAGGAGGTTCTATCGAGCACCCACAACCTAAGTTTGGAGTATAAATAAGGAAAATCTCATACGAAAAATGGAAGTATGGACAATGTCACACAATGTATGTTTTTAAGCAGAAATAAGAAAAATAGTGTATATCCCTGTAAATGCCAGTTTTACTGTATGGAAGTGGGTATTAAGTGGGTCAAATATATATATATGCATGTTTTTGTAATGCAAACTGCTATCCGGATGAATTACGCTTCAGTGTACTGCAGTGCATCTCTACTGATTGGTTTCACAGGGTTCAGAGTTTAAGTGCCACGCCAGTCAACATGCATGGAATACTCTGCTTATTAAAATGATGTACGTACTATCGATCGTTGGTCGGGCGGGCGGTTGAGTGGGCGTCAACATCATGCTTCCGGAGCCTAACTAGGCAACCGTTTGGAATATTTTAATTCTACTTGGTAGGATTACAGAACAGGCCTGTGTGGATTGTCACATGCAAGAATGACAGCTCTGCTAGTCTTCCTTTTCGAATTATATCCCCTAATCCATATTTTTACTTCATTGTCGTTATCGGAGCATAACTCCGCAACCTTTTGAAATATTTTTATGATACTCGGTAGAATTATAGAATCAGTCAGTGCGAAGTGTCGCATGCAAGAATGATAACTCTGCATATCTTCATTTTCGAATTATGTTCCCTGATCCATGTTGTACTTCAGTTTTTTTTCAGGAGTATTACTCCGTAACTTTTTCGAAATATTTCAATGATAATTAGTAGGATTATAGAACCGGCCAATGTGGTGTGTTTCATGCAAGGATGACATCTCTGCTTATCTTCATTTTTCTCCCCCGACCGAATAGGTTCGGGGGATATAGCGATCAGCCTGGCGTCCATCCGTAGACACAACCTTGTGATGGCTATACCTCCTATACCCTTTGAGATTCAATGATGGTCTTTGGCACAATTGTTCACAAGGCTGAAACGGCATGTAATGCGCAATAACCAGAACTCTGGATGCCATACTGTTTGAGTTATCTCCCCTTTTATTAAAATAGAATGACTACTTTTGAATGGCCTTGACTCCAATACCCTTTGAGATATATTGATGCTACCTGGCACAGTTGTTCACAAGGCTTAGACTGCGTGTCATGCACAAGAACCACAACTCTGGGTGCCATGGTTTTTAGTTAACTCCCCTTCCATTAAAATAGAGTGACTACCTTGTGATGGTCATAACTCCAATACCCTTTAAGATATATTGTTGGTACCTGGCACAGTTGTTCACAAGGATGAGACGGCGTGTCATGCATAAGAATCACAACTCTGGGTGCCATAGTTTTTGATTTTTCTCCCCTTCCAATAATATAGAATCACTACCTTGTGATGGCAATATCTCCAATACTTGCGATATATTGGTGGTACTTGGTACAGTTGTACATGAGGTTAAGCAGGCAAGTCACGTGCAAGAACCACGACTCTGGGAGCCCTGGTTTTTTTAATTATCTCCCCTGACAATATAACCTTGTGATGACTATAACTCCAATACCCTTAGAGATTTATTGATGGTACTTGGCACAATTGTATACAACGTTGAGACGGCGCTTCATACTTAAGACCAGCAACTCTGTGTGCTTTGGTATTTGAGTTATCTCCTCTTCCAATATAACATGATGACCACATTGTGATCACCGTACCTCCCGTTGAGACTTATTGTTGGTACATGATGCAGATGTACATGAGGTTAAGCAGGTGTGTCCTGCTCAAGAATTACAACTCTGTGTGCTTTGGTTTTTGAGTTATCTCCCCTGACAATATAACCTTGTGATGGCCATAACTCCAACACCCTTTGAGATATATTGAAGGAACTTGGTACAATTGTATACAAGGTACAGAAGGGGTGTCATGCGCAAGAATTACAACTCTTGGTGCTGTGGTATTTGACTAATCTACCCTTCCAATATAACAGTAGGACCAGCTTGTGATCACAATATCTCCAATGCCCTTTGAGACATATTGATGGTACTTCGTACAGAAATATATGATCTTAAGCAGGCGTGTCATGCGCAAGAACCACAATTCTGTGTGCCCTGGTTTTTGAGTTATCTCCCCTGACAGTATAATCTTGTGATGGCAATAACTCCAATACTTTTTTAATATATTGCTGGTTTAATTCTGCTGCACTTTCTATTGGTGAACTATCCTCTGAAGGCCATATTGGCTTTTAGTCGGGGGATTTGCCATCTCTTCCGATGGCTATTTTTGAATTATGTCCCTTGATCCATATTTTACTTCATTTGCATTGCGGGAGCATAACTCTGCAGCCTTTTGAAATAATTTTATGATACTTGGTAGGATTATAAAACAGATCAGTGCGGAATGATGCATGCAAGAATGACAGCTCTGCTTATGCATTTTCCAATTATGCCCCCTAATCCATATTTATTTCCCCAACTTGGAAGAAGTTGGAGAGACATATTGCTTCTGGCAGGTATGTGCATCCGCCGTGCATGCGTACATCTGTCTGTCCGTCCATCCGTCTGCCTGCTACGCTTTTTGGTGCATAGCATTACTTATTAACCGTGCATGTTAGGATTTTGAAATTTGATATATGGATTCTCCATGAAAACATGGCTAACTCATATTTTTATCACGTACGGATTATGTCCCATTCCTGAGTTATTGCCCTTTGAATTGTTTGGATGAAATCTTGTCAGCAAAATATCTCAAAAACATTCGAAGCTAGAGCCTTGAAACCTGGTGAATAGATCGTTATTGATGAGTAGATGACCTCATTAAATTTTGAATAAATTCTGAAAAATACTTTGAGTTATGGCCCTTTGTAACTTTCGGCATTTGTACATTGCATGCTTTTTGAGGCATAAAATAACTTTTGAAACGCGCATGCGAGGTTTTGGAATTTCATATATAGATTCTTCATGAAAAAATAGGTGGCACATATTTTTTTCTCATCGGGATTATACCCCTTTCCTGAGATATTCTTAGTTATTGCCCTTTGAATTTTTTTATGCAATCTTGTCAGCAAAAATTCTCATTAACTATAGAAGCTAGAGCCCTGAAACCTGGCGAACACATGTAGATTGCTATTGATGAGTAGATGATCTGATTAAATTTGAATAAATGTCGAAAAATACATTGAGTTATGGCAATTTGTAATTTTCGGCATTTACTTTGCATGCTTTGTGATGCATATCATAACTTAAATTACCTTTTGAACAGTGCATGCTAGGGTTTTGAAATTTCATGTATGGATTCTTCATTGAAACTGCTAACATGTATTTTTTGTCGTCGGGATTATGCCCCTTTCGTGAGTAATGGCCCTTTGAAAAAAGTTTGATGAAATCTTGTATGCAAAATATCTCAAAAACTGTTGAAGCTAGAGCCTGGAACCTGATGAATATATTGCTATTGATTAGTAGATTACCTGATTAAAATTTGAATGAATTCCGAAAAATACTTTATGAATTATGGCTTTTTGTAACTTTGGGCATATGGATGCTTTGTGATGCATTGCATGACATTAGAACTATATATGCTAGGGTTGTGAAATTCCATGTATGGATTCGTCATGATAAAACAGCTGACATACATTTTTTCTCTGCAGGATTATGCCCCTTTCCCGAGTTATCATGGCTCTTTGAACAATTTTGACAAAATCTTGCCAGCAAAATATCTCAGAAACTCTTGAAATTAAGTCGTAACTCTACCAAATTAAGTGACACAGAGGCCTTTCTGATATTTAATCTTCATCAGTGTGTCTCAATCCCAAAGTTGCTGATGATGATGGATGATGGACAAGCCCCGGCAAACACAGCACATCCCCTCCGAGCACACACCGACCAACGTAGCCCATGAGACATGCCGACTGGAGGCATCAGACAAAAGACGCCTAACCCAGGACTTATAGGCGTCCCCCACCGAGCCAACATCAGCAAACATGGCCCACACCCCAAGGTTGTCCCGGGCATCAGGAAGGAGATGGGCAAAGTAGAGAGACTTGCAAAATTTTAAATATAACAAAAAATGGCAACCAAATCCGCTCAGATACATGTCTCACCTGACAAGTCAGTCTTGAAACCGATTGAATAGATTGCTATTCATGAGTTGATTAACTTTTGAATGAATTCCGAAAAATATTTTATGATTTGTGGCGCTCTGAACATTTATGGCATTTGTACATTGCATGTTTTGTGATGCATAGCGTAACTTCAAAACCATCTATGCTAGGGTTTTGAAATTTCACATGTGGATTTTTCCTGAAAAAATAGCGGACACATCCTTTTTTCATCAGGGTTATGCCCCTTTTCTGAGTTATGGCCCTTTGAAAAACGGTAGACAAAATCTTGTCAGCAAACAATCTAAAAACTATTAAAGCTAGCGCCTTGGATTGCTAGTGATGAGTAGTTGACCTGATTAGCTTTTTTAAGAACTTACAAAAAATACTTCATGAGTTATGTTCCTTTGTAAATTTTGGCATTTGTACATTGGAGGCTTTTGGGTGTATGGCATAACTTTAGAACCATGTATGCTAGTGTTTGGCAATTTTATTTATGGATTCCGCGTGAAAAGATAGTTGACACATGTTCACTTTTCTTGTCAGGTTAATGCCCCTTTCCTGAACTATGACTTTTTGAAAAAATATGGATGCAAATTTGTCAGCCCACCCTTGAAAGTTGATGAATGGATTGGTAGAGACTAGAAGCTTTTGAATGAGAAAACAATTGATGAAATCTTGTTCTTCAGTTATGGCCCTTTGAAAATTTTGGCATTTAAGGGCAAGCATATGGTTGGGGGCATAGTGTTTTACAAACACCGTTTCTAGTTTAACTTCATTTTCGCTTCCTGAGCATAACCCCGCAACCGTTTGAAATCATCTGGAAAACCAGTTTTTCGTGGAATTTCCAGATTTCTAGCTTTCATTTTACTTGTTGTATCATTACTTTGTTTTTGTCATTATACTGTTATATCACTGCCTTTTAGGATCTAAAGAAATGGTTTTGCTGTCTAACACTGGCGCAGAGCAACTAGCAGCATATTGCAGGACTCACAAATTTGGAGACTTCGTAACGATGTGACCCATCAGAAAAAATAGACCTTATTCTAAAGAGTTCCCACAATCTAAAATTTGAGCAAGAATATGAAAATATAAGAATTATTTTATCTGGAAATTTTCAGTGTTTGGTGGTAAAATTTTCAGTAAATTTGAATAGGTCTGTTTTCGTTATGTCTTTTCAGACAGCATGAATGTGAAGGCCTCTGCTGGCTGCCAACATCATAAATCATATTGAAGAAAAAGATCAGCTCTGTAATGATTTGTTGAGTACAGTAGTAAATCACAGTTTGGAGGTTACTTGTAAAGTTGATCAAATCACGAGCACATAGCAAGAGTGTTTTGTCTACTTACAACTAACCGACAAACTGTGAACTATTACTCAAAAATTCACACACTACAGCAGATCTATGTCGATTCTTACATACTAAATAGAAGTGAAGGCAATGATACTAAACCTCGACAATAATTACATAATGTCTCCAAACTTTAGACAATGTAAGAATAAATACCACCAGTACTGTTGACTCTTATCACATGCATTTCCTTTTGTAATGTTTCTGGAATTAGAAAATTATGTTTCACCATGTAACACCATTGCACCTTACCTATACAAGCATGCTGTGTTAGAAGTTCTCACAATGTGACTGATCAGTTACTCTGTGTTTTACAGGAAGCCATGGAGGAAGTAGACAAAGACAACAATCACACACTAGATTTCTACGAGTATCTTCTTATTATTGACAATATTTACAGAAGAAATGGTAACTATATATCTATGCATTACGAAAACACGCCTATTCAAATACATTGTAAATTTTACAGCCGCAAAAACGATTTTTTTCAGATGAAAAATCGTGATTATTTTCTTACTTCTGCTCAAAATATTGTTTGTGGGTACTCGTTAGAACCGCCTCATTGAGTCGGTTCTAACGAGTACCCACAATCTATATTTTAGAGCAGAAATAAGACAAATAAGGTTCGCCCCTGTAAACCCCAGTTTTACAATATAAAATTGGGGTTCAAGGGGGTCAAAATTATATAGGCGTGCTTTCGTGATGGTTATTTTTATTTTTTATGCTATATTATGATTCCATTGTTTTTATTTTACTGTTATATTATTTAGTTTCCAAGAGGCGTTTTGCTGCATTGTTTCTTCTTATTATTATAGCACCGCTTTGAAAAAGTGGGGGCTATATTGGATTTGCCTTGTCCTTCTGGGCTTCCGTAATTCCGCTATTCATAATAACTCAAAAACCGTTTGAGGTATTTTCATGAAACTTCACACAAATGTAAAGCACTATGAGACGATGTGTAGAGCACATGAATCATAGCTCTGGATTGCCTACTTTTGGAGTTATTGCCATTTGGATATTGAAAAATGGCAACCGTAATTACGTTATTCATGATAACTAAAAAAAACGTTAGAGGTATTTTCATGAAATTTAACACAAATGTAAAGCACTATGAGACGATATACAGAGCGCATAAACCATAACTCTGGCTTGCATACTTTTGGAGTTATTGCCCTTTGAACATTGAAAAATGGCAATCTTACCATTGTCTGCTCCATAACTAAAAACCGTTTGAGGTATTTTCATGAAACTTCAAACAAAGGTAAAGCACTATACGACGATGTGCAGAGTGCATGAACCATAACTCTGGATTGCCTACTTTTGGAGTAATTGCCCTTTGAACATTGAAAAATGATACTTGGAATAAATTCAGTACAGTAATAATTTGTGTCCGTTCCATTGGCTGAAAGCTGATAACATTTTTTTCTTGTATTTTTCTTTTCTGATAGTGCTATAGCGGGACTTTAATCGGAGTCTAACTGATGGTTTTCTTTTGCTCCAGCATTTCAGTGGTTTCTTGCTGTCGAGTCCTCACCGTTGTCTCACCTCTGTGGTTCTTTGATTTTTGTGTTCACGGAGATGTTGCACTGATGAGTTAGGAGGCCTTCATGCGGACTGAACAAATTATTTGTCTAAATCGCGACGGAAGTAAGGGCGAGGATTGTGGCCACGTAAAATCGATTTAAGCCCCCCAGTGGAAATCTTCCACTGACCGTTCCAAGGCGGCTCTTCTGTGTAGATTTATTTATGTTGTTGTTTGTTACTTACTGTGTGTATCACTTGTGTCTTTTAATTTTGGATGGCCATATTGCCATTTTGTGGGACAGTAACTGTCCTTATGGCCTTCCTTTGTTTAGGTTTCCATTATGGTCTGGTCGCTTAATGTTTGTATTTCTTTCCCTTTGGTGTCTTTTATGGGTGGAGTAAGTTAATTGTATCAATTCCTGATCTTTGGTTTACTTCTACTTTTAGTCACATCCTCTGACAGTTCTAGTTATTACCATTTTTCTTTCCATCCAAATTGTGTCCGGAAGAGCTCTCAGTAAACACAGGACAGGTTGTTCTGAAATTTGGGATATGATAGATATGGATATGAAGACCAAAAAGCATGCCATAGCCCGCCCACGTTTTTTTTTCCGGATAAGTTCCCAGTTACATTTTAACGGATTGTTGTGAAATTTCAGGATATGATAGATATTAATATGAAGTTTTGCAAGAGTGTTTCAGAGGTCCCCTGTGATTCCGTAATTTCCGTTATTCATGTTAACTCAAAAACCGTTTTAGGTATTTTCATGAAACTTCACACAAATGTAAAGCACTATAAGACGATATGCAGAGCGCATGAAACCATAACTCACACTTTGTAAAAGGCTTAAATCTCAGAAATCGTTCAGCTTCCCATCCCTTAACCATATATGGTATTGTTTTTTTATGATAAGATGCATTCAGTGACACAGACCAGTCCCCCCCCCCCAGGGTTATGCAGATGCATTCAGTGACACCAACTCGGGGTCCCCAAGGTTATGCCGCACCCCTCCAGATCATATAAGTCTTTATATCTAAGAAAATTACCAGATCCCCAGCCCTTAATCATTAATATTGTTGTTCCTTATGACAAAAGGCATTCGGTGACACCAACCGCGTGTCCCCTTGGGCTATGTTATGCCCCCTCACTTCATGTAAGGCTTAATATCTCAGAAACATATCCCATACCCTAAACCAGATACATGCAAACTGTTGTTGTTGTTTTTTTAAACCCCATGCAAACGAAGTTTAAGGGTGTATATTGTTTTCACGTTGTCCGTCTGTCCGTCCGTCAGTCTGTCCATAACACTTTGGTTTTCCCTGCATATCTTGCTTAATAGGTTACAGAATCTTATCATCTTTTGCATGAATGTTGATATTGATGAGATGCTTCATGAAAATAAAGGTCCTGCGATCAATACTGTTAAAGTTATTCCCCTTTGTAATCCTTGAAAACTTGTCTGTGACACTTTTGATTTTCCTGTATATCTTGCTTAATAATTTTAATAACTTTTGTATTTATTGTTCTACATTAATGAAACTTATATCACACTTGGTGCCTGAGGTAAGGAATCTGATGTAGTAAAATATTTATCAAGAGCCCATAACTCTTGGAGTTATGTCCCTAGATAGGTTTTTATTTAACTTAGCCATTTTTTTAGGTCTAATAATGTTAAAGTGTATAGTGAGTCGGCATCCTGTTAGCGCGAAGTTGAACAGATGCTTAAAACTCATCAAGTAGATTTTGTGTTTCAATAATTTTGGGCCAAGTTGCCGGTTATGAGTTCTGCTTCTTTTTAACATGTCTGCTCTTTTTTACTATTGACCATTGTCATGCGGGGTTATCTTATAATCAGTGCTTATTCACTTTTTTCATTGTTGTTTTTTTTTTATTTTGTTTGTTTTTTTTTGACAAGATGCATTTATTGACATTTACTGGGGTCCCCAAGGGGTATCCCCGGCATAAAGGGTTTAAAATGTTTTTAGCTCACCTGTCACGTAGTGACGAGGTGAGCTTTTGGGATCACTTTTTGTCCGTCGTCCGTCGTGCGTGCGTGCGTCCGTCCGTCCGTGCGTCCGTGCGTCCGTAAACAATTTAAAATAAGTATATCTCCAATACCCCATGGCCAATCTTGATCAAATTTCATGTGAAGCATCATCAGGTAGGGGGAAAGGCTGCATATGGTTTTAGGGTTGATCAGATTTGAATTCTGGTTGCCATGGCAACATATAGCTCCCATAGACTTATAAAGGGAAAATTTTTAAAAATCTTCTTCTCTGAAACCACAGGGCCCAGAGCTTAGATATTTAGCATGTAGCAAGGGCAAGTGGTCAACTACATAATTCCTGCCAATCATGCCCCTGGGTGCCGAATGGGCCACGCCCTCGGGCCCCTTCGCTCCCATAGGCTCATAATGGAAAAAAAGCTTAAAAAATCTTCTTCTCTGAAACCACAGGGCCCAGAGCTAAGATATTTAGCATGTAGCAATGGCAAGTGGTCACCTACATAATTCCTGCCAATCATGCCCCTGGGTTCAAAAAGGGCCACGCCCAGGGGCCCCTTCGCTCCCATAGACTCATAATGGAAAAAAAAGGTTAAAAAATCTTCTTCTCTGAAACCACAGGGCCCAGAGCTTATATATTTAGCATGTAGCAATGGCAGGTGGTCACCTAAATAATTCCTGCCAATCATGCCCCTGGGTTCCAAATGGGCCACGCCCCAGGGCCCCTTCGCTCCCATAGACTCATAATGGAAAAAAAGCTTCAAAAATCTTCTTCTCTGAAACCACAGGGCCCAGAACTTATATATTTAGCATGTAGTAACGGCAAGTGGTCACCTACATAATTCCTGCCAATCGTGCCCCTGGGTTCCAAATGGGCCACACCCCGGGGCCCCTTCGCTCCCATAGACCCAAAATGGAAAAAAAAGCTTCAAAAATCTTCTCCGCTGAAACCACAGGGCCCAGAGCTTAGGTAATTAGCATGTAGCAACGGCAAGTGGTCACCTACATAATTCCTGCCAATCATGCCCCTGGGTTCCAAATTGGCCTCGCCCCAAGCCCCTTCGCTCCCATAGACTCATAATGGAAAAAAAGCTTCAAAAATCTTCTTCTCTGAAACCACAAGGCCCAGAGCTTATATATTTAGCATGTAGTAACGGCAAGTGGTCACCTACATAATTCCTGCCAATCATGCCCCTGGGTTCCAAATGGGCCACGCCCCGGGCCCCTTCGCTCCCATAGACCTAAAATGAAAAAAAAAAAGCTTCAAAAATCTTCTCCGCTGAAACCACAGGGCCCAGAGCTTAGGTAATTAGCATGTTGCAACGGCAAGTGGTCACCTACATAATTCCTGCCAATCATGCCCCTGGGTTCCAAATTGGCCACGCCCCGGGGCCCCTTCGCTCCCATAGACTCATAATGGAAAAAAAGCTTCAAAAATCTTCTTCTCTCAAACCACAAGGCCCAGAGCTTATATATTTAGCATGTAGTAACGGCAAGTGGTCACCTACATAATTCCTGCCAATCATGCCCCTGGGGTCCAAACGGACCACGCCCCGGGGCTCATTAGCTCCTACAGACTCATAATGGAAAAAAGCTTCAAAAATCGTCTTCCCTGAAACCACAGGGCCCAGGGCTTAGATATTTAGCATGTAGGAAGGGCAAGTGGTCAACTACATAATTCCTGCCATCATGCCCCTGGGTTCCAAATGGGCCACGCCCCGGGGCCCTTCGCTCCCATAGAATCATAATGGAAAAAAGCTTCAAAAGTCTTCTTCTCTGAAACCACAGGGCCCAGAGCTTAGATATTTAGCATGTAGCAATGGCAAGTGGTAACCTATATAATTCCTGCCAATCATGCCCCAGGGGTCCAAATTGTCCACAACCCGGGGCCCCTTAGCTCCTATATACTCATAATGGGAAAAAGGTTCAAAAATCTTCTTCTCTGAAACCACAGGACCCAGAGCTTATATATTTAGCATGTAGCAATGGCAAGTGGTCACCTACATAATTCCTGCCAATCATGCCCCTGGGTTCCAAATGGGCCACACCCCGGGGCCCCTTCGCTCCCATAGACTCAAAATGGAAAAAAGCTTCAAAAATCTTTTCCGCTGAAACCACAGGGCCCAGAGCTTAGGTAATGAGCATGTAGCAACGGCAAGTGGTCACCTACATAATTCCTGCCAATCATGTCCCTGGGGTCCAAATTGGCCACGCATTGGGGCCCCTTAGCTCCCATTGACTCATAATAGAAAAAAGCTTAAAAAATCTTCTTCTCTGAAACCACAGGGCCAAGAGCCTAGATATTTAGCATGTAGCAACAGCAAGTAGTCACCTACATAATTCCTGCCAATCATGCCTCTGTGGTCCAAAAGAGCCACGTCCCGGGGCCCCTTAGCTCCCATAGACTCATAATGGAAAAAAAAACTTCAAAAATCTTTTTCTCTGAAACCACAGGGCCTAGAGCTTAGATAATTAGCATGTAGCAATGGCAAGTGGTCACCTACATAAATCCTGCCAATCATGCCCCTGGGGTCCAAATGGGCCACACCCTGGGGCCCCTTAGCTCCCCTAGACTCATAATGGAAAAAAGCTTCAAAAATCTTCTTCTCTGAAACCACAGGGCCCAGAGCTTAGATATTTAGCATGTTGCAATGACAAGTGGTCACCAACATAAATCCTGCGAATCATGCCCCTGGGGTCCAAATGGGCCACAGCCTGGGACCCCCTTAGCTCCCATAGACTCATAATGGAGAAAAGCCTCAAAAAACTTCTTCTCTGAAACCATAAAGCCCATAGCTTAGATATTTAGCATGTAGCAACGGCAAGTGATCACCTACATATTTCCTGCTAATCATGCCCCTGGGGTCCAAATGGGCCACACCCCAGGGCCCCTAAGCTCCCATATACTCATAATGGAAGAAAGCTTTAAAAATCTTCTTCTCAGAAACTGTGAAGCACAGAACTTAGAAATTAAGTCCAAATTGGCCAAATCCTGTGGCCCCTTAACTCCAACAAACTTATAATGGAAAAAAGCTTCAAACATCTTCTTTGAAACCATGAAATACAGACCTTAGATATTTAGTATATAGCAACACAAAATGGTCGCCTACATAAATCCTGCCAACCATGCCCTTTGGGTCAAAATTGGCCAAGCCCCAGGGCTCATTAGCTTCTATAGACTTATACTGGAAAAAAGAAACTTTAAAAAAAATCTTCTTTTCCAAAATCATAAGGCACAGATTTTGTTTGATTTGGGGTTTTATATCCCTCTCAGCACTGTATAGGTCATTTTGGAGATGACTCTTCCAATTCTGTGGGACTTTTACCCGACATTGAGATGAAATTACATCTCAAGTCCTGTCGCCCAATGAAACCAATAGGGTTTATAAGCATGGACACCACTTTGCCTGAGCTTAGATATTTAGTATGTAGCAATGTCAAGTGGTCTCCTACACTAATGATTTTCTGGTACACAGGTGAGCGATATAGGGCCATTGGGCCCTCTTGTTGTTTTGTTTTTGGTATTTTATCCCTCAACCGAATAGGTTCGGGGGATATAGCGATCAGTCTGGCGTCCGTCCGTCTGTCCGTCCATAGACTCAACCTTGTGATGACCATAACTCCTATACCCTTTGAGATTCATTGATGGGTCTTGGCACAATTGTTCACAAGGCTGAGACGGCGTGTAATGCCCAAGAACCAGAACTCTGCATGCCATACGTTCTGTGTTATCTCCCCTTTTAATAAAATAGAATGACTACTTTGTGATGGCCATAACTCTTACACCCATTGAGATATATTGATGGAACCTGGCACAGTAATTCACAAGGCTGAGACAGCGTGTCATGCACAAGATTTACAACTCTGGGTGCCATGGTTTTTTAGTTATCTCCCATTCCAATAAAATAGAGTGACTACCTTGTGATGGCCATAACTCCAACACCCTTTAAGATATATTTATGATTCCTGGCACAGTTGTTCACAAGGCCGAGACGGTGTGTCATGCACAAGAACCACAACTCTGGGTGACATGGTTTTTTATTTTTCTCCCCTTCCAATAATAGAGAATCACTACCTTGTGATTGCCACATCTCCAATATTCTTTGAGATATATTGATGGTACTTGATACAGTTGTACAGTTGAAAGCTGAACCACAACTCATGGTGACCTGTTTTTTTTAATTATCTCCCCTAACAATATAACCTAGTGATGGCCATAACTCAAAAACCCTATGGTACGTGTCACAATTGTATACAAGGTTGAGACGGCAATTCCCACAACTCTGGTTGCTATTATATTTGAGTTATCTCCCTTTCCAATATAACAGTATGACCACCTTGTGATCACCGTACTTCCAATACCCTTTGAGACATATTGGTGGTACATGATGCAGATGTACATGAGGTTAAGCAGGTGTGTCATGCTGAAGAATTACAACTCTGGGTGCTCTGGTTTTTAGTTATCTCCCCTGACAATATAACCTTGTGATGGGCATAACTCCAACACCGTTTGAGATATATTGAAAGAACTTGGCGCAATTGTATACAAGGTACAGAAAGGGGTGTCATGCGCAAGAATTACAACTCTTGGTGCTGTGGTATTTGACTTATCTACCCTTCCAATATAACAGTATGACCAGCTTGTGATCACCATATCTCCAATGCCCTTTGAGTCATATCGATGATACTTTGTACAGAAATACATGAGCTTAAGCAGGCATGTCGTGCGCAAGAACCACAATTCTGCGTGCCCTGGTTTTTTAGCTCACCTGAGCCGAAGGCTCATGTGAGGTATTAGTATACCACGAGCCGGCGTCCGTCGTCCGTCGTCCGTCGTCGACCGTCGTCCACACTTTCAAAGAAGTATATCTCCGGAACCAGTGGGCCAATTTTGATCAAATTTCATGTGAAGCATTATCAGGTAGGGGGAAAGGCTGCATACTGTTTTCGGGCAGATCGGATTGGAACTCTGGTTGCCATGGCAACAAATAGCTCCCATAGACTTAACATAGGAAAAAGTTTGTCATCACTCTAGCTCCGTCAATTTTTTTCTGATCGTCTTCATTCTTGCAGATAACGAGGACAGGCATGAAATGTCGATCAAGTTCGATTTTGGGCTGAATCGGATTATTCACTCAGGAGTTACGTGCCCTTGAGCGTTCTTAACATAGGAAAAAGCTTGTCATCACTCTAGCTCCGTCAATTTTTTTCTGATCGACTTCATTCTTGCAGATAACGAGGACAGGCATGAAATCTCGATCAAGTTCGAATTTGGGCTGAATCGGATTATTCACTCAGGAGTTACGTGCCCTTGAGCGTTGAAAAAATTGCCTATTGACTTAACATGGGGAGAATGTTGTCATCACCGTAGCTGCTTCAATTATTTTCAGATTGGCTTTATTCTTGCAGATATCCAGCACAGCCATGAAATCTCGGTCAAGTTCGATTACTGGCAGAATCGGATCATTCACTTAGGAGTTACCTGCCCTTGTGTGTTTTTGCATTAGGGTTATTGGGAATTTCAAAAATGTATATCTTAAAGACTACTTGGCCAACTTTGATCAAATTTCATGTGTCGCATTATTGGGCAAGTGGAAAGGCTTCATTAGGTTTTCAGGAAGATCTGAGTGGAACTCTGGTTGCCATGGCAACATCTAGCTCCCATAGACTTCACATAGGAAAAAGCTTGTCATCACTCTAGCTCCGTCATTTTTTTTCTGATCGACTTCATTCTTGCAGATAACCAGTACAGGCATAAAATCTCGGTCAAGTTCGATTTTGGGCCGAATCGGATTATTTGCCTTGGAGTTACCTGCCCTTGAGCATAAAAAAATACGTTGTGACCACGATAGCAACTTTTTTTTTTATTCAGATCAGCTTCAAACTTGCAGGTAACGTGGACAGGCATAAAATCTCAGTTAAGTTCGAATCGGAATATTGACCTCGGAGTTACATGACCTTGAGCGACAAAAAATTTGACCATAGACTTTACATAGGGAAAATGTTGTGACTACGATAGCGACTTGAATTTTTTTCAGATCAGCTTCAAACTTGCAGGTAACGAGGACAGACATAAAATCTCGGTTAAGTTCGATTTTGGGCCGAATCGGATTATTTGCCTTGGAGTTACCTGCCCTTGAGCATAAAAAAATACGTTGTGACCACGATAGCAACTTTATTTTTATTCATATCAGCTTCAAACTTGCAGGTAACGAGGACAGGCATAAAATCTCGGTAAAGTTCAATTTTGGGCCGAATCGTAATATTGACCTCGGAGTTACGTGACCTTGAGCGACAAAAAATTTGCCCATAGACTTAATTAGGGAAAATGTTGCGACTACGATAGCGACTTGAATTTTTTTCAGATCAGCTTCAAACTTGCAGGTAACGAGGACAGACATAAAATCTCGGTTCAGTTCGATTTTGGGCCGAATCGGAATATTTGCCTTGGAGTTACCTGCCCTTGAGCATAAAAAATACGTTGTGACCACGATAGCAACTCTATTTTTATTCATATCAGCTTCAAACTTGCAGGTAACGAGGACAGGCATAAAATCTCGGTTAAGTTCGATTTTGGGCCGAATCGGAATATTGACCTCGGAGTTACGTGACCTTGAGAGACAAAAAAATTTGCCCGTAGACTTAACGTAGGGAAAATGTTGTGACAGAAATAGCGACTTGAATTTTTAGCTCACCTGAGCCAAAGGCTCCAGTGAGCTGATAGTATACCAAGGCTCCGGAGTCCGTCGTCTGTCGTCCGTCCATCCGTCGTCCACACTTTCAATGAAGCATATCTCAGAAGGCAGTCGACCAATCTTGTTTAAATTTTATGTGTAGCACCATTGGGCAAGGGGAAAGGCTGCATTAGGTTTTGGAGCTAGTCTGGTTCATTTGTTCCTTCATTCTTCTTTCTCTCCATATAGAGATAATAGACCAATGTTAAATTTTTAATCAAAGATTTCTCAGAAACTATAAAAGCTAGAAGCATCAAATTTGGTATTCAATAGAATAATGATGACTTATTTTGTGTAAGAGACATTGGGCTTTCTCAGCTTATTTGTTCATCTGTTCTTTCATTCTTCTTTCTCTCCATTTTGACGAATGTTAAATTTTCGTCAAAGATTTCTCAGGAACTATAGAAGTCTCAAACTTGGAATGCAATGCAATAATGATGACTTATATCCTGTAAGGGTCAATGGGCTGGATTCTATTAGCAGATTTAGTAGTCAAGTCTGTGAAATGTTAAAACTTAAGTTCCTCAGGTGAGCGGTTTAGGCTCATTGAGCCTCTTGTTAGTTATCTCCCCTGACAGTATAATCTTGTGATGGCCATGACTGCAATACTTTTGTGATATATTGCTGGTTTAATTCTGGTGCACTTTCTATTTGTGAACAATCTTCTGAAGGCCATATTGGCTTTTGGTCAGGGGATTTACCATCTCTTCCGATGGCTATTTGTTCACTTTTGATGATGAATTGAAATGGAAAGAGTCTGATAGGAGCTCTTTTGAGTAAGTTGTTTTGTTTGAGAGACATTATAATTGGCAGATCATAATCATATCTTGTTATTTCATTATTTCATTATTTTCATTTTACTTGCTGTATCATTAGTTCATTGTTTTCATTTTACTGTTGCATCATTATTTCCTTGCCGCTGTCTTTTATGGTAGTAAGGAATAGGTTGGCTGTCTTGACATTGGAGCAGAGCTACAAGCAGCTTATTGCAGGACTCTTGTCTCTGGATGAGACTTCATAATGATATACGACCCGACAGGGAAAAAGGGACCTTATGGGTGTCTGAAAGTGCTAACTTACATTACCTACGAAATGATTTGTGAAAAATGCATGTATCTTGTTTAAGGTTCATATATTATCACTTTCAAACACACATAAGGTCCCCTTTTCCATGATGGGTCACATATAGAGAATTATTGGTGTCTGTTATATTAACATCTGGCACATCAGACATGCAACCATTTTATTTTGTTTTCAACAATTTAGCATCAATGATGCTTATTAATGGGGTGAAAATAATAATTATATGAAAAAGTAAATTGTACATAAAATGTGAGTATTATCTTATCTGATAAAAAATAACTTATGAGCCACACCACGAGAAAACCTATTATTACCATTTGTAAACAGAAAGGTGCATCTGCACAGTCTGATGAGCAGATTACAGTTTACTGCTTGGATAATATAATACCTAGTCTGTGTAGTGTGCTGATTTGTGTCAGACCAGGTAGCAAACCATGAACACAGGTTTTATTGTCTAGTTCTTTGGGATCACTGCTTCCAGTGCGGAGTTTTAAGAAAATGTTTTGAGGGATACTGATGAGACCTCATTGGCCGTAACTAGCTAGTCCGGTCCAGAAAAAAACTTGTAATAAAAAATGTTAACTACTAAACTTCTTAATCAGGGTTATCGGTTTCCCAAACTACACAAAGCCTTTTCAAAATTTTATTGAAGTCATTCCGATTTAATTTGAAAATTAAATGTTGGACTTAAATCTCTTCTGCAACAAGGTTTATAGTAACCCGAATTTTATGGTGACTTAGTATATAAAATCAGAAAATATATACTTGCAATGACTTCAGCACCCAATTTCGTAAAATCATTCTTTGATATAAAATGATTGGGTACACTATAATTGTTATACGTCAGACTGCATGCATGGTAGTTCACCCAATCACAGTTGACATCTTTATTTCCCTCTTTAATTGCACGTCGGTGGGTCAGGCCTCAGAGTTTATGACAGTTCCAGTATAAAGGCTTACTGAGAATTAGAGAGAATTTAATTTTATGTAATGTTGGTTGTTGGCTGATGCTCTGTCTCTGGTTGAGCCCATCGGAGTCTAACTGTTGTTTCTGGTGCGATTGTCGCACCAGAGGGAACACTTAAGCTGAAATTTGATCGCTTATGCAAACGGCCCAATGAACCACCAAAATTCTCCGTGAGAAAATATTGTTCCATATTCAGAAAAGTTCGAAAAGTTTCACAATAGGCTTTCATTTAAACTAAATATTATAAGTTGTATGTTCTATGAATCAGCATCATGAACGCACATATACTACTGTTTATTTTTCAATAATTGGTTTTGTTTTCTTATGAATGAAAAGCATTGATGAGGTATCCACAGAAGAATACAAGGCACGCCATTGGAAAAACCTGTGACAACCGCGGTAACGAGACGTTTCGAGATATAGACGTTTCGCCCCAAACCGATCTCAAAACGAGAACGGAAGCTGATTACCCGATCCGGAAAATCCCTTCCAGGAACCAAGAATCTTTCGGTTTAGAATCCTTCATAGATCAGTACAATTAATCAATTTTATGCTGCCTCAGTACAATTAACCCATTTTGTACAGAAAATTCAAAAACTATGAGGTGCCGTTTTACTATAAATCCCCGATTTTGTGATATCACTAAATCCAATTAAAGATATCACAAAAAAGAATAAGTGATATCACTAAATAGAGATGAATTTTCGATATCAAAAAATCGAAAAAGTGATATCACAAAATCGATTTAGTGATATCACTAAATAGAATTAGTGATTTTACTCAATCAAATATATTTTGTGTTATCACAAAATAGAATTAGTGATATCACTAATTCGATTTGGTGACTTCACAAATTCGATTTTGTGATATCACTAAAAAGACATGATTAAGTTATATCCCAAATTCGAATCAGTCGATTTTGTGATATCACTTAATAGACATGACTTATTGATATCACAAAATCGAATTATTGATATCACTAAATTTAAACGAAATAGTGATATCACAAAATCGAATTAGTGATATCACTAAATATGTTATATTTGAAACAATGCAATGTTTACTCACTTACCCATTGTATACTAGTGGTCTCTTCCACTGCTCTATGTTGGGCAAGTCCATTTGTCATATAAGGGGTGTCAGGCCTAGTTTTTAGCTCACCAGAGCCAAAGGCTCCGGGGGAGCTTATAGGATAGGCAGTTATCCGTCGTCGTCCATCGTCGTATGTCGTCGTCGTCTGGCATCAACACTTTCATACGACATCTCCTCTGAATCCACTGGGCCGATTGGGCCCAAATTTTATCTGTAGCATCCTTGGGCTGGGGGGTTGAAAGTTTGTGGGGGTTTTTATCAAAATGGGCTCATTAGTTTGGTTGCTATGGCAACTTGTAGTTTCCATTGACTTATAATGGGGAAAATTGAAAAATGGCATTTACTGCCAAGTCAATGCAGATGTTTTGACAAATCTTTTATAGAAATGTTCCTTAGGCAATCTACTATCTGCCATATGATTTTAGGCGTACTGCTCATTTCTATTGGTTGTCATGGAAACCAAAATAAAAAAAAAAATACTTGAAAAAAATACTTGAAAAATCATCTCCTCAGAAACAGAATGCTCTATTAGGCTGAAAGTTTTTGGAAATATTCACCATATTTGCCTTTATAGGTTTTGTGTTTTTTATAAAATTTGGCTCTTTAGTTCGGTTAGTATGGCAATTTAGATTTTCCATAGACTTATAATGGGAAAAATTGAAAAATGGCATTTGCTGCCAAGTTATTGCAGATATTTTGACAAAACTTTTATAGAAATGTTCCTTGAGTAAATGTCTCTGAGCCATATGCTTTAATGTCAACATGGGGGTCCCTCAGGTTAAGCCGGGGCCATACCCCACCCCCTCCAGTTCATAAAAGGCCATATAACGGAAACCATCCAGATCCCCACCCAAAAACCATATATATTCTTGTTCCTTATGATAAGATGCATTCAGTGACACCAACCTGGGGGTCCCCCGGTACGTGCCGGGGTCATGCCCCACCCCCTCCATTCCATAAAAGGCCCAATATATTGGAAACCTTACAGATCCCCACCCCTAAACCATATATATTCTTGTTCCTTATGAAAATATACATTCACTGACATCAACTTGGGGGTCTCCTGGGGTGCGCCTGGGCCTTGCCCCACCCCTTCTTCTTCACAAAAGGCCATATATCTCAGAAACCATTTAGATCCCCACCCCAAAACCATATATCTTCTTGTTCCTTATGATAAGACGCATTCAGTGACACTAACCTGGGGGTCTCCCGGGTTGTGCCGGGGTCATGCCCCACCCCTCCATTTCATAAAAGGCCCAATATCTTGGAAACCTTACAGATCCCCACACCTAAACCCTATATGTTCTTGTTCCTTATGAAGAGACTCATTCATTGACGCCAATTTTGGAGTCTTCCTGGGTGCGCCGGGGCCTTGCTCCACCCCTCCACTTCACAAAAGGCCATCTGTCTCATAAACCATTCAGATCCCCGCCCCAAAATCTTATATATTCTTGTTTCTTATGATATGACGCATTCATTGATACTTACCTGCGGGTCCCCCAGGATGTGCCGGAGTCGTGCCCCACCCCTTCATTACATTATAGACCCAATATCTTGGAAACCTTACATACCCCACCTCTAACCATATATATTGTTGTTCTTTATGATAAGGCACATTCATTGACGTCAACCTGGAGGTCTCCCGGGTCAAGCCAGGGCCTTGCCCCACCACTTCACAAAAGGCTATATATCTCAGAAACTGATCAGAGCCCCACCCCTAAACCATATATAATTATCTTCTTTGTGATAAGACACATTCAAATAACACTAGCTTGGGAGTCATCCGGACTGCCTGGGTCATGCCCCACTGCTTTACTTCATTAAAAGCCATATATCTCAGAAATCATTCAGATACCCACCCATAAACTATAACATTCTTGTTCCTTATGATAAGACTCATTTAGTCACACCAACCTGGGGGTCACTTTATGCTAGGCAATGCGCCCCGCTCCTCCACTTTAAAAGGCCATATATTTCAGAAACCATTCAAATCCCCACCCCATAATCATATATGTTCTTGTTGCTTATCAATAGCACACCAACTTGGGGGTCGCAGGGGCCATTCCCTCTCCTCTCCACGTCATAGAAGGGCCTTATATATCAGAAAGCATTCAGATTCCCACCCATAAACCATATATATATATATATATTCTTGGTCCTTATAGGGACAACAATCTTGGGCTTTCCTGGGATCAACAGGACATGCCCCAACCCCTCCACCGCTTAAGAGACCTTATAACTCCGGTATACAGATCCCCACTGCTACACCATATATATTCTTATTCCTTATGATAAGACGCATTTAGTGATACCAACCAGGGCTCCATTGGACCCATGCCCTTCACCCTCTACTTAATAAAAGGCCTAATGTTTTAGATACTGAGTCCAGATGGATACTCATTTGGATATAGGGGTTCATTTGAGAGACTTTATAACTGGTAGATTAAAATGATATCATGTTAAAATAAATGGCTGTCATTGGGCAGTGCCCACCTGAGCTCTTGTGAGCATAGTGGTCCATGGGCCTCTTGTTTCGTTTTTATTCTATTTTTGACGGAAAATTCTGTTGGCAAACAGTGCAAGCCCTGATCAGATGTCGTGTTCTTTTGCGTCTGATCTTGGTCTGCACTGTTTTGCCAAGGTATCCCTTTAGGAGTTTGCCTTCAGATGCCCGACAGAGAAGGTGCTCCCCCAACAACCTACGTCACCGTTACGTCACGTATTGTGTGGTTTTCAACCGTTCAGTTATAACTAGTGTTCGTTATAAATAGCAGAGCGTTGCAATAGAAGTTGTATTGAAAGATATGATCAGTGCATTAAAAAGGTTAACATCTTGGTGATATGTTTTCATGTTGAAAAGTTTTCTTTTTAATTATAACACCTCGAATGTGTTACTCTTCAGTAAGAATGTTACTTGCCGTGTATTTGATGTGCCAGTTACTATTTTGAAAGCGTTTCATTCCTTTGAGAAACAATTTTAAATGTCTGAACTTTTGTGCCAGTCGAATAATAAGAATCCACACAAGTCTACGTCAAAATGACGTAGGTTGTTGCCACTGTGCAGAGCAACGTCAAAGTCATATTTCAGCAAACATTCTGAAGGCTATTTTGAACTGTACACGATGTTTTACTGGTAATGTAGACGACAGTGGGATATTAATAGAACCCAGTCTATGTCTGAGGGATCTGCAAAATCTCGATATTGACCAAGAAAATGCTGGACACATAAGGGAGGCTATCACAGTATGGCTTGTTTATTCATGTCTTACTACAGATGACTTACATGAATACGTAAGTTCATTACTACAATGTCTACAAAGTTTCAGAAATCAAAGCCCAACTTTTGGCGGAACAAAATCACACAACCCCACACACGCACGCGCGCACGCAAACGGATAAAGACAACATGGCATACTGGTAAATGCCGGTTTTGAATTGGTGTAGGCGGATGATATGCCATTAGAGCATGTGCAGTGGTATCACAAGCGCAGTGATCATTTCCAGAGCCCTCGTTATTCCAAAAATTCAAAAAGGAAAAATTAATTAGTGATATCACAAAATCGATTTAGTGATATCACAAATTCATATCTATTTAGTGACATCACAAATTCGAATTAGTCATATCACTAATTCTATTTAGTGATATCACTAATTCTAGATGAATTCGCGATATCACAAAATCGCACAAAATCGATTTTGTGATATCAAAAATAGAGGATTTATAGTAAAACGGCACCTCATAAAAAACTGGTAACTGGCAAATAGTGCCGACCAAGAGAACGCAGCATCTTATCAGGGCCTACACTGCATGGTTACGAAAGGTTCAGCCATTTGCCAGATAAATTTTAAGCCACAACCTGAAACCCCTAAGTTTTGAAATGGACTTGTGCTAAACTGATATAAGGTTGATGATTCTATTCAGCATAAAATGGGTTAAAAGAACGCGGTGTAGGTCGATTATGTAATTATATGCATCATTTAATAGAATTTCCAAGTTTATCTGTTTGGAGTGTTCCATGTCCAATTATTGGGGAGTCAGGTTTGTATTGTTAGCAGTAATATGCACTTTCAGCGAACAGTTTAGACCCAGATCAGACGCCGCTCGTCGTGGCGTCTGATCTGGGTCTGCAATGTTTGCAAAATGCTCCCGAATAGACGCTAGGCATATACTGGTTAATGGGGGTGTTTATATCAACAACAAGGAATAATGTTATTTTGTTTTTCAGAGACCCATCACGAAAACACACCTATACCATTTTGACACCCTTAAATCCCACATTTATACCGTAAAACTGGGCTTCCCTCTTTAATTAAACGCCGGTGGGTCAGGCCTCAGATTCTATGACGGTTCCAACGTAAAGGATTATTGAGAATTAGAGAGATCTAATTCAAGGTAATGTTGGTTGGTGCCTGATGCCCTGTCTCTGGTTGGGCCCATCGGAGTCTAACTTGGTTTTCTTTTGCTCCAGCATTTCAGTGGTTTTTTGCTGTCGAGTCCTCACCGTTGTCTCACCTCTGTGGTTCTTTGATTATTTGTGTTCACGGAGATGTTTCACTGATAAGTTAGGAGGCCTTCATGCGGACTGAACAAATTATTTGTCTAAATCGCGACGGAAGTAAGGGCGAGGATTGTGGCCACGTAAAATCGATTTAAGCCCCCCAGTGGAATTCTTTCCACTGACCTTTCCAAGGCGGTTCTTCTGTGGCGGTTTATTTTTTATGCTGTTTGTTACTACTCACTGTGTGTATCACTTGTGTTTTTTTTTTTTTTTTTTTTTTTTTTTGGATGGCAATTTGGCCATTTTGTGGGAAAGTAACTGTCCTTATGGCCATCCCTTGTTTCGGTTTCCATTATGGTCTGGTCGCTTCATGTTTGTGTTTCTTTCCCTTTGGTGTCTTTGGTGGGTGGAGTAAGTTAATTGTATCGATTCCTGATCTTTGTTTTACTTCTACTTTACAGGGTATTCATTATTTTTCATTTTGCTCAAAAACATAGATTGTGTGTAGTCGTTAGAACCGCTTCGCCGAGGCGGTTCTTACATGTACCCACAATCTATATTTCGAGCAGAAATAAGAAAAATATTACAATTTTCTTACAGAAACTTTTCAGTTTTTGGTGGTATAATTTTCAATATATTTAGATAAACATGTTTTCGTAATGTAATGATTAAGAGTCTGCGCCCTACACTAGGCCACGGAGGCTGTGCGAACATAAAGATATCATAACCATACAGCCAGCCCTGGTAGCGGAGTCGGATGTGCGTCTGACTGATGATCGGTAGGACGCTGGTTCGATCCTGTTGGGGTCGGCAACATTCTTCCGTGGGGATTGATCATGAAATTATTTCTATTATAATTTTCTCCCTTCCGCCGAGGCGGTTCAAACGAGTACCCACAACTCCATATCACCTCTTCAGATGCGACCGTAAAACTTGTTTGTTTGATTTGAGGTTTAACTTGCTCGTCAATACTGTAAAGGTCATTTTGGAGACGTTCCTTCCAATTTTGTTAGACTTTACCCAACATTGAGATAAAATGACATCTCAAGCCCTGTCGCCCAGTGAAACCATTTGGATATCGGGGTTCATTTGGGAGACCTTATAATTGTTAGATTAAAATGATATCATGTTAAAATACATGGCTGCCATTGGGCAGTGCGCACCTGAGCTCTGGTGAGCATAGTGGCCCATGGGCCTCTTGTTTTATATCCAACGTTTAAAACTCCTATTCAAGCAGCACGTTAGTTTTATATTTTCAACATGAATATGCATTCTGGTCCGGAATAGTTTCAAACAGCTGTGCTCATAGGGGTTTATGCAAGAGTATATTCTTTATAAGATAGAAGTGGAGGCAATGATCAGGAATCGATACAATCAACCAACAGCTCCCATCAGAGACACCAAAGGGAAAGACACACAAACATGAAACATCAGAACCTAATGGAAACACCAACAGCGGAAAGCCAAGAGGACAGTTACTTTCCCACAAAATGGCCAATAGGCTGTCCAAACTAAAACAACATAAGCGACACAAACACCCAAAGACAAACCATAACAAAAATAAACCGCCACAGAAGAACCGCCTTGGAACGGTCAGCGGAAACGAATTCCACTGGGAGACTTAAATCGATTTTGCATGGCCACAATCCTCGCCCTTTTAGACAAATAATTTGTTTAGTCCACATGAAGGCCTCTGATTTAAACTACCGACCAGACGCAAAATCCAAAGATCACAGACAATCGAACCATCAGCACTCTCAGTGCTTTGATTTCTTTTGCTCCAACATTTCAGTGGTTTCTTGCTCTCGAGTACTCACACCGTTGTTTCATCTGTGTAGTTGTTTGATTTTGTGTTCTTGGAGATGTTGCACTGCTTCATGTGGACTGAACAAATTATTTGGCTAAATTGCGACGGAAGTAAGGGCGAGGATTGTGGCCACGTGAAATCGATATAAGCCCCCCCCCCAGTGGAATTTGTTTCACTGACCGTTCTAAGGCAGTCCTCTGTCGCAGTTTATTTTTGTAACGGTTTGTCTTTGAGTGTGTGTATAGCTTGTAATTATTTTGTATTGGATAGCCAATTGGCCATTTTGTAGGAAAGTAACTGTCATATGATGTTTACATTAGGGTCTAGTAATTTCGTGTTTGTGTTTCTTTCCCTTTGGTGTCTCTGATGGGAGGTCTGGGTAAATTGTCCAGTTCTGTCGTGTATTCCTTACGTCCAAGGGATTACCTTTTTCAGGAATATATTTCTCATGATGGGGCTGATATACAGTTGGCGAAAACATCGCTACAATTGTGCATACTAATACTTACAAACACAAATATAGCTAGGAGCAAAACACTCATTAGAGTAGGGAGGACAAAACATAGGAAGCATTGTCTTCTATTCTCCTGCTAATGAGGTCATGTATATCTTTATTTTATTCATGATTTTTAGCTCAGGTATGATTTAATGTACTTTTTTCAGGTAGAGCAGAGCTTTTCAAAGATGGATTGTCAGAGATCAAGAAAAAGAACATGTCAAAATCATGTGTCATACAGTGACTCAACATAAGTGCTACCCATTGAGATTATTTGTCAGTATTAGTGCAGAACATGGTGTACCACAGGTTATTGATTGCTATGAGCTATAGGACATTATTTTTAATTAATAAAATCTCATGGTGTTGATGATTTCTGCTAAAGATTCAAAACACGAACACCATTTCAATGGTCACAATACAGGTCAAGATATGACATGACATTAACTCTTATCCTGCTGTTCACGACAACCCTTATCTTTGGAACAGGGTAGATCCAGATCAGATGTCTTCTGATCCGGATCTACACTGTTTGACATTCAGTTTATGGAATGGTAAGAATAAATAACATTAAGTTATCTGATTGGTTCAAAGTCAGAAATGGGTGTGGCTTAACTGAATATTCAGCAGGATAAGAGTTAAAATGTTTCTGTTTCTGCCGTTGAAACTGTTGATGCATTTGAACTTTGGTAATAGCGGAAGAGGGTGACGCGAAAAGTTGCCGTTGTATGAAGTCACCAGACGATTCTGTTATTTTCTTGCATCAAAAACATTACAAAAGGACAGAAGAGCTGTTGTTGTCACCCAGATGTTTGTGTAATTCTCACTTTGAGGTTTTGCAACCAATTATGTTTTAAGTTCATATCTCATCAACCACTGGCCAAAACTATTTCATATTTGAAATATAATCATATACATATAATACGGTAAACTTTTATTGCATAACAACCCTTGGGTGATGCAGGTTGAAGAATCAGGTTACACTTCCATTGAAGTTTTACAATGACGATTTTTTTAAGTTCATATCTCCCCAACCACTGATAAGGTCAGGCTCACTTTGAATGTTTACGACAAATTTCTTTAAAACGTTTGTATTTATATAACCACTGGCCACGCCTTTTTATGCCCCCGGATTCAAAGATTCGGGAGTATGTAGTTTTTGGTCTGTCTGTCTGTCCATCTGTTTGTTTGTCTGTCCTCAAAAACTTTAACATCGTGCATAAATTTTGAAAAATGACTGATTGGGTTTTCAGATGAGTATACCTTGTCACAAGACCTTTCCAGTAGTACGATAATATTTGACCTGACGACCTTGACCTCGACATTTGATTTGAGGTTTAACTTCCCCGTCGACACTGTAAAGTTCATTTTGGAGACGTTGATTCCAGTTTTGTGGGACTTTTACACGACATTGAGATGAAATGACATCTCAAGCCCTGCCGCCCAATGAAACCAAATGGGTTTATAATGGAAAGTCCAACTCGGACCGCTTTGCCTGGGTAAGCTTAGACCCTCTAAGCGGTTTACCAGTACTCGTGTACAGGTCGGTTTCAGCTCTGCATGAGGGTAACCATGCAGCCCATCTATTTATTCAAGCCCCGATGGGCGGGGGCCGTTGACCTACTTTTCAAAAAACTTTTGCATTGGCTATAACTTTCGATTGGTAAGTGATAGGGATTTCATATTTCACATATGCATTCATTTTTACATGGTACCATAAGTTTTGCCCTTGTGACCTTGATGTTTAACCTAATTTTTAAAAACTATAACATTGGCCATAACCTCTGATTGGTAAATGATAGAGCTTTCATATTTCAGATATGCATTCTTTGTCACTAGACATTTCTGGTGATACCATAAAATTTGACCGTGACGTTTGACCTCCATTTTAAAAGTAACAATGACCATAATTTCCTAGTGATACAGCTTTCATATTTCGCCTGTGCATTCCCTGTCCCTGATACCATAATTTGTACATTATGACCTTGACCTTGACATTTGACCTACTTTTTTAAAACTTTAACATTGACCATAACTTTCGATTTGTAAGTGATATGGCTTTCATATTTGAAATGTGTATTCCTTTACACAAGACCTTTCGGGTGACACCATATTTTTTTACCTTATGACCTTGACCTTGACGTTTGATCTGCTTTTTAAAAAACTTAAACATTGGCCAAAAGTTTCGATTGGTAAGTGATAGGGCTTTCATATTACGCATGTGCATTCCTTGTCACAAGCCCGTCCTAGTGGTACCATAACTTTTGACCTTGTGATCCTTTGATTGGTTAGTAATACGCCTATCATATTTCACATGTGCATTCCTAGTCACAAGACCTTTCCATTGGTACCATAAATTATGATCTTGTGACCTTGACCTTGACATTTAACCTACTTTTTAAAAATTTGAAGTGTTTTAAAACTTTTCCATACATTACGGTGAAAAAAATAGGTAAACAAAGCATGAAACAGAGTGGAGGGGTGGGATGCTATAGATGCTGTCCTGCAAGAGCTATTATTATGACATAATTTTACATTAGGTCTGCGTTGCATTTTATGTGTTTTTGTTTTACAGATGTATATTTTAACAGATAAATAAATAATAATAAACAAATTGTCACTCGGTACATAGCCACCTTCATGAAAGATGAAAGATAAACCACCAAAGCCCTGTTCAAAATAACTTCATCAAATGTATCTGTTACAGCCATGGCGTGAGTCGAAATTGCTAAAATACCGGAGTCTCAGTGTATCTTGACCCCTTGGCAGCTTGCCCCCCCCCCCGGGGTAAAGATATCCCTAGACATGTTTCACAACCCCCTCCCCCCTAGTGGGGGGGTAACGCTCTCCCGGGAACTCTTTACACCCACTCTGGATATCTTGAACCCGGTGGCAAACTAAACCAGCCGGGATATCTTGCCTCCTGGGGGGTCAAGCTAAGCTTGTTAGGATATCTTGACCCCAACCATCCCCACTGTCGGGATACACTATTTTTGAATTCCATAGTTTCTTTTATGTACTTTAAGTAAGAAGACTCGATGTTTCTCTTCAACATTTTTGGTTTGAATCCTGGCTGACTAATATTACTACCCTAAGTAAGAAATATGACCATAATATAGAGGCAAATGGCTATATAAATAAATACAGCTAATATGTTTTCTTATTCCACCTATTAAGAAACATCTTGCTCATGACCATGTCAGTTGAGAGTGGTGGTGGTGGTGGTGTGTGGAAAGCTAAATCGGCAGGGTTTCTTTTAACTCTACTGTTCCTGAATTTGGAAAAGAAAGCAGTTTTCTTGATTCATTAAATATTGATAATACCTATTTCGATGGTTTGATCAGTCAGATTTACCACCCCCCTCCCCCCGAACTTCAGTTAAATAAAGCAAATTCTTCTTCTGATACCGAGGACCCGTTTTTGGATTTACATCTATCTATTGTAGATGGATTTGCTTCGTGCAAAATTTATGATAAACGCGATGACTTTGATTTTGAGATTGTAAATTTTCCTTTTTTGGATGGTGATGTTCCTCGTGCGCCATCCTATTGCGTTTATATTTCGCAATTAATTCGATTTGCTAGAGTGTATAGTCATGTAACTGACTTCAACACTCGTAATCAATTATTAACGGCTAAACTTCTTAATCAGGGTTATCGGTACCATAAACTACGCAAAGCCTTTTCAAAATTTTATAGACGCCATTCTGATTTAATTTCAAAATTCAATATTGGACTTACATCTCTTCTGCAACAAGGTCTACTGGAACCCGAATTTTATGGTGACTTAGTATATAAATTCAGAAAAATATATAACCGCAAAGACTTCAGCACCCAATTTCGTAAAATCATTCTTCGATATAAATAGATTGGGTACAACATGGATGTTATACGACAGACTGCATGCATGGTAGTTAACCCAATCACGGTTGGCAACTTTGCTTCCATCTTTAATTGCACGCCGGTGAGTCAGGCCTAAGATTCTATGACGGCTCCAACGTAAAGACTTATTGAAAATTAGAGAGATCTTATTCAAGGTAATGTTGGTTGGTGCCTGATGCTCTGTCTCTGGTCGGGCCCAGCGGAGTCTAACTGTTGGTTTTCTTTTGCTCCAGCATTTCAGTGGTTTCTAGCTGTCGAGTCCTCACCGTTGTCTCACCTCTGTGGTTCTTTGATTTTTTGTGTTCACGGAGATGTTGCACTGATGAGATAGGAGGCCTTCATGCGGACTGAACAAATTATTTGTCTAAATCGCGACGGAAGTAAGGGCGAGGATTGTGGCCACGTAAAATCGATTTAAGCCCCCCAGTGGAAATCATTCCACTGACCGTTCCAAGGCGGTTCTTCTGTGGCGGTTTATTTATGGTGTTGTTTGTTACTTACTGTGTGTATCACTTGTGTCTTTTTACTTTGGATGGCCATATGGCCATTTTGTGGGAAAGTAACTGTCCTTATGGCCTTCCTTTGTTTAGGTTTCCATTATGGTCTGGTCGCTTCATGTTTGTGTTTCTTTCCCTTTGGTGTCTTTGATGGGTGGAGTAAGTTAATTGTATCGATTCCTGATCTTTGTTTTACTTCTACTTTTCATATAAAGAACTCCGATCATTAATCGATATCCTACTGCTGCAGCAAAAAGGTGTTTATCTTAGTAGTCTAGTGATGTCGAATTTATGGCTGCCCTAGCCTCTACAAACTATCGTAGAGGAGGGAGAGCTTTCTGACTGAAAGCACTGTGCATTGTTGATGCTGTGCGGGCCGTACAAAGCCTCCCGATCTTTCACCATAATGTGGATGATATTTTCTAGTGTTTTGTGATCAATGTATTCCACTGCGGAACTTTGAAAGTATATGAGGGTGACTGATGAGACCTAATTGCCTAAAGCTAGCTAGTTTGGCCCATGTATTTCACTTTTGTGTTGTAGTTCCTGCTTCCATTGGCAAGGAGTTATCTTTTTATAGAAATTTATATATAAAAAAAAAACATCCACTAAACAGCTTGCATAAATCAATACTTTAGCTCATGTGGAGTGTGTGTGTGGGGAGGGGGCAATATATCCTGCCAGGATATACCCCCCCCCCACACACACACACACACACACAACTGCAGCAGAATTTGGAAACATTCACAGTATTCACAAAAACAAGCTCTCTTTTACCGTAATACTAGATGTCTTTCTTTTTTCAGAGAAAAACTAAAACTATCTCAGTTGTCTGCAAACCCTGCATATCTTAACTGTCTGATGAAATCGTCAGTCTGCAGATGACCTGTCCCCTAGAGGGGAGCTTAGCAAGAGCTTCTTACTACTGGAAGGTACTGCTGATGTTCAATGTTCTTGCTTACATGCATCAGTATTACACTTTCACTACCTCTGCTCATGGGTGGGGGACAAGATATCCTGGTCCTAGCTGGGTAACTCTGTCCCCTGGTGGTGGTTGGGGGGGGGGGGGAGGCAAGATATCCCAGACAGGTAACCTTGCCCCCCACATATCCAGATTTTCTGGAAAATTAACACTGTAACCCAATCAAGATATCGGGATTTTCCGAGAAAACACCTGTATTTCACAACTGTCTAATTTGCTCCAAGCTACTAAACAAGAGCTACAAAATAGTAAAAAAAATAAAATGACATCTTCTGTTAAGTCAATATCTCAATTTCAAAATAATTTCACAGAAATTTTCCTCTCATAGCCCTGCACCAAAATTGCAAATTATACCCCCACTTTGAAAAAGGAGGTGGGGTATACTGGTTTGCATCTGTTCTTCCGTCTGTCCGTCCTTCCGTGCGCTTTTTTTTCGTCAAAGATTTCTCAAAAACCATGAAAGTTAGAAACCTCAAACTTGGCAAACTAAGCAACCCTGATGACTTGTATCGTTTAAGGGGTAATGGGCATTATCCTCATATTTGTTCATCCGTTCTTTCTTTCTTCTTTCTCACCATATAGGACTATGCTAAATTTTTCGTCATAGATTACTCAGGAACTACAAGAGTTAGGTGTCTAAAACTTGGTATACTATGCAATGATGATGACTTGTATTGTGTAAGAGACAATGGGCTTCCTCGGCTTATTTGTTTATCTGTTCTTACATTATTCATTCTCTCCATATAGGCCAAGACTTCTCAAGAACCATAGAAGCTAGAAGCCTCAAACTTGGTGTCCTAAGCAATCATGATGACTTGTATTGTGTAAGAGACAATGGGCATTATCCGCTTATTTGTTCATCATTCTGTTCTTTCATTCTTCTTTCTCACCATATAGACCAATGTCAATTTTTTTGTCAAAGATTTCCTAGGGAAGCCTCAAACTTGGTATACTATGCAATGATGATGACTTGTATTGTGTAAGAGACAATGGGCTTCATCCACTTATTTGTTCTTCTGCTCTTTCATTATTCTTTCTCTCCATATAGGCCAATGTTAAATTTTCTGTCAAAGATTTCTCAGAAACTGTAAAAGCTACAAGCCTCAAACTTGGTATGCAATGCAATAATTATGACTGATATTGTGTAAGAGACATTGGACTTTCTCGGCTTATTTGTTTATTTGTTGTTTTTTATTCTTTTTTCTCGGTTAAATTTTTAGTCAAAGATTTCTCAGGAACTGTAAAAGCTAGAAGCCTCAAACTTGGTATACAATGCAATTATGATTACTTGTATTGTGTAAGAGACAATGGGCTTTCTTGGCTTTTTTGTTCATCTGTTCTTACATTTTCTTTCTCTCCATATAAGCCAATGTAATATTTTCCGTCAAAGATTTCTCAGCCACTACTAAAGCTAGAAGCCTCAAACTTGGTATGCAATGTCATTATGATGATTTATATTGTGTGAGAGACAATGGATTTTGTCAGCTGATTTGTTGTTTTTATTCTTCTTTCTCTCCATATAGGCCATCTCGGCTTATTTGTTGTTGTTGTTGTTTTTTCATTCTCCTTTCTAAGTTAAATTTTTCGTCAAAGATTTCTCAAGTACTGCAAGAGCTAGAAGCCCCAGACTTCATATGCAATGCAATAGTGATGGTGTATATTGTGTAAGCGACTATGGGCTTTCTAGGCTTATTTGTTGATTAGTTCTTTCATTCTTCATTTCTATCCATAAAGGCCAATGTTAAGTTTTTCATCAAAGATTTCTCAGGGACTACAAAAGCTAGAAGCCTCAAACTTTGTATGCAATGCAATAATGATGGCTTATATGGTATAAGAGACACTGGGTTTTATGGGCTTATTTATTCATGTGTTTTTTATTCTTCTTTCTCTCCCTATAGGCCAATGCTAAATTTTTCTTTAAAGATTTCTCAGGAAATACCTAAGCTCGTGGCCTCAAACTTGGTATGCAATGCAATAATGATGGCTTATATTGTGTAAGAAACAATGGGATTTCTTAGCTTATTTGTTCATTTGTCCTTTCATTCTGCTTTCTCTCCATATAGGTCAATGTCGAATTATTTGTCAAAGATTCCTCAGGAAATGCAAAAGCTGGAATCATCTAACTTGGTATGCAATGCAATAATGATGACTTATATAGTGGTAGAAACGATGGACTTTTTCTTTGTTTTTGTTAATCTGTTATGGAAGTCATTAACTTAGTATGGAATGTAGTAATGATTACTAATATCATGCAAGAGACACTGGGCTTTCTGACTGGTGATCAAGAGGTTGTGGGGGTATAGTCAGATCCTCTGACAGTTCTAGTTTGCTCTAAGCTACTAACAAGAATGTTAAAAAATTCAGATCGGTCCCCGCCCATTGGGGCTCGAAGATATAGATGGGCTGCATGATGCTTCCACGCAGAGCTGAAATCCGACCGCACACGAGTACTGGTTAGAGGATCAAAGTAGAAGTAAAACAAAGATCAGGAATTAATACAATTAACTTACTCCACCCATAAAAGACACCAAAGGGAAAGAAAAACAAACATTAAGCGACCAGACCATAATGGAAACCCAAACAAAGGAAGGCCAAAAGGACAGTTACTTTCCCACAAAATGGCCATATGGCCATCCAAAATTAAAAGACACAAGTGATACACACAGTAAGTAACAAACAACAACATAAATAAATCGCCACAGAAGAGCCGCCTTGGAACGGTCAGTGGAAGATTTCCACTGGGGGGCTTAAATCGATTTTACGTGGCCACAATCCTCGCCCTTACTTCTGTCGCAATTTAGACAAATAATTTGTTTAGTCCGCATGAAGGCCTCCTAACTCATCAGTGCAACATCTCCGTGAACACAAAAAATCAAAGAACCACAGAGGTGAGACAACGGTGAGGACTCGACAGCAAGAAACCACTGAAATGCTGGAGCAAAAGAAAACCAACAGTTAGACTCCGCTGGGCCCGACCAGAGACAGAGCATCAGGCACCAACCAGCATTATCTCTCTAATTCTCAATAAGCCTTTACGTTGGAGCCGTCATAGAATCTGAGGCCTGACCCACCGGCGTGCAATTAAAGAGGAAAGCAAAGTTGCCAACCGTGATTGGGTTAACTACCATGCATGCAGTCTGTCGTATAATATCCATGTTGTACCCAATCTTTGTATATCGAAGAATGATTTTACGATATTGGGTGCTGAAGTCATTGCGGTTATATATTTTTCTGAATTTATATACTGAGTCACCATAAAATTCGGGTTCCGATAGACCTTGTTGCAGAAGAGATTTAAGTCCAATATTGAATTTTGAAATTAAATCAGAATGGCGTCTATAAAATTTTGAAAAGGCTTTGCGTAGTTTATGGTACCGATAACCCTGATTAAGGAGTTTAGCCGTTAATAATTTATTACGAGTGTTGAAGTCAGTTACATGAATACACACACTAGCAAATCGAATTAATTGCGAAATATAAACGCCATAGGATGGCGCACGAGGAATATCACCATCCAAAAAAGGAAAATTTACAATCTCAAAATCAAAGTCATCGCGTTTATCATAAATTTTGCACGAAACAAATCCATCTACAATAGATAGATGTAAATCCAAAAACGGGGCCTCGGTATCAGAAGAATTTGCTTTATTTAACTGAAGTTCTAGGGGGTAAATCTGACTGATCAAACCATCAAAATAGGTATTATCAATATTTAATAAATCATCTAAATATCTAGAAGTAGAGCTAAAAGCTTCAATAATTTCAGATTGGTTATCAATGGAAAGCGACAAAATGAAGTCTCTTTCATAACAATACAAGAACAGATCAGCCACAAGAGGTGCGCAATTAGTACCCATCGGAATACCCACAATTTGTCTAAATAACTTAGTACCGAATCTAATATAAATATTGTCAAGTAGAAAGGTGAGGGCATCACACACTTTCTGACATGACCAAAGTGTATAATTCTTATGCTCTTTAGAAGTGAAAAATGCATTTCTGACATTACATGCAAGATAAAGAGAATCTTCTCTGTGAAAAGCCCATTCAATTAAATCATTAAGCTTTTCTTTTATAAGATTATGAGGAAGTGTAGTGTAAAGAGTGGAAAAATCGTAGGTAGACAGACTAGAAGCACGAAAATGTCTAGATTTCAATTTATTCAAAACCTCATTCGAATTTTTTATAGACCAAAACAGATTTCTTCCTGATCTTTCAAAGACTTTATCACAATATTTAATTACATGCGTTTTAATAGCAGTAAGACAGGAAGTTAATAATTTAGAAAGTTCAGTGGTAGTGCAAGAGCTAGAATTTGCAATAAACTGTGCTTTGTAAGGTTTTTTATGAAGTTTTGGTAACCAGTATAGCTTAGGAAGCTTGTCTTGGCCTTCGTTAACACACACAGTAAACTTGGTGGCTGAAAGACAAACATGTTTATCTACTATAGCTCTCTCTTCAGCTAAAGGCTGAAGTTCATAGGCCTTAGTACCACCAAGCTCCTGCTTAAGCGTGTTAACATAGTGGAGCCGTCACACAACGACGACGTTGTTAGCGGCCTTGTCTGCAGGGGCCAAAACAAACTTCTTATGAAATTCTTGAATACCTAGTTTAAGATGACGTAAATACCTCTTGGGCTTAGGAGGTAATAAGTTAGTGTTTTGAGAATAGAAAGAAATGCGTTTATTCACTAGTTTTAAAATGCTAAGTTTCCAGTCCTTAAGGGCTTTATGCTCAACATACTCTCGCTTACACCATCGATTACCGAATTCATTCAATGAAGCAGCGATTTCATTTCTACATTTACTGAAATCAATTTTAGAAGGAAACCGATATTTCGGTCCTTTAGAAATTATATTCCTTATCCTAGAATCAGGAATAATTTTCAAATTGCCAGTAATTACATGACCAGCAGCAGGATATCAATACTTTGAGTATTTACAATCACATGAGTATTAGTATCAATATCAAGATCTGAAACAAGTTTATTGAAATTAAAAATGATAGATCTAACAGGTTTGTTATATTTATAGCAAATTATAGGTGTTTCAGTATTTTGAAAATAAGCAGGAATGGAAGAAAGTACCGATCTCTCACGGAAGATACTGGGCAAATCTATAAAATCCATACCCTTATTAATGAAGGATATTTTGAAGAAATGGCGTTTATGATTAATTTCAGAATCAATGTAAGGGCGGAGAGTATGCTGAGTATAGCCTCTAGTTAAGAGAGCCGCATCATATAACTGATGAGAACTATCGTAGAATTTATTCGCCTCGGTGTCCAGAAGACGTAAAACAGAAACGGGTAATGAACTTAAAAATGAAAGCATAGAGTGGCGTCCATGATTTAATAATATAATTGACAGTCACTTCAGTCTAGTATTGTTTCGTTTAAACGCACGTGATTTACGTTTAAAGTTACCATTTTTCCTGGTGCCGTGAGATCTAGTTCTGCGTTTTCGACATTCCAGGAGTGAGAAAATATCAAAGTCCGGCATTCTGGAAATATTACCCTCATGATAAATGTTGTCATTAAATCCCAGTGGAAAAGGGGTCTGTAAAAATTTAATCCATTTCAGTTCAGCTTCATGTCTTTTGATTATTTTGAATCTAGATGTAGAATTTGCATCGTAATAAAGTTTTTCCACTGGTTGTATAACAATGTTATTTACAGAATGACCTGTACGTCGAAAGTGACGGTACAAGAAAGTGTCAGTTTTCTTAGGCTTACTCGTTCTACGATAATGCTTGTTCAATCTAGTTTTAAACATGCGGCTAGTTTGACCGACGTACTGCATATTACAGTTTGCAGCACGTCAAGTAATTAGATAAATTAAATCTGTAGACTGTCATGTCAAATCAGACATGTTAACTACAGAGAAGCGTCTACCGTTTACAGATGAAGTAACGGTAGACGCAGTGCTTAAATGCGAACAACATCTGCACCTCTTGGCATTGCACTTAGAAATACTAGGATATATTCCACTTCTTTTCCACGGATTAGTATATTTTCGAAGGATGGGCGATTTGGGAGGAGATAGTCTTATACGAAGACTACTCCCAAAAACATTGGTATTGCCTGCTCCTTTGAGATTAACTGAAGTTACAGAAGACAAATTTAAGGGTCTAACCAATACCAAAGGCAACATAGTATTAAAGTTCTTAATAGAATGGGGAATCCGTACAGAAGAAGCAGAGTGTAACCTAAGGGGTGATATTGATATTTTAAATGTATTTGTAATACTCATTTTGGTTAATAAGGTTGTGATACCGTCAAAACTAAAGCGATGTTCATACCGGTTATTAAATAAATAAATAAAACAGCATATTAAATTACTGTAGAAGATTCCTTCGAATAGAAGGAAGGTACAACAAAAGCCCACAAAACATCCTAGTCTACTTAAAGTACAGGGATGTCAAACAAGCAGTTGTTATACAACGAGGAACGAACATCGGTTTAATAATGACCTTCAAAAGGTATCTAAAGGATGTCAATTGATGGAACAGTGAAAAGCAATTGCATAAGCAATCCCTGAGGATTGGAAAAATAAGAGCATTAAAAAAGCCTGCCAAGGTAAAGCGGTGCGAGTCGGACCGTTCATGCTTATAAACCATATTGGTTTCATGGGGCGATAGGGCTTGAGGTGTCATTTCATCTCAATGTCGGGTAAAAGTCCTACAAAATTGGAAGCAACGTCTCCAAAATAACCTATACAGTGTTGACGGGGACGTTAAACCTCAAATTAAACTAAAAAAACAACAAACAAACAAAGTTCAGAATTGGGCAGCTAGATTTACAGTTTTAAAACAGGAGTATGTCTGTCATATTGAAACCAGAGGACAAATGGTCCTGAACCGCTCTCCTGAGTGTTAAGTGTATGTGGAGCCATTTGGTTTCTGAGAAGAAGATTTTGAAGGATTTTACCATGGCAGCCATCTTGGTCATGTGACCTTAACCATTTGAACAAACTTTTGTTCCTCCATTCCACAAAGGTTTCATATGAAATTTAGCTTAAATTTGCGCAACTGGTTTTTTAAACGTTTTTGATATCTGAGTGACCTTTGACCAAGGACTTTGAGTAAACCTGACCTTTTCATTTAGACCTTTGTACTCATGCAGCTTCATTAACTTGTTTAGCTGATGACATTAACCATTTAATATCACAGGCAATAACAGTATTCGAAAAAGTTTCCCTTTTTTTTTCAAGCAAAAGCACAAGTGACGAAATTTCACCTTGATGTAAAATGGGTCTAGGTCAACCCAGACTCATCATTTGAACAAATTACAGACACTTCATTTGAACAAATTTCCCCAATACTACATTCATAGTTTCAAGGTATTGGCCCACTGAAGATTTTTAAGATTTTTTACCATATACGGTCACGGCGGCCATCTTGGTCATGTGACCTAAAACAGTTGAACAAATTAATTTGCTTCCATCCCTTTAAAAGCTTCTTCAATTTGCCCAGTCGTTTTAATGAACACCAAGTTTTAATGTTGATGTCTGAGAGTGACCTTGGTTCAAGGTCAGAATCAGAATTGTTACTGATGACACGTCAAATGACATTCATACACCAGGACCTGTGATGTAGGAAGTTAGTCCCTAGCTCTAACCAAAGAGATAGCTACACAATCATCAGCACCTTCAGCTGTTGAAATAATCGAATTGGTCAGGACATTCCAATCTTTAATGGTTCTGGGGAAGAACGACTCTTTATAAATGTCAGTTCTTGCAATAAGGGTCTGAAACGCCAACTGATTTCTACAGTGTCTAGCTGGGGGAACAAGGTCATCTGTTGGGATGCTGGCAGCACCCTTCAGACCTTTGTATAAAAGGATGAGCCTATTGTCTTTTCTGTTTTTCTTCAGAGACGCCCATTTTAATTTTCCAAGTATTCCAGTCATGCTCCCAGTTTCAAAGCAGTAATTGCCTGTTACAAATCTAGCAGCTCTATTCTGAACTTTCTCAATTTCTTCGTTAAGGACCACTCCACTGGGGTCCTAGATACAACTATCATATCCCAAGATTGGGCGAACAAGACCTTTATATGCTGCCTCTTTTACTTCCTGAGGGCACTGATGAAGATTTCGCCTCGGGAAACCAAGCGTTCTATTTGCCTTAGTACACATTTTGCTAATATGAGTTTTCCATCTCAAGTTGTGTGTGATTGTCACTCTAAGGTATGTAATGTCCACATTCTCGAGGACCGTTCCCTCTAAGGTGTAAGAAGCTTCAACTTTATTAGATCTCTTCCTAGTTATCTGCATAATATTGCATTTAACTGCCTGAAATCTGATGGCCCATTTTCGGGCCCAACATCCTAATCTACCTATGTCATTCTGAAGTTTCAGTAAGCCATCTGTATCTCTAATTTTCAGTTAACAAACACAGTCGTCTGCGAACATTCTTATTTCTGAGTCAATGTCATCGGAAATATCATTGATGTACAGGAGAACAATAGTGGAACAAGAACAGTCCCTTGCGGGACTCCAGACAAAACTGGAGCCCACTCCGAAGATTCACCATTAACAACAATGCGCTGTTTTCTGTAGCAAGAAAGGAATCTATTCATTTGAGGGTCTGCCCCCCCACCTATTCCGTAACCAAATAACTTAGATTTGAGTAGTACATGAGAAGGGGTGTCAAAGGTCTGCTCGAAGTCCAGAATAAATGTGTCCACCTGTCCCACTTTGTCCAAGATTTTTGCCCAGTCATTAATAACTGTGAAAGAGTGACCTTGACCTTTGACACTCATGTAGGTTCATTTACTCATTCAGTCGATTACATCTACATATTTAAAGTTCACAAACCACATTTGACATTGGTGTAAATTGGGTAAACGCCAAGGCGGAGTCATCAGTTGAATAAACTATCATGGGCCCGAGACCCAAATGCCACATACCAAGTTTCAAGGCTATTGCCCCATTGGTCTCGGAGAAGAAGTTTTTTTTTTTAATACTTTCACCATATATGGACAAGGCGGCCATATTGGTCATGTGACCAAACTCATATGAATTACTTTTTATATCTCTGTTCCTAAAAGCGTTCATATGGAATTTAGTTCCAAACGGTCTAGTGGTTTCTGAGAAAAAACAACAACAATTTTTAATTTTCATATATGAATGACCTTGGGCCAAGGTAAACGAAAGACATTGATCTTGAATACTCTGTAGTTTCAAATACTCATTTAGCTTACTGCATACACAATTTTAGTAATAGTATCCGTATAATACACGGTTTTGATTTTTCCCATACAAAAGCCTACGTGGCCAAAGTTGACATTGGCCTTGAAAATGTCAAGGTCAGGGGTCATCGTTTAAACAAACTATGATAAGCTGACGTCCCCAATGCAACATATCAAGTTTCATGATAGTCGACCCACTGGTTCCGGAGAAGTAGATTTCTGAAGGGTCTTTACCTTATACGGACATTTCGGCCATATTGGCCATGTGGCCAAACTCATATTAATTAATTTTCATTTCCTTGTTCCTAAAAGCTTTCAAACGAAATTTTGTCATAAACGGCTTTGTGGTTTCTGAGAAAAATAAGTTTTAATTTTCATATCCGAATGAACTTGTGCCAAGATCAAGGAATAACCTTGACTTGAATGCTCCTGTAGTTTCAATTACTCACTTAGCTAACTGCATTTGCCAATTTTCAGATCAAAGGCTTCTATTGTTTCCGAAAAATACACGGTTTTGACTTTTTCCTATACAAAAACCTATGTGACCAAAGTTGACCTTGGCCTCAAATAGGTCAAGGTTATCCCGGTGTCATCATTTAAACAAGCTATTTTGGGCTCGAGTCCCCATATACATTGCTACATACCATTTATAGTGATAATGGATCTAATGATTACGGAGAAGATTTCTGAAGGGTTTTTAGCTCACTTGAGCCGAAAGCTTATAGTATAGGCAGGAATCCGGCGTCCTTTCATCGTCTGTCTTCCACACCTTTGAACTTCAATATATCAGTTACTAGCTGGCATACAGTCTACGTCGAGTTCGAATTTGGGCCTCACAGGACCGACGGCTTTGGAGTTAACCAGCCCTTGAGCATAGAAATAAGCGAAAAATGGTGTCTCCACTTTTTCGCAGCTGTTTTCGATCTGATCTTTTTTTAAATTTTTAGTAAACAAGGACAAGCATAATATCTCAGATCAGTTCGAATTTGGTTCGCATCTGACGACCGGTTTTGCAGTTACGTTCCCTTGAGCGTGAATAGTTTACCATAGGCTTACAATGGAAAAACAACGTCTCCAACTTTTTTTCAACCATTTCTGATCTGATCTTTATCAAATTGCAGATAACCAGGAGAGGCATACAGTCTATGTGGAAATCGAATTTTTGGCCTCGCAGGACCAACGGCTTTGGAGTAATCTGCCCTTGAGTATAAATATAAGCGAGAAATGGTGTCTCCACATTTTCTCGGCTGTTTTCGATCGGATTTTTCGAAAGTTTTAACAAGGACAGGCATAACATCTTAGATGAGTTCGAATTTGGCTTGAATCTGACAACTGGTTTCGCAATTACAACCCCGTGACCCGAAAATTTTACAATGGAAAAACGACGTCTCAGTCTTTTCTCAGCCATTTCTGGTTCAATCTTCATCATGCTTGTAGATAACCAGGAGAGACATACAGTCTACGTTGAGTTCGAATTTGGGCCTCACAGGACCAACGGCTTTGGGGTTACCTGCCCTTGCGCGTAAAAATAAGCGAAAAATGGTGCTTCCACTTTTTTTCAGCCGTTTTCGATTGGGTCGTTTTTAAACTTTTAGTAAACAAGGACAAGCATAATATCTCAGATGAGTTCAAATTTGACTTGCATCTGACAACCGGTTTCTCATTTACATTCTCTTGAGCGCGAAACATTTTACCATACGCTTACAGTTGAAAAACGATGCCTCCAACTTTTCTCAGCCATTTCTGATCTGACCTTTATCAAACTTGCAGATAACCGGGAGAGGCATACAGTCTACGTCAATTTCGAATTTGGGCCTTACACGCCAAAGGGCTTTAAAGTCATTTGCCCTTGAGCATAAATATAAGCGAAAGAATGGTGTACTGTTTTCGATACGGCCCCCGCCCATTGGGGCTTGAAGAAATATATGGGCTGCATGATGCTTCCACGCAGAGCTGAATCCGGCCCGTACACGAGTACTGGTAAACCGCTTAGAGGATCTAAGCCTGCCCAGGCAATGCGGTGCGAGTCGGATCGTCCATGCTTATAAACCCTATTGGTTTAATTGGGTCACAGGGCTTGAGATGTCATTTCATCTCAATGTCGGGTAAAAGTCCCACAAAATTGGAAGCAACGTCTCCAAAACGCCCCACATAGTGTTGACGGGGACGTTAAACATCAAATCAAACAAAACTGTTTTCGATTGGATCCTTTTGGAAGTTTTTAGTAAAAATGGGCAAGCATAATATCTCAGATAAGTTCAAATTCGACTTGAATCGGACAACCTTTGCTATTTCTCAGCTGATCGAGAGTTGCCCGCTGGGCGACGTGTTACTTTTTTGGGCATGCCGGGCATACTGGTCACGTGACCAAACTCATATTAATCAATTTTGATTGCCTTGTTCCAAAAAGGTTTCATATGAAATTTGGTTACAAATGGCCCTGTGGTTTCTGAGAAAAATAAGTTTTATTTTTCATGTCTGAATGACCTTGTGTCAAGGTTTGGGAATGACCTTGAATACTTCTGTATTTTCAATTACTGATTTAACTGATTGTATCTGCCAATTTTCAGATCACAGGCTGCAATATTTCCGAAAAAAAATACATAGTTTAACTTTTTCCCATACACAAGCCTATGCGACCAAACTTGACCTTGGCCATAAATATGTCACAGTCATCCAGGGGGGGGGGGCATTATTTGAACAACTGTGATTGGTTTAAGTCCCCAATGCTTCATACCAAGTTTGTTTATAATCGGCCTACTTGTTCCGGAGAAGATGACTTCTGAAGGATATTACCTTAAATGGGGATGTTGGCCATATTGCTCTTATTCATCATTTTTATGCCCCGCCTGTTACACCCTCCGAAGTTTTGAGTGTCCGTACGTCCGTCCGTCAGCATCTCATAGTTTCGTGTCCGCTTCATAACTCTGATACCGTTTGAGACATTTTCACGAAACTTCACAGATATGTAGAGCACTATCAGACGATGTGCAGAACATATGAACCGTAACTCTGATTTTCCTACTTTTGGAGTTGTTGCCCTTTGGCCATTGAACATAGGCATTTCTGGCATAGTTTGGAGTTATTACCCTTTGAATCTTGTATATAGCTGCTGCTGTCTGCTTCGTGTCCGCTCCATTACTCTGATACCATTTGAGATATTTTCATGAAACCGTTCCAAGGCGGTTCTTCTGTGGCGATTTTTTTATGTTGTTGTTTGTTGCTTGCTGTGTGTGTCGCTTGTGTCTTTTAATTTTGGATGGCCATATGGCCATTTTGTGGGAAAGTAACTGTCCTTATGGCCTTCCTTTGTTTGGGTTTCCATTATGGTCTGGTCGCTTAATGTTTGTATTTCTTTCCCTTTGGTGTCTTTGATGGGTGAAGTAAGTTAATTGTATCGATTCCTGATCTTTGTTTTACTTCTACTTTTCATAAATATGTAAAGCATCATGAGACGACGTGCCATAACTATGATTTTCCTACTTTTGGTGTTATTTCCCTTTCAACATTGAACATAGCCATTTCGGCCATAGTTCGTGTCTGGTCCAAAACTTCGATACCATTTGAGATATTTGCATGAAACGTCACAGGTTTGTAGAGCACATTGAGACTACGTGCAGAACATATGAACCGTGACTCTGATTTTCCCACTTCTGGAACTATTGCCTTTTGAACTTTGAACATAGCTGCTGCCATCAGTTTTGTGTATGCCATTTGAGATATTTTCACTAAACTTCTCTCTTCTCTCAAACCCTTCGAGATAATGGCCAGATTTAACTGACTCGGTGTTAGAGGATAGATTTAGAAAATACATTTTGTAGATCAATAGTTCGATCATTTCAAAATAAATGACGACAAGTCAATATTAGTTTTAAGTCGGCAACTTCTTCTACTTCTTCTACTTTTCTAGATACTCCCAACAACCAATTGCTGATTATTACTGAGAGGCGCTGTCGGGAAACAGCAAGAAAAAGATGAACATGAAAAGGAGAGTTCAACATAGAACCGACTACTGATTAACATTTGAAATTTAAAAGAAACATTGTGAATGAAAAAGGCAAGAATATATTCTTCTTCTTCTTCTTCTTCTTCTTCTTCTTCTTCTTCTTCTTCTTCTTCTTTACATACTGCCATACTCCCTCGGGGACATTTTAGGCAGGTGCTCTTGTCATGAGTTTTGGACTGCAAAGTTAAAATCAAAGCATGATAGTGAGAATGTTAAAGTATGATAGTTTGTTTGTTTGTTTTGGAGTTTAACGGCCAGTCACACTATTTAGGTCATTTTAGCCGGTCAGTTTACGTATCCACACTTTTCCTGGGCAGACTTATACGTAAGCGGTTAACCAGTACAGTGCACATTCTTTCGCCAGAAACTGACACCTGCCCTTCTTGAATCAGCGGAAGGGAGAGAATGACCGTAGAAAAGATTCCACGATCAATCTCCACGAAAGAATGTTGCGATCCCGGCAGGTATCGAACCCGCGACCTCCTGATCACAAGTCAGATGCGCATCCGACTGAGCTACCGAGGCCGGCTAAAGTATGATAGTGTAGGGGGGATGCGCGATAATAGGTAAAAAAAGTTAAGATGAGTTTAAAGGCAGGTTAATAATCACAGCAAGTATTACGTATCATTTCTTTCGCTGATTACAGAAGATAGTGTAGCGAAGTACAGTAAAATTACTATATTAAGACCACCTTTGGGACTGTTCAAAGTGGTCTTTACGACCACTTTTGAACAGTCCCAAAGGTAGTCACTGGCCCCGAGGACACTGTTTTCAGAAAACACAAAGAAAGAATAACTGCATCCGTCGTAAATAAACTTTTTAGTAATAATCGTCATATTTGTTGCTTTAAGGCACGTGTCGATGAAGGTAATAACGTAAAGTGATTATTGATGATTTTGCATACCGACAGGTGCCAACAATATAAACAAATGAACAATGACCCCAGAACTACAGTTTCCAAGTTCATAAGTATACATTTTTTTTCTAAATAAACACACCCTCTTTTATATTATTTTTATTTCATATCTATTCCATTACAAAGTTTGCATTGCGAGAAGACAGACATCTGAGTGAGGTAATTATTGAAAATTATGATACAAATGCTGAGCGGTGAAAAGGGGTAAAAATAAATTGTTTATATAAGTATTTTATCATAAATTAACTATATCGTTCATTTTTTAATATATTTTGGCTGATAATTGACCACTATAACAGCCTTGAAATCATTTATGGACCGAAATTGCTATGGGCCGATTTTGTTATGGGTGAAGTGTGAACTTCACCCCCTCCCATCAAGGCTTGAAGAAATAGATTGGGCTGCACGATGCTGAAACCGACCGTGCACATGAGTGCAACAGATGCATGTTAGCGACACTGGTCTATAATTTGCTGCATCATATTTTTCCCCTTTTTATAGACCGGAGTAACATTTGCTTGTCGCCAGTCATCTGGTACAGTGCCCTGTGCAAGTGATTCATTGAAGATAAAGGCCAGCACAGGAGAGATTTTAGCACTACATTCCTTCAGCACCCTGGCATCCAGGTCGTCGGGCCCAGATGCCTTATGTATCTTGCCCTTACCTAACAGTTTAGCGACACCCTTAAAGCTTGGGGCCAACTGTTATGTCCCCCATGGAGGGGAACGGACTTGTACCTTTAGATGGTAGCTCACCATCAGTTTCACGCGTAAATGCTGATTGAAACTGTTTATTGCATATATTAGCCTTATCGCGCGCGTCTGTTTTTAGAATTCCATTTTCCCTTAGCGAAGTGATCCCAAACGCATCCTTTTTCAGAGACTTTAGGAATGACCAAAACTTTTTAACTTTTACCATTCTTTTGGGAGCTATCGGGACCTGTATTGTCATCTTCAAAGGTAAAGATGCTGGAAACATGCTTCCAATATGCATCTCTTATAACCTTTTGCACATGTGCTCTGAACCGTTTGTAATGGTTCTTAACGTCAGGGCTGCTAGACTTGCGAGCACGAAAATAAATCCAATTACGTCTTCTGATGAGATGCTTGATCGTGTTATCGATCCAGGGTGCACTCTATTTTGTTTTGGTCATTTTCGTTGGTATAAACCTTTCAATTGCCGTGGCTAATTCGGACTTAAAACTGACCCACAAGTCATTAACTGACATGTGCGAGAGGTCAGAGGAAAGGAACGAATCCTAAAATCGTGCCATATGGTCTCGCAGACCATCCATATCCGCACGTTTGTAGAGAAATACTTTACACGGGACTTGTCTGATTCGTTTAGCTTTTATGTCATATTCAACAAGGAATATGTCATGATCTGCTTTGCTAATCGGGGGCATCCCCTTAACTCGGCTTACTGGTGATGGAGAATGTGTAAATAGTAAATCAAGGGTCTTTTCTTGTCGGGTGGGTATGTTAACAACCTGGGCCAGGCAGTGTTCTTTAATTATGTCCAAAAGTTGTTGCTGTGTCTGCCTTTTAGGCACCCCATGGGGCACCTGCATGTTGCTCCATTCAATGTCACCACAATTGAAGTCTCCGTCAACCAAAATATGGGCGTTTGCATTTGACATTATTCTAGACAAAGATGAATTAAAAGCCTCAAGACATTCTGAGTCAATCTGATCTGTTGGGCGATAAAAAGAACCAAGGTACAAAGTCCTACATCCAATGATGTTCAATTTACACCAATCTAGTTCACAGTTGGTGTCCAATAAAAATCAAAATTGAGTTCCTTTAAGAGCAATGAAAACATTCATAAGAAAGAAGATGGGTCATACTACGTAGTTTCGGCTAATAAAGCTTCATCAGTGACCCTGTAATGATCCGGCAAAGAATGCCAGAGGAAACATACTGCAATTTTGCGAATTTCGAATAGGCAGTCGATTCAAAGACTGATATAAATCAAAACGGGGTCCAAATAATTAAAAACCTGTCTAGAATATGATCTAAACCAATAATTTATTTCCGATTTCTCAGAAAATTCACGCTGATCTCAAAGGACCAAAAGTAAAATATAAACTGCACTATGGTTGATGTACGGGGAGACGTTTTACGGCCGCCACACGGCACAACACCAGCTGCAGTGAAGGCAAATAAAAATCAAAATTGAGTTCCTTTAAGAGCAATGAAAACATTCATAAGAAAGAAGATGGGTCATACTACGTAGTTTCGGCTAATAAAGCTTCATCAGTGACCCTGTAATGATCCGGCAAAGAATGCCAGAGGAAACATACTGCAATAACTCCGGAGGTTCTGTGCAGAGTAGGTCCCTCTTGAAAGCCACGAAGACCCCTCCATGTGCATCCCCAACTCCGTCTTTCCGGATGGCCTCAAAGGATTCAGGAAAAATTTCCGAGTTTTTTATTTCTGGGGTTAACCAGACTCATTGCCCAAGATGATATCTGGTTTCGCCGAGTCGATAATGGTATGACGTTCAGCCCTTTTATTCTTTATTGATTGACAATTCATGATCAATATTCTGAGGGGATGGTTAAGGACCGCCTTTTTGGTCTTTCGTTTAGCTTCTTTGGACTGCTGCACAATGGGCGATGAAGCTGCCGTGGGTGGGTCGATGTTGCCTGGTATCGGACTATCAGGTTCGGATAGGGTAGATAAAGGTTCAAAGTGGTTGTAGGTGTCTATAGAAGATAGGTGTCAATCAGAGATGTGGAAAAGTTTGGCATTCCACATTTCATACAATCCCATGCAATTTTTTTGTTCAATGATCTGTTATAAAAACTATACATAGTTGATGGCATGCCTTGACATCCTATGTGATACCAGACATTGCAGGTGTCGCAACAAATTCCCGGTCTTCCCAACCAACGCTTTTTTGACAGAGTCCAAGGGAGCGTGATAGCTCAATGGTTAGTGCACTTGCCTCTGATGCTAGAGGTCCCGGGTTCGATCCCCGGCAGCGGCGATAAAATTGCGGTGTCCGAACACGCTCCATTGGCATCATTTGCAGGGATGAATGTCATAAAGTGCACCGTCCTTCGGATCGGGACGTTAACTGGAGGCCCCCTGTGCAGGGAGAACCATCCCCTGTGCAGGTTAAAGATCCCTACTGCAATTACATGATTACTGTGTAGGCTTTCATCCTGCAAAAGCTGGAGTATATGTAATATACACCTGCCGACGCAGTATCAGAAGATAGATAGATAGATAGATAGATAGATAGATAGATAGATAGATAGATAGATAGATAGATAGATAGATAGATAGATAGATAGATTGATAGATAGATAGATAGATAGATAGATAGATAGATAGATAGATAGATAGATAGATAGATAGATAGATAGATAGATAGATAGATAGATAGATAGACAGACAGACAGACAGACAGACGGATAGATAGATAGATAGATAGATAGATAGATAGATAGATAGATAGATAGATAGATAGATAGATAGATAGATAGATAGATAGATAGATAGATAGATAGACAGACAGACAGACAGACAGACAGACAGACAGACGGATAGATAGATAGATAGATAGATAGATAGATAGATAGATAGATAGATAGATAGATAGATAGATAGATAGATAGATAGATAGATAGATAGATAGATAGATAGATAGATAGATAGATAGATAGATAGATAGATAGATAGATAGTCCACAAGGGAAGTGTGAACTGTCATTTCGGGAGTTTGGACCAGGATTTGATTCAACATCCCACGCATTACCTATAACAACTGTAAATATATACAGGTAGAAAAGTTTTGTTGTTTTTTTTAACCAGAAAACCCCTTCATTCTTAGATATTTTTTTAAGATTGATATTGTACAAACATGGTGCAAATGAAATGCAAAGTTCCGGTCGTTTGCTGTTGTACCACATGTGTCCGCATAAATTGGGGAGAAGTTAACAGGGATTTCCTGTAGATCCTGTCCACTACAACTGAGAAGAGATGTAAGTCTTGTTTCCAGCAGCAAGCAACATGCTCCAAATAAGAGGTCAAATGCAAAATGACTCATTATTATTGGTTGACTGGTGACTTTATGGTTTCTGAAGGGCAATAAATATCAAGTGGTGTCTGGGAAAGTCTCCTCTGTTGGGCAATATCAACAAAATCATCTCATTGTCGGGTTAAAGTCCCACAAAATTGGAAGCAACGTCTCCAAAATGACCTAAATATTGTTGAAGGGGACGTTAAACCCCCACCTGCTCTATAAAAGGATGTAGGCGGAGCTTATTCAAAATGGTGCCTGACTTTTACATTTTGTTGATTGCAGACGCTTTATCAATGAAAATAAAAAACTTAGAAAACCTTCAGTAACAAAACTTGTTCTGTAAGGAGGCATATCCCTACTTTATACATCAACACCAAAATATTGTCTCAAAAACCAATATTAATTGAATATGGTGAATGAAATTACTGAAAAGTGCTCAGAAATTCAAACTAGATATAACCTTTGAACCTTGGTCATGTGATATAAACAAAGCAACTATTAGTGTGGAATCCAAACACTTTCCACTTGTAAGATGGCAAGCTTAGTAAAAGCAGATAAATAATCCTACCTCAGTCTGGCAGAAAAAAAAAATTGTTCATATTCCATGATACACAGCTAGGAACTTGTCAATTCCAGTTTATAGGTATATTACAGGTAGCTAATGCTGTAATCAGTGTAGGCCCTGATCAGTCGCCTATTCAGTGGCATCTGATCTGGGCCTACACTGTTTGACAAATATCCATTTCGGGGTTTCTTGTACAATAATCATCATTATATCCATGATCATGTCCATTATTGCCCGGAAAATTGTCCTGCAGATGACTGTTCAAAGAATTTTAGTTATCATTATCATCATCATCATCATCATTGTTATCAGTTGTTGTTATTGTCTCAGCTACTGCTATGATATTTTAGTCTTCATAAAATGCCCATTCAGACTTGTAAATCTGAAGAAATAAAATACTGTCCAAAGCTGTTCTTTTGTAAAATTTTTATATGATTTCTCTTTGTCAGAATTAACTGCTATTTTTCCAGCAATGTATAAAATCCTGGAAGGAAATTGCACCTACCTTTTTAAGTAGCTTGATCCATTACAAAATAGGTGTTTCGGTAAAGGAATGCCATCACCTTTCAATAAATTTATCTTATTTTTAAAGGTAATACATCTGGATAGTGTTTAATAATAAAAAATACATTGTATTGTAACCCAAAATCATGCTAAAAAAGGGACCGGATTATCTAAAATAATTTAATGTTGCCAACTTTGCCCTGGCAGAAATAATAAACTGGTCCAGTTTAATTGCTTTAACATGGAGAATGTTTATAAACAAAGCCTGATAAGACCCACTGCTACAGCTTATATAAACATACTTGTCTAGAAATTATTAGTCTTGATCAATTAGAAACAAATCTTAAAAATTAGGGGTGCATTTTTTTTTCAGATAAAAATGTTTGACATTTTGCTCCCTTCTAGTTCAGTGAGGCTGTTCTAACAAGTACCCACAATCTTTGTATTTAAAATAGGAATATATTGAAAACACAAAAATACCCCAAAACTCAAAACTTTTTTCTATATAAAGTGGGGTTTAGAGGTGTATTCATTCCATTGACTTGTAAACTTTATTAGGCAGTTCAATCAAGCATCCACAATATACTGGTATATCTGGGGCAGAAATAAGAAAAATATCACTATTCATAATGTGCGAGTATATGCATTATTCTGCAGTAGCCAGAGCTAGCAGACCCCAGAATCAGAATCAGAATTGTTACTGGTGACACGTCAAATGACATTCATACACCAGGACCTGTGATGTGGGAAGTTAGTCCCTAGCTCTAACCAAAGAGGTAAATTTAGCTACACAATCATCAGTACCTTCAGCTGTCGAAATAATCGAATCGGGAAGGGCATTCCAATCTCTAATGGTTCTGGGGAAGAACGACTCTTTATAAATGTCAGTTCTTGCGCTAAGGGTCTGAAACGCCAACGAATGGTGATTTCTACAGTGTCTAGCTGGGGGATCAAGGTCATCTGTTGGAATGCTGGCAGCACCCTTTAGACCTTTGTATAAAAGGATTAGCCTACTGTCTTTTCTCCTTTTCTTGAGAGACTCCCATTTTAATTTTCCAAGTATTCCAGTCATGCTCCCAGTTTCAAAGCAGAAATTGCCTGTTACAAATCTAGCAGCTCTATTCTGAACTTTCTCAATTTCATCGTTAAGGACCACTCCACTGGGGTCCAAGATACAACTACCATATTCCAAGATTGGGCGAACAAGACCTTTATATGCTGCCTCTTTTACATCCTGAGGGCACTGATGAAGATTTCGCCTCAGGAAACCAAGCGTTCTATTTGCCTTAGTACACATATTGCTAATATGAGTATTCCATCTCAAGTTGTGTGAGATTGTCACTCCAAGGTATTTAATGTCCACATTCTCGAGGACCGTTCCCTCTAAGGTGTAAGAAGCCTCAACTTTATTAGATCTCTTCCTAGTTATCTGCATAATATTGCATTTAACTGGCTGAAATCTCATGCCCCATTTACGTGCCCAACATCCTAATCTATCTATGTCAGCCTGAAGTTTCAATGAGTCATCTGTATCTCTAATTTCCCGGTAACAAACACAGTCATCTGCGAACAGTCTTATTTCTGAGTCTATGTCAGTGGAAATATCATTGATGTACAGGGAGAACAAAAGTGGACCAAGAACGGTCCCTTGCGGGACTCCAGACAAAACTGGAGCCCATTCCGAGGATTCACCATTAACAACAACCCGCTGTTTTCTGTAGCAAAGAAAGGAATCTATCCATTTGAGGGTCTTTCCCCCAATTCCATAACCAAATAACTTAGATTTAAGTAGTTCATGAGGAGGGGTGTCAAAAGCCTTCTCGAAGTCCAGAATAAATGTGTCCACCTGTCCCCCTTTGTCCAAGATTTTTGCCCAGTCATTAATAACTGTGCTTAGCTGAGTTTCACAACTGTGCCTTTTCCTAAATGCATGTTGTCTGTCTGACAAAAGTTTATGTTCGTCCAAGTGGGCCATGATGTTTGAGCAGACTATATGTTCCAGCAATTTACACAGAACACAAGTCAGAGACACAGGGCGATAATTACGGGCAAGAGCCCTATCTCCTTTTTTGAAGAGTGGACAAATGTTTGCTAAGAGCCATTCTTTGGGGATTTCACCCGTATCAAGAGACTGTTGAAACAAGTGTGCAAAAACTGGACCCAACTCATTTGCTAGTTCCTTCAGGACTCTAGGATGAAGCTCATCAGGTCCTAAGGCCTTACTGGGGTTTAAGCCTTGAAGTAATTTGATCACTCCTGCAGCTGTCACAACAATATTATTCATGAATGGGGCCGATCTTCCAGTCAATGGAACCTCCGTGAACTCAGTTTTATTAAATGCATCATTGAATTGACCAACTAGTTCCTCTGCCCTTTCAGAGTCTGATTCAGCAATCCCGTCCCCTCCTCTTTTATTAAGGGGCGGGATACCTTGCCTGTCTTTCTTCTGGCTATTAATATATCTGTAGAAGTCTCTGGGATTTGCCTTTACATCACCTACCAAGTTATTCACATACAAATCATGCTGATTTTTTATATCAGTCTTGATTTCACGTCTCAAGTTTTCAAATTTTGTCCGGAGTTTATCACTTCCCGTCTTTTTTGCCTTTGCATGAATCTTATTCCTTCTGCGAATTTTCCTTCTTATCTCTTGAGTGATCCAGGGAATAGAAGATACAGACCTACTAGTTTTTGAGGGGATATGATTTTCGGCCGAAGTATGAATGAAAGAAGTTATCAAATCAAAATTCTCCTGTACAGACCGAGCATCTGAATGACCATTAAAGTAATTCTCCTTTGCAAATCTGAGTGCATCCTTCCTCATAGTTTCATAGTCACCTTTCTGATATGAGTACACCTTCCTCCGAGGTTTCTTTATTGGTGGGATGTGAATTTTTAAATATCCGGAGACAACATCGTGGTCACTTAGTTTATCTGGGGAATGAATGTCTTCGAATTGTCCTGGCAAAGTCGTAAGGATCAGATCCAATGTGTTCTTATCACGAGTGGGGAAGTTAACAATTTGTTCAAGGCCATGGTCGTTCATAATGTCAATTAATATTTGTCCTTCCGACTGACTCAGCATTGTGCCTTGTTTGCTGAGCCTGTCGGACCAAGCAATGTCTCTGAAGTTGAGGTCACCTAGAACATGTACAGCCGGGAGTTTTTTACCCTTATGCTGCGATTTAATGATATCCAGTTGGTCTTTAAACATCTGGAAGTTTTCGATTGTACCATTAGGTGGTCGATACCAACTTGCTACGAAGTGGGAAGTTTTATTTGCAAAAACCTTAACCCAGACCGATTCGGTGTCATTTTCAAGTTCCATGAAAGGCATGTGAGGGATGTCTCTATGAATGAGCAACATCACCCCACCGCCATGAGAGTTCCTATCTTTTCTGTACACACAGTACTGACAGGTTTCAGGGAAAAGCTCAGATGTAGTAATTGAACTGTCAATCTTTGTTTCCTGAATAGCAACAATATGAGGTTGAGAAGTATCGAGGAAAGCTAAAAGTTCAAGAATTTTCCCTCTAATTCCATTTATGTTTATACTGCAAAGTTTCAAACCTTTCACAAAATTTGACTTAGTTTCATCAGCAGTCGAAGATTTGCCTCTCTTATCCTCTGACAGAGGTTCAAACCTGTTTGGCTTACTCAGTTCTACATATTCATCAAAGAAGGAGTCTGAAAAGTTACAGACCTCACATTTTGGACATATCCAGTGGCAGCTTGAATTTACCAAAGTGCCATATTCTGCATCTGAAATGAAGGAACAGTCAGTGTGTATCCACATTTCACATTGATCAGACTGAACGGCTTTGTGGCCATTAAGGACAGCAACACTGCAAAGAGCACAGTCAGCTTTGCAGTCTTTGCAATACCAAGTTCCAGCTCTAGATTCTATTTCTAACAATTGACTGTTATCCAAATCAGAACATGAGAAGTGAAAGCGCTTGTTACAGTCCTCACATTCTATCCATTTCTCCGAACCTTTGCAATATTTTTTGCAGAGTCCGCAGCGAAACCTTGGGCCGGGGTTAGTTTCAATGTCTCCGGCCAAGATTAGAAGTAAAGCCAAGTTTGTACCGCGCGAGGACTTGAAGTTTTGCAAGCCCTCCGAACACCTTCTGTTCCCATTCTTCCTTGTAAATGCCAAGTACTGGGAAATTCTACTACTACTCTCCTTCATTGAAGTAAATATATTTACAGCTGATCAGTAATCAGTAAGCCCCGCCTACATTTCTGGTGGTAGCTGCTACCGCAAGTGCCAGTTTAAACCCCAGATCAAAAAAAAAAAAAAAAAAAAAAAAAAAAATGTGCATTCCATTCAGATTCAGAACTGACACGGTAATGAGACTAATAGCTACATCAAGGGAGATAACACTATGTCAAGCGTCTGGTCGAGAAGGAAGGTATACCGAGATGGTCCATGGGACCCGGTGTATACATTTACCGGAAAGCACCAAAATACCGGAAAGCAAACCAAAATACCGGAAAACACATATAAATACCAAAAAGCACTTATATATAATGGAAAACATAAGAAAATTGTATTTAAATGTAATATATAACATATCTGGAACAGCTATGGTTCCTCTCTGGTCTGTTGTTTCGTGTTTGTGTGTCTTTCCCTTTGGTGTCTCTGATGGGAGCTGTGGGTTGATTGTATCGATTCCTGATCATTGCCTCCACTTCTATTTTGTGTACCGTTTCGTAATGTTTGGAAGCCATGCCGGGTAAGGGCGATAAGTTTCACAGACTTTTACACTATGGTGAAAATTATGCATACTGGAGAGAGACCTTTTTTTCTTCAACCCAGTCGACTAACAATGTTGAAACATCGCTGAATAAACGTCATTTCATTATCGTGGAGTTAGATTCAACGTTGTTTTGACGTTGTGTGCACACTGGGTAAATGTTTTAGGTTGTTGGCCCACTGGATCAGTGTTTTCCGTTATGCGGACCCATCAACAAACGATAAGCGCATTGTTGTATATCTTGCATTATTGTCTATTAGATTTGTGTTTCACCAGTGTGCAAAAGAATGTGAAATGAGGCGTGTACCATTTCCTAATGTTGGGAAGCTCTGCCGGGTAGGGGCGATAAGTTTCACAGACTTTTACACTCTGGTAAAAATTATGCATACTGGAGAGAGACCTTTTTATATGCCCACTGGAAAAGTGCACCCGTCAACACCAATTATGTTAAGTTAAACGATCCGTACATTGTTGTATGGTTTGTTTGTTCTATTCGAGGTTTAATATCCCCTTTAACACTGTTTATGTCATTCTGGAGACGTTGCTTCCAAGTTTATATGCATGGACGGTCTAATTCGCACCACTTTGCCTGGGCTGCCCCAGCCCTTCTAAGCGGTCGGTTTCAGCTCTGTGCGGAAGCACCATAAAGCCCAGTCTATTTCTTCAAGATCCCCGGTGGGCGGGGCGATGTACAATCCTCGACATAATACTACATGAAGACAATTACTTGTATGTTTGTATATTTGTAAGTATGTTGTTCATTCTTCTTGATTTTTATACTTCATTCAAAGAACTATCTTTGCAACAAAATAAAACACTGGATAAAATCTGATTTTTTTTCTCTGTATTTCCAATATAATAAAGATGAATACTGCTTCTATAATGCATGTAACATCACTTTAACATGCCGTTGTCATTGCATTGTACCTATACATTGTTTTCAACGGGTCTCGGTGGCCTAGTGGTTAGGAGCGCTGACTCTTTCTCAATAGGTCGCTCATCGCTGTGGTTCGTGCCCCCGCACAGTTCACTTGTGGCAAAAGAGTCTCTAGGAGACAAGTTCTGTTTGGTTTTTCTCTGAGTTCCACTCGCTTAATTGGTGGTTCGCATCCCGCTCAAAAACATGTGTGAAAGACAAGTTCTGTCTGATTTTCTCCTGGTTCTCCCATTTTGTCAACCCAAATGATCGGCTCGATATATGTGAAAATCTTGAAAGGGCTATATAGCCCCCACTACCTGCTAGACAGCTAAATCATCATGTGAATGGTTGAACAGACGTGTTATACACTGCATTTAGTCAGAGACACTACCCCCGCTCTAGCAATGGAAACCCTGGGAAACCTTATATGGTCACTTGGTGGTAATCTCCGAGTAGACACCCTATGTTGAACTATGGTCAAGACGACATTATTTAACCAATGTATTCCGAACGTACTGGTTCAAGTTCTTTAACTGCACACAACACTCTCAAACAGTTGATGCAGTATATGAAGATAGATATAGATAGCAGCGTGTAATTCTTGATAATTGCATGTCATTCTGACAATACCCTAGGGGATTGGGGATAAATATTTAAGTTTTTTAGGTAAAATTATCAATATAAATCTAATACATAGGCCTAAATTTCATTTTTAACATGTTCCTCCGCAGAAAAAAACAAGTACAAAGTGCTTTTTGGTATTTGTATGTGCTTTCCGGTATTTTGGTTTGCTTTCCGGTATTTTGGTGCTTTCCGGTAAATGTATGCACCCCATGGGACCAAATTCATTTTATCTGTCATTTTGCTTTGCTCAGTTGACCCTTCCTTGTTTTGGCACATGCATTTCACTCAGATAAAACCTTTTCATCCAAAAGAAATCGGAGACATCTAGCTTCTTGGCTAAAAACGGGCCCAGACAGTTATGAAATGTGTTTGATCAAGGTTGTCTGGAAGCTTGGCTAGTCCTGAAATGTGCTTACCAACTGAAAATTACACACATCTTTGAAATTTATTGCATTTTTCAGAACTGGAAGAGCTTGCATCAGGTATTTTCTCACATAATCATGAATACCTTTGAGTTGTCAATACCTTCTAATCTCAAACAAATCAACAAGTTGATTTTTGTTTCCAGTGTTTCTATCGGCCTGTAGACGGGGAACAAAACAATTTACCCACAAGACAACTCACCAGAACGGTTTTTGGAGACAATTCACCGACACAGTTGAAGACAATTCACCAAGATTTTTTGAAGACAATTTACCGACACATTTATATATTGCATCCATAGCCCAGGTAATAAAAAGGAACCATTATTTTGAAAATAAAATGATGTATTATCACATTTTTTATGAAAACAAGGAATGTAGGATAACTTATTAAACTTTTGCATATTTATGACAAGCTAATACACAGAGACCGTTTTCAACCGCATAGGATGACTGACGTGAATAAACTTCCAAACTTTATTTTAGTGCCGTGATTTAAGCGAATCTATTGATCTACTTTAAGGAAAACGATTCAGAATCTGTTTGGGTTAAGGTTTTTGCAAACAAAACTTCCCACTTTATTGCAAGTTGGTATCGACCACCTAACGACACTGTCGAAAACTTCCAGTTATTTAAAGATCAGCTTGATCGCATTAAGTCTCAGAATAAGGGTGAAAAACTTCCTGCAGTACATGTCTTAGGTGACTTCAACTTCAGAGAGATTGTTTGGCCAGATAGGCTCAGCAAACAAGGCAGGATGCTGAGTCCGTCAGAGGGACAGGTGTTGGTCGACATCATGAATGATCATGGCTTGGAACAGGTTGTTGACTTCCCTACTCGAGATAGAAACACTTTGGATTTGATTCTTACAACTTTGCCAGGACAGTTTGGGGATATTCAATCCCCGGACAAACTAAGTGATCATGATCTTGTCTCTGGATTTTTGAAAAATCTTCATACCACCTATAAAGAAACCTCGTAGAAAGGTGTACTTATATCAAAAGGGTGACTATGAAACTATGAGGAAGGATGCCCTAAAATTTGCAAGAGAGAAATACTTTAATGGTCATTCAGACGCTCGGTCTGTCCAGGAGAACTTTGATTTGATAAAGTCTTTCTTTCAAGCTTCGTCCGAAAATCATATCCCCTCCAAAACTAGCAGGTCTGTATCTTCAATTCCTTGGATCACACCAGAAATAAGAAGAAAAATTCGGAGGAGAAATAAGATTCATGCTAAGGCAAAAAAGTCGGGAAGTGGTAAACTCAGAGCAAAATTTGAAAACTTGAGACGAGAAATTAAAAATGACATCAAAAATCAGCATGATCAGTATGTAAATAACTTGGTAGGTGATGTAAAGGCGAATCCCAGAGACTTCTACAGATATATCAATAGCCAGAAGAAAGATAGGCAAGGTATCCCACCCCTTAATAAAAGAGGAGGGAACGGGGTCGCTGAATCGGACTCTGAAAGGGCAGAGGAATTGGTTGGTCAACTCAATGATGCATTTATTAAAACTGAGTTCAACGAGGTTCCATTGACTGGAAAATCGGCCCCTTTCATGGAAGATATTGTTGTATCCTCTGCGGGAGTGATCAAGTTACTTAAAGGCTTGAACCCTTCTAAAGCTTTAGGGCCTGTTGAGCTTCATCCTAGAGTCCTGAAGGAACTAGCAAATGAGTTAGGTCCAGTTTTTGCTCATCTTTTCCAACAATCTCTCGATACGGGTGAAATTCCCAAAGAATGGCTCCTAGCGAACATCTGTCCACTTTTAAAAAAAGGGGACAGGGCTCTTGCTCGTAATTATCGCCCGGTGTCACTGACCTGTGTTCTATGTAAATTGCTTGAACACATAGTCTGCTCAAACATCATGGCCCACTTGGATGAACATAAACTTTTGTCAGACAGACAACATGCATTTAGGAAAAGGCATAGTTGCGAAACTCAGTTGAGCACGGTTATTAATGATTGGGCAAAAATCCTGGACAAAGGGGGGCAGGTGGACACATTTATTCTGGACTTTGAGAAGGCTTTTGACACCCCTCCTCATGAACTACTAAAATCCAAATTATTTGGTTATGGAATTGGTGGGAAGACTCTTAAATGGATAGGTTCCTTCCTTTGCTACAGAAAACAGCGTGTTGTTGTTAATGGTGAATCTTCAGTATGGGCGCCAGTTTTGTCTGGAGTCCCACAAGGGACTGTTCTTGGTCCTCTATTGTTCTCCCTGTACATCAATGATATTTCCACTGACATTGACTCAGAAATAAGACTGTTCGCAGATGACTGTGTTTGTTACCGGGAAATTAGAGATACAGATGACTCACTGAAACTTCAGGCTGACATAGATAGATTAGAATGTTGGGCCAGAAAATGGGGCATGAGATTTCAACCAGTTAAATGCAATATTATGCAGATAACAAGGAAGAGATCTAATAAAGTTGAGGCTTCTTACACCTTAGAGGAAACAGTCCTCGAAAATGTGAATTCCATTAAATACCTTGGTGTGACAATCACTCACGATTTGAGATGGAATACACACATTAGCAATGTGTACAAAGGCGAATAGAACACTTGGTTTCCTGAGGCGAAATCTTCATCAGTGTCGTCAGGATGTTAAAGAGACAGCATACAGGGGACTTGTTCGCCCAATCTTGGAATATGGTACACCTCAACCTCGTTATAACACGGAACTCCGGGTCCAACCAACGGACCGTGTTAGTTAACCGAATCGTGTTATAAACGCCGACCGTATTTGTCACAGATCAACCATTGACACAATGGTGATCAATAGTTTCCCAAACAAGATGATGTGTGTTCCGGTTAATGACCGTATTTCCCAACTAAAATGTGTTTAGAACTAATCAATAGCAGTAAATACCATGGCCCATCAAGTCAAACAAGTCACTTTAATCGAAACCAGCTGATAAACCATGTTTTATATCCAGAAATCGTCCGATCTGACAGCGAGTATGACGCCATTTTGATAGCTGTTTCCCGGCTAACTTTGTGGTAACTGAGCGTCCGGAACCGTACCGAACTACAGTACTGTTAATACATTTCAATGGTGAAATTACCGGGTTAGGGTTCGGAACAGGACAATGATCGACGCTTACAAGAAAAATTTGAATTACTTCCCTTGAAATGTCTTACCCTTAATATTTTAGCCATTTGAAACAATTTTTAATGGCGCACATGGCCTTTGAATGATTTTTTTACCGCGAAAATCGATCTTGAATATGTTTTATCATTTGCTTTTAAGCTGGAATAAATTTGACTTTCTTTTACATGCGGCTCTAGAAAATGAGTTTTATTGCAGTTGACCGATCACATCGTCTGAATTGATGTTTAAAATTTCTGCTGAGCAGTGATCCTTAACAGAGCGTGATCAATATTTTTTTTTTCCGGTTGCGTAACTGAATTCTTTAATCTCTTTATCTCACTTAGCCAACACTTTTGATTTTGCCGATGGCAGTTCATGTTTATCATGCGTGTCAAGCTAAACAAGTTTATACACTGTATATTCAACTCTGCGGGAGGCCTGCAATAAATATCAAAAAGTACCGTTATAAACCGTGTTAGCTACCGTGTTAGCTACCGTATTACCGCAGTCAAAAGTGAGAGGAAAATAAAGTTGCTGTGCTTAAAACCTGATACAATCCATGGATAATATTTATAAATGTTGGTTGGGGAAAATTTGGGGTCCAAACCAAAACCGTGTTATATCCGAATTCGTGCTGTAACGAATCGTGCTATAACGAGGTCCGGGTGTAGTTGCATCTGGGACCCAAGCGGAGTGGTCCTTAATGAAGAAATTGAAAAAGTTCAGAATAGAGCTGCTAGATTTGTAACTGGAAATTATTGCTTTGAAACTGGGAGCATGACTGGAATTCTAGGAAAATTAAGGTGGGAGTCTCTCAAGAAAAGGAGAAGAGACAGTAGGCTCATACTCTTATACAAAGGTCTAAAGGGTGCTGCCAGCATTCCAACAGATGACCTTGTTGATCCCCGGCTAGGCACTGTAGAAAACACCATTCAATAACGTTTCAGACCCTTACTGCAAGAACGGATATTTATAAAGAATCGTTTTTCCCCCGAACCATTAGAGATTGGAATGCCCTTCCCGATTCTATTATTTTGACGGCTGAAGGTGCTGAGGATTGTGTAGCTAAGTTTACATCTTTGGTTAGAGCTAGGGACTAACTTCCCATATCACAGGTCCTGGTGTATGAATGTCATTTGACGTGTCACCAGTAACAATTCTGATTCTGAGGAAACTTAGTAAAATGATGGTTTATATCTCGACTGAGTGTTGAAATGCCCCTTGTTCAAGGCTCGTGTAGTGTTTCCCTAGCCTAGCCATATTTAGCATGGCATGGCACCATGCCCCTTTTCTCTAGCACCATGCCCTTTTTACCAGTGTCATGCCCTTTTTTAAGATCTATCTATATATCCTGCAACACCCTCTGCGTGCGCCAGAAAAAGAAAAGTGTGATAGAAGAAAAATATTAGATTTGAGGAGAATTGGAAGTAAAAACAGTGTTAGTAAAGTAGAGATTAAAAGTAGATAAAAACAATGTTTCACGGTTCATGGCATTGGGTGATGGAGGGTGCATATGGTCAAAGGGTGGAAAAAGAACATGACTCGAACTCAGGACCTCTCGCATACCGTGCGAAAACTCTACCGACTGAGCTTCCGTGCCACACGGTCGACCTGTTACATTTTCCCCATGCCTAATGACAAAGTCCTATCCAGTCCGGCTGCAATACTTATTTTCATACTATTTCATGCTCTCAGACGCGGTCCTGGACCCACACTTGCCACCAAATGTCACAGGGGTGGAAATAGAACAAGACTCGACCAGGACTGGAACTCAGGGCCTCTCGCATACCGTGCGAACACTCTACCGACTGAGGTACCGAGCCACACGGTCGACCTGTTACATAGAGTAAATGTTGCCCTACAGTTTGGTACAAAAATCACTGAAATTGACCAAAAAATAACTAGAATACTGTCGATGGCGTGCCATCGCAAATCCCCACGCTTTCTACAGAGGGGCCAAGTACCGAAAACCCCTCACCCTGGGCCCTAATTTGACCCCAGGGTCAAAATATTACCTGTAAATTATATTCTACTAATCATGCCCTTCAATTTGATATGCCACATGACTATGTTCCAAAAACTTAAATTTTGACCCTTTGACCCCTCCCCCAGGTCCCCAATCTGACCCCAGGGTCAAAATTTTACTTGAATTGTATTCTACTAATCACCCCCTTCAATTTGATATTCCATATGACTATATTCGGTAAAATTTGAATTTTGAACCCCTGACAATCCCCCCCCCCCCCCAAGTCCGACCCCTTGGGCATGACCCAGGGGTCGCAGCCAAAATCCCGTTCAATATGTGTTACATATATCATTAATCATTACTTATGCAAAGTTTGGTTTCAATATCTATAGAATTGACTTTGAAATTGAATTTAATTGATATTTGACCTTTTGACCCCTCCCCAAGGCCCCTGGGGCGGGGCCAAAAATAAATGTGACGTTGCACGCCCTCATCATGTAAGGAAGCTGTGTACCAAATTTAGTTACATTCCGACCAGTGGTTAAGGAGGAGATAGCGTGATGGACAGACGGATGGAGGCATTCACAATATCCCTGAACGCTTTTTTTAATAGCATGAAGATAAAAAAAATAATGTCTGTTTAAATAAGGACTATTTTAGAAATTGTTGCCCATTTGACAGTTCACCTTTATGGTGGACTGCTAATCCCCCCTGTTTATTGTATTTAAGAAGTCATAACTGTGTTTTGATAGCAAGTGTGAATGACACCAATTTAACAAAATAAGTGTGAAAGTATGCCTGACCAGTGTCATTTTCAGTGTTTGTGTGTATAGAGAATGGGAGCTGTGGCCCAAAAATGTTCCAAACTTATTGTATCAGTGATCTGCTTGCTTATAAAAACTAAACTTATTGTTTGTATCAGTGATCAGCTTGCTTATAAAAACTAAACTTCTTGTCACCAAAGGCGAATATGACATATCTCTTAACTTAGCATAAAAACAGGCAGTATAATTTAGCATTGAAGACAAAGGGTAGGAGAAGGATCTTGTTTATCTCAAGACGAGAGATGTGCCCTTTTGCATGTGAATGTGCCCTTTTTATACGGCAGTTCGTATTTCAAGTGCCCCTTTTACATATTTTCTCGCGCTGAAAGTGCCCTTTTTCCTGACCAGCACCATGCCCTTTTTAGGAGCTGGGGGAACACTACTATACATGTAAATCAACATCCTAAAAGCTACAGGTTAGCCTCAGTGAGACTTTGAAACAGCTCACCGGCAGACAAATCGAAGTGACAACAAGTCAATGAGGCAGCCTAATTCCTATTTAAGAATTACAGTGAGGAGGAGCTGCAGCCTAAATGATGCAGAACAGAAGTTATGACTTGAACCTTTCCCCTTTCTTAGCATAATAATTGATTCTCAGAAGTTCCCCAACAAGCAGAAAAGGTCTGGTCTTTTACAGGTATGGTCAGTCGAACACAACACACCATTTATCCATAATTACCTTTGATTACCAATCATAATAATCAGTCACAGGTCGATTGGTTTTGAACAAATGTGTCTGTGAATTGTCATCAAAAAGTGTCGGTGAATTGTCTTCAAAAAGTGTTGGTGAATTGTCTTCAGTTGTGTCGGTGAATTGTCTTGAAAAAAATGTGTCGGTATAGTTGTCTTGTCGGTGAATTGTCTTGATTACTGTTGACGGGTCCATTGTTTAGGCATGTTCCTTTCATGCATGTACAGATTTATTTCCTCTAAAGAAATGGACGTAGATTGCTTTCCTTCCAGGCAAGCAAAAAATACTTGGTTGAGGTGTAGAAAATTCAGACGACTATGGCAAGGATCTAACCAGGATCTATCTATCTAGCTCTCGAGGATTTCTTTCTTTCTTTCTACTGATACTGTGATCGGTCACATTTCACCATTACTCGCAGGTGTACATTGCATACACTCAGGTTTGCAGGATGAAAGCCTACACAGTAATCATGTAATTACGGTAGGGATCTTTAACCTGCACAGGGGATGGTTCTCCCTACACAGGGGCCCTCCAGTAAACGTCTTGATCCGCAGGACAATGCAAATGATGCCAATGGAGCATGTTCGGACACCGCGATTTTATTACCGCTGCCGACAAGTGCACTAACCACTGAGCTACCATGCTACGTGAAGAAAAAGAGAGATGAATAGTGGGAATAAAAGTGTGATACCTGTAGTGAGATGGGATAATAGATAAAGATAAAGAAGCTTTATTTTACATCGCATATCGGAAACTAATAACATAAGCTCTGTTGAGCTTTTATTGGGACAAACAAAGTATATCCTTTAACAAATACTTACGGTACCTGCCTTCATTTATCTTTCTAAGACTACTCCTGATAATGAGAGCATCAGCCAAGGGAGCGTCTAGTACCATTTTTTTTTTTAGTTCACCTGAGCACGAAGTGCTCATGGTGAGCTATTGTGATCACCCTGTGTCTGGCGTCCGTACATTGTCTGTCATCAGCATTTACGTTGTGCAACCTTTACCCAGCCAGCAAAGCATGTCGGGCCAACGACAGGCCGACAGCGATATGACCTTGACACATATCACTGTTGGCCTGACATGCTTTGCTGGCTGGGTAGTGGTCACAGTTTTAATGTTATCTTTATGAATGTTTACCATAGTGTTGTCTCGGTGATATCTCGGTCAAGTTCGAATGTGGGTCATGTCAGATCAAAAACTGGGTCACTAGATCAAATTTCGTTAAAAACTTGTGTGCACCCTAGAGTCTGCAGTTTTGCTCCAGTCTTCATGAAACTTCACCAGAATGTTTGACTTAATGATATCTCAGTCAAGTTGGAATATGGGTCATGTCAGATCCAAAACTAGGTCAGATTTCGTTATAACCTTGTGTGTACCTTAGAGGCCACAGTTTTGCTTTAATCTTCATAAAACTTCACCTGAACGTTTGACTTGATGGTATCGCAGCCGAGTTCAAATATTGGTCATGTCAGATCAAAAACTTGGTCACTAGATCAAATTTTGTTAAAACCATGTGTGCAACCTAGAGACCGCAGTTTTGTTTTGATCTTCATTAAACTGCTCTGAAATGTCTTGTTCAAATTTTAATATGGATCATGTTGAATAAAAAACTAGGTCACTAGGTCAGATTTCGTTAAAATCTTATGTGTACACTAGCGGCCACAGCTTTGCTTCAATCTTCATGAAACTTCATTTGCACGTTTGACTGGATATCTCAGTCAAGTTCTGATTAGGTCATGTCAGATCAAAACCAGGTCACTAGGTCAAGTTTCGTTAAAACCATGTGTGCACTTTAGAGGCAACAGTTTTGCTTTAATCTTCATGAAACTTCACCTGAATGTTTGACTTGATGATATTTTGTTCAAGTTTTACAAAGGATGCAAGTCAGTGAGATTGGGCGGTAGTTGTCCGGGTTGCCTTTGTCACCTCTCTTGAATAATGGGCTGACAATTGCAGTTTTCCATTCCATTGGTACAGTACCAGTGTCCAAGGATATCTAAAAATAGCTGTAACAAGTGGGACTATTTCATTTTAAAATTCCTTCAAGATGATTGGGTTTATGCAGGCCTCGTATTTTTCAGGCATATGCAGGATTTCAGGCTTTCAGGGCTTGATTTTTTCTTGATTTCAGGCTTTTTAGATTTTGATTTTTCCTCCTATATTCTGTTTAAAATGACTATTTAACACTTATCCTCTGAATAAAATTATTTTGCTACACTCATTTCTGCCTATTCACCAATCAAATTACATGTATTTGAGTCACAAACTGCATTACAGTGTAGTTCCTGATCAGATGGCTTCTTCAGAAGCCATCTGATCTGGATCTACACTGTTTGCAAAGGTAATGGTTGTCGAGGGTTAAGGCTGCAAACTCAGGTCTTTCAGGCTTTGAAAAGCTTGGTCAGTATGAGGCCTGTTTATGGCATCCAGCCCAGCTGCTTTGGATGGGTTTTAGCCTGTCAAAAGCTTGAGGACTCTGTTTACTTGATAGTTGTATATCTGGCATTGTTGGTACCTTAGATTTAAATTGGTCAGGTAAAATCAGATTCAGGTCAGATGATATACCATCAGGTAAATAGCCCTGGCACAGCTTGACTAGGGCAGATCTGGATGAGAAGACAGAATTGAATTGATAGTTTAAAGCATTGGCCTGGTCAACATTATGAGTAACTGTAGACTCACCATCTCTGAGGGAGACAATTCCTTGAGAGTTCCGTTTAGAGTTGTTTTTTTTTTACAAGCTAATCAGTCTTTTTCTAGAGAAATCAGACTTACGTCTTCTGTAGTTGTTTATTTTTGTTATGGTTTGTCATTGAGTGTGTGTATCACTTATATTTTTTTGGTTTGGATAGCCAATTGGCCATTTTGTTTGTTTGATTTGAGGTTTAACGTCCCCGTCAACACTGTAGAGGTCATTTTGGAGATGTTGCTTCCAATTTTGTGGGACTTTTACCCGACATTGAGTTGAAATGACATCTCAAGCCCTATTGACCAATGAAACCAATAGGGTTTATTAGCATGGATGGTCCGCCTCGCACCGCGGTTCCTGGACAGGCTTAGATCCTCTTAGCGGTTTACCAGTACTAGTTTGCAGGCGGGATTCAGTTCTGCGTGGAAGCATCATGCAGCCCATATGTTTCTTCTAGCCCCTGTGGGCGGGGGCTCTGGCCATTTTGTGGGAAAGTAACTGTCCTTTTGGCTTTCTGCTATTGATCTTGCCATTAGGGTCTAGTTGTTTCATGTTTTTTGTTTCTTTCCCATTGGTGTCTCTGGTGGGAGCTGTGGGTTAATTGTACCGATTCCTGATCATTGCCTCCATTTCTATGTTACTTACATCCTGGGTATCTTAACCTTGATTATTAATTCCCAAAATACCTTCAAGATAGTTTTCATAAGAACGTTTTATCTGAAATTTGACTGCGTGTTTAACTTTTAAAAAAAAAAATTTCTGTTTACTTGGGATTTACAACGTTTGAACTTTTGATACAATTAATGTCTTTTCCTGAGGCCTAAAAAATAGCTGTGTTTCCACTAACATGCCGAAAAAATTAGGGTCGGTAGTTCAATTAACCTTTTGGTAAACCGCTTAGAGGATCTAAGCCAATCCAGGAACTGCGGTGCAAGGCGGACCGGACCGTCCATGCTAATAAACCCTATTGGTTTCATTGGATGACAGGGCTTGAGATGTCATTTCATCTCAATGTCGGGTAAAAGTCCCACAAAATTGGAAGCAACGTCTCCAAAATGACCTTTACAGTGTTGACGGGGACGTTAAACCTCAAATCAAACAAACAAAAAATCAATTAACCTTTTCATTTTGTGTCAACATTTTATTTGATGGAAAAAGAGCAAATATCTTTAAAATGGCTTAACCAGAAAACATTCAAATAATGAGGTTGAGAGCATCAAGGAAGCAAAGAACAGGATTTTCTGTATTAGTTTTGCTTTTTTGAGTTTATGATATTTTATCAAAAGTGCTAGAAAATATTAAGGTCGGTAGGTAAGAAAATCTTTTTATTTTTTTCTTGATGGCCATAAAAAATCAGGGTCTGTCAGGTAAGCAGAAACACAGCTATTTTTAGCTCACCTGAGCCGAAGGCTCAAGGGGAGCTGTTGTGATCGCTCACCGTCCGTCGTCGTCGTCCTCCGTCCGTCCGTCCACAATGTCTTTAAACAACATCTCCTCATAAACTGCTAAACAGATTTTGACCAGACTTGGCAGAAATAATCTTTGGGTCGTCCTCTCTCAAAGTTGTTCAAAAAATTTCCTTCCATGCAGAACTCTGGTTGCCATGGCAACAAAAAGGAGAAAATAAAAAAAAACCTTTAAAAATCTTATTGTCTGAAACCACAAGGCCCAGGTCTTTGATATTTGGTATGAAGCTTCTTCTAGAGGACCTCTACCTAGATTGTTCAAATTATAGCCCTGAGGCCAAAAATGCCCCCGCGCCGGGGCCCACTGGTTTTACATAGGCTTATATTGGGAAAACCTTTAAAAATCTTCTTGTCTGAAACCAGAAGGCCCAGGTCTTTGATATTTGGTAAGAAGCTTCATCTAATGGACCTCTACCAAGATTGTTCAAATTATAGCCCTGGGGCCAAAAATGCCTCCGCGCAGAGGCCCACTGTTTTAACATTGGCCTATATAGGGAAAACCTTTCAAAATCTTCTTGTCTAAAACCAGAAGGCCCAGGTCTTTGATATTTGGTATGAAGCTTCATCTAGTGGACCCCTACCAAGATTGTTCAAATTATAGCCCTGGGGACCAATAATGCCCCAGCGCCGGGGCCCACTGGTTTTACATAGGCCTATATAGGGAAAACCTTTTAAAATCTTCTTGTCTGAAACCAGAAGGCCCAGGTCTTTGATATTTGGTATGAAGCTTCATCTAATGGACCTCTACCAAGATTGTTCAGGACAATAATGTCCCCGCGCAGGGGCCCACTGGTTTTACATAGGCCTATATAGGGAAAACCTTTAAAAATCTTCTCGTCTGAAACCAGAAGGCCCAGGTCTTTGATATTTGGTATGAAGCTTCATCTAGTGGTCCTCTAGCAAGATTGCTCAAATTATAGCCCTGGGGCCAATAATGGCCCCGCGCTGGGGCCCACTGGTTTTACATAGGCCTATATAGGGAAAACCTTTTAAAATCTTCTTGTCTGCAGCCAGAAGGCCCAGGTCTTTGATATTTGGTATGAAGCTTCATCTAATGGACTTCTACCAAGATTTTCAAATTATAGCCCTGGGGCCAAAAATGCCCCCGTGCCTGGGCCCACTGATTTTACTTAGGCCTATATAGGGTAAACCTTTTAAAATCTTCTTGTCTGCAACCAGAAGGCCCAGATCTTTGATATTTGGTATGAAGCTAAATCTGATGGACCTCTACCAAGATTGACCAAATTATAGCCAAGGGGACAAAAATGGCCCGGCCCTGGGGGCCACTGGTTTCAGATACACTGTTATAAGGAAATCTTTTTAAAATTTTCTTCTCTGAAACCATTGAGCCCAGATCTTTGATATTTGGTATGAAGCTTCATCTTGGGGACCTCTACTAAGATTGTTCAAATTATAGCCCTGGGGCCAATAATGCCCTCGCACTGGGGCCCACCGCTTTTACACATAAGTGCTTGTCTAGGGAAAGCCTTTATAAAATCTTCTCCTCTGAAACTGTAGTACCCAGGTCTTTGATATTTGGTATGAAGCTTCATCTAGGGGACCTCAATGACGATTGTTCAAATTATAGCCCTGCGGCCAAAATGGCAGTGCTTAGAGACCCATCAGTTTTACATAGACTTACATAGGGAAAATCCTTTAAAAATCTTCTTCTCTGAAACCGCTGGGCCCAGGTCTTTATTATTTGGTATGAAACTTCATCTAGTGAACCTCTACCAAGATTGTTCAAATTATAGCCCTGGGTCCAGAAATGGCCCCGCACTGGGGCCCACCAGTTTTACATGGGTTTGTATAGAGAAATTCTTTAAAAATCTTCTTCTCTGAAAATGTTGGCAAAAAGTGTGATTTCACATGTATTTTTGACCAAATCTTAATTTTCACACATCTATCAAGGCAACAACTAAGGGGTTTTGCACTTTTGCGCTGGTGACTTTCATTGTTTCTAGCATGTTTTATCAGTTTCAATTTTGGGACATTTTTGACCCCAGACACCCTCAGATTTATTTTCAGTGGCCAGTTGGGTCATATCCTCAATTTTGTATTTGGAGGTCACTGTGAAAAGCCTCACTCCCCCCCCCCCCCCCCCAGTATATTTTTAGTGAGGACCCGCACGAAAAAACAGATCACTTTTTCAGGTAACTTATCCTAATGCAATCATAGCTATCTAGGGGGTTGCGAAATGCAGAAGTCAGGTGGTTCTGGGGCTTAACAAAGGGGGTGCAGACACATAAAACCACATATCTGAGTGGGAAAGGGTTAATACAGTTTGTTATCCGAAGAAGATGCTCTTTAGACCCAATAAGTCTTGAAGAAATCAATTTCCTTATGCCCTCATGTATGGTCTCTTTGAATTCGGACCATGCCTGATCACTTGATTTACTGTGTAAATTTTCCATGAATGTGGAACTAAAAGGCCTCATGAAATCTCTAAAGGACTCCCAGTCAGCATTCCTATAGAGTAATGATCTACAGCTGCCGCTTATTTTGTTTCGGTTTAACATTGACAGCAGACTTGTGATCTGAAAGGCCAGGAATGATAGAGACTGTGTTCACCAGTGTTATTTGTGGTAAGGAAAAGATCGAGAATATTTTCATACCTTGTGGCTTCTCTGACAACCTGGAAGAGATTGAAGTCATTCACAATATCTATAAATTCTTCATCAACACTGGGGCAGCTATATCCAGGCTTGACAACTGGAACATCATCTTCATCCCAGGACAGTCTAGGGAAGTTCATGTCTCCAGGGACCCAAATGTCTCCCTTCTCCATGCTTACCATGTCCAAGGACTTTCTCAGTTCTGTAAGGCTGGAGGCATCTGTTTCCTTGGGCCTATAGTAAGCAGCACTGAAGAGAGGTCTGGTCCCTACAGGACTTATGTTGACCCAGCCTTTTCACAATCTGTTTTGATCTGCTCAGAAACCAAGATTGTGTCCTTTGTCAAGATAAAGACACAGCCAGAGCCTGTGATATGATTCTGCTTGACAGGGGTATATCCAAGACCATTTCAAAATATTTCACTGTTGGAAATATCGGGTGTCAGCCAGGACTCTGTTCCTATGACAATATTCAGGTTTTCAGATTCCAGTAAGATGCTAAGTTTCACTTTCTTGCTTTTAACGGACTGAAAGTTTATGTTTAATACGTTGAGGGTTGATACTTTTGTGTGTGTGGATGTAGGACTGGTGGTACTGGATGAAGAGGGTCTTCTGTTAGGAGACTGATTTTCTGATTCTGAACTCAAAACACTGTAATTGTTATGTGTATGCAGCGACGAAAATGATGGAAACCCTGAAAAAGACGAACTTCTTCCAATTGTGTAAACCAAGTGGTCGCAGTTAAAGCATGACCAAGCAAACGAAGGGTCATCAGCTGGAAAAGTTACATATGAATCCAAGCTTATGTCTTGGTAGTAGATATGAAACTTCTGCTGGCCGTCATCTCAGGAAATGGCAGGGTCATTTTCCAGAATTGATTGATTGATGTTTATTTGAAAAAATCACCATGTTACATAACATAGTCATAAAACATATACAATATCACATTTACATGTAATTATAATCATTGCAAAGGGTTATAACTGTAGGAAAAGTGTAACACTAGTTTATAGACTAATAGTATGCAAAAAGTTAAAAATATGTCTTAATTTAGATTCTGTTAAATTATGACGTGAATTAAAAAAAAATCATAGCACATAATGATGATGTGCATTATATTATGATAACCACTTAAAATTTATTATACATACTGGTATGTTAGTTTGATTTGATTTGAGGTTTAACGTCCCCGTCAATACAGTAAAAGTCATTTTGGAGACGTTGCTTCCAATTTTGACGGACTTTTACCCGACCTTGAGATAAAATGACATCTCCAGCCCTGCCGCCCGATGAAACCAATAGGGTTTGTTAGCATGGATGGGCCGACTCGCACCACTTTGCCTGGACAGGCTTAGATCCTCTAAGCGGTTTACCAGTACTAGTGTGCGGGTCGGTTTCAGCTCTGCTTGGAAGCATCATGCAGCCCATCTATTTCTTCAAGCCCCAATTGGCAGGGGTCGACATGTGTGTGTGAATTTTAACGTCGCTTTCAACAATTTTTCAGTCATATCACGACGGTGTCTGGTTGCGACAGGGAGCTCAATGCTCACTTTTATAGTGCTGCCTCACTGAAGTATCATTTCCCAGACACATTACATGATACCACACCCAGTCACATTATCCTGACACTGGATCGACCAGTCCTAGCGCTACCCCACAAATCTGAGTGCCAAGCGAGGAGCAGCTAGTACCATTTTTAACGACTTTGGTATGTCGCGGCCCGGGATCGAACCCACGACCTCCCGTTCCCCGGAGCGGACACTCTACCAACGGAGCTATCGGGGCCGGTCAGGGGTCGACATACCGGTATGTTACCAAAAGGGGGAGTTCCAGCCTATAGTAAATTTCCATAGGGTTCTGCCCACGCACAGATTTCCATGATATTGTGCATGATTAATGCCTGGTAAATGCCTGTTCATTATTTATCTATTTCACTCTCATATCTGTTTTCATTATAAATCTACAATGTTTTGTTTATTTCCACTTAGGAAAATAGGGGTACCCTCAAACAAGTGTATATATACATAACAGCTTCTTATCTTTTGGAGTTATTTTGTTCTCAGGCACCTTTGTAGTCATTTGTGATTATTTTTGTATCACATTTGCTATTGTTTAGTTGAAGTTCCATAGACCATGATCAATTTCATATGCAGCAGACCCCAGATTTCACAACCATAAAATCTTTTGGAGTATGTTTGACTTTTGATTTCACATTGTTGCAGTTCTTGTCACCCCATCATTTTAATATGAAAATTGCCCATGTATATGTAGAACATTTTATCAAACTTCCTTGAAAATCTGAGACCGGTAACATACTGCATTTGAACATTGAATAGTAGTGGTCATTTTTTTTTTTTTTCAAACCATTTGTAGATATGGTATAACATTTTCAATCGAGAAATTGCTCACCAATATATATATACACATGAATATATGTATGTTTAAACCTTTATTGTGTAGTATGAGCTCATTTAATCAGCATTTGTATCAGTTATGGTACCCTGGGGAACACCAAAAACAAAAATCATTTTGAGCGCTCATTAACAATTCAATCGGATTTGCTCTCTGGTCGGGCTCATCGGAGTCTAACTGTTGGTTTTCGTTTGCTCCAGCATTTCAGTGGTTTCTTGCTGTCGAGTCCTCACCGTTGTCTCACAACTGTGGTTCTTTGATTTTTGTGTTCACGGAGATGTTGCACTGATGAGTTAGGAGGCCTTCATGCGGACTGAACAAATTATTTGTCTAAATCGCGACGGAAGTAAGGGCGAGGATTGTGGCCACGTGAAATCGATTTAAGGCCCCCCCCCCCCCAGTGGAAATCTTCCACTGACCGTTCCAAGGCGGCTCTTCTGTGGCGATTTATTTATGTTGTTGTTTGTTACATACTGTGTGTAGCACTTGTGTCTGTTGGTCTTGGATGGCCATATGGCCATTTTGTGGGACAGTAACTGTCCTTATGGCCTTCCTTTGTTTAGGTTTCCATTATGGTCTGGTCGCTTAATGTTTGTATTTCTTTCCCTTTGGTGTCTTTTATGGGTGGAGTAAGTTAATTGTATCAATTTCTGATCTTTGTTTTACTTCTACTTTATTGAAAATATATTTCATTTCTTAACAGGCGTTTTTGCATTTAATGTAATACTAAAGCCTGCTGAAGCTTATTATGACAAAGATTGTTGAAATGGCAAGTAAAATGGATGGTTCTGTCCCTTGACTCTCTGAACTGATGCAGTCTACTTAAAAAGTTTGAAAAGTCTGATTGTCATTCCTGAATGGCACAGCTTGCTTGAATGGCCAAGAGTAATCATGTTTTATTATGGGTATTCTGATCTTTTGGCTCACTGTATACACAGATTACTGTAGACAAAATGGAAACACAATTGTGTTGGCTCTTTTGTCACTTTAACACTGCCCCCCTCCCCCGCAAAATCTGGACTAAAGCAAAAACAAATGTCGCCTGCTGTGCAAATCAGTGTCAGAAAGTTATATTCTTAAATATGATCTATTTATATTCTTAAATATGATCCAGAAAGCAACGAGTTATTTTTGAGTAACATGAATTAGTATTATAGAGAAGACCAATCAGTTCAGCTTTCGAACTATTTCAGTTGAAGAAAAGAGCAAACGGTATATTTGCTATCAGTATTATGGAAAATTATAAAGCCAACTGCAGATTTTGGTTCAGAAATATGCTAATAGTACAATTAACAGCTGATTTACGCCATTTGCAAAAACAGATGACTACAGAGCTAGAAAACTTAACACAGATGACAAATATTGCATACAGATGACTGAAAATGTGAATGGTATTACAACATCTAAATATAATATCAGCTATCAAATGCATTAGTTACAGCAACTTGCCTTCCATCTATTTCATTTAGGGAAGTGTATACCAAATGCCAATTTTACAACTAGTTACAGTGTGACTAGCTCTGCATTTATTTTGAAGACTAAGACACTGTAGCTTACACTTTTGCAGATGTTATAATGAAATAGAAACAATGCAGAAAATGGTTTTCATGATCTCACAAAACCTTTGGTGGGGGAGCGGAGTGTGAATCTCTTTGACCAAGTGATGTAAGAAAAAATTACCAACACATGGACCGATCAACCATTAGAACAAATGGAAAAATCAGTCTGTCCTTCACAGTTAGCAATTTATTGGCTGCTGTTTTATTTCAAAGAAGAGAATGACAACAGCAAACATAATTAAAGAAAACAAAATAGGACTATGCAATTAATTTATTAAGCAGATTCAATACGTCATTGCGTATTACTGTATCAAGTGTCTTTTTATTGCGGGGTTCATGTTTCCTCTGGCTTTCTTTGCCGGATCATTACAGGGTCACTGATGAGGCTTTATTAGCCGAAACTACGTAGTATGACCCATCTTCTTTCTTATGAATGTTTTCATTGCTCTTAAAGGAACTCATTTTTGATTTTTATTTGCCTTCACTGCAGCTGGTGTTGTGCCGTGTGGCGGCCGTAAAACGTCTCCCCGTACATCAACCATAGTGCAGTTTATATTTTACTTTTGGTCCTTTGAGATCAGCGTGAATATTCTGAGAAATCAGAAAAAAAATATTGGTTTAGACTCATATTCTAGACAGGTTTTTATTTATTTCGACCCCATTTTGATTTATAACAGTCTTTGGGTCGACTGCCTATTCGAAATTCGCAAAATTGCAGTATGTTTCCTCTGGCTTTCTTTGCCGGATCATTACAGGGTCACTGATGAGGCTTTATTAGCCGAAACTACGTAGTATGACCCATCTTCTTTCTTATGAATGTTTTCATTGCTCTTAAAGGAACTCATTTTTGATTTTTATTTAAAACTATACAGAAAGACCAAATAAAAGAGGGTAAAAAAGATCCATCGTGCCTTATTCCCATTCTGCAATAATGAAATTTTTTTCAGGATTATCATTTTTGCAAAACTGTCAAAACTTACATTCATCATGACCAGTGCATGAATGCATTTTATTTTTTCTCTTTCAAATGTTTGGATTGAACTGGCATATTGTGCTAATGTATGTTCTCATTTACTTTTGAAAAGTCAATTGAAAAGTCAAACTAAAACGCCTGGCTGTAAACAGATCTTTTTGTGTTTGTGTGTTTGTGGGGTGGGGGTGCCGGGTGGTGTGTGGAGGTGGGAGAGAGTTTTTATTACATAAATGCCTATGCTAAGCTTTGTATGATAACGTGGCACCAAATGGTCATTATAAACACAATAAAAATACACTTTAAGGAAATCTTGTCCCCTTATATTGCAACTGATTTTAGCACAAAAAATAGACTTGAACCCATATCTAGCAATCAAAAACAATGTTACCGGCTCCTGACTTTTCTGAAATTTGTTTGCTATATAGAGGATATATGTGGCCTATTTTATATGCAATATCTTGGGGTGACAAGATCAGTAACACATCTAACACTTATGATGAAAATCTCATTGTTTATAAATTTCCATGAAAAGTTGAAGAAATTTTGAAAATAAATTTATCAGAAAAATTAAAAGACAGAGACACATTTACATTTTTTTGTATTACATTAATCTTTATAGAAATCTGTTGCCCATCAAAGCAACAAAATTTGAAAATAATCATACCTATTGATTTAAGACTGAAAAGTTCATAGGTGTGTATGACCTCTACAGGGGACTACCCCAGGGAGCTCTCCTGAGACCTATAGTAATTTATGAAATGAAACAAAGTTATATATATAGTTGATAGTCCTCAAGTAAACAACATTTGAAGTTTCAAGAAAATCTGTGCTTGGGCAGATTTGGAACTCCCCCTTTAAAAGAAAATGTATATTAATGTGGCCTACATATGGAGGGACCTGGATGGTAGTTCAGTGGTTGGTGCACTTGCCTGTGATGCTGGATGGTCTCAGTTCAATCCCTCAATAAATGAATTTTTCTGGTACCGTCTCATTGAATGGATATTTTGATGATTACTGTAAAAATCCTAAAAAATTTGGACACCTTGAGGACTTGCTGTATTTCTCCTAACATTTTAACAAATTTGTTATTGTGTCCACCAAGGAGTACAAAAAGTGCAGACAGAATGGCAAACAGTGTAGACCCTGATCAGACTGCTCCTACAGGAGTAGTCAGATCTGGGTCTGCACTGTTTGCTAAGGCCTATCTGTCCCAATACTTAGGATCGTTACGGTATCATCAACCTCAGTACATTTTGTTTTCTCTGCTAGTGAGATGGCAGATATAATGAGATGACAGTGGCTCGCTTGGGATCATGAGTGATGACAAGAAGGTGAAAGCAGAGGATTATGGAGACACAGTTGTAAAGTCTCTCAACAATCTCTGGCAGAAGAATGAGCTCTGTGACTTCAAGGTGTCTGCTGGCGGACATGTCTATGATGTGAGTCTTTTATTGCTATCGTTTTCTTACACTTTCAGCTTCATCACGAAAACATACCTATATAATTTTGACCCCACTTTTAAATAGTAAAACTGGGGTTTACAGGGTAAACCTTTTCTTCTTTCTGCTCTAAAATATAGATTGTGGGTACCCACAATCTATATTTTTGAGCAAAAATAAGAAAAATATCACAATTTTTCATCTTAAAATTTTATTTTTTTTCGGCGATAACGGTTACAATGATTTTGTATAGGCATGTTTTCATGTCAAGGGAGCATAGCTCTGGGCAAGGGTAATTAAGGAGGGATAATATTTCTTATTTCTACAGGTATATAAAAACATGTTATATGTACTTATGACCTAAACTGTGTTGATAGGGACGTCAAACCTCAAATCAAACATAAAAACCGATGGGTACTTGTTAGAATTGCCTCAATGAGGCAATTCTAACAAGTACCCACAGCATACAAATAAGGAAAATTGTCCCTTAATTATACCCCCACAAATGAAATTTGGGGGGGTATATAGGAGTGAGCTTGTCGGTCGGTCGGTCGGTCGGTCGGTCTGTTGACTTGGTTTCCAGACGATAACTCAAAAAGCCCTTCACCGATTTTTATAATTTTTGGTACACTGATGTAACATCATAAAATACAGGTCAAGTTCGATTTCCACTACAATTCGTCAATTTTCGACATAGTTATGGCCCCTTTCAAGTGAAAAAATTGCAAAATGGCGCTGTTGTACTATCAAGGCAGTTTTTGTGGGGGTATTCATCACCTTTAGTGATAGCTCTAGTTATCTTTGTTACGCATCCTAATCCTAAACATTCAAAAATATTTTTGTTTCATTTCTTGATAGCTCCCACTGCCCTAAGGGCTGAAAGATTCACAGACTGTCTAGCATATGAACAGTGGTGCACATCCATATTCTTTCACCGTTTTATAACATTTCTAAGAGCAATCACAGAAATGTATCATAGACTGAGGCACACAAGGCACAGGTCAACCCTGAACAGCATTCAGGCTCTGTCATGTGGCATGTGAAGTGCTTGGTGCAACAGACATGAAATTTATTTGCTTTCAGTGAGATTTGAATCTAGATGTCATCACATAAGGGAAAGACACCTTCTTTAACAGGCAATACACTGAGAGTAAAATTTGCTTGTCTATGATTTAAGATGTCTTTTGACTTCTAAATGTGTGCAAACTGTGCTGATATGAGTCTGTCAAATGTCGTCATTGCTCTTGATAAGAAGTGTAATGTGTCAACATTTCAAGTACGAGGGGAGTTCAATATGTTTATAGAACTCGAGGTTTAACTCACAGATTGGAAGATGGTTTCAACATTTTTTTTCAATACACGGGTAATCTCCCTTTCTTTCAATGCATTTGGCCCACTTTTCTTTTAAGCAGTCTATGCCTTTGAAATAAAGTTGTATATTTGGTCCTCAAACCAAAATAGATGTGAACTTAGTGAAGGCAATGATCAGGAATCGGTACAATTAACCCACAGCTCCCATCAGAGATACCAAAGGGAAAGAAACACAAACATGAATTAACTAGATACTAATGGAAACACCAATAGCGCAAAGCCAAAAAGACAGTCACTTTTCCACAAAATGGCCAATTGGCTATCCAATTCAAAAAGGGCAGTTGTCAGTTTCTGACAAAAAAATGTGCACTGTACTGGTTACTAGCCAGCTAATCCTTAGTATTATTCATAATCTGTATGATTTTCTTGTTTGTTGTAGGTTCACAAGTGCCTGTTGGCGGCAACCAGTGACTATTTCCGAGTCATGTTTAGTGGTGTCATGGCAGAAAGTAAACAAAATATGGTTGACTTGAAAGGTGTTACTGCAGATGGCTTGCAACATGTGATAGAATTTATTTACACTGGTGAAATGGCACTACATTATGATAATCTCACAGAAATAATCAACACGGCCAGCCATCTGCAGGTTCAGTCAGCTCTTGATTTATGTAGCAGTTTTATAAAGTCAGTCATGACTTTTGAAAATGCTGAAGATTTCTTGCACATTGCTGACACTTATTCTTTGGACAAAGTACAGCTCCACTGGGACCAAATGATTCAGAAGAATTTTTACGAGTTTAGTTTGACTCAGACATTCTTAAAAATGAATGCACAAACCCTTATTAAGCATTTATCACAAAATAGTCTCCAAATTGCTTCAGAATTCAAACTATTCAAGTGCTTGGACAAATGGTTCCGTTCTAACCAAGCACGACTGATGGATGGGCAGGCTGTATTAAATCATATCCGATTTCCATTGATGAGTCAGACTGAGCTGGGGTCCATTCAGGATAGCGACATCATTCGGCATGGCTCTCAGGGTATACAGTGTCTTGCAAAAGGATTCAGGTACCACATGGATAGCAAGGGAGGCCATCCATGTATTGAAATTACCTCAGATGTTAGAAGTTGCTCCCCTTGTTTAGTATTAGTGCATTATGGCTCCTCATACATGCCATTTCAGATAACTGCTTATGATAAAAATTCAGGGATGTTTTATAGGTTATTTTCTGATGTAAATGGAAGCAGGGATTGTAGGGTCGGAACTGTTGATAATTTTGCATATATTTGTCGTGTTGTTGATTTTGGGGGTGGAAGCCTAATGAGTTCTGTGTTCAGATTTGATCCAAGGCATTTGGTTGGACAAGAGCTTCGACCAATGAGGAGGCTCAGATTAGATTTTGCTCTTATATCCATTGGTAAATATCTTTACGTATTTGGTGGATTGACAGATCAGTATGCCATCCTAGAATCGGTGGAATGCTACAATGTGATGACTAATTTGTGGGAAGATGTACCATCATTGCCCACGGCAACACATTCTTTAGCAGGCGCAAAATATGAAGACAAAATATACCTCACTGGGGGAGTGGTTCAGATGGGTCCAGAGCGAAATGCGACCAACAGTTTTACAGTTTATCATCCAGTGTCTAGACGTTATGAATCCAAACCGGGCATGCTGTATGCCAGACGTCTGCATGATATGGTAATAGTTGAAGAAAGAGCTTATGTTTTAGGTGGCATTCCTAGGACTGGCACTCCGCTTCATGGACAAATTCCAATTGAATGCTACAGTCATAGGTCAAACCAGTGGACGCTCCTTTCAAATACATTAAGTGGTCGTTCTGTCGGTCATTACATGCATGTTGACAATAAAATATTGTCACTGGGACACGAGTATCAGAGTGCGACGGAGGATGAGATCTGGTCCTACAAACCTCATGAAGAGGACTGGAATAAATACATTAAAGCACCTCAGAGGCTGAGCCTCACACAGGCAATGTGTATTAAACTTTTTGTTAACTTTTTTGATGACAAAATTAGCAAACTGTACATGAAATAAAGTAAGAATTCATTCTTAACCCTTTTTGTACCAAATGGAATCTTCCTCATATATAGCAGGAGTCCATTTCAAAATTTAAGGGTGGCAGGTTTAATTATTCAAAATTTATTCAGAAAATAGCTGAACTTCTTGCAAATAGTGTAGGTCCTGATCAGACACCACATTCTTTGAGGTCTGATCTTGGCCTGCACTGTTTGCCAGGGTACCCGTTTTGGGGTTTCCTGTACAAAATGGGTTAAGATGCCAATCACAACAATCATCGCCTGCTTTGTTATCTGCTGGTTATATTGGATGTCATTTTTAGCTCCCCTGTACAAGAACAGCTATTGTAGTCACTCCGGTCGTCCGCATTTGCATTCCTGTCCGTTACACTTCATTCAAGTTTTTCGAACGCTTAACAAACCAGTGGGTTCATGCTTGGGGGGGTTGGTGGGGTGTGGGGATCAAAATCTAAGACACCTTTGTGAAATGCTATTTGCATTGCCATTATGCTATTGACACAAAATTGGTTATACATCAGCCAACTATGTGATACTGGTTGGAGTGTGAAAGAGTAAAGCTCATGGTTACCTACCTTTCAAGGTCCATGACCTACATTTTACAGTCCAGTGACTTTACCTTATATTGTGAAGACTAGTTGTTGGACATATATCATACCTTGGATATTACCGGTAGTTCTATGTTACTCAATGATTGTCCTCATAATATATCTAGGTTAAGCCTCATGTTGCCAGACAGTGACCCTCGAGACAGATTTTTTCATCCACCCCTCACACCCATGTAAGATTCTTATAGTCTTCCCCTCCGGAGCTGGCTCTATGATTACTCACGGTGGCTCAAACTATCCCTATCTGAAACAGATTGTCATAATTCCAGGGGTGTTTGAGACATTGAAGTTTGACTAGATGACCTGTAAACTGTGATCATTTGTATTCTGATTATTACATGGCTTAAAGCATATACAGTTGAACTTCGATGGCTCGAACCCCCAATGGCTCGTTTACCATGGATGCGTCGAACCCATTCTTGGGTCCGTAGGGAATTTCTCCAAATATGATATGGGGATAATGTAGGGAGAATTTCTATGTGAGTACTCATTAGAATCGCCTCAATGAGGCGATTCTAATGAGTACACACAACATACATTCATAATACAGAACGCCGAAAAGATATCCTACAATTTTCTCCAGTATGCTTCTTGGTCTAACGCTAATAGTAACCCTCCGTGGCACCAACTACCGCTGTCTCAAACTACTTTTCATGGTCCAAAAGGGGTTCAGTGCATCAAAGTTCGACTGTATATATATATATATGGTATAATAATGTTTCATGGCTTCTGGAATGATGTTTCTCTGGTGAGATTTACCTTGTGTTTTACACTCCAAATACAGATTGCGAGTACTAACTGAGGTAGTTCTAATGAGATCAAAAGTTTTTGCATTGAACAAAAATAGATAGAGAATACCAGGTTTGTGTCATTTGATATGAACTTTATCAGGCAAGGCTTAGAGAATGCTTGTGGAATCATGAGGCTTGCTGAGGGATTCTACATGCTTTCTTGAAGCCGAGCCTGATAAACTTGATATCAAATGACATGAATTTGGTACTCTATTTAATCCCTTTGTACACTCTTACACTTATGGGAATTTTTCCTGTAGTCACATTGTCTTATATACTGTTGACTGGGCCGTTAAACTCCAATACAAATAAACAAACAAACACATTGCCTTATGAGGTCAAAATGATACAATGCAATTAATATAGGGGGTAACTGATAAAGAAGTAATTATTACTCCTTTCTTTATATGGACCATGCCAAGAGAAAAAGAGTCTAACATGTATATGAATGGACCTTGACAAAAAAAGTTCTACATGCAGTCTGGGAAGGTTGAACTCTCATCATAATGATCCTACATGTGTGGACACAAAACTGTTCACCCTCTATGAAGTACCTTTCAATGAATCTCTTTGCATCAAGTTAGTTTGACAAGCAAATGTAATTCATCAAAGAATTGGAAAACTAGGTCCAGCAATTGATCAGTCTCATTTTGGCAAACCCTTTCTGATTGACATTTGAGATGTATTTGGATTGGACAGTGCATGAGTCAACAATGAAATGTACACTACTTGTGATTTGAATTTATACCATAAAAATCCTAAAAATGCAGACACCTTGTGGACTTGCTGTATTTCTCCTAAAGATTTTAAAAAAATTGTTTCATGATCCAGCAATAGTCCAAAGGGATCACAGACTCTGATCAGACTGCTCTGACAGAGTAGACTCTGATCAGATCTGCACTATCTGCTCCGGATCTGCACTGTATGCTTTGGCCTGTCTGTTCCAATATTTAGGATCATTATGGAACATGTACAAGGGAGGCAAATATTATTACAGGGTTATCTTCCCTACAGAGGCAATGTTTTACATTAACCTTTATCACTCTCTAGGCTAATTCAGCAGACGACAAATTGTTGATATTTTTCTTATTTTTCCCAGAAAACTTGACTTGACATCTCATGCAAATTGACAATTTGCATGTTATGTCAAATCCTGTTTTCTGGGAAAAAATAGAAAACAATCCAAAATTTCGTCTGCTGCTGCAAAGAAAACAAAAAAAAAATACCCAGCATGCAAAGCATTAAGGCCAACTTAAGGGAAGGGAGGTAAAAACTCCCAGTTGTTAGTGATCTCATTGAGATAAAAATTAAAATAAAAATTATGTAAATTCATAATTCTTGCATACCATATTTACTGCATATATTTGGACAGACAGGCCTGAACTGTGTAGACCAGATCAGACGCCACATCTCATCAAGGTCTAGACTGTTTGCCACTCATCAAGCTATTTTTAGACAACCACTGGGCAGTAAGTTGTGTTCAAATTTTGGAACAAGTATGGTAAGGAGTTGAGGGGTTCAGGTACTTAGGGTAACTACAGTAAATTAAATAGACTTGTACCAGTATGTTGGATACGCTTAGCTGTTTGAAGCCATTGTTGAATGAACCAGTAGCTGTACTCAACCAAATCCATGTTCAAAACATGCAGGTCCTCGCTATTTATCTTGTTTTTAACTTAAAATCCTCAAGGCGATCTGTGATTTCTTTACTTGACATTTTGCTGCATTGCCTCACAACCTGGAATAATTATTTTCTACAAAATTCTATTGACATCAGTGCATGTATTTTCTGAATTTATGTCATTGTTAATAATATTCTGAATACATTACCTTGTTGATTTTGGTGGCATTACGAAAACACGCCTATACAAATACATTGCCACTTAAATCGCCAAAAAAATGAAGATTTTAAGACGAAAAAATTACGATATTTTAGAACCGCCTCAAACGAGTACCCACAATCTATATTTTAGAGCAGAAATAAGAAAAATAAGGTTTACCCCTGCAAACCCCAGTTTTACTATATAAAAGTGGGGTTCGAGGGGGTCAAAATTATATAGGCGTGTTTTCTTGATGGTTTTCCAAGCATTTTTGGCAAATGCATATTGATTTTAGGGATATGGAATTGTAACATAATGATAACACACCTATTCAACATAGTGCAACAACTCCAAAATCATGGCTACTTTTCTGATGAAAATCTGTGATAGTTTTCTTATTTAAAGTGCAAACATAGGTTTTGTGTGCTCTTTCAGAACCACCTCATTGAGGAGGTTCTAACAAGTACTCACAAAGTATGTCTTCAGAAATAAGAAATATAATGTATACCCCTTGTATAAACTGTTGCTTAGGGGGGATGGTCATTTCACGGACTTGTTCATGTGATGAGTTGTGTGAGAATAGCAGTAATGATTATGTTAAATGTTTCTGTGCTTAAGTTTTTGCCAGTTCCTTTGAAAGGCTCACTCACTCAGCCTCTGAACCCTTGGCCTGCAGCCTTCAGCTTCAGAAGCCGTGGGACCCAGTGAATGTTCATACATGAAAAAACAAATGATCCCTCTATTGGAAGTAACTCTGTAAGCAGAGGGAATTGAAGACATGATACAACCTCAAGGGAAGGAGTGGAGGGCTCTACAACAAGTCATTACGCAAACACTCCTATACAAATACATTGCCACCTTTATCGCCAAAAAAAATGAAAATTTTATGATGAAAAATTGTGATATTTTTCTTATTTCTGCTCATTATACAAATTGTGGGCACTCGATAGAACCGCCTCATCGAGGCAGTCCTAACGAGTACCCACAATCTATATTTTAGAGCAGAAATAAGAAAAATAAGGTATACCCCTGGAAACCCCAGTTTTACTATATAAAAGTGGGGTTCAAGGGGGTCAAAATTATATAGGCGTGTTTTCGTGATGTTATTTTGAAAGAGCTGGCCTGCCACTCCTTCTATTCATTAGGGATCTGTTATGAAAGGAAAGCGTGTGTTTCTCAGGCATTTCCCTACTTGTTGTTTTTAAATATACAAGCTGTAGCTATTCCCTTATCCTACCTATTTTTATAGAATAAGTGCTTTCCATTCCAACATTGTTGAGGGCAAATCACAGATTAGATTGTTACAATGGGGATGAAAGTTGGACAAATTTTGACACAATCTGGATGAATTTAATCACAGAGATATATTGAACATATGTAAAAATTATTAAGATGTATGTTTGTGACAGGGGCCGAATTAAGAAACACAAATGAGATGATGATGTTCTTTAATTTTTAGCTCACCTGTCACGTAGTGACAAGGTGAGCTTTTGGGATCACTTTTTGTCCGTCGTCCGTCGTGCATGTGAGCGTGCGTGCGTGTGTGCGTGCGTAAACTTTTTCTTCAAACGACATCTCCTCCTAAACCACTGATCAGATTCTAACCAAACTTCACAGGAATGATCCTTAGGTAGTCCCCTTTCAAAGTTGTTCAAATGGTTCCGGTCCATTGCGTATCTAGGTCAGAGGAGCTAAAAATAGATTTTTAAAATGAAAACTTTAAAAATCTTCTTCTCTGAAACCGAAAGGCCCAGGTCTTTGATATTTGGTATGAAGCTTCATCTAGTGGACCTGTACCAAGAATGTTCAAATTATGGCCCTTGGGCCAGAAATGCCCCCGCCCCGGGGGCCTTTGGGTTTACATAGGCTTATATAGGGAAAATCTTTAAAAATCTTCTTCTCTGAAACCACAAGACCCAGGTCTTTGATATTTGGTGTGAAGCTTCACCTAGTGGACCTCTACCAAGATTGTTCAAATTATAGCCCTGGGGCCAAAAATGCCCCCGCCCCGGGGGCCTTTGGGTTTACAAAGGCTTATATAGGGAAAATCTTGAAAAATCTTCTTCTCTGAAACCGAAAGGCCCAGGTCTTCGATATTTGGTATGAAGCTTCATCTAGTGGACCTGTACCAAGATTGTTCAAATTATGGCCCTTGGGCCAGAAATGCCCCCGCCCCGGGGGCCTTTGGGTTTACATAGGCTTATATAGGGAAAATCTTTAAAAATCTTCTTCTCTGAAACCACAAGACCCAGGTCTTTGATATTTGGTGTGAAGCTTCACCTAGTGGACCTTTACTAAGATTGTCCAAATTATGGCCCTTGGGCCAGAAATAACCCCGCCCTGGGGGCCTTTGGGTTTACAAAGGCTTATATAGGGAAAATCTTGAAAAATCTTCTTCTCTGAAACCGAAAGGCCCAGGTCTTCGATATTTGGTATGAAGCTTCATCTAGTGGACCTGTACCAAGATTGTTCAAATTATGGCCCTTGGGCCAGAAATGCCCCCGCCCCGGGGGCCTTTGGGTTTACATAGGCTTATATAGGGAAAATCTTTAAAAATCTTCTTCTCTGAAACCACAAGACCCAGGTCTTTGATATTTGGTGTGAAGCTTCACCTAGTGGACCTATACCAAGATTGTTCAAATTATAGCCCTGGGGCCAAAAAGGCCCCCGCCCCGGGGGCCTTTGGGTTTAAATAGGCTTATATAGGGAAAATCTTTAAAAAATCTGCTTCTCTGACACCACAAGGACCAGGTCTTTGGTATTTGGTGTGAAGCCTTACGTAGTAGACCTCTACCAAGATTGTTCAAATTATAGCCCTAGGGCCAAAAATGCCCCCGCCCCGGGGGCCTTTGGTTTTACATAGGCTTTTACAGGGAAAATCTTTAAAAATCTTCTTCTCTGAAACCGCAAGGCCCAGGTCTTTGCTGTTTGGTATGAAGCTTCATCTAGTGGACCTCTACCAAGATTGTTCAAATTATAGCCCTTGGGCCAGAAATACCCCCGCCCCGGGGGCCTTTGGGTTTACAAAGGCTTATATAGGGAAAATCTTGAAAAATCTTTCTTCTCTGAAACCGAAAGGCCCAGGTCTTCGATATTTGGTATGAAGCTTCATCTAGTGGACCTGTACCAATATTGTTCAAATTATGGCCCTTGGGCCTGAAATGCCCCCGCCCCGGGGGCCTTTGGGTTTACATAGGCTTTTATAGGGAAAATCTTTAAAAATCTTCTTCTCTGAAACCACAAGACCCAGGTCTTTGATATTTGGTGTGAAGCTTCACCTAGTGGACCTCTACCAAGATTGTTCAAATTATAGCCCTGGGGCCAAAAATGCCCCCGCCCCGGGGGCCTTTGGGTTTAAATAGGCTTATATAGGGAAAATCTTTAAAAAATCTGCTTCTCTAACACCACAAGGACCAGGTCTTTGGTATTTGGTGTGAAGCTTCACGTAGTAGACCTCTACCAAGATTGTTCAAATTATAGCCCTAGGGCCAAAAATGCCCCCGCCCCGGGGGCCTTTGGTTTTACATAGGCTTTTACAGGGAAAATCTTTAAAAATCTTCTTCTCTGAAACCGCAAGGCCCAGGTCTTTGCTGTTTGGTATGAAGCTTCATCTAGTGGACCTCTACCAAGATTGTTCAAATTATAGCCCTAGGGCTAAAATTGCCCCCGCCCCGGGGGCCTTTGGTTTTACATAGGCTTATACAGGGAAAATCGTTAAAAATCTTCCTTCTCTGAAATCGTAAGGCTCAGATCTGTGATATTTGGTGTGGAGCTTCATCTAGTGGACCCCTACCAAGATTGTTCAAATTATAGTGCTGGGGCCAAAGATGCCCCCGCTATGGGCCCCTTTGGTTCTATATGGGCTTATATAGGGAAAATCTTGAAAAATCTTCTTCTCTGAAACCACAAGGCCCAGGTCTTTGATATTTGGTATGATGCTTCATCTAGTGGACCCCTACCAAGATTGTTCAAATTATAGCCCTGGGGCTAAAAATGCCCCCGCGCCGGAGGCCTTTGGTTTCACATAGGCTTATACAGGGAAAATCTTTAAAAATCTTCTTCTCTGAAACCACAAGGCTCAGATCTTTGATATTTGGTGAGAAGCTTCATCTAATGAACCTCTACCAAGATTGTTCAAATTATAGCCCTTGGGCCAAAAATGCCCCCATCCACGGGGGCCTTTGGTTTTTCATGAGGTCTAATTGGCCTAAACTAGCTAGTCTGGCCCAGAAAACATGTACACTCCATATGTTTCACTTCTGTGGTGTATTCCTTGCTTCCAAAGGATAACCCTTTTATAGAACATATTTAACTTCACTACAGCTGGTGTGTGGGAATGTGTGGCGGCGGTAAAACGTCTCCCTGCCCTACATCATAGTGTAGATTATATTTTCTTGCCCTTTGGGATCATTGATTCCATTGTGGAATTTTGAAAATATCTGAGGGTCACTTATGAGGCCTAATTGGCCGAAACTAGCTAGTCTGGCCCAGAAAACATGTACACTCCATATGTTTCACTTCTGTGGTGTATTCCTTGCTTCCAAAGGATAACCCTTTTATAGAACAAATTATATAGGGAAAATATTTAAAAATCTTCATCTCTGAAACCACAAGGCTCAGGTCTTTGATATTTGGTATGAAGTTTCACCTAGTATAGCCCTTGGGCCAAGAATGTACTAGAGACACTGATTCTCAGGTGAGCGATTCAGGGCTCTCTGGGCCCTCTTGTTTGATAAAAACTTGTCATTACGAACACGCCCATACAAATACATTGTAAGTTTTACCGCCAGAAAAGTTTATGGTGAAAAATTGTGATATTTTCTTTATTTCTGCTCAAAATTTGGTTAGTGCACATTGGAACCGCCTCGGTGAGGTGGTTCTAACAAGTACCCACAATCTGTATTTTAGAGCAGAAATAAGAAAAATAGGGTTGACCCCTGTAAACCCGTTTTACTATATAAAAGTGGGGTTCAAATTGGTCATAATTATGTAGGCATGTTTTGTGATGGATATTTTGCTTATTTCTGTTACATAGATTGGGCCCCGTCAAGCGATTATGGTACTTATCGCCTATGCGAGCAGCGAAGGTTCAGGCGAGCCTGCGCATCCGCGCAGTCTCGCCAGAACCTTCGCTGTTGCTCATACAAGCAGTAAATCAAGAGGAACCTTCAGACAGAAAGCCATATCCCTGGCCCCTCTGAATGGCTGGGAATGCGCAGTTGAAAGTTGTCTTGACGGAATGCTCGAAGACACAAATTTGCTTGGCGGGGCTCGATTGTAGGTGCTTGTTAGAATGACCTTGCATGGTTATGAGGGCTACCTACCATATTTACTGCATGCTTTCGTAAAGACATGCCAGAGCAATCAGTATAGATCCAGATGAGGTGCTGCAGAATGAAGCATCTCATCAGGGTCTACAATGTTTGCCCTTCCAGCTATTTTCAGACACAAAATTGAGGAGTTATTTGTACTTGTTCAAATTTTGGAACAAGTATGGTAAGGAAAACTCTAAAAATAGGTGTCCGAATATTTTGTACCCCCACCTGAGGGGAAGGGGACATATTGTTTTTGGTGCGGATCCCGTTTGCGTCGGCGTAGCCTGTTTGAAGCACTTTATCTCCTGGACCTACCGGTATGGATGGATTTTGACCAGACTTGCATAGACTCATCACTAGGATGGGGGGAAAATAGTCATTAGGTCATGATGACCTTGACCTCATTTTCAAGGTCACAGTGACCCAAGAACAGTCATTTTTGAGCCAAAAATGGCTCGTCTGCACTCTATCTCATTAACGAATACTGCAGATTTGATTAGATTTTGGTGACCTTGACCTCATTTTCAAGGTCACAGCGACCCAAAAAGAATCATTTTTGGGCCAAAAATGGCTTGTCTGCACTCTTTCTCATTAACGAATTGATTAATTTTAGTCAAACTTGATACAATATATCATTACAACATACTGCAGATTTGATTAGATTTTGGTGACCTTGACCTCATTTGCAAGGTCACAGCAACCCAAAAACAGTCATTTTTGGGCCAAAACTGGCTTGTCTGCACTATCTCATTAACAAATTGATTAATTTTAGTCAAACTTGGTACAATAGATCATTACAACATATCCCAGAATTGATTAGATTTTGGTGACCTTGACCTCATTTTCAAGGTCACAGGGACACAAAAACACTAATTTTTGGGCCAAAAATGGCTTGTCTACACTCTATCTCATTAACTAATTGATTGTTTTTGGTCAAACCTAGTACAATATATCATTACAACATACCACATATTTGATTAGATTTTAGTGACCTTGACCTTTTTTCAAGGTCACAGGCTCCCCAAAACAGTCAATTTTGGGCCAAAAATGGCTTGTCTGCACTCTATCTCATTACAAATTGATTGTTTTTCGTCAAAATTGGTACAATATATCATTACAACAAACCACATATTTGATTCGATTTTGGTGACCTTGGCCTTTTTTTCAAGGTCAAAGCACCTCAAAAACAGTCAATTATGGGCCAAGGCCAAAAAGTGGCTTGTTTGCAGCTTACGTTTTGGTGACTTTAACCTATTTATTAACCCTTCTCTTGCTGAATATTCATTTAAGCCACACCCATTTCTGTCTATCAACCTATCAAATTACTTGATGTGATTTATTGCTACACATTCATAAACTGAATGCCAAACAGTGTAGATCCTGATCAGATGGCTTCTTCAGAAGCCATCTGATCTGGATCTACATTGTTTGCAAAGAAAAGGGATTGTCATGAACAGCAAGATAAGGGTTAAAGTCAAATTGGTGTTTAATTATATTTATGGTTGGGCTCTGAAAACATTTCTAGTTTTGGGTAGGTTTTATTGGGAGAAAAAATAACCTCTACCCTTGATAGCCCCTCTCTTCTCTATACAAAGTGAGGTTAAGAATGATATGCTTTACATTGATTTGCTAACCCTTATCTAGCAGCATAATTGATTTGGCCACTCCCATTTCTAACTTTGAACCAATCAGATTACTTGATGTAATTTATTCCTACAAATTCATAAACTGAATGACAAGCTGTATAGATCCTGATCAGATGGCTGCAAGAAGCAAAAATACAATTTCTAATTTAAGGTCAACTGAAATAATTCTTGTATACATGTATCATGATTTAATACACCATTTTATCAAAAAAGTGATTTTGTGAAAAAATTTCAGTTAACTTGTTTTATGCCCCCTCCATTCGAAGAATGGTGGAAAGGGCATATAGCGTTGCCCCTGTCCGTCCGTCCGTTCGTCCGTCCGTGCGTCCGTCCGTCCAAAACTTAAATGCAGTCAATAACTTCCTTATTTCTTGATGGATTTTAAAATTACTTGGCAGAAATGTTAACCATCATGAGACGACGTGTCACGTGCAAAACCCAGGTCTGTACCACCAAGGTCAAGGTCATACTTAGAGGTCAAAGGTCAAAAAAAGGGTCCGAAACTTAAACGCAGTCAATAACTTTCTTATTTCTGGATGGATTTTGAAATTATTTTGGAGAAATGTTAACCATCATGAGTCGATGTGTCACCTGCAAAACCCAGGTCCGTACCTCCAAGGTCAAGGTCATACTTGGAGGTCAAAGGTCAAAAAAAAGGGTCCGAAACTTAAACGCAGTCAATAACTTTCTTATTTCTGGATGGATTTTGAAATTACTTTGTAGAAATGTTAACCATCATCAGTCGATGTGTCACATGCAAAATCCAGGTCCGTACCTCCAAGGTCAAGGTCATACTTGGAGGTCAAAGGTCAAAAAAAGGGTCCGAAACTTAAACGCAGCCAATAACTTACTTATTTTTGGATGGATTTTGAAATAATTTTGAAGAAATGTTAACCATCATGAGACAATATGTCACATGCAAACCCAGATCCGTACCTCCAAGGTCATACTTGGAGGTCAAATGGCATAAAAAGGGTCCAAAACTTAAACACTGTCAATAACTTTCTATGGATGAATACGAACATAGACATATTTTCGGGCGGGGGCATCCGTGTCCTATGGACGCATTTCTAGTTTCACTAAGGTGACGATCTGATCGGGATCACTTGTCTTGAACAACAGTGATTTGCTTAATTATTCAGTTATTTGTCAGTTCACATGTCATCAAGGGGTCGGAGGTCATCATTTTACTGATTCCAGTTTAACCCATAGCATGCGGCAAACCCCTAAAGGGGGACCTTGGCAAACAGTGCAGGCCTAGATCAGATGTGGCTAAACGCAGTGTCTGATCAGGGCCTGCACTATTTGCTAACAGACTTTTCTATTAAAAATAGAATAAACACAAAAAAATAGGCCTGACACTCCTTATATGACAAAATTTATGGTCTTGTCCAACATATAGCAATGGTCCACTAGTATATAATTGGTTAAAACTAGTGTACTGCATTTACCATGGTTATTCAGACAGATAGGCCTGGGCAAACAGTGTAGACACAGATGAGATGCAGCTGAATCCCTCATCAGGGTCTGCACTGTTTGCCACTCATCCAGCTGTTGTAGTAAATTGTACTTGCTTAAATTTTAGAACAGGTTTGTTGAGTTGTGATGTCCCAATACTGAGGGTAAATATGGTATCATGTGACCATTTCCACGAAATCAACAGCCCCCCTAAATCCCACTTTATACAATGTGTGTATTATATAGAGAAAACTGGGGTTTATGGGGATATACACTATTCTTCTTATTTCTTTTTGCTCCAAGCCATAGGTTGTGGTTAGTCATTAGAACCGCCTCAATGAGGCGGTTCTAACGATTGAGGCAGTTCTAACGAGCAGCCACAACCTATGTTTGAAGTAGAATTAAGAATAATATCACTGATTTTCATCCGAAAAGTAGCCATTTTGTAGATGTAAAAAAGCACTATGCCGCACGGGTGTGTTATCGTAATGGTTATTGTTTAGACTTTGATACGGCAAATAAACTAAATTTGTTGCTGAAAATTATGTGTAGCCTCTGCAGATACAATTCAGGAAAAATACCAATGATTGGTCGCATAATGATTACACACCCGTGTGACATAGTTCATTCTTTCCTAACGGTTCATTTTCTGATGAAAATGTGTCATATTTTTCTTATTTATACTCCAAACATAGGTAATGGGTGCTCATTAGAACCGCCTCATTGAGGCGGTTCTAACAAGCACCAACAACCTATGTCTGAGCATAAATAAGAAAAATAATGTATGTCCCCATAAACCCCAGTTTTCTCTATATAAAGTGGGGTTTAGAGGGTGTTCATTTCATTGACTTGTTCATGTCACGATACTATTGAAAAGTGTCAAAAGATCATTGTGGTTACTGTGGACACTATGGATAGGTTTGATCATTGCCTTCACTTCTATTTTGACTCTTATGCTTCAGATAGGGAGTTGAAAGGCTGCGTGCAATGTGACACATTTTCACTTGATTCAGCTAATGTATGTTTGTGTTGAACTTTTACATCCCAGTCATCACTATTCAGGTCATTATGGGGACGTTGCTTCCAATTTTAGACCCCCTATATGAAGATGAAATAATTTCTTAGAGAAACTGCTAGGGTTTAAAGGGGTGGTCTGACTCGCAACACTTTTCCTGGACGAACTTTTCAAGTACTCAAGTTCGGTTGGTTTCAGCTAAGCTAGCTGCCCAGAACCAATCTATTTGTCCAAGCCCTGATGGTATTCGGCTGCCCTGTTGAAGCAGTGAGTAAGTATTGGGACGGATAGGCCTTAGCGAACAGTGCAAACCCAGATCTGACTGCTCCTGAAGGAGCAGTTTGATCTGGGTCTACTCTGTTTACCATTCCATCTGCACCTTTTGGATACTTTGCTGGATCATTGAACAAATTTGTTAAAACTTTAGGAGGATTACAGCAAGTCCTCAAAGTGTCTGAATTTTTAAGGATTTTTACTACAGCTAGTATAGAGAAACTTGAATGGCTTGAACATCAATGGCTTGTTTACAATGGCTGAGTCAAACCCGGTCTTAATTCTGCCCCTGGCTCTAGATAAGAAATAATGGATGATAATCTGGGGAGATTTTCTTCTAGTATGAAAATGTATGTTGTATGCAGTCATTAGAATCGCCTCAGTGAGGTGATTCTAATGAGTACACTCAACATACTTTTATTTTATAAAATATCAAACAGGTAAACCTAAATTATTACCATTATGTCTCACAGCCTGTTTTTAGCTCACCTGTCACGTAGTGACAAGGTGAGCTTTTGTGATCACTTTTTGTCCGTCGTCCGTGCGTGCGTGCGTCCGTGCGTGCGTGCGTCCGTGCGTCCGTAAACAATTTGTTGTCCGCACGATAGCATCTTCATTTATGATTTGATTTTAACCAGACTTGCACACAACATGTACCCCCATGAGATCTAGGTTCCTTTCTTGAACTAGCCATATCCCATCATGTGTTACTGAGTTATGGCCCCTGAAAGGGCAAAAATTGCCTATTTTGGTCTTGTCCACAGGATAGCATCTTCATTTATGATTTGATTTTAACCAGACTTGCACACAACTTGTACCACCATGAGATCTGGGTTCCTTTCTTGAACCAGCCATATCCCATCATGTGCTACAGAGTGACGGCCCCTGAGAGGGTAAAAATTGCCTATTTTGGTCTTGTCCGCACGATAGCGTCTTCATTTATGATTTGATTTTAACCAGACTTGCACACAACTTGTACCCCCATGAGATCTAGGTTCCTTTCTTGAACCAGCCATATCCCATCATGTGTTACTGAGTTACGGCCCCTGAAAGGGCAAAAATTGCCTATTTTGGTCTTGCCGCATGATAGCATCTTCATTTATGATTTGATTTTAACCAGACTTGCACACAACTTGTACCCCCATGAGATCTAGGTTCCTTTCTTGAACCAGCCATATCCCATCATGTGTTACTGAGTTACGGCCCCTGAAAGGGCAAAAATTGCCTATTTTGGTCTTGCCGCATGATAGCATCTTCATTTATGATTTGATTTTTACCAGATTTGCACACAACTTGTACCCCCATGAGATCTGGGTTCCTTTCTTGAATCAGCCATATCCCATCATGTGCTTCGGAGTTATGGCCCCTGAAAGGGCAAAAATTGCCTATTTTGGTCTTGTCCGCACGATAGCATCTTCAATAATGATTGGATTTTAACCAGACTTGCACACAACTTGTACCACCATGGGATCTGGGTTCCTTTCTTGAATCAGCCATATCCCATCATTTGCTTTGGAGTTATGGCCCCTGAAAGGGCAAAAATTGCCTATTTTGATCTTGTTCGCACGATAGCATCTCCATTTATGATTTGATTATGTCTCCCCCGAAAAAATTTTTTTCGGAGAGACATATTGTTTTTCCCCCGGGCGTCTGTCTGTCTGTCCGTCTGTCTGTCACACTTTCGTGTCCGCTCTATAACTTGAAAACCGTTGGAGCTATCGTCACGAAACTTAGTATAAATATAAATCAGCATTAGACGACGTGCAGTGCGCAAGAACTATAACTCTCGCATTTATACTTTTTGAATTATCTCCCTTGGAAGTTTGTTGGTATGTATATATGTATGGGCAAATCGTGTCCGGTCAATAACTTTCTTATTTTCAGATGGATTTTAAAATTACTTAGCAGAAATATTAACAACCATAAGACGATGTGTGGTGTGCATGAATCGGGTCGGTACCTCAAAGGTCAAGGTCATACTTAGAGGTCAAAGGTCAAAAAAGGGGCCTTTTTTTCGTATTTGGTCAATAACTTTCTTATTTTGAGATGAATTTTAAAATTACTTGGCAGAAATATTAACCATCATGCGACGATGTGTGGTGTGCATCAGGCAAGTCAGTACCGCCAAGGTCAAGGTCATACTTAGAGGTCAAAGGTAAAAAAGGGGCCTTTTTTTTCGTGTTTTGTCAATAACTTTCTTATTTTGAGATGGATTTTAAAATTACTTGGCAGAAATATTAACAACCATGAGACGATGTGTGGTGTGCATCAGGCAGGTCAGTACCTCGAAGGTGAAGGTCATACTTAGAGGTCAAAGGTCAAAAAAGGGGCCTTTTTTCGTGTTTTGTCAATAACTTTCTTATTTTGAGATGGATTGTGAAATCACTTGGCAGAAATGTTAACCAATATAAGACTATGTGTTACGTGCATGACCCAGGTTGGTACCTCAAAGGTCAAGGTCATACTTAGAGGTCAAAGGTAAAAAAGGGGCCTTTTTTCCAGTTTTGTCAATAACTTGCTTATTTTTAGATAGAATTTGAAGTTACCTGGCAAAAATGTTAACTATCATGAGACGATGTGTTGCATGCATGATTCAGTTTGATACCTCAAGTGTCAACGTCACACATAGAGGTCAAAAGTCAAAAAAGGGGCCTTTTTTTCGTGTTTGGTCAATAACTTTCTTATTTTTTGATGGATTTTGAAATTGCTTGGCAGAAATGTTAAACACCATGAGATGATGTGTTGCACGCATGACCCAGTTTGGTACCTGAAAGGTCAAGGTCATACATAGAGGTTAAAGGTCAAAAAAGGGGCCTTTTTTTGTGTTCTGTCAATAACTTTCTTATTTTTAGATGGATTTTAAAATTACTTGGCAGAAATGTTAACCACCATAAGACGATGTGTTGCGTGCATGACCCAAGTTGGTACCTCAAATGTCAAGGTCGTACTAAGAGGTTAAAGAACAAAAAGGGGCCTTTTTATGCCTCCAACTTTGAAAAAGTTGGAGGGGCATATTGGTTCTGGTTCGTTTGTCCGTTCGTCTGTCCGTTACGCTTTTGATGCATAGCATAACTAAAGAACCGTGTATGCTAGGGTTTTGAAATTTCATATATGGATTCCTCATGGAAAATTAGCTGACGCGTATTCTTTTTCTTGTCCGGATTATGCCCCCTTCAAGAGTTATTGCCCTTTGAAATTTTTTTAATAAAATCTTGTCAGCAAGATATTTAAAAAACTATTGGAGCTAGAGCCTTGAAAATTGGTGAATATATTGGTGGTGATGAGTAGATGAACTGTTTAACTTTTGACAAAATTCCGAAAAATACTTTGTGAGTTATGGCCCTTTGTCATTTTGGTAATTTGTGCCCATTGTAAATGTATGCTAAAAGTGATGCATAGCATAACTTTAGAACCGTGTATGCTAGGGTTTTGAAATTTCATATATGGATTCCTCATGGAAAATTAGCTGACTCGTATTTTTTTTCTCGTCCGGATTATGCCCCTTTCAAGAGTTATTGCCCTTTGAAATTTTTTCAATAAAATCTTGTCAGCAAAATTTCTCAAACACTATTGGAGCTAGAGCCTTGAAAGTTGTTGAGTATATTGATGGTGATGAGTATACGAACTGATTAACTTTTGACAAAATTCCGAAAAATACTTTATGAGTTATGGCCCTTTGTCATTTTGGTAATTTGTGCCCATTGTAATGAATGCTAAAAGGGATGCATAGCATAACTTTCGAACTGTGTATGCTATGGTTTTGAAATTTCATATATGCATTCCTAATGGAAAATAAGCTGACGCATATTTTTTTTCTCATCCGGATTATGCCCCTTTCAAGAGTTATTGCCCTTTGGAATTTTTTGAACATTTTTAAAGTAAATTTGCAGAAATGTTTATCTTCATTAGATGATGTGTTGCACACAAGACCCGGCTCAATACCTCCAATGTCAAGGTTATACTTAGAGGTCAAAAACGGGGGAGACATCTGTGTTTTTGTAGAAAAACAAATTCTAGTTTTAACCAGACTTGCACACAAATAGTACCACCATGGGATCTGGGTTCCTTTCTTGAACCAGCCATACCCCATTATGTTTTACGGAGTTACGGCCCCTGAAAGGGCAAAAATTGTCTATTTTGGTCTTGTTTGCATGATAGCTGTTTCATTTATGATTTGAGTTTAACTTAACTTGCACACATTTTGTACCACAACAAAATATCTCGGTCAAGATCGAATATGGGTCATGTTGGGTCAAAAAGTAGGTCAGTAGGTCAAATCAGGAAAAAAAACCTTGTGAAGACACTAGAGGCCACAGTTTTGGTCCGATCATCATCAAACTAGCCCAGAATAATCATCTTGACAATATCTCAGTCAAGTTCGAATATAGGTGTTGTCGGGTCAAAAAGTAGGTCATTAGGTCAAATCATAGAAAAACCTTCTGAACACACTAGAGGCCACAATTTATGTCCAATCATCATCAAACTTGCTCAGAATGATCATCTTGATAATATCATAGTCACGTTTGAATATGAGTCATGTTGGTTCAAAAAGTAGGTCAGTAGGTCAAATCATAGAAAAACCTTGTGACACACTAGAGGCAACAGTTTTGGTCCAATCATCATCAAACTTGCTCAGAATGATCATCTTGATAATATTTTGGTCACCTTTGAATATGGGTCATGGCAGGTCAAAAAGTAGGTCAGTAGGTCAAATAAGAGAAAAACCTTGTGAACACACTAGAGGCCACATTTTTGGTCAAATCATCATCAAACTTGCTCCGAATGATAGTCTTGACAATATCTCGGTCAAGTTCGAATATGGGTCATTTCAGGTCAAGAAGTAGGTCAGTAGGTCAAATCATAGAAAAACCTTGTGAACACACTGGAGGCCACAGATTAGGTCTGATCATCATCAAACATGCCCTGACAATATCTGAGTCATGTTCAAATATTGGTCATGTCGGTCCAAAAAAGTAGGTCAGTAGATAAAATCATAGAAAAACCCTCTGAACACACTAGAGGCCACAGTTTTGGTCTGATCATCATCAAACTTGCTAAAAATTATCATTTGACAATATCTCAGTTAATTTTGAATGTGGGTCATATCTGGCCAGTAAGTAGGTCAGTAGGTCAGATTGCTGAAAAACCTTGTGTACACACTAGAGACCCCAGTTTTGGTCCGATCATCATCAAACTTGCTCAGAATGATCATCTTGACAATATCTGGGTCAAGTTTGAATATGGGTCATGTCGGGTCAAAAAGTAGGTCAGCAGGTCAAATCATAGAAAAAGTTTTGAACACTCTTAGAGGCCACAGTTTTAATCAAATCATCATAAAACTTGCTCAGAATGATCATCTGGACAATATCTCTGTTCAGTTAGAATATGGGTCATGTCAAATCAAAAAGTAGATCAGTAGGTTATTTTGTCATAACTTTTGAACTGTTTGAGTTAGAGCCTTCATATTTGGCATGTAGGTTCCTTGTGACAAGGGCTTCCCACTCATATAAAGATTTGACCTGTGACTTTGACCTGTGACCTACTTTATCTTAACTTTTGAACCATATGAGATAGAGCCTTCATATTTGGCATGTATGTTCCCTGTGACAAAGTTTTCCCAATCATTCAAATTTTTTTAGCCATGACTTTGACCTTTGACCTACTTTGTCATATCTTTTGGAGCATTTAAGATACAGCCTTCATATTTGGCATAAAGGTTCCTTCATAGGAGTGAGTGTTTGAGTTGAAGTCTCACCGAAAGCTAAGGTCATACAGTGATGGGACCTCTGTTTAAAAACCAATCTGAAAGTCTGGAGAAGCTTGGGATCGATGCTGCTACCCCTGGTTTACAAGGCAAGTAACATGACCACAGTACCATGAAGGCTTCTAAACTTCATTGGAATGTTGTGTAGATGACCCTCTAGGAAAATAGCATAACGATTAACAAATGGTCACAAGAGCTAAAAATAGAAAAAACATTGTGAATTTGCTTCAAATGCGAACTCCTTCTAATTCTTTGGGCCAATTGGATTTTAAACTTCACAGGAATGTTGCCTAGGTGACTCCCTACCAAAATAGTTAAACCATATTCCACTCCAATGAACAAGATGGCTGCCAGAGCTAAAAATAAAAAAAAAATCTTCAAATGACAATTCCTACTGTACTCTTGGGCCAATTTCATTCAAACTTTGAAGTAATGTTGCTTTGATGATCCTCTACCAAAAAGGCTAAAACGATCCCGCTCTGATGAAAAAAATGGCCACCGGAGCTAAAAATAGAAAAATATTGTAAATCTGATTCAAACGTGAACCCCTCCTAAACCCTAAGGCCAATTTGATTCAAGCTTCACAAGAATGTTACCTAGGTTACTCCCTACCAAATAAGCTAAAATCACTGCTGATGGCCACCATAGCTAAAAATAGAATGTACTCGAGAAAGTGACAGACAGGTGAGCGAACCAGGGCCCTGTGGGCCCTCTTGTTATTTATTTTTTTTTAATAAAAAATGCACCGTATTCGCCCTAATTACCGCACCGTGCGCTTAGTTTTTTCAAAATTGTGTCAAAAAATTGTGGTGAAAAATCTACCTAATTAGCGCACACTTGATACGAAAACAATAGCTTCCGAGATGATGCATACTGATATATATTGGGAAAGAAAAGGATACTTAAGCATTGCCTTTACTGTTGATGAAATAACAGCAAGTTTTTATAGATTTACTGTGAGAACTGCGACAGGAGGCTACTGTAAAGTGTGCTCTTATGCATTTCCTTTTCAAAAATAGCTTTGGTGTGCGCTTATAGGAGCATGTGCAGTAATTAGGGCAAATACGGTATATTTTTTCTTATTTATACTGCAAACATATGTTGTGGGTGCTCGTTAGAACCACCTAAATGAGGTGGTTCTAACGAGTATCGACAACCTATGTCTTGGAACAGAAATAAGAAAAACACTGTATACCCCCATAAACCTGTGTTCTCTTTTAAAGTGGGGTTATGGGGATGTTCATATCATGGACTTGTTCACGTGATGAGTCAGGCCTAAAAAAACACTATAGACCCACATGAGATGCAGCGGAATAAACACTTCATCAAGGTCCACACTGTTTGCCACTCATCCAGCTATTTTAACCCCTTTTTGTACCAAATGGAATCTTCCTCCTCATCTTCCTTCCAGGAGTCCATTTCAAAAATTATGGGTGTCAGGTTGTTTTTTCTTCAAAATTTATTTGGAAAATGGCTTAACTTTTCGCAAACATTGTAGGCCCTGATCAGACGCCGCATTTTGCGGCGTCTGCTCTGGGCCGGCACTGTTTGCCCTGGTACCTGCTTTGGGGTTTCAGGTACTAAATGGGTTAAGAAAGCATCGGGAAGTAAAGTCCATTTTATTAGCTTGGTTGTTTTAGAAAAAAAACAACGAGGTATTGTCATAGCTCTGGCGTCATCTGCGTTGTCATCGTTGTGCAAAAACTTGGACATTTTGTAATATCTCTGTCATTACTGAACATATTTACTTGAAACTCGTACTAGTTGTTCATTATGAAAAAGGGAACTCATACCAATAGGTGAGGTAACCCTCAAAATATTTTGGCACAGTTATGCCCCTTTTTTGACTTAGAATTTTTGCAGCCGAGCGTTGGCACCCGTATGCGATACTCTTGTTAAGGTTTGGGACAATAGCTATCCCTGTTACAGTGCGCTGCAAAGACTCGGGGGGTCAGTCTGCATGGATGTTCAGGCTGGTTTGAATTTTTCTTGGTGTATGCTATGTTATGTTTTTGCTTTACTTTGCTCAGATGTTTGGTTGTCTGTGATTCTGATAGATGATGAAGTCTGTCTCTTGCAAGATGTTTTTTCTCTGCACTTATCCATCACGAAAACACTCCTATATACTTTTGACCCCCTTGAACCCCAATTTTTAGCTCACCGTCACGTAGTGACGAGGTGAGCTTTTGGGATCACTTTTTGTCCGTCGTGCGTCCGTGCGTCCGTCCGTGCATAAACAATTTCTTTAAACGACATCTCCTCCGAAACCACTGATCGGATTTTGATCAAACTTCACAGGAATGATGCCTAGGTGGTCCCCTTTCAAAGTTGTTCAAATGGTTCCGGTCCGTTTCACATCAAGGTCACAGGAGCCAAAAATAGATTTTTTTCACCGAAAACCTAAAAAATCTTCTTCTCTGAAACCGCAAGGCCCAGGTCGTTCATATTTGGTATGAAGCTTCATCTAGTGGACCCCTACCAAGATTGTTCAAATTATAGTGCTGGGGCCAAAAATGCCCCCGCCCCAGGGCCCTTTGGTTTTACATGGGCTTATATAGGGAAAATCTTTAAAAATCTTCTTCTCTGAATCCGCAAGGCCCAGGTCTTTGATATTTGGTATGAAGCTTCATCTAGTGGACCCCTACCAAGATTGTTCAAATTATATTGCTGGGTCCAAAAATGCCCCCACTTTGGGGCCCTTTGGTTTAACATGGGCTTATATAGGGAAAATCTTTAAAAATCTTCTTCTCTGAAACCGCAAGGCCCAGGTCTTTGATATTTGGTATGAAGCTTCATCTAGTGGACCCCTACCAAGATTGTTCAAATTATAGTGCTGGGGCCAAAAATGCCCCCGCCCCGGGGCCCTTTGGTTTTACATGGGCTTATATAGGGAAAATCTTTAAAAATCTTCTTCTCTGAATCCACAAGGCCCAGGTCTTTGATATTTGGTATGAAGCTTCATCTAGTGGACCTCTACCAAGATTGTTGAAATTATAGTGCTGGGGCCAAAAATGCCCCTGCCCCGGGGCCGTTTGGTTTTACATGGGCTTATATAGGGAAAATCTTTAAAAATCTTCTTCTCTGAAACTGCAAGACCCAGGTCTTTGATATTTGGTATGAAGCTTCATCTAGTGGACCCGTACCAAGATTGTTCAAATAATAGTGCTGGGGCCAAAAATGCCCCCGCCCCGGGGCCCTTTGGTTTTACATAGGCTTATATAGGGAAAATCTTTAAAAATCTTCTTCTCTGAAACCACAAGGCCCAGGACTTTGATATTTTGTATGAAGCTTCATCTAGTGGACCCCTACCAAGATTGTTCAAATTATAGTGTTGGGACAAAAAAATCCCCCCACCCCGGGGCCCTTTGGTTTTACATTGGCTTATATAGGGAAAATCTTTAAAAATCTTCTTATCTGAAACCGAAAGGCCCAGGTCTTTGATATTTGGTATGAAGCTTCATCTAGTGGACCCCTACCAAGATTGTTCAAATTATAGTGCTGGGGCCAAAAATGCCTTCGCCCCGGGGCCCTTTGGTTTTACATGGGCTTATATAGGGAAAATCTTTAAAAATCTTCTTCTCTGAAACCACAAGGCCCAGGACTTTGATATTTGTTATGAAGCTTCATCTAGTGGACCCCTACCAAGATTGTTCAAATAATAGTGCAGGGGCCAAAAATGCCCCCGCCCCGGGGCCCTTTTGTTTTACATAGGCTTATATAGGGAAAATCTTTAAAAATCTTCTTCTCTGAAACCACAAGGCCCAGGACTTTGATATTTGGTATGAAGCTTCATCTAGTGGACCCCTACCAAGATTGTTCAAATTATAGTGCTGGGACAAAAAATGCCCCCGCCACGGGGCCCTTTGGTTTTACATAGGCTTATATAGGGAAAATCTTTAAAAATCTTCTTCTCTGAAACCACAAGGCCCAGGACTTTGATATTTGGTATGAAGCTTCATCTAGTGGACCCCTACCAAGATTGTTCAAATAATAGTGCAGGGGCCAAAAATGCCCCCGCCCCGGGGCCCTTTGGTTTTACATAGGCTTATATAGGGAAAATCTTTAAAAATCTTCTTCTCTGAAACCACAAGGCCCAGGACTTTGATATTTTGTATGAAGCTTCATCTAGTGGACCCCTACCAAGATTGTTCAAATTATAGTGCTGGGACAAAAAATGCCCCCGCCCTGGGGCCCTTTGGTTTTACATAGGCTTATATAGGGAAAATCTTAAAAAAATCTTCTTCTCTGAAACCACAAGGCCCAGGTCTTTGATATTTGGTATGAAGCTTCATCTAGTGGACCCCTACCAAGATTGTTCAAATTATAGTGCTGGGGCCAAATATGTCCCCGCCCCGGGGCCCTTTGGTTTTACGTAGGCTTATATAGGGAAAATCTTTAAAAATCTTCTTCTCTGAAACCACAAGGCCCAGGACTTTGATATTTGGTATGAAGCTTCATCTAGTGGACCCCTACCAAGATTGTTCAAATTATAGTGCTGGGGCAAAAAATGCCCCCGTCCCGGGGCCCTTTGGTTTTACATAGGCTTATATAGGCAAAATCTTTAAAAATCTTCTCCTCTGAAACCGCTAGGCCCAGGTCTTTGATATATGGTATGAAGCTTCATCTAGTGGACCCCTACCAAGATTGTTCAAATAATAGTGCTTGGGCCAAAAATGCCCCCGCCCCGGGGCCCTTTGGTTTTACATAGGCTTATATAGGGAAAATCTTGAAAAATCTTCTTCTCTGAGACCACAAGGCCCAGGACTTTGATTTTTGGTATGAAGCTTCATCTAGTGGACCCCTGCCAAGATTGTTCAAATTATAGTGCTGGGACAAAAAATGCCCCCGCCACGGGGCCCTTTGGTTTTACATTGGCTTATATAGGGAAAATCTTTAAATATCTTCTTCTCTGAAACCACAAGGCCCAGGTCTTTGATATTTGGTATGAAGCTTCATCTAGTGGACCCCTACAAAGATTGTTCAAATTATAGTGCTGGGACAAAAAATGCCCCCTTCACGGGGCTCTTTGGTTTTACATAGGCTTATATAGGGAAAATCTTTAAAAATCTTCTTCTCTGAAACCACAAGGCCCAGGACTTTGATATTTGGTATGAAGCTTCAACTAGTGGACCCCTACCAAGATTGTTCAAATTATAGTGGGGGGGGGGGGGGGGGGGGGGGCAAAAAATGCCCCCGTCCCAGGGCCCTTTGGTTTTACATAGGCTTATATAGGCAAAATCTTTAAAAATCTTCTCTGAAACCGCTAGGCCCAGGTCTTTGATATTTGATGTGTAGCTTCATCTAGTGGACCTTTGCCATGATTGTTCAAATTATAGCCTTTGTTGATGTTTGGTTTGAAGCTTCACCTTTAAGACCTCCCTCAACATTATGCACATTAAAGCCCTGGGGCCAATAATGGCCCTCTCTGGGGCCCACTTGTTACACTATGGATCAGGTGAGCGATCCAGGGCCATCATGGCCCTCTTGTGATTAATATTAGGATCACTTTTTGTCTGTCATCCGTGCGTAAACAATTTCTTCAAACGACATCTCCTCCTAAACCACTGTTCAGATTTTGACCAAACTTCACAGGAATAATCCTTAGGTGGTCCCCTTTCCAAGTTGTTCAAATGGTTCCGGTCTGTTGCACATATAGGTCACAGGAGCCAAAAATAGATTTTTTTCACTGAAAACTAAAAAAATCTTCTTCTCTGCAACCGCAAGGCCCAGGACATTGATATTTGGTATGAAGCTTCATCTAGTGGACATCTACCAAGATAGTTCAAATTATAGTGCTGGGGCCAAAGGGCCCTTTGGTTTTACATGGGCTTATATAGGGAAAGTCTTTAAAAATCTTCTTCTCTGAAACCGCAAGGCCCAGGTCTTTGATATTTGGTATGAAGCTTCATCTAGTGGACCCCTACCAAGACTTTCAAATTATAGTGCTGGGGCCAAAAATGCCCCCGCCACGGGGCCCTTTGGTTTTACATAGGCTAATATAGGGAAAATCTTTAAAAATCTTCTTCTCTGAAACTGCAAGGCCCAGGTCTTTGATATTTGGTATGAAGCTTCATCTTGTGAACCTCTACCAAGATTGTTCAAATTATAGCCCTTTTGCCCCCGCTCTGGGGCCCTTTGGTTTTACATAGACTTATATAGGGGAAATCTTGAAAAATCTTCTCCTCTGAAACCACAAAGCCTAGGTCTTTGATATTTGGTATGAAGCATCATCAAGTGGACCTTTGCGAAGATTGTTCAAATTATAGCCTTTGTTGATGTTTGGTATGAAGCTTCACCTTTTTAGACCTCCCTCAACATTATGCACATTATAACCCTGGGTTCAATAATGGCCCTTCCCGGGGCCAACTTGTTACTCTATGGATCAGGTGAGCGATCCAGGGCCATCATGGCCCTCTTGTGTTTTATATTAGGATCACTTTTTGTCCGTCATCTGTGCGTAAACAATTTCTTCAAACGACATCTCCTCCTAAACCACTGATCGGATTTTGACCAAACTTCACAGGAATGATCCTTAGGTGGTCCCCTATCAAAGTTGTTCAAATGGTTCCGGTCTGTTGCACATCTAGGTCACAGGAGCCAAAAATAGATTTTTTTCACTGAAAACTTAAAAAATCTTCTTTTCTTAAAACCACAAGGCCCAGGTCTTTTATATTTGGTATGAAGCTTCATCTAGTGGACCCCTACCAAGATTGTTCAAATTATAGTGCTGGGGCACAAAATGCCCCCGCCCCGGGCCCTTTGGTTTTACATAGGCTTATATATGGAAAATCTTTAAAAATCTTCTTCTCTGAAACCACAAGGCCCAGGACTTTGATATTTAGTATGAAGCTTCATCTAATGGACCTCTACCAAGATTGTTCAAATTATAGTGCTGGGGCCAAAAATACCCCCGCTCCATGGCCCTTTGGTTTTACATAGACTTATATAGGGAAAATCTTTAAAAATCTTCTTCTCTGAAACCACAAGGCCCAGGTCTTTGATATTTGGTATGAAGCTTCATCTAGTGAACCTCTACCAAGATTGTTCAAATTATAGTGCTGGGGCACAAAATGCCCCCAACCCGGGGCCCTTTGGTTTTGCATAGGCTTATATATGGAAAATCTTTAAAAATCTTCTTCTCTGAAATCACAAGGCCCAGGACTTTGATATTTAGTATGAAGCTTCATCTAATGGACCTCTACCAAGATTGTTCAAATTATAGTGTTGGGGCCAAAAATGCCCCCGCTCCATGGCCCTTTGGTTTTACATAGACTTATATAGGGAAAATCTTTAAAAATCTTCTTCTCTGAAACCACATGGCCTAGGTCTTCGATATTTGGTATGAAGCTTCATCTAATGGACCTCTACCAAGATTGTTCAAATTATAGCCCTTGGGCCAAAAATGCCCCTGCTCCGGGACCCTTTGGTTTTACATAGACTTATATAGGGAAAATCTTTATAAATCTTCTTCTCTGAAACCACAAGACCTAGGTCTTTGATATTTGGTATGAAGCTTTATCTATAGGACCCCTACTAAGATTGTTCAAATTATAGTGCTAGGGCCAAAAATGCCCCCGCTCCGGGGCCCTTTGGTTATACATAGGCTTATACAAGGATAATCTTTAAAAATCTTCTTCTCTGAAACCGCAAAGCCCAGGACTTTGATATTTGGTATGAAGCTTCATCTAATGGACCTCTACCAAGAATGTTCAAATTATAGCTCTGGGGCCAAAACTGCCCCCGCTCTGGGGCCCTTTGGTTTTACATAGACTTATATAGTGAAAATCTTTAAAAATCTTCTTCTCTGAAACCACAAGGCCTAGTCCTTTGATATTTTGTGTGAAGCTTCATCTAGTGGACCTATATCAAGATTGTTCAAATTATAGCCCTGGGACCAAAAATGTCCCCGCTCTCGGGCCCTTTGATTTTACATAGACTTATATAGGGTAAATCTTCTTCTCTGAAACCGCATGGCCAAGGACTTTGATATTTGTTATGAAGCTTCATCTAATGGATCCCTACTAAGATTGTTCAAATTATAGCCCTTTGGCAAAAAATGCCCCCACTGCGAGGCCCTTTGGATTTCACATGGGCTTATATAGGGAAAATCTTTAAAAATCTTCTGCTCTGAAACCACAAGGCCTAGGTCTTTGATATTTGGTGTGAAATTTCATCTAGTGGGCCTCTATCAAGATTGTTCAAATTATAGCCCTGGGGCCAAAAATGTCACCGCCCTGAGACCCTTTGGTGTTACATAGTCTTATAAAGGGAAATATTTAAAATTCTTCTTCTCTATTTGGTGTGTAGCTTCATCTCGACGAGCTTTGCCAAGATTGTTCATATTATAGCCTTTGTTGATGTTTGGTATGAAGCTTCACCTTTAAGACCTCCCTCAGCATTATGCACAATAAAGCCCTGGGGCCAATAATGACCCTCCCTGGGGCCCACTTGTTACACTATGGATCAGGTGAGCGATCCAGGGCCATCATGGCCCTCTTGTGTTTAATATTAGGATCACTTTTTGTCTGTCATCCGTGCGTAAACAATTTCTTTCAAACGACATCTCCTCCTAAACCAGTGATGGGATTTTGACCAAACTTCACAGGAATGATCCATAGGTGGACCCTTTTCAAAGTTGTTCAAATGGTTACGGTTTGTTGCACATCTAGGTCACAGGAGCCAAAAATAGTTTTTTTTTGACAGAAAACTTAAAAAATCTTCTTCTATGAAATCACAAGGCCCAGGTCTTTGATATTTGGTATGAAGCTTCATCTAGTGGACCCCTACCAAGATTGTTCAAATTATATAGCTGGGGCCAAAAATGCCCCCGCCCCGGGCCCCTTTGGTTTTACATGGGCTTATATAGGGAAAATCTTTAAAACTCTTCTTCTCTAAAACCCCAAGGCCCAGGTCTTTGATATTTGGTATGAAGCTTCATCTAGTGGACCCCTACCAGACTTGTTCAAATTATAGTGCAGGTGTCAAAAATGCCCCCGCCCCGGGGCCCTTTGGTTTTACATGGGCTTATTAAGGGAAAATCTTTAAAAATCTTCTTCTCTGCAAGGCCCAGGTCTTTGATAATTGGTATGAAGCTTCATCTGTTGGACCCCTACCAAGATTGTTCGAATTATAGTGCTAGGGCCAAAAATGCCCCCACTCGGGGGCCCTTTGGTTTTACATAGGCTTATATAGGAAAAATCTTTAAAAATCTTCTTCTCTAAAACCGCAAGGCCCAGCACTTTGATATTTGGTATGGAGCTTCATCCAATGGACCTCTACCAAGATTGTTCAAATTATAGCCCTTGGGCCAAAAATGCCCCCTCATCATCTAGTGGACCCCTACCAAGATTGTTCAAATTATAGTGCTGGAGCCAAAAATGTCCCCGCTCCGAGGCCCTTTGGTTTTACATGGGCTTATATAGGGAAAATCTTTAAAAATCTTCTTCTCTGAAACCACAAGGCCCAGGTGTTTGATATTTGGTATGAAGCTTCATCTAGTGGACCCCTACCAAGATTGTTCAAATTATAGCGCTGGGGCCAGAAATGCCCCCGCTCCAGGGCCCTTTGGTTTTACATGGGCTTATATAGGGAAGAGCTTTAAAAATTTCTTCTCTGAAACCGTAAGGCCCAGGTCTTTGATATTTGGTATGAAGCTTCATCTAGGGGACCCCTACCAAGATTGTTCAAATTATAGTGCTGGGGTCAAATATGCCCCCACTCCGGGGCCCTTTGGTTTTACATGGGCTTATATAGGGAAAACCTTTAAAAATTTTCTTCTCTGAAACCGTAAGGCCCATGTCCTTGATATTTGGTATGAAGCTTCATCCCACACGGCCATGGTCCTTCTTTCCCCCCCCCCCCCCACACCCCCCACTCCGGGCCCTTTGGTTTTAAATGGGCTTATATAGGGAAAATCTTTAAAAATCTTCTTCTCTGAAACCACAAGGCCCAGGTCTTTGCTATTTGGTATGAAGCTTCATCTAGTGGACTCCTTCCAAGACTGTTCAAATTATAGTGCTTGGGCTAAAAATGCCACCGCCCCGGGGCCCTATGGTTTTACATGGGCTTATATGGGGAAAATCTTTAAAAATCTTCTTCTCTGAAACCACAAGGCCCAGGTCTTTGCTATTTGGTATGAAGCTTCATCTAGTGGACCCCTACCAAGATTGTTCAAATTATAGTGCTAGGGCCAAAACTGCCCCCGACCCAGGGCCCTTTGGTTTTATATAGACTGATATAGAGATATTCCTTAAAAATCTTCGTCTGAAACAGCAAGGCCATGGTCTTTGATATTTGGTGAGAAGCTTCCTCTAGTGGACCTCTATCAAGATGGTTTAGATTATAGTCCTGAGGCCAAAAATGCCCCCGCCCTGGAGCCATTTGGTTTTATATAGGCTTATGTAGGGAATATCTTTAGTAAAAATCTTCTTCTCTGAAACCCCAAGGCCCAGGTCTTTGATATTTGGTATGTAGCATATCTAGTGGACCTTTGCCAAGATTGTTCAAATTAGAGCCTTTGTTGATATATGGTATGAAGCTTCACCTTTTTAGACCTCTCTGAACATTATGCACATTATAGCCCTGGGGTTAATAATGGCCCTCCCCGGGTCCCACTTATTACTCTATGGATCAGGTGAGCGATCCAGGGCCATCATGGCCCTCTTGTATATAGTAAAACTGGGGTTTATGGGGGTAAACCGTATTTTTCTTATATCTGCTCTAAAATATAGATTGTGGGTACTCTTTAGAACCCCCTCATCACTGCCTCGATGAGGTGGTTTTAATGTGTACCCTCAATCTATATTTTGCATAGAAATATGAAAAATATCACAATTATTATGGGAAAATTTTCATTTTTTGAGCGTTAAATTTTACAATGTATTTGAATAGGCATGTTTTCATATTGTTAGATGGGCCTGAGGTTATAAAATTTCTTTCAGGCTCAACTGAGCAGGCATTTGGTCCTGCTCATAAATAGTTAACTACACACAAATAAGGCAATTTTGCTGCTCAGATATCATCAGAGAATGTTAACCCATTGTATGCTGGTGGACACTACCTTGATATATGTTGGACAAGTCCATTTGTCATATAAAGTGGTAGGCCTTTTTTTCTTTATCATTCTATTTTTGACAGAAAATTTTTTTAGGAGATAGTGCAGGCCCTGATCAGATGCCGCATTCTGATCTGGGCCTGCACTGTTTGCCAATGGGTTAATAAATTGTCTTGCTCATAGGTTTTTAAATGCAAACAATTATTGGCATTTTAAAATTTATGAACAGGACAAATTTCTTGAGCATGAAAGATTTTTTTTTTATGTTCAGAGAATTCCTGTTTGATATGCAATAAACATTTACACATCCTGCCTCTATCTTGTAGGAAAATTTGCTGTTTATTGTTTAGTTAGAAAAAGCTGGCTTTTGTTAGAAATGACCGTAGAATTGCATTTGTACAATAAAATAGTTATTTTGCCTGTGACTGAACTGTCACATCGTTAATCTAGTGAAACTTGAAATAGTATGTGATGGATCTTTGTGATATACATGTATATTTGTATTTGTTAGCTTAAATGTTAAGATGAAGTTCTTTGTACCAAAATTTCATATAACGAAAAAAATGTTACGACAACAATTTCTTTAGAATGAATTATTAGCTCAAGATGGCATGGGCTAATGGAGATATTCAAAGATATTGTATTTATTACATTACGAAAACGCAAATATATTAATTGCCAAGTTTTTGGCAAAAAAATAGAAATTTTAAGATGAAAAACTGTGATTTCTTTTATTATTTGTACTCAAAACATAGATTGCGGGGACTTGATAGAACCCCGACAAGGCAGTTCTATCGAGTACCCACTACCGGGGGTATCTATGTTTTTGAGCAGAAATAAGAAAAATAATGTATACCCCCTTAAACCCCAGTTTTACTATATAAAAGTGGGGTATGAGGGGTTCAGAATTATATAGGCGTGTTCTCGTAATGTTCCAAGAAAGAAATGTAGATATTTGTTAGAATCGCCTCAATGAGGTGATTCTAAACAGTGTCCACAAAATACTTGTTTACTGCAAGGCAATTCTGAAACGTGTCCACAATATTTGTTCCTTGGAGTAACTGAGGGGAAACCGCCCTTTATTGCTTATTATATTACCCTTTATTTGGATTGTTTATTCCTGCAAATTCTTTACAATGGTAAAGTGTAAGGGAGCAAATACAATCATAACGAGGGTCCACTGTATATCAAAACCTTTCTATAGAACTGTCACTAGCATCTGCGGGCATGTCAACATGATCAGTCCTTGTCAAATTGCATACCGTTTAACCCCTATCCTGAAGAATAAATTAGTTTAGCCACACCCATTTCTGACTTACTTGATGTGATGCATTCATTCAGATTTTAAAATTGAATGTCAAACAGCACACTTTGACCTTATTACAGTGTTACAATTTCAGTGGAATGAATTATTAGCTCAAGGTTTAGCCTCGATTCCGAGCAGCTTGGGCTTCCCTCGGGTTGGAAATGCCCAAATCGAATCCATAGTCATGAAAGATATGTGTAATTAGATACTCCAGGAAACAAATGTTATGGACATTTGTTAGAATCGCCTAGAGCCTCGATGAGGCGATTCTAACAAATGTCTATAACAAAATGTCTATAACATTTGTTTCTTGGAGTTTGTTTGTTTGTTTGTTTGATTTGAGGTTTAACATCCCCGTCAACACTGTTAAGGTCATTTTGGAGACGTTGCTTCCAATTTTGTGGGACTTTTACCCGACATTGAGATGAAATGACTTCTCAAGCCCTGTCACCCAATGAAACCAATAGGGCTTATTAGCATGGACGGTCCGCCTCGCACTGCGGTTCCTGGACAGACTTAGATCCTCTAAGCAGTTTACCAGTACTAGTGTGCAGGCCGGATTCAGCTCTGCGTGGAAGCATCATGCAGCCCATATATTTCTTCAAGCCCCTATGGGCAGGGGCCTATTGTTTCTTGGAGTAATAATGTGGAAAAGACCTTTTATAACCTATCATAATCCTAACTGGGATTCTTTATAACAGCAAATTCATTCTGTCATTATAACGCGAGTCCTCTATAACAATAAACTTGTTATTGTTATTAGCTCACCTGTCACGTAGTGACAAGGTGAGCTTTTGGGATCACTTTTTGTCCGTCGTCCGCCCGTGCGTCTCGTGCGTGCGTCCGTAAACTTTTCCTTTAAACGACATCTCCTCCTAAACCACTGATCAGATTTTGACCAAACTTCACAGGAATGATCCTTAGGTGGTCCCCTTTCAAAGTTGTTCAAATGGTTCCGGTCCGTTGCACATATAGGTCACAGGAGCCAAAAATAGATTTTTTTCACCGAAAACTTAAAAAATCTTCTTCTCTGAAACCACAAGGCCCTGGACATTGATATTTGGTATGAAGCTTCATCTAGTGGACCCCTACCAAGATTGTTCAAATTATTGTGCTGGGGCCGAAAATGCCCCCGCACCGGGGCCCTTTGGGTTTACATGGGCTTATATAGGGAAAATCTTTAAAAATCTTCTTCTCTGAAACTGAAAGGCCCAGATCTTTGCAATTTGGTATGAAACTTCATCTAGTGGACCCCTACCAAGATTGTTCAAATTATAGTGCTGGGGCCAAAAATGCCACCGCCTCTGGGCCCTTTGGTTTTACATAGGCTTATATAGGGAAAATCTTTAAAAATCTTCTTTTCTGAAACTGCAAGGCCCAGGTCTTTGATATTTGATATGAAGCTTCATCTTGTGGACCTCTACCAAGATTGTTCAAATTATAGCCCTGGGGCCAAAAATGCCCCTGCTCAAGGGCCCTTTGCTTTTACATAGACTAATATAGGGAAAATCTTGAAAAATCTTCTTCTCTGAAACCACAAGGCTTAGGTCTTTGATATTTATTATGAAGCTTCAGCTAGTGGACCTCTACCAAGATTGTTCAAATTATAGCCCTGAGACCAAAAATGCCCCCGCCATGTGGCCCTTTGGTTTTACATAGACTTATATAGGGAAAATCTTAAAAATCTTCTTCTCTGAAACCACAAGGCTTAGGTCTTTGATATTTGTTATGAAGCTTTAGCTAGTGGACCTCTACCAAGATTGTTCAAATTATAGCCCTGGGGCCAAAAATGCCCCCGCTCTGGGGCCCTTTGGTTTTACATAGACTTATTTAGGGAAAATCTTGTTTTACATAGACTTCTTTATGCAGGGTAAACCTTTAAAATCTTCCTCTCTGAAACCACAAAGCCCAGGTCTTTCATTTTCGATATGAAGCTTCATCTTGTGAACCTCTACCTAGATTGTTCAAATTATAGCCCTGGGGCCAAAATTGACTCTGCCCGGGGCTCACTTATATACATTGGATCAGGTGAGCGAACCAGGGCCCTCTGGGCCCTCTTGTTACTTGTTATTACAACAAATTATAAATTCAAGATGAGACAATGAAAGAGATATTCAAGAATATTGTAATTATTTTATACTCCAAGAAACAAATGTTGTGGACATTCGCTAGAATTGCCTCGGTTCCAAGAAAACAAATGTTGTGGATATTTGTTAGAATCGCCTCAGCAAGGCGATTCTAACCAATGTCCACAACATTTGTTTCTTGGAGTAATTATGGGTGAATACCGTTTATTACTTATTATACTACTCCTTATTGGGATTCTTTAACGTAGCAAATTCGCTTTAGCGGCAACTTGTTAGGGAACAAATACTGTCATTATAGTGTGAGTCCTCTGTACATCATTACGATAACAAGTCAGTGAAAAGAAGACCCCTCTAGGCCCCACTTTATATTCTATAGAGGTAAATGGTGTTTATGAGGGTACATATTATCTGCCTTATTTTTGCTCAAAAACATAGATTGTGGGTACTCGTTAGAACCGCCTCAATGAGGCGGTTCTAACGAGTACCCATAATCTATGTTGAAAGCCAAAATAAGAAATGTTATCTTTTTTAGCTAAAATTTGTCATTTCTGACTCCATGTTGGATGCCATTATTTCACATCGACATGTTTTCGTAATGTTATGATGTTTAAACTTATTCTGCTGAACAGTACAACTACCTTTGCACAAAACGCACCTCTTTGGCCTAGTGGGTAAGAGTGCTGAATCTTAATCATTAGGTCTGTCGCCACTGCGGTGTAAGTTGCAAAGGAAGGTCACATGGTTTTTTCCCCAGTTACTGTGGCGTTCACCCACCTCGGATTAATGATTGACTCAAATAAGTGAATACCAAAAAAAAAACAAAAAAAAAACTGTAGATCCAGATAGGATGACTTTGATCTGATCTGGATCCATATTGTTTGTCATGCAGTTTGTGAATTGAACAAATACATAATATCAAGTGATTTGATTCAACGGTGGATAGTCATAAATGGATGGGGGTTAATTATAGCCCCGCTTTGAAAAAGTGGGGGCTATATTGGATTTGGCTTGTCCGGAATTCCGTCTGTCTGTAATTTGTCCGGAATTCCGTCTGTCTGTCTGTCTGTAATATTTGATAGTGGGTACCTTGTTACCGCAACTCCTCTTACAGTTCTAGGTCAATCCTTTTGAAACTTTACAGGTGTTTTCATATAGGTCTGAAGATATGCATATTATTTTTTCATTATCCTTAAATAATTTTTTTCACTTATTTCACCTTTTTTAACTTAGACAATTTTTGAGATCTACTAATGTTAAAATGTATAGGGAGTAGCTACCTTGTTACCGCAACTCCTCTTACAGTTCTAGGTCAATCCTTTTGAAACTTTACAGGTGTTTTCATATAGGTCTGAAGATGTGCATATTCTTTTTTCATTATCTTTAAATAATTTTTTTTCACTTATTTCACCTTTTTTAACTTAGACAATTGTTGAGATCTACTAATGTTAAAATGTATAGGGAGTAGCTACCTTGTGACCACAACTCCTCTTACAGTTCTAGGTCAATCCTTTTGAAACTTTACAGGTGTTTTCATATGGGTCTGAAGATGTGCATATTCTTTTTTCATCATCCTTAAATAATTTTTTTCACTTATTTCACCTTTTTTAACTGAGACAATTTTTGAGATCTACTATGTTAAAATGTATAGGGAGTAGCTACCTTGTGACCACAACTCCTCTTACAGTTCTAGGTCAATCCTTTTGAAACTTTACAGGTGTTTTCATGTAGGTCTGAAGATGTGCATATTCTTTTTTCATTATCCTTAAATAATTTTTTTCACTTATTTCACCTTTTTTAACTTTAATAGACAATTTTTGAGATCTACTAATGTTAAAATGTATAGGGAGTTGCTACCTTGTGATCGCAACTCCTCTTACAGTTCTAGTCAATCCTTATGAAATTTAACAGGTGTTTTCATATAGGTCTGAAGATGTGCATGTGCTTTTTTCATTATCCAAAACCTATTTTTTAACTTAGACTGTTTTTCAGATCTAATAACGCGAAAAGTCTATAAGGCGTAGGTACCTTGTTAGTGATTTAACCCTCTCACAAGTCTTTACCTTTAATTCATGAGTCTTTCTCCTCTGACAGGGCTATAGCGGGGCTATAGTCAGATCCTCTGACAGTACTAGTTGACCCATTTTGTACTGGAAACCCCAAAACGGGTACCCTGGCAAACAGTGCAGGCCCAGATCAGACGCCGCAGAATGTGGCATCTGATCAGGGCCTCCATTGTTTGCGTAAAGTTCAGTCATTTTCCAAATAAAATTTGATGAAAACACGACCTGACACCCCTAAATTTTGAAATTGACTTCTGCTTTATATAAGGAGGAAGATTCCATTTGGTACATGGGCTAATATAGCCAGCAGGATAAGGGTTAAATTGTCATTTCATCTGGACATTCTTTTCTAGAGTAAACAATTTTACTTACTCCTCTATGAACAGTACAGCAGTAAAATGGGCTGTACCAAGCAAAAATGTACCTGTGGACATGTGCACCTAGCAACGAGTCTGCACATCCATATAATCTGATCTGTGCCTTCACTGTACACTATATACATGGATGGTCATTGACTCAAAAATTTCATGCACTCGGGCATTACGAAAACACTCCTATTCAAATATGCTGAAAATTTTTCCACCAAAAATGAAAATTTTCAGCTACAAAATTCTGAAATTTTTCTTATCTCAGCTGAAACCATAGATTGTGTGATATCGCTAGAACCCCCTCCCTGAGGCAGTTATAACAAGTACCCACAGTGTATGTTTTTGAGCAGAAATAAGAACAAAAAGTACATCCCTATAAACCCCAATTTTACAATATAGAAGTGGGATTTAAGGGGGTCAAAATTATATAGGCATGTTTTCTTGATAGGGAAGAGTGTATTCCTAGTGGGTGGACAGGCTGATCTGATCTTGCTAATGATCGTGCATGTCTGAGATCACACTTTTTATCGCATCAAAATGCAATTAACCCATAAAATACCAGTCACGACTATTGTCGTCTGCTTTGCCGTCTGCCTGTTACCTTAAAAGTATTTTTTTTTTGGCAAACAGTGTGGACCCAAATCAGACTGAGCAGTCTGATTTGGGCCCACACTGTTTCCCTGTATGCAAAAAATGTTTTTGAAAAGTTTGCAAAACAAATTCAGCAGACGACACAAGCAGACGACATTTTCAGATGTAGTTTTTCTCGGCGTCTTAAGGGTTAAGAGGGGTTTCTGTGAAGCTATACCTTTCTCATACTGTCATTTCCCTAATATAATGGTACATCAGTCTGATCAGGGTTGGCACTGTTTACCTGTAGAAGGCATTTTACTTGACAGTTTAAGGATTATATCTTTCACAATGTTTTGTAAAGAAATTTTTTTCTGTTGATTACCAAAGGCAAATTCAGCTTTGTGCCATAAAATATATCTTTCTGGCCAAAATTTAGCAGATGATTACCAAAATCACACTTGTTTTATATGCTGTAATAATATACCATTTTGCAAGCTTCTATTGATGTGAAACTACCTTTATCATGTGCTCATTAACAATTAAGCTGAAAAAGGGCCATAACTCAGCCAATATTTTAGGGATGTTTACCCGTATCAAACTTGACCAGTATCATTCAGCAAACTTCCAATATCAATGCATCCTTGCAAAAGTTACTGAGCAGAGCAGAAACCGATATCAAACAACGAAAATCCAAGTCGTAAAAGTGCCGTGACTCGGCCAAAATTTTGCAGATGGTTGCCAATATCAAAGGTGATCTGTATTTCACGATGGCATGCCCTTCTGCAAACTTCTGATGATATCGATGTATCCCTTGCACAGTTATTCAGGACAGAAACCAGTACCTTAACCCATTGTATACTAGTAGACTCTTCCATTGCTATATGTTGGATAAGTCCATTTGTCATATAAGGGGTGTCAGGCCTAATTTTTGTTTTTATTCTATTTTTGATGGAAAATTCTGTTAGCAAATAGTGCAGACCCTGATCAGACGCATTCTGCGGCATCTCATCTGGGCCTGAGCTATTTGCCAAGGAACCCCTTTTAGGGATTTCCCTGCTTCCAACTTGGCTGATGATTACTGATATTGAGCTTGGCCTGTATTTTGCAAGGATATGAAAAGTTATTTAGTGGAAACAAAAAGTGACTACCACATAGATGGCGATGACTGATGCCCGATCCCTATTTGTCTGGCCATAACTCAGCCAAAATTTGGCGGATGATTACTATTATCCACCTGTATTTTGCAAGTATATTAACACAGACTCTGAATGAAAAATACCAGTGACACTTGCTATAGGAAAGAATTTGCTTCTTAGGAAGCAAGGTGTCCAAAGTTCTAGGATTTCTCCTTAGGAGCAAATTCTTTCCTTTAAGAGTAGATATCCTTTTCTTTCTTTAAGGGGAATGGGAACACCTTCAGCAGAGGCAACTCCTGCAAAAATATTTTTGTCTCCTATGTCAATAGGGGTCAACTCTTAAAGGAAAGAATTTGCTCCTAAGGAGCAAATTCTTTCCTTTAAGTGTAGACCCCTTTTTCTGTGAGACAGGGCTTATAGAATGACGAACAGGATGTCCCAAAAGTTGTCTCCCTTTGAGAAATGGTGGAAAAATCTGCCAGGTGTTCCCATTCTCCATAGTAGTAGACATCTTTTTCAGACGGGTTGTGTTTACAGGGCAGCAAATAACGAGTCCGCAAATGTTTTATAAAATCGGCCAAGACTCCACTCCCCTGTAAAACTAAATTTCTCTTTGCTCCGGGTGTCTTTCTTCAGGAGTTCACACCGGTTGTTGGAGGAAGCAGTTGGTTGGTTGATTTGAGGTTTAACGTCCCCATCAACTCTGTATTGGTCATTTTGGAGACGTTGCTTCCAATTTTGTGGGACTTTTACCCGACATTGAGATGAAATGACATCTCAAGACCTGTTGCCCAATGAAACCAATTGGGTTTATAGACTCACACCGCTTTACCTGGGCAAGCTTAGATCCTTTAAGCAGTTTACTAGTACCTGTGTGCAGGTCGGTTTCAGCTCTGCGTGGAAGCATCATGCAGCCCATCAATTTCTTCAGGCCCCGATGGGCGGGGGCCAATGCTAGAGGAAACAGAATACTTTCAAAAGTTCCCTTTCCTGAAGATGTATCCATCAACCTTAACCCTTAGCCTGCCAATCACAACAATTGTCGTCTGCTTTGTTGTCTGGTAGTTACTTTCAGAGTAATTGTTTTAAACCGTGTGGACCACACTGTTTTTCTGTGTGCAAAACACACTTAACCCTTGACCTGCTGAATATTTAAATATGCCATGCCCACAACTAATTACCAAACAATCTGATTTCTTGATGCAAATAATTGCAAGAAATTCTTAAACTGTATGACAAACAATGAAGATCCAGATCAGATGGCTTCGTCAGCATCTGATCTGGATCTACATTGTTTGAAAGGTAAGACATATCCGGGCTCAGCAGGACAAGGGTTAATGAGAAGTTTGCAAGAAGATGAAGCAGATGACATTTTCAGATGCAGTTTTTCTTAGTATCTTTGGCATGTTTGGGTTTAAACCTTTTTTGTACTGGATGAAATCATCCGTTTTTGATAAAGCACGAGTCCATTTCAAAATTTAGTGGTGTAAGGTAGTGCTTATGATCTTTAAAATTTATTATATTGCAAACAGTGTAGGTGTGATCTGGCACTGGGTTCTGCAGTGTCTGATCTGGGCCAGCACTGTTTGTCAGAATCCTGTTTTGAGTTTCCCATACAAATGGGTTAAGAAAACATATGGTAGAATGTACCAAAATGATCCTAAGTATTGGGACAGGCAGACCCAGATCAGACTGCACCTGAAGAAGCCCTCTGATCAGGATCTACACTGTTTGCCATTATTTCTGCACCTTTAGGTCTCCTTGCTGGGTCATGAATTTTTTAAAATTTTGTAAGAATTACAGCAAGTCCTCAAGGTGTCCGAAGTTTAAGGCTGACACGATTAATCGTATACCGGTAATCGATTAATCGATCGATAAATTCAACAAAAATGATTATCCTTTCTGATTTGCTTTTAATCGATTACTTGATAGGTGCAATTTACTACCCAAAGTTATGCCTAAAATAGCAGGATGAGTGGCAAACAGTGCAGACCCTGATGAGACGCAGCATTCTGCAGCGTCTCATCTGGGTCTACACTGTTTGCTCAGGCCTGTCTGTTCAAATAAACATATGGTAAAGTGCTACATATAGTAAGACTCATGCTCAGAAGAAAGCCAGACAGGTAAAATTATGACAAAAACCTTTAGCGATTACTAATCGATTATCGATCGCAATGACAGGACTGATAATTGAATATCTTTTCAGCTCCGATTAGCCAGCCCTACCGAAGTTACAGGATTTTTACGGTAAACAGTGCAGACTGATTCACTGGATCTACATAATTTGTAAAACGCTTTTCTGTTTTGTTCCAGTTTTCTGACTCTTATGGTAAACCTGGCGATCTTTCATGTTTTTATGTGAATATCTTTATACATGTTGATAGGCTTGTTGCTGGTTGATTACTTTTGTATACATGTACTAACATTGTTAATAAAGTTAGACAGTTACATAATTGTCACATCTTGTCTTTAACCATTTTTTGTACCAAATGGAATCTTCCTCCTTATATATGACAGGAGTCCATTTCGAAATTAAGGGGTGACAGGTTGTTTTATCTTTAAAATTTATTTGGAAAATAGCTGAACTTTTTGCAAATAGTGTAGGCCCTGATCAAACGCTGCGCTCTGCGGCGTCTAATCCGAGCCTGTACTGTCTACCAAGGTACCCCTTTAGTGGTTTCCCACATGAAACTTTTAATAATTACCGGCCTTGGTCATGAACTTTTAAGAATTACCTGTCTTGGTCAAACTGGGAAGGTAATCATTTTACTGGTTAGACGGGCCTCCGTGGCCTAGTGATCATTAGGTCTATCACCGCTGTGGTTCGAGCCTCGCTCGGGTCATATGTGAGACGCCAAGTTCTTCAGGTGGTTTTTCTCCGGGTACTCCCGTTTTCACCCACCTCTGATTAACAATCAGCTCGATATGAGTGAAATAATTTTGAAAGGGCTGCAAGACCAAAAAAAAATCGTTTTACTGGAATTTGCTTAAAGGTAAATGACAGAAATCCAAATGCCTTATTTTCATTTTGGAACTCACACTCGAGTTCAAACATAACCTTTAAGATCTCTGAGGGACCGGCCTCAGTAGCTCAGTAGGATGTACATCTGACTGGTGATCAGGAGGACACAGGTTCGATAGCTGACGGGGTCGGCAACATTCTTACATGGAGATTGATCATGAAATCTTTTCTATGGTCATTCTCTCCCTTCAGCTGATTCAAGAAGGGCAGTTGTCAGTTTCTGGCAAAAGAATGTGCACTGTTCTGGTAAACTGCTAAAGTATAAGCCTGCCCAGGAGAAGTGTGGATAGGTAAACTGACTGGCTTAAAAATGACCTCAATAGTGTTGACTGGGCAGTTAAACTGCAATACAAACAAAAGAAAATATCCTTATGAAAGCCAATAGTCAGGGATTTGAGACCAGATTTCGATAAATTTAATGCACCCAAAATTCTCACGCTTTATTTGTGCCGTTTCATTGAGATAGGAGCCTAACCTATTTGACACGTGATTATTTAGCAAATCTGGTGGGGAAAAGGGGTTGAAAATTCTATGAGTTTACACCCACCCCCATGCGGATGGTATAGTTGGATTGAGTTTAGTTATGTGTAGCTTGCGCTTACATATGAATGTTGATTTATTGCATCAGCCAAAATATTTGTCAATACTCGAAGACACCAAAATTCATGATATGACGTAATTACATCCGGTGTTACCATAAATTTTGACCATTGAAATTTGACCCCAAAAATTTGGTAAATTTTACGCTATTTTTCGCGCTAAATAATTTTTAGTACTTTTGAAACAATTTCTTTTTCGTAAGTATGAAGGACTGTTATGTTTGAGCGTGTATGTGAAACTTGATGACTCTGTTTCAATCCGGGCATGAACAAGGGACTCCGATACCTATGGACCATTGTACCACTTTTTCCTGTTGTGTCACAGATCGTGATAAAAAATTATATTAAAACCAATATAAACTAAATTATTTTACTGGCTTGTCATAGATGTATCATAACAGGGACCGATAGATATATTTTTGAAAAGTTACTGATGGCCATTTCTTTCCGGTTTATATTTAGTGAGGGGAATATACATCACCAAGCATATTTGTCAGCGGGTGAACTGGCAAGTGATTATCTAAACTGGTGACTTGAAATAATCAACATTTAATGAATACATTGTATATTTAAAGAATCATTATCAAAAATTTCCGGTTTGTCCTGAAGGCTCCCCAAATAACATCGGCATTATTATATTTTAAACACGCAAATGTTACTGGCCACTTGAAATCTTACTGGGTACCTTATTTTCTGTTAAGTCGCACGACTAAAAGTAAATTGTACCCGAGGTTTAATGCAACGTAAAGCCATCCCTTAAACATTCTTCTATCTTCCCTTTTCCCAGAGTTGTGGTATGATATGTAAACGTGCATCTTAAGATGTCACCTGCACTTACTCTCTACCATTTTGTTGGGCAACCTGCCTACGATAGCCTTGTCCCTCTATTCACCATTAGCTCTTAATCATGCTGTGTCTCTTGTCACACACTGATTACTCCGTTCTTCATCCCTTTTATTACTACTTCCTTTTTCTGACATTTGTCCCATATATTGATTGTTTTATGTTTAAAGGCACGTCACCCCTTATTGGTCATTTTTGTCCTCTCTCCAGAGAAAGGGAGAAAAGCGACAGAAGAGATAGTTGAGCAAATGAAAGTAAGGGGCAGAGGAGAAATGGGAAAATGGAAAAACAGAAACAGAAGAAATAACAGTTTTCCCCCTCTATTCTTAACTGCTGGAAGAACAGCAGGTCTTGTCCAGGAAAACTGTCGGTTATTTAGCCTTCTAATTAATGTCTGCAGACGTCCTTTAATTTATTTTGTCCTGTAACAACTTTATACATGCGGGTTTCAATCCATGTGCCATTTGGGATATGTTTATTATATCTCTAAAAGTGGGATTTGCCAGAAAGACATCTGTGATGTGTTTTTATTCCTGTTCGAATTACAGAAATATGTTCTATAAAAGGGTTGGAAGCAAGGAATACACCACAGAAGTGAAAAATATGGAGTGTACATGTTTTCTGGGCCAGAGTAGCTAGTTTCGGCCAATTAGGCCTCATCAGTGACCCTCAGATATTTTCAAAATTCCACAATAGAATCAATGATCCCAAAGGACAAGCAAATATAATCTACACTATGATGTAGGGCAGGGAGACGTTTTACCGCCGCCACACATTCCCACACACCAGCTGTAGTGAAGTTAAATATGTTCTATAAAAGGGTTATCCTTTGGAAGCAAGGAATACACCACAGAAGTGAAAAATATGGAGTGTACATGTTTTCTTGGCCAGACTAGCTCGTTTAGGCCAATTAGGCCTCATTAGTGACCCTCAGAAATTTTCAAAATTCCACAATGGAATCAATGATCCCAAAGGACAAGAAAATAAAATCTACAATATGAAAGCCAGATATGACAGTTATCTCCCCACATGACCGAACGGCTATCCAAAATAAAAATGGCATTAGCAATACATACATCTTAAGGACTAACTATGAAAATAATAAAACACAAAAAGGATCGACGGCAAGGTCAGTAAGAAGTTTTACGGGGGCCGAGGTGGGGTTGGACACTTTAATAGATTTTAGATGGTCACACTACTCGCCCTTGATTGTCTTGGTTAAAACCGATACATTGTTCACTCTACATGATGGAGTTCTAGCTCATCAGTGCAACACCTCCGAGAACAGAAAATCAAACGACTAAAGAGATGAAACAACGATGACGACTCGACAGCATAAAATAGCTAGAATTCTGCCGCAAAGGAAACCAAACAGTTAGGCTCCGGTTAACCCTACCAGAGACAGAGCATCAGACACCTACCTTCAGGTGTTCTGGCGGAAATGCGTTCGTACATATGAAAGGAACTAGGCGGGCGAGTTAATTTACTTGGGGTTGAAACCTAATATGTCAAATATATTGAACAGTGAACAGGGACGATGTTTGGAATAATAAATGTTACGATTCCTACGTAAATCAAGCTTCTTCTCTTCACCTTTGTCAAGAAGGATGGGAACATCGGGTTCAACACCGACCCTCGACTGAACTTTTCCGCATCTTCATGTAACTTGGTGACCTCAATTTGCGCATGTTTGCCAAAAGATCGACCAAAACCAGAGTCATTCAATCAGCAAATAAGCTGGAGTATATCAAATCCGCAGCTGGAGAATTAGATGCCGATATTTAAATTTAGTAGAGTATCTTTTTTTTTGCAGCAAATTAATGTTAAAAACCAAACCAATAAACCTCTAAAACATTTAAGTAAAATCGTTCCACCAAATACTGTATAATGTTTGTTTTTTGTTCGCAGTAAAATTTCGCACACCTTCAGTCAAAAGGAGGCTTGATTGTTCAGAGGCGTAAACTCATTAAAACACGACTTTCCTTCAATTATGAAATACTGAACAAAAATCTGCCAACCCTTTGAAAAAACAAAACTGAAATAGGGCCGCGCTGTTATCTTCACTGAACATTGTCGTCTTTCAGAGGTATTGCTGTCATAGTAACTTCATACCAAACTACCACTGGTCACCAATTAACTGTTTATGAAGCTAAGCAACAAAGATAACCAAACAAGCGCAATCAGTAAAGCAGAAAACTGTGGCTGCTGTATCATGACAACGCCAGTTAGATATGGTTCACGCTTGCCATCAAGTTTACGCGACTTTTCCCTGAACACAAAATTGTAAAAACTACGCTCACCAGAGCTCAAGTGGGCATAAATCCCACTCCTCCCCCCCCCATACACACACCCGTGGGGCCATTTATTGTAACAGACCATAATGGTTTAGTAGAGGCCAATCCCAGGACCATTGATGCCAAATTATTTGAAATCAACCATTGTTTTCTTTTGTTGCCGTCGCATACATTATAGTCAGCTTTGAACCATATTAGGGCTAGAGTCCAAAATGCTGCATATCAAGGTCTTGTATTTCTTGAGATGCAAAATTTAAAATCCGTTTTGGTCGTTTATTGGTGTGACTATCACACAGATCCCTCTAACAAACTTGGATTTCTCGACCACACTGATGACTTTGGTATCAGTTAGCCCAGCAGTTTTAGAAAAATTAAAAACTATTTAATCTTATGGCCGCAGGATCATTAAGCTGATTGCAAATATCAACTATGATGGCATAAGCTGCAACAGAACCAGAAAACCCTGTCTTTTCCGTACAAAACCCTAAGTGACCGAATGTGACCTTGACGTAAGAAAGGTCAAGGTCAACGAAATGTCATCATTTGAACAAATTCGATAGGGCCCGGGTCCCATATATTGTATACAAAGTTTCAAGGTCATCGGTCGATTGGTTCCGGAGAAGGCGATTTTCAAAGGTTTTGACCATATATGGGCATGGCGGACATTTTGGTCATGTGACCCAGATATTCAGAATATATGTTTATTCTGCCACCCCATGGTGGCTTCACATATAATTTGGTTCCAGTTGGCCTTGTAGTTTCAGAGGAGATGTCGTTTGGAATTGTTTGGATGCTTAAATGAGAAAAGAGGGTAGGAACATTTATCTCCCCTTTTTATGTCTTTTTCCCCACTTTTTTGATTTTCTAACTCCATTTTCAAGATGTTGAGAGACCTCTAAATAAATTCGTATCATAGTTAAGTGTGAGAAAGTAAGGTGCATTAAACTCCTTAAATACGCGTGCTACGAATTTCAAATCCCCGACTACAAAGCCCAGGCTACACAATACAACTTTGATAATATAAACCATGTTAAGATGAATCAAGATAGACTTTGTAGCCTGTACTAAAACTTTGATACAAACAACTTTTAGGAGATGCATACAAACATTTTGGAATAGAACATGATATACATGTACATGTATTTCATAAAGCTTGATAGAACAACTTTTTCCGAGGCAAGTATCTTGGCCAATGAAAATTCAGTCATGGGGTCATGACTCCAGTTGAAAATGTGATTATTGGATATCAGTCATTCTGACTTTTCAAAGAAATATGTAGGGCACAAATTACAACAATACACCGACCCTTGTTAACCTTTATCCTTTGAACATGACTATGCCTACCTTTGCAAACAGTGTATATTCAGATCAGATGGCTTCTGAAGAAGCCATCTGATCAGGATCTACAGTGTTTGCAATTTAGCTTGTTAATTAAATGAATACATTCTATCAAGGACTTTGGTTGTAGATATTAAGAATCATTTGTGGTATACTTAATTTATTCAGCAGGACAAGTGTTAATTAACAATTATTTCATCTGCATCAGTGATCTGCATTTTGGGAGCTTGACAGGATAATAAGTGGGACTTCGATATGGACACTTGTGTTGTGTCTATCAAGCTGTACCGTGTAGCCCTGAGAGGTTTATGAAACAAAAGTTGTATACACCTTGTTCTATTGTGTAGTTTGCCCCCGCCCATTGGGTCTTGAAGAAATAGATTGGGCTGCACGATGCTTCCACGCACAGCTGAAACTGACCACCCACATGGGTACTGGTAACCCGCTTAGAGGCTCTAAGCCTGCCCAGGCAAAATGGTGCAAGTTGGACCGTCCATGCATATAAACTCCTTTGGTTTCATTGAGCGGCAAAGCTTGAGAAGTCATTTCATCTCAATGTCGGGTAAAAGTCCCACAAAATTGGAAGCAAAATCTCCAAAATGACCTTAATAGTGTTGACAGGGATGTAAAACCCAAAATTAATCTATCTATTGTGTAGCTTGGGCTAAAGTCCCATCAGCCAGTGGTGGTTAGGATTCAAGCAAGAACAAACTCATTAAAACATATTATGATAGCACTTCTTTTTAATTCACACACTTAAAATTTATCTAAAACCTGAGACTGTCAGCTGTGTGCTGTCAGAAAGACAAACAGTTCAGACCCTGAAGAGACTCCTGATCTAGATGATTAACCCTTATCCTTTTGTCCACAACAACCCCTACCTTTGTAAACAGTGTAAATCCAGATCAGATGGCTTCTGAATAAGCCATCTGATCAAGATCTACAATATTTGACATTCAGTTTCTGAATTTGCAGGAATAAATTACATCAAGCAATCTGATTGGTTCAAAGTTGGAAATTGGTGTGGCTAAATTAATTATGCAGCGGGATAAGGGTTAATGCTTGCATCAGTCACATCTTGATGGAACGCTCCTCAACGTCTACAATTATAAATATATTGGCTTCAGCACACCAGAACAGTCCCAATACTTCCGTTACAACTGGTTACCGGTAACCCATTTTGTACTGAATGGAATCTTCCACCTTATGTATAGCTGGAGTCCAGAAGGGAAATTCAGGAGCATCAGGCTGAGTTTTCATTTCATGTTCAAAAGTGGCTGAACTTGCAAGTTCTGCAAACAGTGCTGGCCCAAACAGTGCTGGACCAGATCAGATGCTGCATTCTGCAGTGTCCTATCTGGGGCTGCACTGTTTGTAAGTATTCTGTTTGGGGTTTTCACATACAACAAAGGGTTAAAATGCAAATGGAAGTAGTGTTAGATCTATTGTCTGATCAGCTATTATCACATAATTTTCATTACTAATACTAACAGGTTTCAACCAATTTATTTTCGACTCATGTTGAATCTCTGAAATCTTGCATACATCTGTAACATCCCCGTTTCTCTCATGGATTGGAGAGGCATGTCCATTCCTTTCAGATAGAGGCTGTGTGTCTGGAACTTCATCCATCTTTGAAAGGTCCCATAATGCAACACATGAATCATTTCCTCCAGTAACAATCTTAGTGTCACTGACAAAATAAACTTGAGAAACTCCCTGTGAATGAGCATGCAACGAAACCACTTCCGAAATATGCTTCCTGGTAGTATCAAACAGAGAGACTAAGCCATTTTCCAGTGCACATGCCAAATATTTAGCATCCTTTGATGTTGACAAGTGGTGCACAAATGGCGGGTTAACCATATATGCTCCAAGTTCTGAAGGTGCATCATGTAATTCTTGCATATTTAACTGATTCATACACCTGGGACGAGAAAAATCCCAATGAATTAAGTTACAGTCCATTCCCCCACTGAATATTTCCCATGGTTTTCTAGGTCGAAAGCAAACAGTTGAGCATATATTAGTATGTTTTCTTCGCAAAGTCTTAAATACTTTTTTATCATTAAGGGAAATAACTTTTATTTCCCCTGAATCATCACAGGCAGCTAAATATTTTTCGGATTCATCAAAAACTATCTGGTTGATTTCATCTTCATTATACTGGTATGTTTCTACAGAAGTCTGAAAGTTACGGACATCATATATGCAGACACAACTTCCAACTGATGTATAGAGGATATTTTCCTTGGTCTTGGACAAACAAGCTGATGTACAGTCTCCTTTGTCATTGGTTAGTTTTTGAAGTGGAGTTCCCTGTCTGCAATAAACAAAAAAACAAGCATTTTGTATGTCCATGTACTCTGGCAATTCAGATCCCTTTATCAGTAACAGTACATGTACCCGGTAACGAAAAAATCCTAAAAAAATCTAGCACCTTGAGGATTTGCAGAAATTCTCCGAAAATTCTAACAAATTTGTTTTATGATCCAGCGCGGAGTTCAAAAAGTGCAGACAGAATGGCAAACAGTGTAGACCCTGATCAGACTGCTCCTTCTGGAGCAGTCTGATCTGGGTCTGCACTGTCTGTTAAGTAGGACTATCTGTCGCAATACTTCGGATCATTATGGCAGGTTTAACAAATTTGAATACTGAATCAGATGCTGCCAACATCATTAACCCTATCAACTCTACAGCCACTGATAATTCATTAAATAGTGTAGATCCAGATGAGACTGACTAACAAGCCATTTCATCATGATTTCATTACTGCAGGGAAAAAAGACTAACATGAACCCAGTCGCCCATGATTTTGCAATTGGCCTCTGAATTTATTAGAGAAAATGCCCATACGCCGTATATTGAATTCTGGCAGTCTAGCCTGAAAGTCCTGTTAGTTATTATCCCCCGCCGAAGGCGGAGGGATATAGTTTTGGCGTTGTCCGTCCATCCGTCCGTCCGTGCGTCCTTCCGTCCGTCCGTCACACTTTTTTGTCCGGAACCGTTTCTCAGCAACTATTGCATGGAATTAAATGAAACTTGAAATAAATATGTATTATTATGCTGTGGTGATGCACGCGCAATTTTTTTTCGGATTGACTTTTTACATCCAGAGTTATGGCCCCTTGAATGATTGAAATTCTGGATTTTTCGTCGTCTCACTTTGTCCGGAACCGTTTCTCAGCAACTATTGCATGGAATTAAATGAAAATTGAAATAAATATGTATTATTATGCTGCAGTGATGCACGCGCAATTTTTTTTCGGATTAATTTTTACATCCAGAGTTATGGCCCCTTAAATGATTGAAATTCTGGATTTTTCCGTCATCTCACTTTGTCCGGAACTGTTTCTCAGCAACTATTGCATGGAATTAAATGAAACGTGAAATAAATATGTATTATTATGCTGCGGTGATGCACGCGCAATTTTTTTCTGGATTGACATTTTACATCCAGAGTTATGGCCCCTTAAATGATCGAAATTCTGGATTTTTCGTCGTCTCACTTTGTCCGGAACCGTTTCTCAGCAACTATTGCATGGAATTAAATGAAAATTGAAATAAATATGTATTATTATGCTGCAGTGATGCACGCGCAATTTTTTTTCGGATTGATTTTTACATCCAGAGTTATGGCCCCTTAAATGATTGAAATTCTGGATTTTTTCGTCATCTCACTTTGTCCGGAACTGTTTCTCAGCAACTATTGCATGGAATTAAATGAAACGTGAAATAAATATGTATTATTATGCTGCGGTGATGCACGCGCAATTTTTTTCTGGATTGACATTTTACATCCAGAGTTATGGCCCCTTAAATGATCGAAATTCTGGATTTTTCGTCGTCTCACCTTGTCCGGAACCGTTTCTCAGCAACTATTGCATGGAATTAAATGAAAATTGAAATAAATATGTATTATTATGCTGTGGTGATGCATGCACATTTTTTTTCCGGATTTACTTTTTACATCCAGAGTTATGGCCCCTTAAATGATTGTAATCCTGGATTTTTCGTCGTCTCACTTTTTTGTCGGGAACTGTTTCTCAGCAACTATTGCATGGAATTATATGAAACTTGAAATAAATATGTATTATTATGCTGTGGTGATGCACGCACAAATTTTTTTCGGATTGACTTTTTACACCCAGAGTTATGGCCCCTTAAATGATTAAAATTCTGGATTTTTCGTCGTCTCACTTTGTCTGGAACCGCTTCTCAGCAACTATTGCATGGAATAAAATGAAACTTGAAATAAATATGTATTATTATGCTGCCGTGATGCACGCGCAATTTTTTTTTTTGGATTTACCTGGATTTACTTTTTTATCCAGAGTTATTTCCCCTTAAATGATTAAAATTGAGGAATTTTGTCTATTCGGTGATTATATCGGGTTTTTTTCGCGAATTTTATTTTGGTATCCTTGAAACCACATAACAGGTAAATAAACCTCAACTTTGACAGACAAGTTAATCTCTACTGATAATTAGGTCAGTAGGTCAGGGTACAGCCTCTCATCCAGGGAGTAAATGTTCAGCGGGGCCCTTCCTCATTGTCTCTAGTTTGCTTCTTAGAACCATCCTCAATTTTGGCCAGATATATTTTCTTGCCATTCTACACGAAAAACCCATTCGGCGGGGGATATCAATTCAACGAATTTGCTTGTTATTCCTAAACTGTTTGTCATTCTGTTTTAGTGACACATGTGAAACACCAATTTGGAACCACGGATGAATGCCAAAATCAAAACTTGAAGAGTCTGCTTCAGAAACTCAGTGATGAAATTAATCCATTATATACTTGTGGACTATTCCATTGCTACATGTTGGACAAGTCCATTTGTCAGGGCTATTTTTTTTTTTTCGTTTTTATTCTTTTTTTGACAGAGAATTCTGCTAGCAAATAGTGCAGGTCCTGATCAGACGCCGCGTTCTGCGGCGTCTGATCAAGCCTGCACTGTTTGCCAAGGTACCCCTTTAAGGGTTTCCCGCATACAATGGGTTAAGAATTATACAGTTATACCCATAGGAGTCGTGACAAAATGTGCCTTTGGATGTTATGCACACACCAAGAAACCAAATCAACCTGCAGAAAACAGCCTTTCTAGTCTTCATGAAAACAAGCTTCCATTTAGCAACAGGATAGACTCTGTTGTGTACATATATTTTACTTGTCTTGGTTCATACTATGTCATGTAGAAGTCTCCGTGGTAAAGAGGTTACGCTACTCGCCTTGTAAACCAGGGGCCGCAGGATCGATCCTGGGCTCTCCAGACTTTCGGATTAGTCTTTAAACCGAGGTCCCGTCTCCATATGACCTTAGCTGTTGGGGGATGTAAAACTCAAACACTCACTCATATTATGTCAGTTCGTCTGTATCACTCTCATGGTAATACTAGATTTATCTAAACTTTGTGTCTATGTTTTCAGAGGAAAACTATGCCCCCCACCCCCAACACCAACCATAAATATACAGTAGAACTTCGATGGCTCGAACATGGATGGCTCGTTTACCAAGGATGCGTCGAACCCATTCTTGAGTCCCTAGCGAAATCCTCTACATAAGAAATAGTGGGGGATAATTAAGGAGGTTTTAGTCTTTTATCTTGCAAATGTATGCTGTGTGTACTCATTAGAATCGCCTCGATGAGGCGATTCTAATGAGTACACACAGCATACATTTTCATTATAGGACACCGAAAAAAGTCTAAAAGTATCTCGTTATGCCTCCTGACAGTATTCTCAGTGGCTCGAACTACCCCTATCTCGAACAGATTTTCGAATTCCCAAATGTGTTCGAGCCATTGAAGTTGTACTGTATGCCTAACCAAACAAGAAATTTGTCAATATGACACATCCTCACCAGGAAACAAGCAGTTTGCAAAAGGAACTGTAACGAGATAGCATAGATCATCTGGAAAAGTGTCCTTGAGGTCATGTAAATGGGGAATTGCCGATTAAACCTTTGGACCAAATCTGCAAAATATGAGGTCTTGAAAACATTAATATAAAATTTCAAAGTCTGTGACCTTGAGGTCATGGGTGGGGGTACTTCTGAATGAAACTTTAGACTGTATCTATAATAATACCAAATAAGAACCAAATCCACCATAATTATAGTTTTGAAAACATGAGCTCTTAAAAACTTTTAACTTTCAAAGTCCCTGACTCATCAGTATGGTTCTACCTAGTACAAATGCCTGAGACCTGGGTCCATTATTTTGAGCCAGAGAATAAAAATCAAACTCGCCAGTGGGTTGGGCCAGGGTCTCTAAAGCCAAAGAAGTTTAAAGCGCAACCCTCTGCTGGCAATTGTGTGTGTGTGTGTGAATTCGGGTTTAATGTCGCTTTCAACAATTTTTCAGTCATATCACGACGGTGTCTGGTTGCGACAGGGAGCTCAATGCTCACTTTTATAGTGCCTCACTGAAGTATCATGTCCCAGATACATTACATGATATCACACCCAGTCACATTATCCTGACACTAGGTCGACCAGTCCTAGCTCTACCCCGTAAATCTGAGTGCCAAGCCAGAGCAGCTAGTACCATTTTTAACGACTTTGGTATTTCGCGGCCCGGGATCGAACCCATGACCTCCCGATCCCCGGAGCGGACACTCTACCAACTGAGCTATCGGGGCCGGACTGCTGGCAAGGTGATGTCAACTGTATTTTGGGACTTTGTGGGAAAGAAAAGTACAATAACAGGTGCACATTATGCAAATTTGCTCGACCAACTGCGATCTGCGAAAAACCGTTAGTCCACACTCCCATAATTGCAATTGATGCTGTTGAGCAGGATGGGCAAGAGCTAATACCGCACCCCCCTTATTCCTCGGACTTAGAAGTCTTAGCTCCTAGTGACCTTTTTTATTCCCAAACTTGAAAAAGGATATCCGTGGACGTAATTTCCAGTCCAGCGAAGAAGTCAGTTGAGGAGCGGTTTGGAGACAAGGACCCTGGTTTCTTCAGTTCTAGACTGATTGAACTGAAACAGCATTGGTCCAAGTGTATCATTCTAGAGTGCAATTACATAGAAAAATAAGAGATCTGTCTCACCAAGAAATAAGTTACCTGTAGGCTGGTTTTTAATTGACTCGACCTCGTACTTCAATGAATGTTAAATAAATTAAATTAATTTCTCAACTAGACACTGTCCAGGATGATAAAATGAATTAACACAGCCTCAAGAACTGAACGAAAGAGAGTTGTGATTGGTTCATGTAAGAGTAAACTAAACATCACGAAAACACGCCTATATAATGTTGACCCCCTTGAACCCTACTTTTATACAGTAAAACCAGGGTTTGCAGGGGTATACATTATTTCTGCTTAAAACACAGATTGTGGGTACTCCTTAGAACCGCCTCACCAAGGCGGTTCTAAAAAGTATCCGCAATCTATGTTTCGAACAAAAATAAGTGAAATACCACAACTTTTCATCCGAAAATGTTCATTTTTGGTGGTAAAATTTTCAATGTATTTGTATAGGCGTTTTTTTTGGTAATGACACCAACCTGTCCCAAAGGCATATTTCACCGTTTTCACCTCCGGATACAAATAAACTTCCATCATCCTGTGCCTCAACACACAGGACACTATGAGAATGTCCACCTTTAAATTTGACAGTTGTAGCTGACATCCTGCAAAAAGATTAAATCCATTATTATTACCAGTGTCAATGAGTACAGTTGATAGAATTTCTTTCATCTTTTGAAAAAAGGTGATTGTCTTAGGCAGGAAACTAACAGTGTAGTTTTATCTTGCAAGGACACATATTTTCTTATTCAGGTTAGGGGGAAGGGGTGCAGGATTCGGTGGTTTGTTTGTTTAAAGTTTAACGGTCCAGTCATGGCAGTCAACACTATTTAGGTTATATCGAGTGCAAGTTATTAAAATTTCACACTTTTTCTGGGTAGGCTTATACATAAGCGGTTAATCAGTACAGTGCACATTATTCAGCCAGAAACTGACAACTGCCCTTCTTGAATTACTGTAAGGGACAGAATGACCCTAGAAAAGATTTTATGATCAATCTCCATGGAATAATATTGCCGACCCACGGTCCGGCAAGCCACTGCTTACTTGAAAACTATTCAATCTTAGGTTCTTTTGACTCCTTGGTTTTGTCATTCTGAAAACGTGACCTCTGGTACAATTGTCATTAAATTCAAAGAATTTTTTTCTGGTTTTATGTCTTCATTATCATATCCATGTGTTATTTTATACAGCTGCTGTATAAGATCATATCTCTTTCTCCTATACAGTATAGTGCATAGTGGGAAGATATAACGACTTCAATCTCTCACAGTAGGATAATCCTTGTAGCTCAGGCGCAGTCTGGTACATGTACTCTTCTAGTTTACCTTTATTAACTGTAAGTTCTTTTTGTGTGTACGAGTAATAAACACTTCCGCCATAGTCAAGTATAAAATTAGGAATGAGTCCTTTTCAACAAATGTTTGTTCCTGTAATGCACCCTTTATTTTCTCATCTATACCCTCATTACTTTTCTCAAGGTTATCTAACCATTCTAAAACACTTGACTGGGTTTCCTTAAATTTAGTGATCCTTACTATCATTTCTTAACCCCTAGGAAACTTGAGCGACAATGCTTGCACAGTGTGCCTTCTTTCTTCTTCGCCGTTATGCATTAGGATAACACACCCATGCGACATAGGGCATTTTTTCACATCTCCAAAATGGCTTCTTTTCTGAAGAAAACCTGTGATTTTTTTCTCATTTATACTGCAAACATAGGTTGTGGGTGCCTGTTAGAACCGCCTCATTGAGGCGGTTCTAACGAGTACCCACAACCTATGTCTTGGAGCAGACATAAGAAAATAATGTAAGTACCCCTAAACCCCAGTTTTCTCTATATAAAGTGGGGTTTAAGGGTGTGTTTATTTCACGGACTTGTTCAAGTAATGCTTAGTTTCTTATACTGTAGTTTAGAACTTATTTTAGAGCATTTAAAACAGTAACTGTGGTCACAAAAGTCACATTCTACAGGGGGATATGGGGTAAAAAAAGTCTCCTAACAGTCTGCAAAGTTAAGAGTCAATTATTCCCAGCAGGCTAATCCTATAAGTTTATAATATTTGAATGTCTGGTACTCCATACACCTCAAGTAGAGTATCATATGGAGTGCACATGGAAAATGGCATATCAAAAGAAAAAAAAAATCCTTTTCATTCATTTCAGGATGTTAAAATTTAAAATCATGAGGAATTTAGATCTTTCTTTCTTCCATTTCACCTTAACCCAAGAAGGGGACACAGACGATGTACATTATAAAAACTCCAGATGTGCAGGATGAAAACCTACACAGTAATGATATAAGTATGGTAGGGGTCTTTAACCTGCACAGGAGCAGCCCTCGCCCATCGGGGCTTGAAGAAATAGATGGGCTGCATGATGCTTCCACGCAGAACTGAAACCTCCCCACACAGTAGTACTGGTAAACCGCTTAGAGGATCTAAGCTTGCCCAGGCAAAGCAGTGCCAGTCAGACCGTCCATGCTTATAAACCCTTTTGGTTTCATTGAGCAGCAGGGCTTGCATACCTGTGATACCTCCCTCATCAGGAGGGAGACTCCCTCATTTAAATTCTTGCTAATTTTAATAAAATTTTGGAGTCTCCCTCATTTGAGCTGAGAATTTCTCTATATATTCCTTACATCTCCCTAATCACAATGGCAAATCTCCCTCATACAGTTAAAAAATTATCACAGGTATGGGCTTGGGATGTCATTTCATTCGGCCCCCACCCTTGGGCGGTTCATTGAAATACCGGAACACACCAAAACACCGGAACACATTGGTAATTACCGGAACACACTCCAAAAAAATGTTGGGGGCTTATTAAAAAAGTATTTTGGGGCCAATATGTGCTTAATATATATTTTGTGTGCCATATTTTGACAAAATGTAACACTTAAATATACTTTATACACAAATCAAATAATTAATCTTATTACATGGCAGTGTCAGCCGGTAAATTTTTGCCACGATGTGTTAGGTATTAGAAAGTTATAATTCATTTATTAACTTACAAAAAATTATTTTAATCTTAAATCTTCATTTTGTCATATCAGAGAGTGGCAACCTCAAATAAAACATCTCTTTAATAATTACTTGTATAAATATTCAGACCCACTGGACCGGAATATATTTTATAAAAGATGGAATGAGATTAGTTTATTGTATGGTTCTAAGATCAGATTATTAATAACAACACCCTACATACTAAACAACTGCAAATAAGTCACAAACACGGGGTTTAATAATATATAAAAAAAAAGAAAATTAAGTGTGTTCCGGTAATTACCAGTGTGTTCCAGTGTTTTTGTGTGTTCTGGTATTTCTACGAACCCCCCTTTGGGGCTTGAAGAAATTAATGGGCTGCATGATGCTTCCATGCAGAGATGAAACCGACCACACAGGCACACACGAGTACTGGTAAACTGCTTAGGGGATCTAAGCCTGCCCAGGTAAAGCGGTGCGAGTCAAACCGTCCATGCTTATAAACCATATTGGTTTCATTGGGTGACAGGGCTTGAGATCTCATTTCATCTCAATGTTGGGTAAGGCCAAAACAAACTATATGTGGGGTTCCTATTACATGGTTTTCAAAAATAGGGTAGGTAGGTAGGAAAATTATTTTATTTTTTATTTTTATTTTTTTTCTCACCTTCTACGTTCTATACTATGCTACACACTGCACTTATTTTTGTTATATTGTTTTGCTTTTGTTGTATAATTGTACTTGAAAACATTGTAAACAAATAAAAGAATAATAAATAATGCTTAGTTTTCATCCATATTGTCCTAATTGTTACAAAAATAAGGGTGTTCTTCAGTCAGAACAAAGTATTTTGATTGGACATCCTGTGCCTTTTACAAAAGGTCAGCCTTTGGGACTTGCTTGAACAAATTATTTGTCTAAATCGTGACGGAAGTAAGGGCGAGGATTGTGGCCACGTAAAATCGATTTAAGCCCCCCAGTGGAAATCTTCCACTGACCGTTCCAAGGCGGCTCTTCTGTGGCGATTTATTTATGTTGTTGTTTGTTACTTACTGTGTGTATCACTTGTGTCTTTTGGTTTTGGATGGCCATATGGCCATTTTGTGAGAAAGTAACTGTCCTTATGGCCTTCCTTTGGTTAGGTTTCCATTATGGTCTGGTCGCTTAATGTTTGTATTTCTTTCTCTTTGGTGTCTTTTATGGGTGGAGGAAGTTAATTGTATCAATTCCTGATCTTTGTTTTACTTCTACTTTGCTGTTCTAGTGAAGGTTGCTTTATCTTGAATAGTGTTGTAACTGTTATTGTACCATACATTGAAGATAAATGTAAAAGTTCAAAAGATCAAGATGAAATGACAGAGTAAACGGATATCAGAAAGTTTCTTATAACGGCTTAATGCTGCAAATTAAACATCAAGCAATTAGCACCAGCAGAAACTATTTTATATAGTCTTTTCAAATCGTAGTCCTTGTGCCATTTGTATCTGTCTTACTTGGTCTTAAAGCTGAACATGATAGATAGATAGATAGATAGATAGATAGATAGATAGATAGATAGATAGATAGATAGATAGATCTCACAATGATTCTGAAAACAGGAGTCCAAAATCCTTCATTTTGAAAAGTTAAGTTCCTGATCTTGATTGCACAAAAAACATAAACAACATTTCTACACACATGTGTGCACTACATCATAGTTGCATGTTTCCCTAATTGCCTCTTTCATGACTTCAATCCAACTTTGTACCGTGTGGAAACTCAATAGAACCATGCCATTGAGGTGGTAGTAAGAAACCACAATGTACATGTATGTTCTTGAGCAGAGATTGGGAAAAAATATATCCCCAGTTAAGTCTGCTTTCCCCTTTAACTAGGGGCATGCAAGGGTGAGCAGGGATAAATAAGTTCTGAATAGTTAGATCCCCCGGAAGCAAAGAATACACCACATGGCCAACTATATCTGACATTAGCCCGATAACTTTCAACCGTGACAGTCGCACAGAAAGTCAATATTGGGTTGTCTCCCTTTGACTGAGACCGACGATAGATACATATCGTGTACCTATCGTGTAATCAATATTGTGTTTTAATCCGGCTGTGTGTGAAAATGACCCCGGGGGATATTGAACGATAGATACGTCTAGTTAATTTAGAACTGCGCGTTTTGGTACTTTAAGCGAGAAAAAACTCTCTTTTTGTCAAACATTTAAAATTGAGCCTTTTTGTACTTAAAATATTATCGGTTCTCATAAATCCATTTTTTCTGGAATGTAATATTCCACATTATTTTTTTGAAAAAAAAAAAAAAAAAACATTTATAGTTAATGGATGTCAGATTGCATTATTTAAAATTGCATTGTTTAGAAAAGCAACATGTTCATAAGTCAATGTACTAAAAACCCCTGTAAACCCCACTTTACATTATATGAAATTAAGCGCGGCATGACAAAAACTATATATGTGTGACCAGCGAAGACTACGATCATCCTGCACATCTGTGGATGCTTAGCTTTCTGTTCATGGAGATAGTGAAAATACTTGAGAGATTTACACAAGCTGTCTGCATTATTTATGTTTGTTGAAGCGTGCACACTTGTCTGATTATCGCTTCAGGTGGTAAAACATGATTTGGATAATTTTTATTGTCACAAAAGTAATCTGATTATTGAGAGGGGTCATGCCGTCACGGTCTGCATACTGCAAGAAATGTGCGCCATTGTCCTTTTTTTGCGTCCAAGACATGGATTTTATGCATCTTGCGCTTCCGAAAACAAATTGCATTCAAAATTTGTTGGATCTCGACCGCTTCCTAATTTTGCATCTCTTACCGGTACATGGAAAATACCTGTTGATCACAGGAGACAACAGACGTTTTAACCTCTGGTAGTAGTTTTTTTCTTATTTATTTTGTTTCCGGTGGTGGTTCTATTGGCTTGCATGAACGTTCTTGAATGTGCTAAGTACTGGAGATTTTGGATTATAATTATGGGTTACTTCAAAACGTCGGCTTCTTCAGAAGTAGCAACGTGCCATATCCCTGACCCATTTGAACTGTAACTGGCTAATTCTTATTGAATACCACAGGCCACTTACCGTTAAACTGACAGCTCGCGGCAATTGATAAAAAAAACAGCTTTTAAATAGCGATGCTTACGATATGCATTTTTATTCTAGGCTCACAGTTATTTAGAGACAAACACGGATGTATTAGATGTTGTTTTTTTTTGGCAGACGCACACCATTTTCATGCGTAAATATGACCATATTGTCCTTTAATGAAAGAGCTTTTTAATGAATATGTACTTAAATAATTTAACCATGAAAAATTGAAAGACCGTTTTTGCACATAAAATGTTTGGAATATTCATGATAGAAAAAATAATTAGGGTCGGCGGGAAAAAGCTAGGCACGGTCGGGTAACCGGAACCACACATATATTTTGTTTTGGCCTAGGAAGTGGCTAGACGACCGGACCCGGTCTTTTAGTCTCTGAGTCTAAAACGCCGGACCCGGCATTCTAGACTCTGAGACTAAAAGACCGGGTCCGGTATTCTAGACAAGTCCATTAAGGAAGGCTAGAATGCCGGGAATATAATAGTTGGCAGTTATAATCGACCGAAAACAGAAAACAAATACATATGAAGAACCGGACAAACCTTTTCCACCATGTTGGAAGGGGGAGAATACTTTCATTTTATGTATATCGGCAACTGCATTTTTCTAGATGTAACGGCCAGATGTAACGACTATCCGTTGTTATTTTGAGACGTCATCAAAATATGTGCACCGGCCCGTCCGCCATTTTGTTTCCCTAGCTTAAGTGCGGTGCAGTCCGCACAGGTACTTGAAGTTGATATTTACACTATCAGAATATAGTCTCTACGATCTTCGAAATCGTTACATAAGGAAATTAAAAAAAAAAAACTTCAAGTTCCTGTGGTGCAGTACGGTGACATGGCGCACCTAAAGTTTTGATATCTCTAAGTCACCACAAAAAAATCACAATCAAAAGCATTACAACACTTCCCTATCAACTAGCAGCAATAAAAACTGGCCTCTGAATTTTTTTAACAGACGGGGCAAAAATACCATGAAAAGAGATGTATACCCCGCTTTAATCCATTTCCCTGACAAACAGTGCAGGCCCAGATCAAACGCCACAAAACGCGGCGTCTAATCAGGGCCTACACATTTTCAAATTTTCAGCCAATTTCCAAATAGTTTTTGAAGAGAACACAAATGCGGGACGGACACTTATGACTTATGTATTGGTTTTTATTATTATAATAATAAATATTATTATTATTATTTATATATGATGGAAATTGAACGTGATAAATCAGCATTTGTCGTGTTTGTCACGGTTGTAAAATATAATTACGGTGTGTTGCAAACAACCATTAACCTGATTGAGCGGTCAAACGACCTCAAAGAATTCATAAAGCTTTAAGATCCTATTGGTTTACTGTACAGAGTGCTACAAACAATTAGTAATTTGATTGAGCGGTCAAACGACCGCAAAGACATCTAAAAGTTTAAAGATCCTATTGTCTTAAACTAGCACCGCCAACACATCACACACTTTAAATATCGTAGTAATTTGCAGTTGCCGATATACATAAAACGAAAGTATCCCCCCCCCCCTTCCAAAATGGCGGAAAAGGTTTGTCCGGTTCTTCATATGTATTTGTTTTCTGTTTTCGGTCGATTATAACTGCCAAATATTATATTCCCGGCATTCTAGCCTTCCGTAATGGACTTGTCTAGAATACCGGACCCGGTCTTTTAGTCTCAGAGTATAGAATGCCGGGTCCGGCGTTCTAGACTCAGAGACTAAAAGACCGGGTCCGGTCGTCTAGCCACTTCCTTTGGCCTAATAGTCCCACAAAATTGGAAGCAACATCTCCAAAATGACCTATACATTGTTGACGGGGACGTTAAACCTCAAATCAAACAAGATGTCATTTATCTATATGTTGGGTAAAAGTAAAAAAAGCGACATCTCCAAAATGACCTTTACAGTGTTGACAGGGATGTTTAACCTCAAATCAAACCTGCATAGAGCGATTCTCCCTGCTCAGGGGGCCTCCAGTTAACAATCCAAAGGACGGTGCACTAATGACATTTATCACTGCAAATGATGCCAATGGAGCATGTTCGGACACTGAAATTTTATCGCCGCTCCAGGGGATCCAACTGGGGGCCTCTAGCATCAGAGACAAGTGCACTAACCACTGACTGAGCCCAGGCCCTGAGGTTATAAATTTTTTTCATGCAGCACAGAATGTCATTTATCCTGCTCATAAATCTTAAAATGCCAACTTTCGTGTCATTTTAAAATTTATGAGCAGGAAAAATTTCATGCTCAAGTGAGTTGAGTATGAAAGAAAGAAACCGACTGCGGGTATTTCAGGAGGCAGATTCAGAATAAGAGGCAGATCATTCTGAATCTATCTTCATATACTGAGTCGGTCACAGTTTGCAATTACCTCAGATACTTTTTTTTTTTAATTGTGGTTTGCTGGGGACTTCTTGTTTCACAGGTTGATGCAAACGCCGTCCACGGTAAAAAAAAGGTTGCACCATTCACCGAGGGAGTTTCGCCCCTGAGTCATTTCGCCCGTGAGCCGTTTCGACCGTGGGTCGTTCTGGGTCGTTTCGCCCGTACGGCGTTTCGCCCCTGTTATATCTATCTATCAGCCAATACTTCTTAACCTCCGAGGAGGACTTTCAGAAAGGGGTTCCAGTATACCAAATACTGAAGGGGGTTAATTGGAGTAAAAGATAAATATAGCAGGTGAAATTAGTTTGTACAAGTTCCAGACTTTGTTTTAACATCTCCTTCATTCTTTGTTCCCTTTTACTATCTTCTTTTATCTTTTCTCTCATCTGCCTCTGAAGTCTGTCTTCCTCTTTCCTCATGCCAGCTATCCTCATTCTCTTGTCTACACGTTCCTTTACTTCGCTGTGTCGAGCTTTTAGTGTCTCTAACTTCTGTTCCATTTCTCTTTCTTCCTGCTTACGCCTTTCTCATTCTTCGTCTAATTGTTTATCTTCTAGCTGCAGCGACATTAATCTTTCTGTGAGGGTTCTTTCATCTTCAAAAACATCATCGGCTATCTTTATTCTGCCTGTCTGTCTGTCTCAGATCGTTGTGGTAGTTTCGCGACTTTACGCTCCACTACTGCACAGATTCTAATTTGTAAATGTCAGCGGCTGTGTGTGGTGACAAAACAGTGGAGGCATATTCCAACTGTAATCTAAGGAGTGTCTTATAAGCTGTTGATTTTAGTGTCTGGTTATGCACTCTGATGTTCCGTTTTAAAAACCCAAGTGTTTGGTTGAGAAACCCCAGTGTTTGGTTGAGAAACCCCAGTTCTTTATTCAGGCCCTATGGATTGAGGTAAGGTATGTTTTGGTATATAAAACTATAAGGACTTGGTTCATAAATTTTGGGGGATTTCGCCCATATTTTTAGTCAGGCCCTATGGATTTAGATAAGGTATGTTTTGGTATATAAATCTAAAAGGACTTGGTTCATAAACTTTTGGGGCTCATTTAGCCTTTCTGAAATGTCGGCTGCCGTTCGTAGCAGAACACAAAGACTTTACACACTGCCTTAAATTAACAAGCATTATTATTCTCACCTCTGTTAATGCGTTATTATAAGATTCATAATGGAAACGGGTCAACTCGGCGTGTAACCAATCCGGCTACTGAGTCAACTCGGCATATAGTCAACTCGACCGGGTCAAAACAGAAGTGTTGGCAATATTCTCCCATCAGAGACACCAAAGGGAAAGAAGCACAAACATGAAATAACTAGACCCATTTTGTGGGAAATTGACCGTCCTTTTGGCTTTCCGCTATTGGTGTTCCGTTAGGGTCTAGTTGTTTCATGTTTGTGTCCCTTTGGTGTCTCTGATAGGATCTGTGGGTTAATTGTATCGATTCCTGATCATTGCCTTCACTTCTATTTGGGTAGCTTTTCAGTCTAGTACAAAAACCCATCACATCTTAAGTATCTGTAAGGAGTTTCTAAATGACATTAACCTGCTTCCATGAATTGATTAGAAATGTTAATGTTGTGTGACAACCTCGCCATGCCGTTGAGGTCTGCTGGGAAAGATGTAGCGTAAGGGTACTGTTATGCATAATAATTTATTTTTCTGATTCCCACTTTCACCCCACTGGGTGACCTAATAACATCATGTTTATTCTTCTTAAAGAACTTTCTGGAAAGAAATGAGTCACAGATTAATTTTATTTGGTAAACAACTTGTTTACAAGGAAAAGTACTTTGAAATCTTCCAGAAAGTTCGGGGTGGCATTATTTTTTAGCAAATTACCTAATCTTATTCCACAGTCCTCTGGAATGTTCTAGAGAAATCTTAGGGTCTATAAAAGAGCTTGATTTTTCTCTTGAAGTCAGACTTTGGAGTTTGATGTTTGGGTTTTTAAGAAAAGTTATTTCTAAATTCTGTGTTGGATTGTTAAAGGATATTATATTTCATTTCGGACTGTGAATTCTGTGGGATCAAGGAAAATAGATTAATTCAAGGATATTTCATAACATAGCTAAGTACATTTAATTTTCTTACTTATACTGGTTAAAGATACTGTGTAAATAAATTTTGTTAAATTTTTCCAAAAGGCTTGTTTGCTTTTTCTTTCTGCTACGCCTGGCTCGTAACAGTACCACCATCGGACTCCTAAGAATTTCGTTTTCAAACTTTACAAACTGTATCGACTTCATGCCACTTGCGAAATCCATACCTAATGTATCGATTCGGCAAACGTCATCTTTTGTATGCCGTCATACGGAGGAATCGGGGAGCATTAATTATCTCACAAGTAACTGTGTAAAATATTCTTGTGGGGTACACCCATCGGCCACATGTATTTTCTATACAATTTAAATAAATATGCATAGTTAAATTTAAATGTATCATTTAAAATAATGTATTTGTTTAAGACAGATAAGCTAAGACAACTCAGAAGACCCCAAACGCGGTGATATAGGCTGATATTTAGGCGTGGTCTACATAATGAGAGATGGCAATGCAAATATTAAGATCATGTTTCGCATTTGAATCTTTGGAAGAACAATACACTGTGAATATTAATTTGACTGGTGTTTACACATACAGCGTTGATAAAATAATATACACTTCATCAGGCGTACAAAGGGAAATAAGTAATGCAATTGTTTATATTACCGCTAATTTCGCTCTTGTCTGGATCTAAAATAGAACCAAATTTTTACACAACAATTTTTAATATGTTCTAAAAAAGGGTTATCCTTTGGAAGTAATGAATACACCACAGCACAGAAAACTATAGAGTGTACATGTTTTCTGGGCCAGACTAGCTAGTTTCGACCAATTAGGCCTTTTAGGAGCCATGAAATATCGCATTATACCACATATGGCTATTACCCGTATTACAAAGAAAGTAAAACGGAATTTTCAACCAGCGTTCCGCTAACGGGAAAAAATCATTCGTGGTATTATTAGGCTTTGGGAAACAGGAAAAGGGGAAGGGTAAATGTGTTTTCGCGTGAAGATCAAACTTCGGTTACTTAGACAAATTGTGGGTATTCTGATGGGTACGAATTGCGCACCTCTTGTGGCGAATATTGTATTGTTATGAAAGAGAATTCATATTGTCGCTTTTCATTGATAACCAATCTGAAATTATTCAAGCTTTTAGCTCTACTTCTGGATATTTAGATGATTTCTTAAATATTGACAATACTTACTTTGATGGTTTGATCAGTCAGATTTATGCCCTAGAACTTCAGTTAAACAAGGCAAATTCAACTGATACCGAGGCCCCCTTTTGGATTTACATTTATCTATTGTAGATGGATTTGTTTCCTGCAAAATTTATGATAAACGTGATGATTTTGATTTCGAAATTGTAAATTTTCCTTTTTTGGACGGTGCGACATCGTACTGGGTTTATATTTCGCAGTTAATTTGATTCGCTAGAGTGTCTAGTCATGTTTCCGACTTCAACACTCGTAATAAATGATTAACCGCTAAACTTCTTAATCAGGGGTATCGGTATCATAAACTACGTAAAGCCTTTTCTAAGTTTTATAGACGTCATTCTGATTTGGTTTCAAAATTCAATGTTGGACTTCAAACACTTCTGCAACAAGGCCTATTGGAACCCGAATTATATGGTGACTTAGTATATAAATTTAGAAAAATACATGTCTGTAATGACTTTAGTACCCAATTTCGTATAATCGTTCGCCGATATATAAAGATTGGGTACAACATACTTGTAAATGTTATAAAACAGACTGCATGCATGGTAGTTAACCCAATCCCGGTTGTCAACTTTGCATTCCTCTTTGATTGCACACCGGTGGGTCGGGCCTAAGATTATATGACAGTCCAGCGTAAAAACATAAATCACACGGGGTATTCGACTACTTGGAACGCAGACGGATACCAAAAACGCCGACTGTTTACCTTGGATTTGACAGAGGGTGAGTCGATAAAATCATGTTTTTTGCGACCCTATTAAAAAATCAGTATTCTTCTGGAACTGTCACAGCTGTTTCGTATTGGTGCTTTTAGCTTCGATAGATTACATAAAAGCGTCTTTACAGACAACTAAAATGCAAAACATGCACAATTTCTAAAAGAATTAGTGTAAGGACCAGAAATGAAACCGATTTATCCAAAGATGTCATTGTAGCTTGAAAGAGAAATAGTCCTTGTTCAAAAATAAACTCCTATATACTTGTGCCATACGTTGCTCGGGCAGCAATAAGCATGGACTTGAGTGCATCATGCTGAAAGAAGATAATATTTACGACAGACGGATTTCTTTGATGTTACCATGAAACGCAGACGATGGATACCAATGCCGGATTTACAATAAATGCCTAAATCAATGCCTACTTCCATATCTCTTTAATTTTGAGGTCCAAAAAGCACGGTTATGAACAGTGTTGAATATTTCCCATGCCGTATATAAACAACGATGGTGAAAATAGCGTAAGACGAGTAAATGGTTACTCCCTCTCTCTCTCTCTCTCTCTCTCTCTCTCTCTCTCTCTCTCTCTCTCTCTCTCTCTCTCTGCATGTGTCTGGTATGAAGAGGAACAGTCAGAGAGCCTTTCCTTGGTTCTAATATTTTTTTACTATAATAGTTCCACATTTTATTGAATAAAATAATAAAAATAGCCATCGAGGAGATGGCAAATCCCCCCGACCAAAAGCAAATATGGCCTTCAGAAGATTGTTCACCAATAGAAAGTGCACCAGAATTAAACCAGCAATATATCACAAAAGTTACTGCAGTTATGGCATTCACAAGATTATACTGTCAGGTGAGATAACTAAAAAACCAGGGCACTCAGAATTGTGGTTTTTGCGCATGACATGCCTGCCAAAGCTTATGTATTTCTGTACAAAGTACCATCAATATATCTCAAAGAGTATTTGAGATATGATGATCAGAAGCTGGTCATACTGTTATATTGGAAAGGTAGGTAACTCAAATACCACAGCACCAACAGTTGTGTTTCTTGCACATGACACCCCTTCTGTACCTTGTATACAATTGCGCCAAGTTCCTTGAATATATCTCAAAGGGGGTTGGAGCTATGGTCATCACAAGGTTATATTGGCAGGGGAGAATACTCAAAAGCCAGAGCACCCAGAGTTGTAATTCTTGAGCATGACACACTTGCTTAACCTCATGTACATCTGCATCAAGTACCACCAATATATGTCAAATGGTATTGGAGGTACGGTGATCACAAGGTAATCAGACTGTTATATTGGAAGGGGAGATAACTCAAATATTATAGCACCCAGAGTTGTGGTTCTTAGGCATGAAGCGCCGTCTCAACCTTGCATACAAGTGGCCATCACAAGGTTATATTGTCAGGGGAGATAATTAAAAAACCAGGGCACCCAGAGTTGTGGTTCTGGCACGTGACACACCTGCTTAAACTCATTTATAACTGTACCAAGTACCATCAATATGTGGCCGTCACAAGGTAGTGATTCTATATTATTGGAAGGGGAGATAACTAAAAAACCATGGCACCCAGAGTTGTGGTTCATATGCATGACACACCGTCTCGGCCTTGTGAACAACTGTGCCATGTATCATTAATATATCTTAAAGGGTATTGGAGTTATGGCCATCACAAGGTATTCACTCTATTTTATTGGAAGGGGAGATAACTAAAAAACCATGGCAACCAGAGTTGTGGTTCTTGTGCATGACACGCTGTCTCAGCCTTGTGAACAGCTGTGCCAGGTGTCATCAATATATCTCAAAGGATATTGGAGTTATGGCCACCACAAAGTTATCATTCTATTTTATTAAAAAGGGAGATAACTCAAAAGGCATGACATCCAGAGTTCTGGTTCTTGCGCATGACACGCCGTCTCAGCCTTGTGAACAATTGTGCAAGAACCATCAATGAATCGCAAAGGGTATAGGAGTTATGGCCATCATAAGGTTGCGTCTACGGACGGACGGACAGACGGACGGACGCCAGGCTGATCGCTATATCCCCCGAACTTATTCGGTCGGGAGATAAAAAGAGAAATTATAACTCACAGAGGATTTTCCAGATAAATCATTCGTAGAGGATTTTCCAGATAGACCACAAATTGGCTGATAAATGTTCGAGGTTTCATGCAAGTATTCTAATGTTTGACGTTTCATTCCGTTATTCTATTTAGAAGTCTATCTCTAGACCCAAGCAAGTTTTTTCTTCGGATGTTTGTGAAGGGCAGGAAACTGAAGAGGCAGGAAACTAAAAAAGTCTGATCGACAGTGGTGGTTCTTGTGCAAATATATGTATATGCGCATTTAAACTTCTAAAGGTCCGCATTTGTTGGCGGTTTCGTTCAGATAGTCTATCTTAACCATATCGTCTCTCACTGCTGTGGGTTCTAACCTCGCGCGGGTCACATTTGAGACGCCAAGTTCTGCAACGGATTGTCAGTAGTAGTGGTAAGAAGAAGAAGAAGAACCGCCTCACAAATAAAAGTGGCGGATTTTATCCGAGATGATCGTGTATAGGAAATGTGAATGCAATCCGTCAAAACTGTTCGTGAGAAAGCAGGTTTCAACTGCTGAAGGATTGATGTTGCTCCAACCTGTTCATGTTTAAAAACTGTTGTGCATCTGCAGGCTATTGCACAAAATGCGTGATACTTCTTAATTTCTGTCATTCTTAGCAAACTCTAGACATTCATGACACTGTTTGTTCGAAATATTTAGACATGTTGCGCATTCATTCCATCACATGTCATATTAAATCATTTCTGCACCGAGATGCATCTGAAAGCAATCAGATTGTACAGCTACACATGTTGATATGATTCTTACCTGGTCGCAGGCGCCTTTCATGATGCATGTACCCATATATGACAACCAGAATCTTCCATATAACAATACTTGACAGGCGGGTTTCTCCTTTGTTTTATTTGTTGTAAGTTTTTTTTTTTTCAAGCAAACGTTTTTTTTTTAAGCAAACGGTGTACGTAGACAAATCACCGATTTTGCGGCGTCTCAACTTGATCTGCATTGTCATATTTGACAAATATTGATCTCATACTACACAGCTTAATCGCTCAGACAGCTGACCAAATATTTACACTTACGCCCTGAGTTTCTGCCACTTTCATTTTGGAATTTTGCACAAAAAAAGCATAGTTGCTATTATGTTAGATGTACGGAACCCTGGAAGGGACATGATTTTTTTTTTTATTATTTTATAAGTTGTGCGCACAAGATAATATTTTGTTCGCACAACTTCCCAAGCTTTATGTTGTGCAAACAAGATAATATGTTGTGCGAACAAGATATTATCTTGTGCGCACAAGATAATATGTTGTCCGCACAAGATAAATTATGTTGTCCACACAAGATAAATTATGTTGTCTACACAAGATAATATCTTGTGCGCACAACATATTATCTTGTTCGCACAAGATAATATCTTGTTCGCACAACTTAATATCTTGTTCGCACAACATATTAAAACAAATCATGTCCCTTCCCGGGTTCCGTAAAGATGCTTCAATTAAAATCATCAAAATGCGAGATATAGACAGCTCCCAATGACAGGTCTCATCTCGGCATACTGTGCATAGGCATCTGTAAAAACACCATGTTTTACATGCAGGTACTTTTTATTCATTCCGTTTCGGTATTATATCCCATATATGTCAAGTTAGAAGCCTCCGTGGTGCAGAGGATAATCTACTCCCTTCGCAAACCAGTGGTCGTGGGATCGATTCCGGGCTTCACCAGACTTTCGGGCGAGTCTTTAAACAGAGGTTCCGTCTCCGTTGTTGGTGGGGACGTAAAACTCAAACGCAATCGCCTATCGGTGTTTGAAGAGATAGATGGGCTGCATGATGCATCCACGCAGAGCTGAAACCGACCGCACACGAGCACTGGTAAACAGCTTAGAGGATCTAAGCATGCCCAGGCAAAGTGATGCGAGTCGGACCGTCCATGCTTATAAACCCAATTGGTTTCATTGGGCGACATGGCTTGAGTTGCCATTTCATCTCAATGTCGGGTAAAAGTTCCAAAACATTGGAAGCAGCATCTCCAAAATGACCTAAATAGTGTTGACGGGAACGTTAAACCTCAATTCAAACAAACAAATATCCTGGCAATATTTAATTTTGGACAACTGTTTGGGCATTCATTCTTTTCTGCTAAAGGGGGCGGGGTGAGGGAAACAAATTATTCTTCGTATGTTTTAATCCATATGTGACATGGAGTCTTCCACCTAGTAAGTTTGGAGTTGTCACTTCCTATTATTAGGGTGTCAGGTTTGTTTTTATTTGTGGCAAATTTTACAAAAATGAATTTTTCTTTTAGCAAACAGTGTAGACCCAGATCAGACGCCGTGTCTGATCTGGATCGGCACTGTTTGCTAATATCCCAGAAGAGAGGATATATGGGTTAATTATATTGCCATTCGTTCAGGTGCGTCATTCTTTCCCGAAATTTTTCTATAAATTTCACATTGTTTATCTAATAAGACCGATTCGTAATTTCGTAGGACCCGATCCTACCAACACGTACCACACACTGGAACAACGCCATATCAACGTCGTTGCAATAATGTTTGTTTGATTTGAGGTTTCACGTCCACGTCAACACTGTAAAGGTCATTTTGGAGACGTTGCTTCTAATTTTGTGGGACTTCTACCCGACATTGAGATGAAATAACATCTCAAGCCCTGTCGCCCAATGAAACCAATAGGGTTTATAAGCATGGACGGTCCGACTAGCACCGCTTTGCCTGGGCAGGCTTAGATCCACTAAGCGGTTTACCAGTACTCGTGTGCGGACCGGATTCAGCTCTGCGTGGACGAATCATGCATGCAGCCCATATATTTCTTCAAGCCCCTATGGGCATTGCAATAATGTATAATCATATTTATCTGTCAAAATAATGAAACAAACTCGTACAGTTCTAATACGATCTGTTTTGAGTTCGAGCCGGGCTCGGGTCAAATGTGAGACGCCAAGTTCTGCAACGGAAGGTCAGGTCGTTTTTTTTTCGGTTTTCGCCCACCTCTGATTAACGATCGGCTCGACATGAGTGAAATAATCTTGAAGGGCCGTAAAACCAAAACAAAAAAAAAACAAAAAAAAAACAAAAAAAAAAAAACGATCTGTTTTGAAATTTAATGTACAGTGAAACTTCGATGACTCAAACACTGATGGCCCATTTACTACGGCCGAGTCGAACTCTTTCTTGAGTCCCTAGAAAGAAAATGCCATAACTGCAGATATAAATATTGTTTGTATAATTGTCTAATTTGATCTTGAAAATGTATGTTTTGTGTACTCACAAGAATCGCCTCGATGAGGCGATTCTAATGAGTACACACAACATGCATTTATTTTGAAGAAAACTGAAAATATGTCCGTATTCGGCCTCCTCCCGTAGCTCCAAGATCAACCCCCTGTGGCTCGAACCACCGTGGTCTCGAACAAATTTTTCTTGGTCCCAAAAGTGTTCGAGCCATTGAAGTTCGACTGTATATTCATATCTATCTGTCAAAATAATGAATTTAAAAGTACTCTGCGTGGACTAAAGGTAGCGAGAAGGACTGAATTCTTGTCCGTGGTTGTTTTGTGGGACTACGCTATTAATATACCTAAGGAAATTTACAAATCGTGCTTATTTGATCGTAAAAGTATCTAACATTATGAAATCACAGATTTATGACACCTAATAAGAATTGACGGGTCATGTGCGCTACATAAAGTCATTTGCGCGAATATGGCCCACATGTGGTATTAAGACAAACCGTCACGTTGGTGTCTTTTGGCGAAAAGCGAAAGGCAATCGTATCGATTCCTGGTCATTGCCTTCCCTTCTACATCAAGAATACCCTCTTTGGTCGAGGTACACTGTGGTAAGACTCAGTGTCTAGATTAACTTTCCAATTAAACGAAAACAGAATGTAATTTACTCCTTTTTTTATTTTTCCACGCTTGTGGTTTCCACGTCAATGGTAACCATAACTTTGTGCCGTCTGCATTGTATGGTATCTGTGCGGGTCGTCATTGGTATCCTTATTCGAACACCCTCATCAAGAAATTCACATCTATAATTCTAAAATCCTGCTTTTTGCTAATTCTAATAACGCATGGCAGGTACTCAATACATTAGTATTTTATGCTATTCAGGAAACATTGGAAATTATATACGAATTATTGCTGTAAAACTAAAAAACTGTCGACTTGCATCAAGCATCTATATTTTGCCGAATTAAATAGGTCATAATTCGTCATTGACAGAAGGATTTGCATCCACAGTTCGTGGAAAGTATGCCGAGACACTGCGAAACAGATTGCTGTCAATTATCATCTATTTGATATATGCCCGTAAAATGCGATTTGTTCAACTCACCACGAATGTTTGTTGTTGTTTTTCCGTCGGCGTTTTTGGTATCCGTCTGCGTTCCAGGTAGTCGAATACCCCGTTTGTAAATGGAATTTTATTTTAGTATGCTTTATGTTGGCTGGCGCCTGATGCTCCGTCTTTGATCGGGCCCCTCGGAGTCTAACTGTTGGTTTTCTTTTGCTCCAGCAATTCTGTTGTTGTATGCTGTCGAGTCCTCAACCTTGTTTCATCTCCGTAGTTTTTTTTATTTGCATGTTCTCGGAGATGTTACACTGATGAGTTAGGAAGCCTTCATGCGGACTAAACAAAATTAGTGTATACCGCGACAGAGGTATGGGCGAGGATTATGGCCATGTAAAATCGATTTAAGCCCCCAGTGGAATTCTTTCCACTGACCGTTCCAAGGCGGTTCTTCTGTGGCGGTTTATTTATGTTGTTGTTTGTTACTTACTGTGCGTATCACTTGTGTCTTTTTATTTTGGATGGCCATTTGGCCATTTTGTGGGAAAGTAACTGTCCTTATGGCCTTCCTTTGTTTAGGTTTCCATTATAGTCTGGTCGCTTCATGTTTGTGTTTCTTTCCCTTTGGTGTCTTTGATGGGTGGAGTAAGTTAATTGTATCGATTCCTGATCTTTGTTTTACTTCTACTTTTCAGAACAAACTTCAGAATAATAAGAAAAGGCTGCAAGGTCCATATTATAAAACGCTGTTGTTAACGCATACGTGTAAGAATATGCATCTTTCAATGAAAATTAAGCTAGCATGAAAAAGTGCATGAAAGACAAAAATATCTTTTTGGTTTGTTTATTTACACCCACAATCTATGCTTGGTACAGAAATGTATAACAAATTATCTGATGTCAAATGACATTTTAGGAGCCTTTAAATATCGTGCTATAACCATTTTACCATGTATTCTATCATGACTCACTGTTGAGCTAGAAAGCCTCCATGTGGATCAATTTGTTATTGTTATTTTGTTTGATACTGTACTGGAAATTAAGGGCGAGGGTTGAAATTTCATAAACATCGGAGTTGAAGCCACCACCGTCCAAAGGCTGTCGTTCGTTCTTTTGCATGATGCGCAGTTTCTTAACTGTTATTTGGCTTTGTGCTGTTGGTTCATATTTCGTCCGTTTTGTGTGTGCCTCCGTGTCACTTTCTATTGGTGACTTAAGACGGCTACTTTCTTGGATTGTGGCCTTTCCTGAGTGACCTTTTTTAACTAGTTTGGCTCGGGGCCGAGTCGAACCGGATTCCTATTCATGAATGTGACATCACTTGAACAAGTCCGTGCAATAAAGACCCCCCTATACCCCAGTTTATATGGAGAAAAATGGGGATTACGGGGTATACGTAATTTTCCATATTTATGCTCTAAGACATAGGTTGTCAATGAGGCGATTCTAACGAGCACCAACAACCTGTGTTTGCAGTATTTATAAGAAAAATATCACGGATTTTCATCAGAAAAAAATGGCCATTTTGGAGATGTAAAAAAATGTACTATGTCGCACGTGTGTTATCGTAATGTTGTAAGAATTACCGTAGTGGATCGCCGCCTTTGTCAAAGCAGACGAAAGCCCCCGCCCATATGGGGCTTGAAGAAATATATGGGCTGCATGATACTTCCACGCAGAGCTGAATCCAGCACGCACACTAGTACTGGTAAATCGCTTAGAGGATCTAAGCCTGTCCAGGAACCGCGGTGTGAGGCGGACCGTCCATGCTAATAAACCCTATTGGTTTCATTGGGCGACAGGGCTTGAGATGTCATTTCATCTCAATGTCGGGTAAAAGTCCCACAAAATTGGAAGCACCGTCTCCAAAATGACCTTTACAGTGTTGGCGGGGACGTTAAACCTCAAATCAAACAAACAAAATCAAAGCAGACGATAAAACAATCAGAATCCGAATTGTTACTGACTATTTTTCAGCGGGATACCGCCGCCGGGGATCGAACCGGGGGCCTCTAGCATCAGAGGCAAGTACACTAACCACTGAGCACGCTCATTGGTCTTCATTGACCTTCTGAATGCATATATGAAGGTTCGCTGAAGACTGATGGGTCACCACTGTTGTGGATATTGCACAATGCTATCCAAATTAAACCTCCCAACATAAGATAAAAGAAGACAAATATCATCTCTCGTAATGTTTAACAAAATATAATGCAACTTGGTAATCCAACTCTATCCAACCTGCACCAAGAAACAGGGTCAACTTCCCTTACTAGGATTGATACGCATAAACACTTGTTCTTCCTCCGCATTGCCAGACTCTGGAACGACCTTCCACCAGACTTCCACTGGTACTGTGCCGTGTGGCGGCCGTACAAAGTCTCCCCGTACATCCATCATAGTGCAGATTACATTTTCTGGTCCTTTGGGATCATTGAGTTCATTTAGAATCATTTTGAAAATAGAGTTCTTCTTAAGCCGGTGCTAGAGGGCGTGGCTGGTGTGGCTCATTTCAGTACCGGTCATGAACAGACTCAATAAAACCGAGTCTGCTATTTTCGTTTATTTGGTGTATTCTTTGCTTCCAAAGGATCTAACTATTCAGAACTTATTTATCTGCCAGCCCAGACCTCGGACCGCCCGAGCAGGGCTACTCAACTCCCTTGTCTAAATACCTATCTATCTCTCTTCATATACTGAGTCGGTCATGCTTGGCCATTACCTCAGTTGGGTGGTGCGCTAAATTTTGAATTTAGCAAAAAAAAATCTCTGGATGAGTTCTTAAAACTACATGTATTTACAATCTGCTTTCAGAGGTGTACTAAAACACATACCTCCGAGGCCCGATCTACACCATGCGGGCTTTAAACTCCTCTGCAGTTTTGGATTTACCACAGAGGAGGGAAGACTATTCCACTGAGGAATAGTTCTTCTTAATCCGAGTTTTAACATGGGGGTGCCAAACAGGTGATGCATACTCGAGTTGAGGTCGAACCAATGTTTTGTATACGCAACATCCTTTGTCTACCTAGGAGCAAAAGCCAAATTGCGTCTAAGAATTCCTAGTTGCCTTGGATGTAATCTCAGAAATATGTTATCAGTGATGGTGATGCCAACATATTTTTTTTTTTAGTTTGGACTTGCTCCAATGTATGCTGATGTAGTGAGTAATCGAATATAATCTGCTTGTCTGGAGGGTGTCGTGACACCCTCATTGAATGACATTTGGCCACATTGAACTTCATTTGTCAATCGGCCTCCCAACGTGCTAAGCTATCCAGTGAGTATATATATTCCTATACAAAACACAATCATCAGCAAACAAACCAACAAATGACCGTATGTTACCTGGAAAATCATTGATGAATACCAAGAAAAGGATCGGTCCAAGTACCGCGCCTTGAAGGACACCAGACAAAACAGGGACTGGATCCGACGCTTGGCCATCAAGTACAACTTGTTGTAAGCGCCCAGAGAGCCATGAGCTAATCCGCTTTTGTGTGGATCCTCTTATCCCATAATAATCCAGTTTATACAATAGCCTCCTTTGAGTTACCTTGTCGAAGGCCTTGGCAAATTCCATGATAATTAGCTCAGCTTTCATCATTTCTCATTATCAGTCATCTGTTATGGTGAGAGTAGTTTGTGGTTCATTCTCTGCACCATCTCAGACCCACCAATCATTACAACACAAAAAAGTTTATCAGTTTGCGCTTTCATGTTATATATGTAGGACTATCAGTGTCATTTACTTTCTTAAAATTGGGCAGTAAAAACATAAGTGATAAATACTGAAAAAGAGGCAAAAATATATGCTGTTATTAAGCACGTGTCTGATCAGTGTCTTCACTGTTTGCTTCCCAGAAGGCACGAGTCCCTAGGGCTTCGTCAAATCAACGTCGGTGTATGACTTTACCCCCCCCCCCCCATGTAGATATGACGTTGCATAAACGTCGTTATGTTGTACCGACGTGGATGTCACGTTGCTGAAATGTTACGACGTATGGCATATCTTAAACAATACAAAAAAAAATCATGAAAACACCTGTCAAACATAAATTTTACTGTCTAACACTAACAGGTAACCAATAATGCACTTTTCTTTTAATACGGTAAGACAAACAAACCTATGGCCATAAATAAAGATAAGAACGATGCAATTATATCAGCCTTAGTCTGAGGATGCAAATCACAACAATCGTTGTCTGCTTTGTTGTGTGTTGGTTACGTGTAAACATTGTGGAGCCAGATCAGACTTTGGCTCGAGGAGCAGATGGCAGTCTTGTCAGGGACCACATTGTTTACATGTATGCTTAAACTGCACGAAGAAGTAGCTGACGACATAAACAGACGACAGTTTTAGGGTTAAGAATAAATACGGTGCAACTGAGATAGATAAACAGGGCCGTACTCGGATGAGCAATAGCAGTTAAGCTATCAATGTTCACATTTTGTTTTCATAGAAACTTTATTGATACTTGGTTGAAAAAAAAAACAGCTCAGAATATAATTATTTATACCCTGAAAACATGATTTGTTCTTCACTATTAGCACCTGGCAAAAGATAGGTTTTCAGTAGCACAGCTACGTGTGTATAAACATTCGCCGCATTGCTACAGAGGATTTCGTTTTTAAATAAGCTGCGCAACGTATATGCGCAAAAAATTCCGGTCAGTTGGCTGGGATAAATTTACTAGGAGCCTAACCTCAAAGCTCGGGTAACACAGCGAGCGAGGAGAGGTAACTACCAGACATAGACATAGAAATTGTATTTTTCGTCGATTATATCATAGCAGATAACATAAGCCCTTATGGGCTTGTACTTCGACAAGCATTTGTAAATCAACACAGTAATATCACATGCAGACACATGAATAATAATAATAAAAAAAAAAAAAACATAAGAAAAAATAATTACATTATATATCACAGCATGCAGGTATTGTACATATATTACATTTAGACATGATCTATACTAATATTGAAAAATTAAGGATTCTGTGAGAGAAGAAGGCAACTGCTTGGCCACACCCCTCTGCGCATCAGACACTAGAGCGCGTGCTGCACAACGTTGCGACTTCCCAAGTTACAGGTTAATAAAAGTTAAATAAAAATAAATATTAAATAAGGGGGGAGTGGGGCGACTGAAAATCTCTTCTGGCACAAATTCCTGAAGAGAAGATCAGTAAAACTACCCAAAGCCTACTAATGCATCCCACCCCCAATCACCCTCCTGTGGAAATCTACACTTCGTCATCTCCTCTCCACGAAAGAGACAGAGCTTAAACTGATGAACTCAGATAAAACCCTGTAAAAAAAACGAAAGCAAAAATGAGGAGACAACTCTGTAGGCCCACCAAGAGCAGTATAGCTAAAAGCTGTCGTGAAAAGTAATAATTAACTGGCATGAGCAGTATAGCTAAAAGCTGCAGTGAAAAATAATAAATAACTGGATATAAGATGACAACTTAAAGTATATCAATAGGGGAAAAAACATAAAAATATGAGAAAAAAACATAAGACTGAGCAAGGAATTAAATTGTAACTTTAAACAGCGTAACAGAAGAAATCAGGTTTTGCAAGAAGTACACTTACAGCTGATGTCGTCCCAGGTACGCAGCAGCCTCTTGAACTGATGATAGTTCTCTGCTTGTCTCATATCATTTGGGAGGCTGTTCCATACCTGGGCCGCCTCATACCGGAAGGACTTCAAAGCATAGCTTGTACTCCTGACTTGAGGTACAATGACTTGTTTCTTGAACCTGACTATACTCATATGAGGTGTTTGGCGTATCCGGCAGATTCAAATTAGTCCCGTACAAAGCTCGCCAACTGAGTGAGGGGAGGTAACTGCCAGACTAGATTTAATTGTCCGGTAACTCGTAGCACTTTGCAAGTTATCGCGGCATTCCGTGATAATGCGAGATGTGTGTATGATGGCTGCGAGCTGTTGTGGGGCGAAGAAACAAAAGTTGAACAATTCTATGCCAGCCGTGTGCTGCAATGGGACGGCCGTTCACCCAAATGGATACAGGAATGGATACACCGTAGCCTCTGCCCAAATGTGTTTCTTTTGTTTCGACGTCTTACACAGTCATCTACATAATTATGAACCACCGAAGACACCTTCCTTCACGAACGAATCATAGTAAGTGGACTCGCCCCGATTGGGCTATAAACAAACAAATCTGTTTGGATTATTTCGGTATCCTACAAATTTCGGAAGACTTCTTATTTGTTGGCAGGTGTCAATTATGTTTATAGACAAGTATAGTTGATCTTGTTACGTTAAAATATGCCAAATTCCCTAAACGAATGAGGGATAACAACTGCAATGGACTGTTCCACTTCGTGAGTAGGGCATTCAGGATTGTAATCAATAAACAGTTAGGCTGGGTAGTACAGCATACATATGTCCATATTTGGCCTAAACTGTCAAATCCATAAGTTATTTTTTAATTCTTTAAATTGTGATGATAATTTAGAGGAAAATCTCAGTTTCAGTTTTATTGTTCTCAGAGTTAACAAAGAAGACTACATGTTTACAGTGTCCCACAGTTCACTTATGATATCACTAGGTTGCTGACCTCCTTTGTTTGGCCTGCATGACTAATGATCTGCATTTGTACATCATTCTTAATCAAAGATATACTCAAATACATGTATTCAACATATTTGCATTATTTGCTGGCTCCCAGCTTGCACATTGTCAGTATTGGAAGAACAGGTACCAGACCCCCTTGACCTTTTTGAGGTCAGGTCAGGAGGGGGGTCTGGTTACCTGTTTTTCCAACACCAGCAGATAATGCAAATAAGGTGAATATTGGATGCACTCAGATACAGTGTCTCTGATAAAGATAAATACAATTCTGACTTGACCCCTGTGGCTGCTTCAGCTCAAGCAGGGGCGTCAGAGTTGAAACGGCAGTCAGTATCGTAGGCACCAGGCTTATAGCGATGCCCTGAGGGGTTCAGAATCAGAATTGTTTACTGGTGACTCGCCTTAGACAATCCTTCACCAGGTTCTTTCTTCCTTGGGGCTGTTCCTCAGTGGGCTGGTGGGTGCCAATGCTGTGGGGGAAACTCACGGGAAAGGGGGCAGGGCCCAGAGATGTGCGTTTTGATGCACCTCTAGAGGTGGATTGTGGGTGGTTTTGGAAGCTCAGTCGGTGAGGTTTTTTTTTTTTTGCTGGGTTTAGGGCACCACCCAACTGAGGTAATGGCCAAGTATGACTGAGTCAGTATTGTATATGAACTGATGAAGATAAGACAGATAGCCATTTGAAAATATATATGATATATATACCAAATCCCTTATTAAGTTATTTGTCCATCGTTTAAAACTTGATTATAAGTGGGTAATTAACTATATAGGGAGTGGCTACTAAGAGGTGGAGAATGATCATGAAATTGGTCATTCTCTCCCTTCCGCTGGTTCAAGAAGGGTAGATGTCAGTTTCTGGCAAAAGAATGTGCGCTGTACTGGATAACCGCCTACAAATAAGTCTGCCCTGGGCCAGGAAAGTGTGGATAGGTAAAATGACCTAAAATAGTGTTGGCTGGGTCGTTAAACTCCAATACAAACAAAGTGACTAGAGGTCTGTTACTGAACCGCTAGACTTGGTGGCTAGAGATCGGGTACTTGACCACTAGCCTTTGAGTTTCTAGAGGTCTGGTACTGGATCTCTAGTCATTCCTAGTTAGCATCATCAAAGACACATTAAGTGTACAGTCTAGTAATTTCTCCAGCTCCGCAAAACGTCATGGTGCTGGTCAGGAAAAAAGGGCACTTTCAATGTGAATTTTTTTTTACAAAAAACACTATAAATATGCACTGCAATGTGAAAAGGACACATGCACAACCTTGCTAAAAGAGGTCATCTCTCAACTTGAAATAAAAGGTTCTTCTCTTACTCTTTGTAATTATACTGCCTGTTTTATATTAGTCACCATGTTGGCATTATTTGCTGGCTCCCAGCTTGTACATTGTCAATATTGGAAAAACAGGTAACCAGACCCCCCCCCCCTGACCTTTAATCCCCATATTTGCATTACTTGCTGGCTCCCAGCTTGCATGTTGCCAATATTGGAAAACAGGTAACCAGACCCCCCTGACCTTTAACAATGTGCAAGCGGGGAGCCAGTAAATTATGCAAATATGTGAAGAGATATGTCACATTCACCATTGATGACAAGAAGTTTTGTAAGCATGCTGATCACTGATAAAAACAAGATACATGTTTGGTACATGTACATAGCTCCCATTCCCTAATACACACAAACACTGACATGAATGATAACACTGGTCAGGCACACTTTCACACTTCAGTTGTTTAATTGGTGTCACACTTGTTATGATGTTATCAAAACACTGTTATGACTTCTTAAAATGAGTTAAGTACAATAGACAGGGGGATTAGCAGCCAACCATAAATTGGGACTGTCAAATAGGCAACAATTAATTGCTGAAAATATCTAAAGTAGTCCATGTTTAATCAGATATACATGTAACTTCGTTATTTTTGTGTCAGTTTCAGTGATTTTTCTACAAAAATGTAGGGCTTCATTTACTCTATCTGAAAAAGGGCTTGACGCTAGAGAAAGAGGGCATGGTGCCACAGCATGCTAAATGGGCTGGGGGACACTAGTAACTAACACCATCAGACACCTAAGGCTTTCTTTCTACCTTTTGCTTCAGCCCCAGGAGGGGACACACACAGTGTACATTTTATACACTCCAGAGATGCGGGATAAAAGGTCTCCGGACGTTAGCCCCCCGGGACGTTTGCCCCCCAATGACTTAACCTACACAGTAATGATGTTATTACGGTAGGGTTTTTTTTTAACATGCACAGGGTCCTGCAGTTAACATCACAAAAGTCATATAGATACGAAAATTAAAACTTTTTTCCGCAGGAACAACTGTGTCATTTGCAACCAAATTTCATCTGAAAGCCTTTAGGAAGAAGGAAATGAAAACTAATTAATACGAGTTTGGTCACATTGTGGGCCGCCATGTGCATATATGGTAAAAAAAAACAAAAAAAAACTTCAGAGATCTTTTTATCCTGAACCAGTTTGTTGATTTTCCTGAAACTTGGTATGTAGCATTTGAAACTCGAGCTAATCATAGTTTGTTCAAATGATGATCCTTGTATGACCTTGACCTATTTTAGGCTAAGGTCAGCTCTGTATTGTCAAAGTGAACCGCTGACTCATATGTCTAGCATCTTATGGCAATATTTGCCCCCCCCCCCCCCCCCCCCTCACCACAGCCCCTTTTTCACAACTAGGCATTGTAAGTTACACTGAGCAAATTCATCTCCATGCACTAGGACCTGACCCTCAATGTCTAGAAGGTGCCCAGATAGTAACATACATGTACAAGTCAGCTCTGTATTGTCGAAGGTAACTTTTGAAAGACTTAATCCTCAGAAAGAACACACTTTGGAAGGAATGTTCCTTGGGTGACCCTCTGACAAAGTTTCTCAAAATAGTTTTGCTCCACTGAACATAATAGCCACCACTACTAAAAAAAAAACTACCTTTAAAATGAGCATGATGAATTCTATATCTAAATATGTAGAGTGATTTTGAAATAATTGCACAGAAATGTTCCTTGAGTCACTCTCGACCAAAATGGCTCAAACCATCCACTCCACCTTATATAACCTACCATTTTTTCGATACAGTACAGATCAGGTGAGCGATCCAGGGCCATTATGGTCTTTTTGTTTTTCATATTGACTGATTTCATTCTTTTTCAGCCCACTGTTTGTCACCTGGAAAACTGGTCGTGATAGACGACTGCGAGGTTGTATAGGTACATTCTCAGCAACTAATCTTCATTCTGGTCTCAGGGAATATGCTGTTACAAGGTTGGTAAACCAAGAAGATGAGTGAGTGACAGTGTTTGAGTTTTACGTCCCACCAACAGCTAAGGTCATACAGAGACGGGGCCTGAAGTCTGGAGAAGCCCGGGATCAATCCTGCGACCCCTGGTTTACAAGGCGAGTAGCGTATCCACTTCACCACGGCGGCTTCTAAAACCAAGAAGATGGTCGTTTTTATGATAAGGGGAGTAGCAAGAATACTTGCTGGATTATTATGTGGAGGTGGTTATTAGTGATGAAGGTGCCGTATATCGAAATCACCGAGGCGTCCAACTGGTACAGTCAACCCTCTTTATACCGACATTCCCTATAACGACAAAACTTGTTATTATTATTACAATTTCACTGGAACAAATCCTTAGCTCGAGATGAGACGAAGTAATGGAGATATTCAAGTATATTATAATTTTTAATAATACAAGAAACAAATGTTGTGGATATTTGTTAGAATCGCCTCGTTGAGGCAATTCTAACAAATATCCACAGCATTTGTCTTCTGGAGTAATTACGGGAGTAAGTCCTTTATAACCTATTGTACTACTTATTGGGATATATACAGCGGAAAATTTACTAAAGCGGCAAACTATAAGGGAACAACTAGTGTTGTTATAGCGAGGGTCCTCTGCATTGGCTTATAGCTGGGCAAGGACTGCTATCCTTGAAGCAGGTAAGGATAGAGGGGCATTGTCCACAAATTATTTTTCTTCTGCATGAAAACATATGCTGTGGATACTCATTAGAAGAACCTCACCGTCACATGGGCGCTTCAAATGAGTACCCACAACATTTCGTGCAGAAATAACTAAATATCAGTTCTTATTTCTGCATAAAAACATGTGGGTACTCATTAGAAGCACCTTTGGTGCATAAAAACTTACATTAAGGGTACTCATTAGAAGCACCTCACTCAGGCGTTTGTAATGAGTACCCTAGACTCCTATGTGGTGTAGTGGTTATGCTACTCACCTTGTAAACCAGGGATCGCAGGAACCGTCCCGGGCTTCTCCAGACTTTCGGATGAGTCTTAAAACCAAGATCCTGTCTCCGTATCACCTTACATATAGCTGTTGGTAGGACGTAAATCTCAAACACTCAACCTAATGAGTACCCACAACATGTTTTTGTGCAAACGTATGTTGTTGGTACTCATTAGAAGCACATCACTGAGGCTTCTAATGAGTACCCACAACATTAATGAGTACCAACAACATATGTTCCCACAAAAACATGTTGTGGGTACTCATTAGACGTTTTTATGCACCTAGGTGCTTGTAATGAGTGCCACAACATAAGTTTTTATGCTGAAATATGAAAAATATCAGTACTTTTCAGATTGTCCCCCGCCCATCAGGGCTTGAAGAAATATATGGGGTGCATGATGCTTCCACTCAGAGCTGAAACCGACCAGCACAGGAGTACTGGTAAACCGCTTAGAGGATCTAATCCTACCCAGGCAAAGCGGTGCGAGTCGGCCCGTCCATGCTTATAAACCCTATTGCTTTCGTTAGGCGGCAGGGCTTGAGATATCATTTCATCTCAATGTCGGATAAAAGTCCCACTAAATTGGAAGCAATGTCTCCAAAATGACCTTTACAGTGTTGAAGGGGATGTTAAACCTCAAATCAAACAAACAAACACATGAAAAAAGCACCTGATAAGTAATAGAAGACGCATGCACAGCTACTGATAAATTGGAGTAACAAGGATAATTTCGGGTTTCATATGTCTCGATGAGGCAATTCTAACAAATATCCACAACATGTTTCATACAAGAAACCGTGATTATTATCATTATTCCTTCTTAATCCTTATCTTGCTGTTCGCGACAACCCCTATCTTTGCAAACATTGTAGATCCAGATCAGATGGCTTCTGAAGAAGCCATCTAATCAGGATCTACACTGTTTGGCATTCAGTTTATGAATTTGTAGCAATAAATTACATCAAGAAATTTGATTGGTTCAAAGTCAGAAATGGGTGCGGCTTATCTGAATATTCAGCAAGAGAAGGGTTAAAATAATCTGGAGTTTTGTTCATGTGCATACCTTAGACTGGGTTCAGACTGTGCCAGTGCGTATGCTGATCTGAGTGTTTGCTGGTTCCCCAGGTTTTCTTGTATGTTTTGCTGTGTCCTGGCTCAATGGAAAACAAGTATAGGCTTTTATCATAATGCAGTGCAGCAGATGTCATCTCAAGTATGTTGAATTGATGAATAAATAGTTTCTTGATCAAGGTTGAGATAGTCAGCTATATTGGTAACTGCTCAGATATAAAGCAGTTATTTCACATTACCATAGATATGAAGTGTTTTAAGCATTGTATTTTATTTGAAATTTTATTGAATTCAAATGCCATTAAGGTGATTTTTTACACCTGAGCAAAGTTGTTTAAGGGGAATAGGAACACCTGGCAGAATTTCCATTTTTCAAAGGGAGACAACTTTCGAGACTTCCTGTTTGCTTTCCTATAAGCCCTGTCCCATGGGAAAAGGGGTCAACTTTTAAAGGAAAGAATTTGCTCCTTAGGAGCAAATTCTTTCCTTAAAGAGTTGACCCCCAATGACATGGGAGACAAAAATACTTTTGGAGGAGTTGCCTCCCCTGAAGGTGTTCCCATTCCCCTTAAAGCATCCCTAACTTAACAAGTTCATTGGTGATCAAAATGTTAACTGTTCTAGTATCTTAGTATTGAGACAGATAGGCCTAAGCAAACAGTACAGACCCAGATCAGATCTGAAGGAGCAGTCTGATCAGGGCCTACACTGTTTGCCATTCTGTTTGCACCTTTTGGATTCTTTGCTGGGTCGTGAAACAAATTTGTTAATTTATTTGGAGAATTATTGCAAGTTCTCAAGGTGTACAATTTTTAGCTCACCAGAGCCGAAGGCTCCGGGGGAGCTTATAGGATAGGCAGTTGTCCGGCGTCGTCGTCGTTGTCGTCGTCTTGACGTCAACACTTTCAAACATCTTCTTCTCTGAAGCCACTGGACCGATTCAGCCCAAATTTCATCTGTAGCATCCTTGGGCTGGGGGATTGAAAGTTTGTGTTTTTTATGAAAATTGGCCCATTAGTTTGGTTGCTATAGCAACTTAGAGCTCCCATAGACTTATAATGGGGAAAATTGAAAAATGGCATTAACTGCCAAGCCTTTGCAGATATTGGAACAAAACTTTCATAGAAATGTTCCTTAAGCAATCTAGTATCTACCATATGATTTTAGGCCTACTGCTCAATTTTAATGGTTGCCATGGAAACCAAAATGCAAAAAATAGAAAAAAAATACTTAAAAAATCATCTCCTCACGAACCATATGCTCTATGAGGCTGAGACTTACTGAAAAAATTCTCCATATTAGCCTCAACGGGTTTTGTGTTTTTTATGGAATTCGGCTTTTTAGATTGGTTGCTATGGCAACTTAAGAGTTTCCATTGACTTTTAATGGGGAATATTGAAAAATGGCATTAACTGCCAAGCCGTTGCAGATATTTAGACAATTTTTTATAGAAATGTTCCTTGAGTAAACTTCTTTCAGCCATATGCTTTTATGCCAACCTGAGGGTGCCCCAGGTTGTGCTGGGGCCATGCCCCACCCACTTCTTTTCAGAAAAGGCCATATACAGTACGGCTCAGGTATTTGAACCGTTTTTCTTTTTCATTCCGCGGACAACTTTTTAAATCCGCGTTTTTCCGCCGAATGTTTTGGAGTAAACCACTCCGAGTGAAAATATTTTACTCCAAGTTATGCGCTCGATATTCCGAGGAAATTCCGCGGACCTCAGAGCTTACCTGTGATATTTGGAGTGTTTGCGAGTATTTGCGAGTGGTGATTAATTTAATTAAACATGTGTCGCCGGTGCGACGTATCAGAGGCCAATAATGGCGGCCGAAACCCGTCAAAATTTCGCTGACAGTTATCACTTTGATTATTTGTTTCTCACTTATCCGATAATACTTCACATTAAAATTATTAAAGAATGAAAGACAAATGATTATATTATATCAAAATTATTTTCTTTTTTTGAAAATATCAAAATTACATGGAGAAATTTTGAGTTCAAAATGACCGATTTTGCAGTTTTAAAGAAGCCAATAATGGCGGCCGAAACCGGTCCAAATTTCGCTGACAGTTATTACCTTTGATTATTTGTTTCTCAATTGTCCGATAATACTTCACATTAAAGTTATTAAAGAATGCAAGACAAATGATTATATTATATCAAAATAATTTTCTTTTTTTGAAAATATCAAAATTACACGGAGAAATTTTTAGTTCAAAATGACCGATTTTGCAGTTTAAAAGACGCCAATAATGGCGGCCGAAATCCGTTAAAATTTCGCTGACAGTTATCACCTTTGATTATTTGTTTCTCATTTGTCCGATAATACTTCACATTAAAATTATTAAAGAATGAAAGACAAATGATTACATTACACGCCTACGGAACGATAGAATGCGTAACCATTGGTTAAGAACGTGAAGCAATTAGAGCGACATCCGGTTAGGAATTAGATCGCTAAAAAAGGTAAAGAAACTGTGCAGTTTCTATGTTTCATAAGTTATATAATTTTTACGAGGAAGTTATTTAAGAAACGGGGAATTACATTCAGGAGCCCATTGATATCGGCATCTTTGGAGTAAATACCAAATCCCGTACTTCACACATTTTGGCTAAATTTAGTTTCTCCTGCTGAAGGTGAACTCAAGCCTTAGAAAACGAGTGGTTTTTCGAGGTGTTTGTTGCCTTTTATTTATTACTGCGCTTTGCTACAAGTTCAGCGTATTAACATGCACACACAATAAACATATATGGTTATATGTGTTGTGGATATTTTGCTTGTCAATGCAGCACTAGCGAGAAATCACCACGGAAAAGGTCGAAAATGGTTGGTTACGCATTAGATCTATAGAAATGATAACAAAACTTGCAACTATAAAGCGGATCTGTTTTCATCTCCACGGCCCCAGAATCCCCCGCACCTTGTTCTACGGAACCATTTTTAGCCAACCTGATAAGCAGTGCGCTATTGATTCGATAATGACATAGTATTTTATGGAAACATTTTCAGTCTCCAGAATCATAGTACCGAATGATTTTCACGGACTTTTACGCTGTGTTTGTTTTATCAATGGTCCGGTAATTGCCTGAAATGAAATAAAACAGGTTTTGGAGTTTTAATTTCTGCGAAGAACTCCTCATCTGCCAAAATTTGCTGGTTAAGCATTAGATCGTCTGGTTAAGCATTCGATAGCCAGAGAGGAGAAAATCTCACCAGTTGCTGCCTAAGTAAATGCCAGCAGCTTACTACAATAAAAGGTGGTCTGAATATGATTTCTAAATTATGTTAAAATCACCAGAGAAAGAAAGCCGTGATGAAAAATACTTTTCTGGACAAGACCATTAAATGTTTGGGTATCATGCTTATCTGACAGAATGACATACAAATTCATAAATAAGAGGTCATTACTTGCTTTTGTAGAAAACAAAATGGCCAGCTTACGCTTTTTAATGGCGATTAAATCTATATCGTGTTTCTATGATCAAGCATTAGAGAGCCAGGTTGGGCATAAGACACTCATGATTATAAACTTGGTGCTTATAAAAAGTAGAAGTAAAGCAATGATCAGGAATCAATACCAGCTGGCTATCCAAAATGCGATACATACAATCAGTGACAAACAATAACATAAATAAACCGCCAAAGAAGAACCGCCTTGTAACAGTCAGTGAAAAGAATTCCACTGGGAATTGTTTGTCAGTCGACCCAAAGGTGCTCAGAAGAAAAGCTGTTCTATGCTTAAGTGCACGTGAATATCACTGACTTGTCGGGAAAACTATTAGAATGAAAATAGTCGCAGTGAGGTCAGAGTGTTGTGAAAAACTAAAGAGGGTTATCTTGGAAACATAGGATGGGCTTGGCAAAGAGTGTATACCCTGATCAAACACTGCAGGATCCGGCGTCTGGTGAATATCTACAATATTTGATTGGACACTGGAATTTAAGAGATTAATGAAACAGTTTAAGACTATTTCTCCTACCTACACTCGGAGGCAATAGACCCACCAGTCCTTTGTTGTTGTTTTTTAAATCACATTATATTTTGTGCAGAAATGAGAAAAAAATCACAATTTTTCATCTTAAAATTTTCGTTTTTTTTGGCGATAAAGGTTACATTGTATTTGTATAGGCGTGTTTTCGTAATGATTATTCAAAGAAACAAAATGATGTGGAGAAAACAAATGTCTACAACCTTTTTAGTACTAAATACAATATTATCAACAGTCGGTCGATAGTGAACAAAAAACTGGACTTTTGGCTTAATGTAAACTGCCTAATCACTGCCTAGATACATCCGTGAGAAAATATTGCTCCATATTCAAAACGGTTTCAAAAGTTCCTCATATCTAAACATGATACTGCAGATGGAAGAAAATATTATAACTTGTATGTTCTATCAATTTATTATATCTATATTTTTTCCTCATATCTAAAATGACAATGCCGATGAAACAAAATATTATAGCGTGTATGTTTTATTAAGAAGGAAGATTAGATCATGGAAGATTAGCTGAGGGCCTCGTGGAAGATAAGCTATTACATGTATTTTTGTATGTGCTAAATGTTGCTACCCTCACTAAATAAAGTCCTTACTTACTTACTGGCTGACTGACTGACTTACTTACTTACTTCTCTCAATTTATTTAATGAACGCACCTGGTCTCCTGTTTACTTAAAATTTATAAATTTTACAAATGGATTCTAGTTCGTCTTGATTAACATGATTAAGAATACATGGTGTGTCATTCTTGCGCTGTTTGTATTAGACATTTTTCACGAAGACCGAATTAGGACTTCGAAGATCGAGAACGGAGTTTACACGCTGGGATGTTCTCAACGTTACCTTTAGCTATAAGTTATCTGTAATAAAAGGCGTATCTAGCAAAACGAAGAAAGCATTGTATTTTGCCCAAACTGACAGTTTTGAGTTCACATGAGACGAAGTCTCCAGATACTTGCCTAAGGCGCAGTCTCCAGAGAACTGAGCAGAGGCAAAGTTTCCACAGGACTCAACTTAAGCCTCACCAGCTAGTCCTGAGGTGAATATTCAGACTCCTCTTCAGGGAACTGACAAAAAGCGGATACTGCAGGGACGTATTATGAGGCGTAGTCCGCGGGGGAACTCACCTCAGGCGAAGTCTCTAGGGAACTCCATTACGAAAACACGCCTATTTAAATACACTGCAAATGTTACCGCCGAAAAATGATTTTTTTTCCAGATGAAAAAAATATAGATTGTGGGTACATGTTAGAACCGCCTAGAAATAAGAAAATTATGGTTTACCCCTATAAACCCCAGTTTTACTTTATAAAAGTGGGGTTCAATGGGTCAAATTTATATAGGCGTGTTTTCGTGATGTCTAATGGGCGAGGTCTCCATGGAACTTGTGTTTAAATTTAGATTTAATGTCCCCGTTAATTCATTTTGAGATTTAACTTCCTTCCTTCCTTCTTTTTTTTTTTTTTTTTTTTTTTTTGGTTTAGAACTTTTATCCGACATTGAGACGAAATGACATCTCAAGTCCTGTCGTAGGGCGTGTATGCATTGAGCGGTTCAACTCGCACCACTTTGTCTGCAGAAGCAGTGTGCTAAGCGGTTTACCAATATTCACATGTGCCGTCAGTTTCACGTCTGCGCGGAAGCACCATGCAGCCGAATCTATTTCCGACGGGCGAGACCTATATTCTCCAGGGAATTCACATTGGTGAAGTCTCGGTGTAAGACGAATGTATCTCCGGAACACGCATATGCAAGGTCTGAAAGCAATGCACATAAGACATTTATTTATTTATCTATTTTTTTTTACGTCCCTTTCAAGATTATTTCAAACATTTCGAGCCGATCGTTTAAGTTTAAAGAAAACCGAAGTACTCGGGGGGGGGGGGGGCAACCTGACCTTCCGTGGGGGGGGGGGGGGGGACAACCTGACCTTCCGTTAGCGTCAGACATTTGACCTTAGCGAGGCTCGAAGCAACAGCGGTAAGAGGCCTTATGATAAAACTACAGCAAGCAAAACCTACAGGCATCTTATCTTGGACGAAGTCTCTAGGGACCTCAAATGAGCGAGGTTTGTATAGGGTACTTTTATTTTGCGGGGTCTCCTGAAAAAGTAGCATCAGTATCGGAAGTTACGTGAAAGTAAGTTTCCTTGGAATTCACCTAAGTAGAATCTCAAGGTAACTCAGCTTGTTACGAGCCAGGCGAGCCCCCAATTTCTGTTACGAGCCAGGTGTAGCAGAAAGATAAAACAAACAAGCCTTTTGGAAAAAAGAAATAACAACATTTATTTACAAACTATTTTTAACCTGTTGAAGTAAGAAAAATAAATGTATTTAGCTCTGTAATGAAATACCATTGCCTTGACCCTACAGAATGCACAGTCCTAAATGAAAATCAATACCCTTAAACAATCAAACACAGAATTCAGAAGTAAATTTTCTGACAAAACCCAAACTGACCCAAAGAAAAAAAATCCAGCTCTTTTTATACGCTCGCAGAATTCTGTGGAACATTCCAGAGGGCTGTGGAGTAAGATTAGGTAATATTCTAAAAAATAATGTAAACCCGAACTTTCTGGATGATGCCATAGTCTTTCCTCTTGTCAAAAAGTTATTTTCCAACTGAAATTAGTCTGACTCATTTTTCAGATTGTCCTTTAATAGGTAGGTAATTAATCTCACTTGAATTCGCCGGGGAACTGAAATGAAGCAGAATCTGAAGAGAACTCGCCTGAACGTTTTACAATGGAACTCACCTGATGCGAAAACAAACAAACATGAACCTGGTTCTCTTTGACCTATTTTTCGTTTATTTCAGTTATGCTGACTCAACAATAATACCTCTCTGTGACAACACTATCAAGAAAAGAGAGAGAGAAAAAAAATAAAAAACAGAAAGAATGGAATGGAGTTTTGTTTGGTTGTCAACACTATAAAGGTCACTTTGGAGACGTTGATTCCAATTTTGTCGGATTTTTTTACCCGACATTGAGATGAAATGACATCTCAAGTCCTGCCACCCAAATGAACCAATAGGGTTATAGGCATCACCGGTCCGACTCGCACCTCTTTTCCCGGGCAGGCTTAGAACCTCTTAGCAGTTTACAAGTACCCATGTGCGGTCGATTTCAGCTCTGCGTGGAAGCATTATGTAGCCCAATCCATTTCTTCAAGCCCCGATGGGCGGGGGCCAAAATGGAATGAAGCAGTCGAATGTATACATGTTCAGATGCAAAATTTCAGTGTTTTCCCTATTTTGGCGCAAAACACAAACTGTGAGTACTTTTTTTAAACCGCCTCGATTAAGCGGTTCTAAAGTGTACCTTCAGCAGAAAAAAAGAAAAATAAGGTTTACTCACGTAAACCCCCAGTTTATATTTTCTTGTTACCTGGGAACATTTATTTCATTGCTGAGTTTTGAACATATTTGAGGGTCACTGAGGACACTTGTTTGTCTAAACAATAACCCTTGCCAGTCACAACAATTGCCGTATGCTCTGTCGTGCGCTGGTTACTTGTCAGGTTGACGATCGGCTCTTTATTAGGAAAATAATCTTGAACGGGCCGTAGAAATAATAATAATAATAAAAATCGTCAGTGACTTTTATTTAGCTGGATACGCATTTTAGATATAGGAACAAATAACGTTGAGATGATTCCAGCTGATAAAGTCCATTTCCATCTCCTACGTCCTTTCTCCGTCCTAGTGAAAAATGTCTATTAATAAGAAGTTGGTTTTAGACAATATCTTTATCTTATCATTTTGACAGTTAGCATAGAACTCACGGGATCTCCGATCTGGGTTATCGATCATGATACAGACATATATTTTGGGGGCATGCGCAGTCCCATGAGTAGGATATTCCGGCTACCTATTTGCTTTGCAGAGGCGAGCTAAAACAAATACGCCTTTCTTTTGCGTTACTATGCCTTTTTTCGCATTACTACGCCTTTTGATTCGCGTAAAAACGCCTTTGATTCGCATCACTGCGCCTTTCTTTTGCGTTACTACGTCTTTCTTGTGCATTAGTATGCACTTTTCGCGTTACTACGCCTTGTTTTTGCGTTACTACGCCTTTTTTGCGTAGCTTCGCCTTCTGATTGGCGTTACTGCGTCTTTTGTTTTGCGTTTCTACGCCTTTTTTTGCGTTATTACGTCTTTTGTGTCGCGTTACTACGCCTTTACGGTATTTTATTTTCTCCTACATAAGCCAAATAGGCTTTCGTATCTGCAGTGTTAACGATCTTACCCTTAGCCTTTCACGCCTGAGTTTCATAAACGGGTTCACTCCATTTTTTTATTTGGGCAATTCTTGATAATAGGAGATTTAGTCAAATTCATTTACAGGATGGCGAACAGCTTTCATTCTCGGGTGAGACGGTTCATTAATGGCCGTCCCATCCGGATATAGATTTAATCGCCATTACAAAGCGTAAGCTGGCCATTTTGTTTTCTACAAAAGCAAGTAATGACCTCTTATTTATGAATTGGCGCCTCATTCGGTCAGATAAGCATGATACCCAGACATTTAATGGTCTTGTCCAGAAAAGTATTTTTCATCACAGCTTTCTTTCTCTGGTGATTTTAACACAATTTAGAAATCATATGTAGACCACCTTTTATTGTAGTAAGCTGCTGGCATTTACTAAGGCAGCAACCGGTTTGATTTTCTCCTCTGGTTATCGAATGCTCAACCAGACGATCTAATGCTTAACCAGCAAATTTTGGCAGATGAGGAGTTCTTCGCAGAAATTAAAACTCCAAAACCTGTTTTATTTCATTTCAGGCAATTACCGGACCATTGATAAAACAAACACAGCGTAAAAGTCCGTGAAAATCATTCGGTACTATGATTCTGGAGACTGAAAATGTTTCCATAAAATACTATGTCATTATCGAATCAATAGCGCACTGCTTATCAGGTTGGCTAAAAATGGTTCCGTAGAACAAGGTGCGGGGGATTCTGGAGCCGTGGAGATGAAAACAGATCCGCTTTATAGTTGCAAGTTTTGTTATCATTTCTATAGATCTAATGCGTAACCAACCATTTTCGACCTTTTCCGTGGTGATTTCTCGCTAGTGCTGCATTGACAAGCAAAATATCCACAACACATATAACCATATATGTTTATTGTGTGTGCATGTTAATACGCTGAACTTGTAGCAAAGCGCAGTAATAAATAAAAGGCAACAAACACCTCGAAAAACCACTCGTTTTCTAAGGCTTGAGTTCACCTTCAGCAGGAGAAACTAAATTTAGCCAAAATGTGTGAAGTACGGGATTTGGTATTTACTCCAAAGATGCCGATATCAATGGGCTCCTGAATGTAATTCCCCGTTTTTTAAATAACTTCCTCGTAAAAATTATATAACTTATGAAACATAGAAACTGCACAGTTTCTTTACCTTTTTTAGCGATCTAATTCCTAACCGGATGTCGCTCTAATTGCTTCACGATCTTAACCTATGGTTACGCATTCTATCGTTCCGTAGGCGTGACATTATATCAAAATAATTTTCTTTTTTTGAAAATCTTAAAATTACATGGAGAAATTTTGAGTTCAAAATGACCGATTGTGCAGTTTAAAAGAAGCCAATAATGGCGGCCGAAACCCGTCAAAATTTCGCTGAGAGTTATCACCTTTGATTATTTGTTTCTCACTTGTCCGATAATACTTCACATTAAAATTATTAAAAAATGAAAGACAAATGATTATATTATATCAAAATAATTTTCTTTTTTTGAAAATATCAAAATTACATGGAGAAATTTTGAGTTCAAAATGGCCGATTTTCCTGTAATTTTATGTTGTTCAACATGCTTTCAATTACGGACTTGAAAGAGTTGTATGTACTCGTCATGCCCAACTGATTCCCTTGTTTGAAATCACTGTGCAGTTTCACACCCTGGGTAATTAATGATTACCTCTTTGTTGACTTTTGACATTGTTTACATTGTAATAACTTTCATTGATAATTATTATCTTATAATTATATATATAAATATATATGATGGTAAAAGAAGATTAAATAAACAAAAAAATGCCCAGGTATTTCGTCGAATTCCTCCGAGTATTTCCGCATAACTTCGCGAGAAAATATTGCCTCCAGGTACGATTTTACGACTCGGAATAATTTCGCGAAATTTCGCGTACCGCGGACTTTGCGAGTGTTTTCGAGGAGTGTCTGCCGAATACATACATATACTCAGAACAATTCCGAGTGTTTTTGAAAGTACTCGAAACGCCGAAATTCGGAATAACGAGTTTTTTGGTTCTTATACCTGAGCCGTACTGTATCTTGCAAACCGTTCAGATCCCCACCTTCAAACCATATATATTCTTGTTCCTATTGATAAGACGCATTCAGTGACACCAACCTGGAGGTCCTCCGGGATGTGCCGAGGCCATGTCCCACCCCCTCCACTTCATAAAAGGCCCAATATCTCGGAAACCATTCAGATCCCCACCCCTGAACCCTATATACTCTTGTTCCTTCTGATAAGACGCATTCAGTGACATCAAACTGGGGGTCCCCCGGGATGCGCCGGGGCCATGTCCCGCCCCTCCATTTCATAAAAGGCCCAATATCTCGGAAACCTTACAGATCCCCACCCCTAAACCATATATATTCTTGCTCCTTATGATAAGACGCATTCATTGACCCCAAATTGGGGGTCTTCCGGGGTGCGCCGGAGCCATGCCCCACCCCTTCACTTCACAAAAGGCCATATATCTCAGAAACTGTTCAGATCCCCACCCCTAAACCATATATGTTCTTGTTCATTATGATGAGACACATTCAGTGACACCAACCTGTGGGTCCCCAGGGATGTGCTGGGGCCATGCCCCACCCCCTCCATTTCATAATATCACAATATCTTGGAAACCTTACAGATCCCCACCCCTAAACCATATATATTCTTGTTCCTTATGATAAGACACTTTCATTGACACCAACCTGGGGGTCTCCCTGGGCCTTGCCCCACCCCTGCACTTCACAAAAGGCCTTATATCTCAGAAACTGTTCAGAGCCCCACCCCTAAACCATATATATTCATCTTCCTTATGATAAGGCACATTCATTGACACCAGCTTGTGAGTCCCCGGGGCATGCCCGGGCCTTGCTGCACCGCTTGACTTCATTAAAAGCCACATATCTCAGAAATAGTTCAGATCCCCACCCCTAAACCATATATATTCTTGTTCCTTATGATAAGACTCATTCAGTCACACCAACTTGGGGGTCTCTTTGTGCTGAGGCAATGTGCCCCGCCCTTCCACTTCATAAAAGGCCATATATTTCAGAAACCATTCAAATCCCCACCCCATATTCATATATGTTCTTGTTCCTTATTATTAGCACACCTACTGTAGGGTTGTCCGCAAAGGCCAGTCCTCTCCTTTATCACTTCATGAAAGGATATCTTGGAAACCGTTCAGATTCCCACCCCTAAACAAAATATATATACTTGGTCCTTATGATGAGACACATTTAGGGACAACAATCTTGGGCTTTCCTGGGAACGACAGGGCATGCTCCAACCCCTCCACTTTTATCTCCAGCCATGCAGATCCCCACTGCTAAACCATATATATTCTTGTTCTTTGTGATAAGACACATTTAGTGATACCAACCAGGGCTCCATTGGGTCCATGCCCCACCCCCTCTACTTCATAAAAGGCCTAATGTTTCATATACTGAGTCCACATTGATGCTCATTTGGATATGGGGGTTCATTTGGCAGATTAAAATGATATCATGTTAAAATACATGGCTGCAATTTGGCAGTGCCCACCTGAGCTCTGGTGAGCATAGTGGCCCATGGGCCTCTTGTTTAGAATCTTTATGAAATTCCAATATCTAGTCGAATCTTTTTTTTTCTTTTTTTTTTGCTGAAAAAAAAAGCTGAAAGAAAAAAAAGGGAGTCACATAAGTAAATCCAGAACAAGGGTTAAGGGTACACCACTATGGTAATGATTCTTGTCCTGAGTGCTGTAAAAGACCAGATTTCACGTACTTTAAAGTTTTATTGCAGACCCTGATCAGAAGCAGACTTTATGGTGTATTATGATCTTGGTTTACACTATTTGTCAATACACTTAGCATAAATGGATTGTCCTGCTGAATAAATTGATTTGGCCAAACCCATTTCTGACTATTATTAAGACCACTTATATTAAGACCAATTCTGCTTTAAAAAGCTTATTTAGGAATATGCTGTTATTCTTTCTTCGTGTTTTGTTTTCTGCACAGAATGTCCTCTGGTCAGGGACCACCTTTGGGACTGTTCAAAAGTGGTCTTAAAGATCACTTTTGAACAGTCCCAAAGCTGGTCTTAATATAGGAATTTTACTGTACTTGATTTATTAGGGCCCCGCACTGAAAGTGTGGGTGCCCTATAGTAATCACTCTGTCCGTCCGTCTGTCTGTCTGTCCGGGCGGATGATAGGACACTAGTTGGGTAGGCCTTTCTTGGGTACTTGCCGTTTATTCCGTTGTTGTCCAAGTAAAGTAGCCAGTAGCCTGTTGGGTATTTTGTCGCTTGTTGGGTAATTTTGAATGGGAAAATTAACATGGAGGTACCCAACAAATGTCCTCTCGTAAACACGTCCGTCTGTCCGTCTGTCCGTCCACAAATTTTTTTATCCTCCATAACTTTCTTATTCCACTGAAAGTGTGGGTGCCCCTATAGTAATCACTCTGTCCGTCCGTCTGTCTGTCCGTCCGTCTGTCCGTCCACAAATTTTTTTATCCTCCATAACTTTCTTATTCCTGGATGGATTTAAATATTACTTGGCAGAAATGTTAACCATAATGTGATGGAGTGTTGCGCGCAAGACTCAGGTCCGTACCTCAAAGGTCAAGGTCATACTTAGAGGTTAAAGGTCAAAAAAGGGTCTTTCCTGTGATCCTCCATAACTTTCTTATTCCTGGATGGATTTAAATATTACTTGGCAGAAATGTTAACCATAATGTGATGGAGTGTTGCGCGCAAGACTCAGGTCCGTACCTCAAAGGTCAAGGTCATACTTAGAGGTTAAAGGTCAAAAAAGGGTCTTTCCTGTGTCCAATTAATAACTTTGTTATTATTCCTGGATGGATTTAAATATTACTTGGCAGAAATGTTAACCATAATGTGACGAAGTGTCACACGCAAGACCCACAGCCGTACCTCAAAGGTCAAGGTCATACTTAGAGATAAAAGGTCAAAAAAGCGTCTTTTTTATTGTGTCCAATCTATAACTTTCTTATACCTGGATGGATTTAAATATTACTTAGCAGAAATATTAACCATAATGTGACAGTGTGCCGTATAGTAATGCCCTGTCTGTCCGTCTGTCCGTTCGTCCGTCTGTCCATCTGCCCGTTTATCACTCAACATTTTTCATGTTTACAAACTGAAGCTGAAGTTATTGACAGTTGCCATATAGTAATACCCTTTTGTTTTTAATTCATAACTTACAAACAGTCAAATGCATCAACTTCAAACTTAAGATATATGGTCACAATATCATTACACAATTACATGGCAACCGACGTAACTCTAGCTACAATACTCTAAGAGTAATAGCCCTTTGAAAAAAAAATCCAACTCCTCTGATGGCACTGCCGGGGCCCTAGTCAGTTTCACTGACAGTTCTAGTTCCTTTAAATTCAACAACTGAATAACATAATGAAAAATCAGGATCAGATAGAAAATGTACAGTGTTTTCTTACCCCTTAACCCTTTTTGTACCAAATGGAATCTTCCACCTTATATGTATCACAAGTCCATTTCAAAATGTAGGGGTGTCAGGTTGTGTTTTCTTCAAAATTTATTTGGAAAATGGCTGATTTTTTTTCAAACAGTGTAGGCTGTGATCAGATGCCACATTCCGTGCACTGTTTTCCAAGTACCAGTTTTAAGGGATTCTGGTACAAAATGGTTTACTGATTATATTTTCTGTTTCTCTCCTGCAGTGCTATAAAAGACAGCAGATTTAGTCCAATAACCAAGGAGGAGTTCCCCCGCCTACATTGTTCCGTGTCAATCCTTACTCATTTTGAAGAAGCTAAAGACTTCTTGGACTGGGAGGTATACTACAGAGAGATTATGTACAGATCTGAGCTCCAGCTTTGCCTCTGATATGGATGAGTAACAAGACTGCGAAAACATGCCTATATAATTCTGACCCCCTTGAACTTCTATACAGTAAAACTGGGGTTTACAGGGGTAAACCTTATGTTCTTGTTTCTGCTCTAAATATAGCTTGTGGGTACTTGTTAGAACCACATCAAGGCAGTTCTAATGTGTATCCATAATCTATACTATGAGCAGAAATAAGAAAAATATCAATTTTTCATCTGAAAATTTTCATTTCTTCGGCAGTAAAATTTACAATGTATTTGAATAGGCGTGTTTTCATAATGATAAGTTTGTGATAATATTTCTCATCTAGGTGATTCTTGCACACCAGATAAGGAAATCTATAGTTTTAGCTTGGGATAGAAATTCTAGCCCCGGTGTTCTTACCCAAAATCGAATATTCTCGTGTGTTTGATAAATGCACTGGTTGAATACGATCTCATATGAGCTGTGGTTAAGGCTGACATCACAGCACGTTACGTGACATCACTTATAGTGATGTGCTTTATTATCGGTATATCGGCATATCGTGATACAGTTCAGAAAAAAATCATATCACAATAGGGTCCGTCAATACCGATATTTTCTTTGTTTTCATCCATTTTTCATATTTTCTTTCTAACTGATCGGTAAATACAGCTTAGCTAGTGTAAACTGAATCATTCCCAGGCCTAAATTTATTATGTTAATTGATTCCCATCCTTTATGTATAAGCCGGTCATAGTGTAGGTCGAGCTAGGATTTCGGTGAATCACGAGGCTGTTGTTGCTGTGTACGCTGTTTAAGTGTAAGCCGCCCAGCATTTACAAGATTGTGTGATCGAGAGAAACCAAAACAAACTTTACCGTGGCCAACTACCAATGAAAAGCCTATATCTGGCAACATTTCAGGTTGCAAAAGATGACAGTCACAAATAAAGTGACTGAGGCCATCAATCTGATACAACATTTATGGCATTTTCAGATAGTATCTTTATTTCCCCTCATAACATTGGGGCAATTCTTATAAGTACTTTTGTTTTGTAAGTGCATGAGCAGAAATAGGTTAAATGATATATACACACCAAACCTCCCTTCTTTTTCCCACATATGGTGGGGTTTTCCAATTACCAGTGTGTTTCAGATTGCTACATAATATATCGTGATATGTATCGTGATACACAGTAACCATATTGCAATATATCATGATGCGAAAATTCTGACAGTACCCATCCCTAGTCACTAAACATTCCTGTAGTTTCATCACAACACAACAATATGGCGGATGTTGGTAATCGAAGTGACTGCAGCATTAAAAATCCACACTAAGAAAAGGAAGGATGCAGGAAAAAAGAATCCTATATGGGTGTGAGGGGTGGATAGAAAAATCTGTCCCTCGGGATCACTGTCCTGAACCCTGGGTAAGCCTCGTGATGCTGGACAGTGACCCTCGGGACAGATTTTTCCATCCACCCCTCACACCCATAAAAGATTCTTATATTCTTGCACACAAGACAAGGAAATCCATGGTTTTAGCCTGGGATAGAAATTCTGTTCTAGCCCTGTTGTTCTTACCCAAAACCGAATATTCTTGTGTGTTTGATAAATGCACTGGTTGAATATGCGCCGTCAATAAGGTTGACATCACAGCATATTACGTGACATCACTAAACATCCCTATACAACACTATATGGCGGATATCAGCAACCAAGGTGACTGCAGTATTAAAAATTTGGGCTCAGAAATGGAAGGTATGCAAGAAAACAACTCCTACATGGGTGTGAGGGGTTGATAGAAAAAGCCATCATTGGGATCACTGTCAGCAAGCCTCATGATGCGGAACAGTGATCCTGGGGACAGATTTTTCCATCCACCCCTCACACCCATATAAGACTCTTATATTCTAACATATACCCATAGCATAGGTTTGTTAGAAGAAATACTTGCAAGCATTATCTGTTAATTTTCATCATTACTTCAATATCTGGAATGTTGATTTGTTTGAATTGAGGTTTATGGGGAATGGGAACACCCTCAGGAGAGGCAACTCCTGCAAATTTTTGTTTGTCTCCCATGTCAATAGGACTCAACTCTTAAAGGAAAGAATTTGCTCCTGAGGAGCAAATTCTTTCTTTTAAGAGTAGACCTATTTTTCAGTGGGACAGGGGGCATAGAAAAGTGAACAGGAAGTTAGGAAAGTGGTCTCCGTTTGAAAGATGGCGGAAAAATCTGCCAGGTGTTTCCATTCCCCTTAACATCCCTGTCAACACTGTTTAGGTCATTTTGGAGATGTTGCTTCCAATTTTGTGGGACTTTTACCCGATCCTGCCACCTTAAGGAACCAAAAGGGTCATGGACGACTCGTATCACTTTGCCTGGACAGGCTGAGTCCTATGCGGTTTACCAGTACTCGTGTGGTAGGTTTCAGCTCAGCTTGGAAGCACCATGCAGCCCAATCTTTTTGTACCCCTGGCATACGAAGTATGTCATGGGGTTATAGTTTTCGTCTTCCCGTCCGTCCGTTTGTTTGTTCATTAGTTCATTCGTTCGTTCGACTATTGTCTGTTCCGCTGTTCGTCAACCTTAACGTCAAAGTTTTGCATTAAACCTTTTCAATTGCTCATATCTCTGTAACCACATGTTAGATTCTCTTCATATTTGGTAAAGGATATCTCTATAGCATTGCCTTTCATATGGAATATCTAAGCCCCTGGGTGGGCTGTCCGTCCGTTTGTCAACTTTTACGTTGTAAGTTTTGTGTTAAACCTTTTTGATTTCTCATATCTCTGTCACCACATGTTGAATTCTCTTCATATTTGGTACAGGATATCTCTATAGCATTACCTTTCATTTGGAATATCTAAGCTCGCGGGTCAAGCCCCTGGGTGGGTTGTCCATCCGTCAGTCTGTCTGTCCAGTCATCAACATTTACGTCAATGTTTTGTGTTAAACCTTTTTCATTGCTCATATCTCTGTAACCACATATTAGATTCTCTTAATATCTCTATAGCATTACCTTTCATATAGAATATCTAAGCCCCTGGGTCAAGCCCCTGGGTGAGCTGTCCGCCCGTTTGTCAACTTTGACATCAAAGTTTTCTGTTAAACCTTTTTGATTGCTCATATCTCTGTAACCACATGGGTGTTAGATTCTCTTCATATTTGGTAAAGGATATCTCTATAGCATTACCTTTCATATGGAATATCTAAGCCTCTAGGCCAAGCCCCTGGTTGGGCTGTCTGTCCGTTTGTCAACTTTTATGTAAAATTTTTGTGTTAAACCTTTTTGATTGCTCATATCTCTGCAACCTCATGTTAGATTCTCTTCATATTTGTTACAGAATATAGCTATAGTATTAACTTTTATATGGAATATCTAAGCTCCTGGGTGGAGCCCCTGGGTGGGGCTTGGTGTCAATAATTAAGACTTAGGCATTTTGATTGCGTCCAAGTTTTGTGTTAACTGTTTTCATTATACTCCTTGTTGTTGAAATGCAATAGTGATTCTCAGTGGACTAAATGGAAAGTTTACATGGCAAGGTTCAATGCTACAGACAAATTGTCATTTCCACTAAAAGGGGATGTCCGGGGGTATACGAGCCCCATTGGGCACTTTCTCTAGTACTTCTAGCCCCGATGGGTCATTACATTTGTTTATTCGAAACCTTATGAATAGCAGTTTATTATCCCTGCGCTTTAGCATTTGGGGATAGTGTGGAGGCCCCTGTCCGTCTGTCACGCTATCTCCTCCATTCCCTGTGCCGGCCTCGGTAGCTCAGCCGGATGTGCGTCTGCCTGGTGATCCGGAGGAAGCAGGTTCATACCTGCCGGGGCCGGCAGCATTCTTTCGTGGAGATTGATCATGAAATCTTTTCTACGGTCATTCTCTTCCTTCCACTGATTCAAAAAGGGCAGTTGTCAGTTTCTGGCAAAAGAATATGCACTGTACTGGTTCACCGCTTATGTTTAAGCCTGCCCAGGAAAAGTGTGGATAGGTAAACTGACTGGCTCAAAAATGACCTAAAATAGTGTTGACTGGGCCGTTAAACTCCAATACAAACAAACAAAACAAAACCCTTATCCTGCTCAATATAGTAACTGGGCCGCACCCATTACCAGCTATCAGCCAATCAGATTACTTGATTTATTTTATTCATTCAATTCACAACAATTATGTGGCCCCCGCCGACAGGGGCTTGAAGAAATATATGGGCTGCATGATGCTTCCACGCAGAGCTGAATCCGGCCCGCACACTAGTACTGGTAAACAGTTTAGAGGATATAAGCCTGTCCAGGAACCTCGGTGTGAGGCGGACCGTCCATGCTAAAAAACCCTATTGGTTTCATTGGGCGACAGGGCTTGAGATGTCATTTCATCTCAATGTTGGGTAAAAGTCCCACAAAATTGGAAGCAACGTCTCCAAAATGACCTTTACAGTGTTGACGGGGACGTTACACCTCAAATCAAACGAACAAAAATCACAACAATTATGATGGTGATGTATTAGTGTTATTTCAGTTTCTGGAATAAACGCATAACTTAAACTTGAATATCTACCTTCTAAGACACCATTAGATATCTTTAGCCCATTTTGTACCGGAAACACTTAAACAGGTAATTGGCAAACAGTGCAGGCCCAGATCAGACGCCGCAGAATGTGGCATCTGATCAGGGCCTCCACTGTTTTCTGAAGGTTCAGTCATTTTCCAAATAATTTTAAAAAAAGAACTCAACCTGATACCGCGAAAATTTTGAAATGGACTCCTGCTATATATAAGTAGGGAGATTCTATTTGGTACATAATGGGTTAAGGTATTGACAAGCTCCTGTGTTTCATGGAATATGATAGAGGCTCTGCGGTATAATTATTTATCTGCTTTTACTAAGCAGCTTGTCATCTTACAAGTGGAAAGTGTTTGGACTCTACACTTACCGGTAAGGTTGCTTTGTTTACATCACATGACCTAGGTCCAAAGGTTATATCTAGTTTATATTTCTCAGCACTTTCCAGTAATTTTCATACAGCATATTCAACTAATGACTTGTGAGGCAATATTTTGGTGTTCACCCATTGCGTTTGGGAAACCCCTAAACATGCTAAAGGGGTACCTTGGCAAACAGTGCAGCACTAGATCAGACGCCGCAGAACGTGGCATCTGATGAGGGCCTGCACTATTTGCTAACAGAATTTTCCGTCAAAAAATAGAAAAAAAAAATGAAAAAATCGGCCTGACGTGCCCCTAATATGACAAATGGCACTATTTTGAAATAAGCCCTGTCTACATCCTTCTATAGAGCAGATGGGTTTTTAAACAAGATCACCTTGCCACTCACTGGCCCAATTACAAAATAATTCCACTTAGGCATCTATACCAAAATTGCATAACAGGTTCTGCTTGGCTGAACAAAATGGCCACCGTAGCTGAAAATAGAGAAATCTTCAAATGACACCTCCAAGGCCAGGGAGGCGATTTCTAAATTTCACAGAAATGCCTGCTATGCATTTCTACCAAATTTGCTAAAATGGTTCCGCTTGGCAGGATGCAATAGCTGCCAAAGCTAAAAATACAAAAATAAAGCTATATACGAGGGGTGATTGATATGTTTGAGCTTTGTATTGAAAGACGTATGCAGGGATGTTCTTTTTAAGTCCTACTATTCTCTGACTATATAGGGCCTGTACCCAAGGACTGGACTCATTTGGTCGGTTTATATCGACATGGTAGCACTCTAAAGTAAACAAGACAAGCAGCTTTGCAAAATCGGTTAAAGAGCAGTGATCCAATATCTGCATAAAAAAGGTTTAACACCTAAGGATATCCATAACGATATTGTAGCAACACTATGGAAAGATGCCCCTTCATATGCTACAGTGAAAAGGTGGGTGGCGGAATTTAAATGCGGCAGACATAGCCTTGAGAAGGAGTTCTATAAAAGTAGCACTGAGGCCCTTAAACACCGCTGGCAGAAGTGTATAGATACTGAAGGGGATTATGTTGAAAAGTAATACAATATGTCTGACGAAATTCAAATCCTTCAGTATGGGGCTCAAAAAATATCAGTCAGCCCTCGTATAAACCAAGTTTCCAGGGTACTAGTTGCCAGATTAAAAAAAAATCACAGAATTTTGTTTTCGCTCCTTTGCCAAATTTATTATGATGGTTTCTCTTGGCTGAACAAACTGGTTGGCAGAGCTGAAAATAGAAAAAAGACCTTTTAACCACACCTCCTCCTTGGCTAGTAAATGATCTCCGTAATGTTCCTCTTCACCAAAATCGATAAAATGGTTTCACTCTTCCACTCTCCACACAAACATAACCTCTATGGTTAAAATATGGGTTCACATCTCCTCTTTCACCAGTAACACCTGCACTTCCATATGAGCTATGAAACATCTTGGGCTAAGGTGCGCAATCCAGGGCCCTCTTGTTTCATTACTTGTCATAGAAAATCAGGCCTGGCATTTCGTTTGAATTGTCCGTTGACAGATTCAAGAAGGGCCATGTCAGTTTCTTGCAAACGCATGTGTACTGTAGTCTGTACAAGCTTACTAAGGGAAATTATGAATTAGGTATACTGACCAGCTGTACTGACCTTTGTAGTGATGAATGGGTCATTTAACCAAACCAAAAGTTAAATGAAATACTGACATCTACAGTAGACTAGATAAGATGGGTATTTTGTGACAAAAGGAGATAGTTTTCCTTGTCTCTTAATGAAAACATGTTGTGGGTATTTATTTGAACTGCCTCATGAGGCAGTTCAAATGAATACCCACAACATATGTTTTCCGTTTTCCTTCAGTTATCATGCATTACTCCCCTTTTTATCATATGACATTGCGAGAATGTAATAACGCCATGTAATAAATTTGATAATCCACTAGTGGATTAAATATGCAAATTAGTTAGATATGCCACTTAACGTTACATGTACGACGTACTTAACGCCGTCGTGTTTACTAATGGCGGAACATTGTCATTTTTTGTCAAACAATCGTGAATAAAATATGTTTTAAATGTCATATGATAAATAGAATCTTGCATTCGTGCTCATGTATTATTGAATTTATTAAACTCGTTGAAGAAAAGCGATAAAATGCTCGGCAAAGCCTAGCATTTTATCCCTTTTCCTCAACTCATTTAATAAATTCAATAATACATTAACACATATGTAAGATCCTCTATATCTGGTAAAATACTTGATCTGTACTTCTGTCTGGTGCTAATCAAATATTTTTTTTTCAGGTGGGTGTACATGGTGTCCGGATAGAATTTATTAATGAGAAGGGTCACAAGAAAACAGCTACATATCTGCCGGAAGTGGCAATAGAACAAGGTAAGTTTCATAAGTTTCATAAACATTTACTTATGATTCGCAAAATCATACCGGCCCTCGCCCGTCGGGGCTTGAAGAAAGAGATGGGCTGCACGATGTTTCCACACAGAGCTGAACCGACCGCACACAAGTACTGGTAAACCACATAGAGGATCTAAGCCTGCCTAGGCAAAGCGGTGCGAGTTGGCCCGTCCATGCTTATAAAGCTTATTGGTTTCATTGGGCGACAGGGCTTGTGATGTTATTTTATCTCAATGTTGGGTAAAGTCCCACAAAACTGGAAGCAACATCTCCAAAATCACCTATGCAGTGTTGACGGGGATGTTAATCCTCAAATCAAACAAACAAACATCCAAGATCCAACATTCTAAGAAGCCAGCTGATCAGGATCTATACTGTTTTAAGAAAACAAAGATACATCAGGGCTCAGCATGGTGAGGTTTAAGGTTCATTATAACCTGGGCATACGAAGTATGCTATGGGGGTATATAGTTTTCGTCCTGCCATTCATCCATCCATCTGTGTGTCCATCCGTGTGTCCGTCCTTCCATACGCCCTTGGTTAAAGTTTTGCGTTAAAGTTTCTAAGAGATTGTATCTTCTGAACCCTTTTATAGATTTAGTTGGTATTTTCACTGAAGTTACATACTGGTCTACAGATTTCGTTGATGCATGTCCCACCCTCCGCAGTGACCTTGAGGTCAAGGTCACAGACTTAGAAATTTTACATTGGGTTAAAGTTTTATTACTAAGTTTATAGATGCCTGTATGTTCGAAATTCTAAGACAAATTCAGTTTGTACTTGCATCAATGTTGCATACTGGTCCAAAGATTTTGTGATATGTGTCCCTTCCCCCACCCACAGTGACCTTGACCTCAAATCACGACATAAATTATACATTTGGTTAAAGTTTGATGACAAAGTTTATAGATGCCTGTATATTCTTAACTCTTAAGACAGATTCAATTGATATATGCATTGATGTTGCATACCAGTCCAAATATTATTGCAAACCACACTGTGCTGCTTCAATAACATTGATGCCCCCACCCCTTCAGTAACTTTGATGTCCTCACTCCCTTGGTCCATTTAGAAATGTTATGTTTGGTTTAGCTTTTGCAAGCCCATTGTAGATTCTTATAGCTTCTTGACTTCTTCATTCATATTACATACAAGCTCGAAAGATATATCAGAGGGTGGCACTGGTCGGGTGTATATGTGACCCACTGGTCGCTTGCTCTAGTTGTTCTTAGAACCTCGCAGGAGCTGATTCTTGGTTCTAAGAATCTTGCAGGAACCAGGCTTGGTTCTAATAACCTTCAAGGAGAAAGATTGTAAGTTCCCCGCCCCAAAGCAGAGCTGGAATTTTAGGTTACTCCATACCTGTTTTACCTCCCTCATCAGGAGGGAGACTGCCTCATTTTTGTCGCGCCTGCTATTAGCATGGCACGATATAGGCGCCCGGTTTTCCGTCCGTTCGTCTGTCCGTTTGTCAACGCGTCAACATTTGCAACCACCCTAGCATTCACCCTAATGGTCAAGTTTATTTCTCAAGAACTATAAGAGCTTCATTAATGATACTTGGTACAAACTTATGTCTGGGGATGGCAACTTACATGCAAGCATCCATATTTGACCTTGACCCACATTTCATGGTTCACTGACTTTGTAAAATATTGCGACCACCCTAGCGTTCACCCAAGTTTATTTCTCAAGAAGTATAAGAGCTTCATTAATGATACTTTGTACAAACTTGTGTCTGGGGATGACAACTTACATGCAAGCATCCATATTTGACCTTGACATACATTTCATGGTTCACTGACTTTGTAAAATATTGCGACCACCCTAGCGTTCACCCTAATTGTCAAGTTTATTTCTCAAGAACTATAAGAGGTTCAGTAATGATATTTGGTAAAAACTTGAATCTGGGGATGGCAACTTAAATGCAAACATCCATATTTGACCCTGACCTAAATTTCATGGTTCACTGACTTTGTAAAATATTGCGACCACCCTAGCGTTCACCCTATTGGTTAAGTTCATTTCTCAAGAAGCATTAGAGCTTCATTAATGATACTTAGTACAAGCTTGCATTTAAGAATGGAAACTTTTATGAATGACCTTGACTACCTACATATCATGGTTGGGAGACTTTGTGCCTCCACAGGCGCGACATAGCCTTCGGCAGAATTCTTGTGATACTAATTTTTGCCCAGTTTATGCTAAATTTAAGTAAAATTTTGGAGTCTCCCTCGTTTGAACTGAGAATTTTTCCTGATATTTTTTACATCTCCCTCGTTACAATGGAAAATCTCCCTCATTCAGTTCAAATGATTATCACAGGTATGAGGTTACTCATTAGAACTGCCTCTGTGAGGTGGTTCTAACGAATACCCACAACATAGGTTTTTATGGAGATTGTAGATAATGCCAGAGACATAAAATTAATTTGGCACCTGGAGTTAAGGTTCAGGGTCCAGTTGTTCAAAGCATCAACATTTGCAACCACCCTAGCATTCATCCTAATGGTCAAGTTTATTTCTCAAGAACTATAAGAGCTTCATTAATAATATTTGGTACAAACTTGTATCTGGGGATGGCAACTTAAATGCAAGCATCCATATTTGACCTTGACCTACATTTCATGGTTCACTGACTTTGTAAAATATTGCGACTACCCTAGCATTCACCCTAATGGTCAAGTTAATTTCTCAAGAACTTTAAGAGCTTCATTAATGACATTTGGCACAAACTTGTATGTGGGGATGGTAACTTAATTGCAAGCATCTTTATTTGACCTTGACCTACATTTCATGGTTACTAACTTTGTCAAATATTGCGACCACCCTAGCGTTCACCCTAAGAGTCAATTAATTTTTCAAGAACTATAAGAACTTAATCAATGATACTTGGTGCAAACTTGTATCTGGGGATGGCAACTTAAATGCAAGCATCCATATTTGATCTTGACCTACATTCCATATTTTCACTGACTATGTAAATTATTACGACCACCCTAGCATTCACCCTAATGGTCAAGTTCATTTCTCAAGAACTATAAGAGCTCCATTAATGATACTTGGTACAAACTTGTATTAGGGATGGCATTTTTAATGCAAGCATCCATATTTGACCTTGACCAACATTTTATGGTTCACTGGCTTCACAAAATATTGTGACCACCCTAGCGTTCACCCAAATGGTCAAGTTAATTTCAAAAGGACTAGAAGAGCTTTATTAATGATACTTAGTACTTACTTGTATCTAGGGATGACAACTAGAATGCAAGCATCCATATTTGACCTTGACCTAAATTTCATGGTTCACTGACTTAGTAAACTATTGCATCAACCCTAGTGTTCAACCTAGTGTTTAGGGTCATTTCTCAAGAACTATTAGAGCTTCAATAATGATACTTATTTCAAGCTAGCATCTAGGAATGGCAACTTTTATGTAAGCATGAATGTTTGGCCTTGGCCTAGATTTCATGGTTCGGTGACCTTTGGCGAAATTCTTGTCTTGTCTTGGAATTCACTGATAAATTATGATATTGGTATTCTTAGAATAACTGCAACAAGGTTTCTACGTTTATTGCAATAAGGTTCTCATAACTACCCAGAGCCTCTGTCTGAGAATGTAATAACGCCATGTAATAAATTCAATAATCCATTAGTGGATTAAACATGCAAATTAGTTAGCTACACCCCATAATGTTACATGTACAGGATGTCACGTTTTTACAGTTTACAAATGGTGGAAAATTGACATTTTTGTAAAACAATCATGAATAAAATGCACTTTAAATGTCATACGATAAATAGAATCTTGCATGAGTGCTCATGTATTGTTAAATTTATAACCGGCCCCGATAGCTCAGTTGGTAGAGTGTCCGCTTTGGGGAACGGGAGGTCACGGGTTCGATCCCGGGCCATGACATACCAGTCTTTAAGAATGGTACTAGCTGCTCCTCGCTTGGCACTCAGATTTTCGGGGTAGAGCTAGGACTTGTCGACCCAGTGTCAGGATAATGTGACTGGGTGTGGTATCATGTAATGTGTCTGGGACATGATACTTCAGTGAGGCAGCACTATAAAAGCATTGAGCTCCCTGTCGCAACCAGACACCGTCGTGATATGACTGAAAAATTGTTGAAAGCGACGTAAAACCCAAATTCACACACACACACACACACACACACACTATTGAATTTATTAAACTTTTAAGCTCACCTGTCACGTAGTGACGAGGTGAGCTTTTGGGATCACTTTTTGTCTGTCGTCCTTCGTGCGTCTGTGCGTGCGTCCGTAAACTTTTTCTTCAAATGACATTTCCTCCTAAACCACTGATGGGATTTTGAACAAACTTCACAGGAATGATCCTTAGGTGGTCCCCTTTCAAAGTTGTTCAAATGGTTCCGGTCCATTGCACATCTAGGTCACAGGAGCCAAAAAAAGATTTTTTTCACCAAAAACTTAAAAAATCTTCTTCACTGAAACCACAAGGCCCAGGTCTTTGATATTTGGTATGGAGCTTCATCTAGTGGACCCCTACCAAGGTTGTTCAAATTATAGTGCTGGGGTTAAAAATGCCCCTGTCCCGGGTTCCTTTGGTTTTACATAGGATTATATAGGGAAAATCTTTAAAAATCTTCTTTTCTGAAACCGCAAGGTCGAGGTCTTTGATATTTGGTATGAAGCTTCATCTAGTGGACCCCTACCAAGATTGTTCAAATTATAGTGCTGGGACAAAAAATGCCCCCGCCCCGGGGCCCTTTGGATTTACATGGGCTTATATGGGTAAAGTCTTTAAAAATCTTCTTCTCTGAAGCAGCAAGGCCAAGATCTGTGATATTCGGTATGAAGCTTCATCTAGTGGACCCCTACCAAAATTGTTCAAATTATAGTGCTATAATGCCCCCGCCTTGGGGCCCTTTGGTTTAACATGGGCTTATATATGGAAAATCTTTAAAAATCTTCTTCTCTGAAACCGCAAGGCCCAGGTCTTTGCTATTTGGTATGAAGCTTCAGCTAGTGGACCCCTACCAAGATTGTTCAAATTATAGTGCTGGGGCCAAAAATGCCCCTGCCCCGGGGCCCTTTGGTTTTACATGGGCTTATTTAGGGAAAATCTTTAAAAATCGTCTTTTCTGAAACCGCAAGGCCCAGATCTTTGATATTTGGTATGAAGCTTCATCTAGTGGACCTCTACCAAGATTGTTCAAATTATAGTGCTGGGTCCAAAAATGCCCCACCCCCGGGCCCTTTGGTTTTACATGGGCTTATATAGGGAAAATCTTTAAAAATCTTCTCTGAAACCGCAAGGCCCAGGTCTTTGCTGTTTGGTATGAAGCTTTATCTAGTGGACCTCTACCAAGATTGTTCAAATTATAGTGCTGGGGTGAAAGATGCCCCAGCTCCAGGGCCCTTTGGTTTTACATTGGCTTATATGGGGAAAATCTTTAAAAATCATCTTCTCTGAAACTGCAAGGCCCAGATCTTTGATATTTGGTATGAAGCTTGATCTAGTGGACCCCTTCTAAGATTGTTCAAAATATAGTGCTGGGGCCAAAAATGCCCCGCTCCGGGGCCCTCCGGTTTTACATGGGTTTATATAGGGAAAATCTTTAAAACTCTTCTTCTCTTCTTCCCAGGTCTTTGCTATTTGGTATGAAGCTTCATCTAGTGGACCCCTACCAAGATTGTTCAAATTATAGTGCTGGTGCCAAAAATGCCCCCCCGGGCCCTTTGGTTTTACATAGGCTTATATAGGGAAAATCTCTTAAACTGCCAGGCCCAGGTCTTTGATATTTGGTATGAAGCACCATCTAATAGACCTCTACCAAGATTGTTCAAAATATAGTGCTGGGGCAAAAAATGTCCTTGCGCTGGGACCCACTAGTTTTACATAGGCATAAGAAAAAACCTTTAAAAATCTTCTTGTCCGAAACCAGAAGGCCCAGGTCTTTGATATCTGGTATGAAGCTTCAACTAGTGAACCTCTGCTGAGATTTGTCAAATTATAGCCCTGGAGCCAAAAATGCCCATGCGCCAGCGCCCGCTGGTTTTACATAGGCCTTTTATCAGGGCTTCCGTTAGGCGGACGTACGGCGTATATTACGTCCTGAAATTGCTTCCGGACGCCCAAATTAAACATCAAAGGCGTCCCGCGGACTCCCGAAAATTTCCCTGTACGGCCAAAAATCTTTACCGAGACGTATAAACCCGCCCACTTTTAGCGGCTTGTAAAACGTTTGCTCCGCCTTCTAAGCTGAAACCGCTTTCTGTGTTTATTGAGTACAAAGGACGTCCCATTTTTTGCCTGCGCGGTGTTATATTGACAGTCAGAATCACGTGCGTCGGCACACCTTTGATCGTCATTGGGGTGTGAAAAACGTGTCGAGGTGATTGCTCGGTGTTTGCATATAATTAAACGGATTAGTAGTTGAGGATAAACTAATTATCTCATTGACAATAAGTGTTTTTTTAATCCTGTAAACTTGTTACTGTTTAAATTAAAGCGGGTCGTAATTTAGGTGTTTGGTAGTGAGATTATCATTAGCGATGCAAAGTGTGACAATAGTTTCAAAGATAGATACGCAATTTTTCTTGAGTAAATAGCAGGCGTTCACTAGGTGAAATGACGATCGCTGTTTAATTTTGGCACCTCGAAAATACCTAAAACAGGCAAATGTGACCAGGCTGGTTCGTCAGCGTCCGAGCCGCAGTCTGATCTGTCTGTTAGCCAAAAAGCAAAAAAAAAAAAAAAAAAAAGCTACCGCTGACTCGTCAAACTCTGATTCAATTGACCAAAGGTGCACGTGTTTCTGCCTGTTCCGAATGTTTAGAGTACAATGAAGACTCGAAGCTTATGTTTTGCTAAGTTTGGCAAAAATCTTTTAGAAAAGAATTTTTCTTTAGTTCTTTTAAATCCATATATGACAATTGGTGTCAGGTTTGTTTTATTTGTGTTAAGTTCTACAAACAGTGTAGACAGATCAGACGCTATGTTCTGTGGCGTCTGATCGTTTGCTAATGACCCCAAAATGGGTCACTAGGCATATATGGGGATGGGTAATGTGATTGTTTTCTTTACTTTTTATTTATTTTTTTTTGGGGGGGGGGGGGGGGGGAGTTTTACTTGGAAAGTTATAAAATTTATACAGGCCAAGCAAAAATATTTTTCTTTTTTGTATGCACTCCTCTGCACTGTACTGACCGCATGTATGTCACATAGTTATGAGTAGTTTTAACTTCCTCACAGAGCTTTGCTTGATTGTTTTGAGATTAGAGGCCCCGTCAACACTATTCAAGTCATGTTTGAGCCGGTCAGTTTACCTATCCACACTTTACTATCCATCTAAAAGAATGAACAGGTGATTAAAAATGCTTCAAAATTGGGACTTCCTGAATTTTCCAGTGGGACTTCCAGATCTCAAGGGTAGGAAGTCTGGGACTTCCTGAATTTGGGAGTTAATGGAAGCCCTGTTATATAGGGAAATCCTTTAAAAATCTTTTTTTCTGAAACCAGAAGGCCCAGGTCTTTGATATTTGGTCTGAAGCCTTATCTAGTGGACCGCTACCATGTTTATTCAAATTATAGCCCTTGTGCCAAGAATGCACTAGAGACACTGATACTCAGGTGAGCGATTCTGGGCCCTCTGGGCCCTCTTGTTGAGGAAAAGGCATAAAATGCTCGGCAAGCCTCACATTTTATCCTTTTTCCTCAACTCATTTAATAAATGCAATAATACATGAACACTCACGCAAGATTCTATAATTTAAATGATTTGAAATTATCATCAAGTACTTGTCAGCTCTGTTCGTGTTTGAAGTTCACTTATAGGTTTATGTATTTTCTCTGGGGGTGGTTGAGTGAGGCAAAAGTGATGTCTATCTTTCGTCACTGGGGTGTCCAGCTGTTACTGGCTTCCAGTTGGACAAGGTCTGCTGTATGTTGCAGCAGGTAAGGGTAGAGGGGGAATGTTATTTCTTCTATTTCTACACTTCCAATCATTTTCCTTTCTCTCTTCTGTCCCTCACTTTCATCTCCTCTACTATCTCTTCTATCTGTTTTCTCCCCTTCTCTGGGAGATGACACAAAATAATCCACAAAAGTTGACATGTCGTTAAGCCCAACACAATCAATTAATCAATTTATGTATTTTCTCCCTTTCAGGCTGGGACAGAGTACAAACTATAGACTCTCTTCTCCGTAAAGGAGGCTTTAAGGGACCTATCACAAATGATGTTCGTAGAAATATACGATTGACTCGTTATCGTAGCGAGAAAATTACTTTTAGTTATACAGATTATGTTAGTCATAAACAGAATGCTCACGCATGACGGTGAGCCAGAGTACAGCCCCCTTGTTCGGCAGTCCCATGTGTCTTCATCTGACAGTCACATGATCAAGAGTATAATCACATGATCATCACATGAATCTGGAAGAAAATGTGTTGTCATTGTCATTAAGCTTCAGTGGAGATAAATGGAAGACTGAATTTTATAATTCCAAGTTTTGGTTTTAAGAGAGTATTTGCTGATAAGCCTCAGGTGCTTTTGCTTCTTCATAAAACTGTGTGTTGTACATACCTGTCAAAATTTTCTTGGCTTGATGGTTCTTACAATTGCAACTCAAGTGTTTGTGACACTAAATACATGAACAGTGAAATTTTGGTGGCTCTAACACTGATGGCTCGTTTACCAGGCCCATGGTTGTTTGAACTAGCTCTTCAGTCTCTAGCAATGTCTCCAAAATGACCTTTACAGTGTTGACGGGGACGTTAAATCTCAAATCAAACCAAAACCAAATTGTATTGATTATATAGAAAAATGACCATTTTATATGGTCATTTTTCTATATAATCTATACATTTTTGGGATCCATCTTGAAACCATGTTATACCCTAACCGTATTATAACGAACCATGTTATAATGAGATTGTGGTGTATATGGGATGATTTAGGGAGAATATCATTGTTTTATCTTGAAAATGTATGTTGTGTGTACTCATTAGAATCGCCTGAATGAGGTGATTCTGTTGAGTACACAGGACAAACAGTTGTTTTAAAGCAAATCGAGAAGATACCTGTATTATGTCTCGTGGCCTTGCCCTTTGATTAACCCATGCATGGCTCGAACTACCACTGTCTCGAACAAAATGTCATGGTCCCAAAGGTGTTTGAGCCATCGAAGTTTTACTGTATACATTGACTCAATGGTAATGAATACAGCTGGTACAAGTTCTGCCATTTTTATAGGGGAGACAATTCTAGGACTTTCTCAACTTTAGGACTTCCTGTTTATTTTCTGAAAAATGGGTCTACTCTTAAAGGAAAGAATTTGCTCCTAAGGAGCAAATTCTTTCCTCTAAGAGTAGACCCTTAGGAGCAAATTCTTTCCTTAAAGAGTAGTCCCAAATTATTGCTGGAGAAGGAAATATTTTGAAACTGTTACTTCTCCTGAATTTGTATCTGATTCAATTTACAGTTGTGATGGGGCAGAATAAGCTTCTGTCATCTTATTAAAATACCGGGGTCAGTTTTCTTTAGCCTGTAGAATCTCTCAGTATTCAAAATACTTTGTAATTCAAAGTGATCTTCAAAGTTCCAGTCACACTAAAATTACCATTGATATCTCAAAATCTACTTCAAACAAAACATGAATTTTTAAGATACTGCTCTACATATAAGAAAAGCAAGTAGAAGATTGACCTTTTAAATTGTTTTGATCGTACACATACAAAAAATTTTCAATTATGGTCATGTAAGTGAAAATTTTACATTTTTTTTTTTTGTTTTTGTTTCACTAAAACAGGGATACAGACAAAGCATTTTGCTTTAGGTGCCCAGACAGCCATAGATCCAAATTTTACATAAGTTAATAGGCATTTTTATTCAAAACTGAGGCGCCAAGGAAAAAATTTGGGCGCCTTGGGTAACTGGGTGCCTGGTAGTCTGTATCGCTGTAAAAATGGTTGTTCTTCTTTAATACTCATTATTTCAAATCTTTTGAGAGTAGTCGTAAGAATTGGGGTTGTATGTATCCACATAATATTCACATTAGTATTCATGGAGGTATGGTCAACACTGCATTCCAATATTTAAGTACAGTGGTTTTCTGTAAATACACTGAGAATGTAAATATATATATATATATATGAAGAAACAGCAAAAGTACTTCTATATCATAAAATACTCTCTCATTTCCAAACCTGAGTGAATGGGTCTCAGTAAATTCATACTCTACAGGGATATTTGGTATTTTACTATGTACATGTAGTTGCTTGGAATGTTATATCTTTGTACTGAGTGTTAGATCATTTATATTGAACGTTAGCTCGTACTTTTATTATCAAATTTTAATTCTTTGCATGTTGATATTCATATGAGAACGATTTGTATGGACTTTCGAGTCAAAATTGATTTGTATGGACTTTTGAGTCAAAATTGATTTGTATGGACTTTTGAGTCAAAATTGATTTGTATGGACTTTCGAGTCAAAATTGATTTGTATGGCCTTTTGAGTCAAAATTGATTTGTATGGTCTTTTGAGTCAAAATTATGATTACTGTAACAATCCCAAGCATTGGGACAGCTAGGTCTAAGCAAACAGTTTAGACCCAGATCAGACTGCTCCTGAAGGAGCAGTCTGATCAGGGTCTAAACTGTTTGCCATCCCATCTGCACCTTTTGGACTCCTTGCTGAATCATGAAACAGATTGCTGAAATTTTAGAAGAATTAAAGCAAGTCCTTAAGGTGTCCGAATTTTTCGGATTTTTACGGTATGAGCGAGCTCAGGAGAAAAGGCTACTTATTGTCGCAATAACTAGCAAAGGCTAAGATGAGCCTAGGCATATGCATAACATAAGGATAACACATCCGTGCAACATGGTGCATTATTTTGTTATCTCCGAAATGGTCAGTATGTTCCTGAGGGAGTTTACAAAAAGGCAAAGGCCCCCGCCCATCGGGGCTTGAAGAAATATATGGGCTATATGATGCACCCACACAGAGCTGAATCCGACCTGCACACGAGTACTGGTTAACCGCTTAGAGGATCTAAGCCTGCCCAGGCAAAGCGGTGTGAGTCGCCCGCCATGCTTATAAACCCTATTGGTTTCATTGGGCAGTAGGGCTTGAGATGTCATTTCATCTCAGTGTTGGCTATCAAATAAATACAAAAAGGCAAATCAAGGAGTCTTCCTTAAAACAAATTACAGAGAAGAGTCAGTATATCCATTTGCCTGATTACACAAAAACTGTTGAATCAAGTTGGAAGTGTGAGCTGAGGCATGGTAATATAAGAATCTGATATGGGGATCTGTTGTAGATGAGTGTTTCCAACCCGAGGGATGACCGTGCTGAGCGGAACCGAGGCTACGCCGAGGTTCCGCTCAGCACGGTCATCCAAAGGGTTGGAAACGCCCATCTACAACAGAACCCCATATTGGATTCTTTTTCTTGCACAACACCTCCGGTTAGTTTTGACAGCTCCCACATGAATATTGTTTACAAAATAAAAGCAGTGCGAAAGTAGTTCCGGCAGTTGAATAGAAATGAAGCGCATTTATGTTAGTTGCCTGGGTCGGAACACCAGGGTCAGAACATAAATTTCTATCCCAGGGTAAAATCACGGATTTCCTTGTCTGGTGTGCAAGAAAATTGCAAAAAGAATCCTGTTTGACCAGTGAAAACTCAGATCATCCTATGAATCTGCACTGTCTCAGCAGACTTTCTTGTATTTGTGTGGACCTTATTATCCCTTGTCTTGCTGATTAAATTAATTTTGCCCCACCCATTTATGACTATCAGCCAATCAAATTCCTTGATATAATGTTTTCATTGAAATACACAAACTAAATGACAGTGCAGATCCTGATGAGATGGTTTCTGATCTGGATCTAAACTGTTTGCAACAGTAGGATTGTCATGGTTCAGCAGAATAAGGATTGAGTCTTTAACTCGATGCATGCGTGAAACCTCTAAAGGGGTACCATGGCAAACAGTGCAGGCCCAGATCAGATGCCGCAGAATGCGGCATCTGATCAGGGCCTGCACTATTTGCTAATGGAATTTTCCGTCAAAAATAAAAACAAAAAATAGGCTCGTCACCCCTTAACTGATAAATGGACTTGTCCAACATAAAGCAATTGAAGAGTCCACTAGCATACAATGGGTTAAGGCTAACAAAGGGTTGATGATTGAAGACTGGCCAGAGTGTGTGGACAAAGAGATGGATGATCATTAAGGCTGACACAATTAACCGTATAATCGATTAATCGATAAAAAAATTCCACGGAAATGATTATCATTTCTGATTTGATGATAACCGATTACTTGTTAGGTACAATTTACTACCCAAAGTTATGCCTAAAATAGCTGGATGAGTGGCAAACAGTGCAGACCCTGATGAGACGCCACATTCTGCGGCATCTCATCTGGGTCTACACTGTTTGCTCAGGCCTGTCTGTTCAAATATACATATGGTAAAGTGCAACATATGGTAAGAATCATGCTCAGATAGAAAGCCAGACAGGTAAAATTATGACAAAAACCTTAGCGATTACTAATCGATTATTGATCGCAATGACATGACTGATAATCGATTATCTTTTCACTACAATTAGTCAGCCCTAATGATCATTGTTTTTTGATGGTTGCTCAGCCTCGGGGTTCTTGTAGGTTTACCTCGTCTCAGCTTGTATGTGATTGTCAATGGTATTTGGTATAGTGTTGTATATAAATGTAGCCAGAAATGAACTTCAGCGTGATAACAGAAACACTTTTTGGGCAATGAAAATTTGATCTAAACAGACGTAGTTAGTTAGAGCCGGGCTAGGAGGGAAAATTTGAAAGGCTGTGACATATCTTGGTTTCTCTTTGAAATAAAGGTATATTTTGTGTACTCATTAGAACCATTAGAACCACTTCATAGAGGCAATTCTAATGAGAACACACATTTATTTTCAAGATAAAAGAAAAACTCCCTAACAAACACCCCCACCCCCACCCAACACACACACATACTACTTGCACATGGTCAAAGACTCGGTTTTCTGTGAGCACTAGCTGATGGTTTTATTGAGTTTTATGATTTTGAAACACTGGAAAGAAAAACACGCACACACACTCCCTTGTGACAGTAAGAGTTGTTGTTTTAGAAAGTTATTTGTGTTAAATGTTAGTCTTATAGCATGTATAATCTATGAAAGAATTTATAAATGTTGACATCTTAAAATAAAATGAAATGTTGTAAATATGTTGTGATTTGAATTGCAATAAAGTTTTTATATATAGATGTATATGCATATGATAAATTTTAGCAGCATATTTGTATGTGTGTGGGTTACTGAGGATGGCATGATTCATCGGAAAATTGATTAATCGATCAATATATTCCTCAAAAATGGTTATCATTACTGATTTGCTTGTAATCGATTATTTGATAAGTACAAATTACTATCAAAAGTTGTGCCTCAAATAGCTGCATGAGCGGCAAACGGTGCAGAACCTGATTTGACGCCGCGTTCTGCGGCGTCTCATCAGGATCTACACTGTTTGCTAAGGCCTGTCAGTCGAAATACATATGATATTGCATAACATACGGTAAGAGTCAAAAGCCAGAAAGGTTAAATTATGATAAAATCTTCATCGATTACTAATCGATCATCGATCACAACGACATGCACGATAATCGATTATCATTTCAGCTCTGATTAGTCAGCCCTAGTGGTTACCAGACTAGTATATGTATAACGTTATTGTTGAGGTGTGTCATGAGAAAAACCTAATGACATTTGCAAACAAGAAAGGTGCAGATCATTTGTGCAGTCTGATCATCACCTTTATGTTGCAGGCCTCATATTTATCAGGCATTTGCAGGATTTCGGGCTTTTAGAGCTTGATTTTTTTCTTGATTTCAGGCATTTAGATTCTGATTTTTGTGTATCTAGTCTGTTTAAAAAACTATTTAACCCTTATTTCTGACTATAAGTCAACCAATTTACTTTATATTTTCACAAACTGCATTGCAAACAGTGTTGATCAGATGGCTTCTTCAGAAGCCATCTGATTAGGATCTACACTGTTTGCAAAGGTAATGTAGTTGTGTCTTGTTCAGCAGGATAAGGGTTGAAACTGCAAAATCAGGCCTTTCAGGCATGGAAAAGCGTGGTCAGTATGAGGCCTGATGTTGACTGCTTGGAAAGGACAATATCTCTGTTTCTGTAGGTAAAATTTGGTAATCCTAAGGAAGCCAGGACTGCAGTGCAGAACTGAAGACCGTGGTGTGTACAAGTTTTTCTGGGCCAGACTAGCTTGTTTAGCCCCTGCCCATCGGGGTTTAAAGAAATTGATGGGCTGCAAGATGCTTCCATGCAGCTGAAACCAACTGCACACGAGTACTGGTAAACCACTTAGAGGACCTAAGCCTGCCCAGGAAAAGCGGTGCGAGTCGGACTGTCCATGCTTATAAACCCTATTGGTTTCATTGGGCGACAGGGCTCGAGATGTCATTTCATCTCAATGTCGGATAAAAGTCCCACAAAATTGGAAGCAGCATCTCCAAAATGACCTATACAGTGTTGATGGGGATATTAAACCTCAAATCAAACAAACAAGGACTAGCTAGTTTCAGCCAGTTATGCTTCATCAGTGACCCTCAGATAATTTCAAAATCCGGCAGTGGAATCAATGATCCCAAAGGACTAGAAGCTATAACTAGTCTTTACACCTGGGCAGGCAGGTTACGGTTTTCTGATTGTAAACTCCGAGGACAGGTTTTCCCATGACAGGGCTCATTTAATAGGCTGCAGCAAAAAATTAGGATAAGAGGGATATTTGAGGGACTAAACCTATACAGTGTAATTTCAATGGTTTGAACACTGATGTCTCGTTTACCATGGCTGATTTTGAACACATTCTTGAGTCTCTAGGTAACTACTTCCCATAGAGCCAGATAAAACATAGTTAGGTATAACTTAGAAACAAATGTCATTGTGAAAAGGGTATGTCGTGTGTACTCATTAGAATCGCCTCAGTGAGGCAATTCTAATGAGTACACACAGCATACCTTAATTTCATATGAACATTATGCCTCCTGACATAACCCTATGAATAACCCTCAGTGGCTCTAACTATCCCTGTCTCAAACACATTTTCATGGTCCCAAATCATGAAATCATTTCTACGGTCATTCTCTCCCTTCAGCTGATTCAAGAAGGGCAGTTGTCTGTTTCTGGCAAAAGAATGTGCACAGTACTGGTTAACCACTTGTGTATTAGCTTGCCCAGGAAATGTGTAGATAAGTAAACTGACAGGCTCAAAATGACCTAAATACTGTTGACTGGGCCATTAAACCCCAAAACAAACAAATTGGTCGCAAAGGTGTTCGAGCCATCGAAGTTGATGGTGGAAAGAAAATTCTTTAAAGAGTTATCTCCCTTGAAGATATATTTATTCCCCTTAAGTGAGGTTTCAAACTGCTTAACTTAAAGCCTGCCCAGAAAAGTAAGGTTAGTTTGGCTCATTTTGACCTCAGATAGTGTTGACTGGGCCAGTTGACTCCAAAACAATCAAGTAGTTGTGATTTGTCCATTAGGAAGGGTGGTCTTTGTTAAAAAATGCGATCAAAACTTGAAAGTGTATATCTACTTGCCTGACAGTACCTCAGTTTGCATAGTGAAACAATGCCGTATGAGAGGAGACAGTGTGTGAACTTGTACATTTTGTTTGTTTCTTTGCAGTGTTATATAATTTTAAATTCAGTAGCTCACAGCATATCTTCAAGATGTCATGAACAGCAATGGACACTGCCCCTCCATATTGCAGACCATGTGACCTGGCACTTAATACATGAGCCCCGCCAAGCGAATTTGTGTCTTCGAGCATTCCGTCATGACAAATTTTAACTGTGCATGCACAGCCATTCAGAGGGGCCAGGGATATGGCTTTGTGTCTGAAGGTTCCTCTTGATTCACTGCTTGTATGAGCGAGCAGCGAAGGTTCTGGGGAGACTGCGCGGATGCGCAGGCTCGCCTGAACCTTCGCTGCTCGCATAGGCGATAAGTACCAAAATTGCTTGACGGGGCCCACATTTTAACAGTTGAGTTTTTTTATATGTCCAAAAATGAAAGGTTATTTAAGAATTCTCCTGTACCTTTTTCTTCAGGGCGTAGTTGTACTAAGCATTGTTAGCTTAACGAGCTCGTTAGTGGTCAAACAGTGAAATGTTCCAGTATGAAAGACAATACCTAATACAGTCATATTTTTGCTGAAATAAATATGAGCAGCTTTTGCATTTGCAAAAGCTGCTCATATTTTTTTCTGCAAAACTGTCAGTATGTTTGCCTTATTAAGTAATCAGAGTTTTAACGATGCGTTAACTAATGACATGGATCACGAAAACATGCCTATATAATTTTGACCCCCTTGAACCCCACTTTTATATAGTAAAACTGGGGTTTCCGGGGGGTATACCTTATTTTTCTTATTTCTGCTCTAAAATATAGATTGTGGGTACTCGTTCGAACCGCCTCGATGAGGCGGTTCTAACGAGTGCCCACAATCTATATTTTGAGCAGAAATCAGAAAAATATCACAACTTGTCATCATAAAATTTTCATTTTTTCGGTGATAAAGGTGGCAATGTATTGGTATAGGCGTGTTTTTGTAATGGTTTTTAAGATATGTTGACTAACAATGACTTTAGATTTGAAAAATTGAACCCAGATGTAAAAGTACTTTGTTGAGTTTTGTATATCTGTCAAAGTCTGTCTAGAACCACCACTGCTCATTTAAGGAAGCTGTAAATCCTAAAGTAGCCTACGGCATATACAGAATGTATTCAGACAGACAGGCCTGAGCAAACGGTGTATACCTAGATAAGGCGCTGCATTCTGTCTCTTGAGGGTCTACAGCATTTGCCACTCTTCCGGCTATTCCATACACAACATCGGGTAATAAATTGTACTTGTTCAAATTTTTTAAGAAGTATGGTAAGGGGTTGAGGTGTCCGAAGCCTTGGGGTGAATAGGTAAATTCTTACCAGATTGGATTGTGACCTGGGGCCAGTTGTTCAAAACTAATGATGTCGTTAGTTGACGTGTCGTTAAAACTTTGATCATTTATTATGGCAAATATGCTAATTTTTTGCTAAAAAAATGTGAGCAGCTTTTGCATCTGCAAAAGCTGCTCACATTTTTTCAGCAAAAATACCAAAATTTTCGAGATTGGATATGCTAGAATAATTAACAATTTGACCACCAATGAGCTCGTTGAGCTAACTATGCTTTGAACAACTGGCCTCTGGTCTACTAAACTTTTTGCATGACATTTTGTAGAGTTTGCTATGCTCAGCTATTTGTTAACTTTGCATGATTGTAAAAAAATTAATGTCTTGTTTGGGTGAATGTATAAGTACATTTACCAGTACCTAATTGTGTTTATTCATCATTGATTGGCAGTTTTTGTTTTCATTGTGTCAGGCATAACACATGTTCTCATACACTTCACTTCTCAGAAATATAGGGTAATAATATCAAAAGAGGCAACATATCAGGTCTCATATTTTTCAGGCATTTGCAGGATTTCAGGCTTTTATAACTTGATTTTTTATTTTTCTTTCCATATTCTGTTTAAAATGACTATTTAACCCTTATCCTGCTGAATAAAATTATTTAGCTACACACATTTCTGACTATTCACCAATCAAATTACTTGATATAATGTACTTGTTCAATTCACAAACTGCATTACAAACAGCGTAGATCCTAATCAGATGGCTTCTTCAGAAGCCATCTGATCTGGATCTACACTGTTTGCAAAGGTTATGGTTGTCGTGTTCAACAGGTTAAGGGCTACGGCTGCAAAATAGGCCTTTCAGGCATGGAAAGGCTTGGTCTGTATGAGGCCTGAACATATGCACTGTGTATAAGTCATATCAGAAACCATTTTTGTAATTTCTTTGATGATTCAGATAAACTGGCATAGTAATCAGTGTTGACCTGAATCTGACTGCTATGACTTGTCTGAATATTTACAGTTATTACAGTGTGACAATCTTATCTCATCATCTTATTGCAGTATTCTCCACTTAATGTGATTGGATATATCTCTAAGAAAGAACACACTCTCACTTTTTCCTGGATATATCTCTAAGAAAGAACATACTCTCACTTTTTCCTGGATATATCTCTAAGAAAGAACAGACTCTCACTTTTTCCAGGGTTTGCAAAATCGGATGGGCAACTGCTAGTAACTGATGGCTAACCATTATTAGTCATTAACACTTTCTGTACCAAATGGAGTCTTCCTCCTCATATATAGCAGGAGTCCATTTCAAAATTTAGGGGTGTCAGGTTGTGTTTTCTTCAAAAACTATTGGGAAAACAGCTGAACTTTTTGCAAACAGCGGCGTCTGATCTGGGCCTGTGCTCTTTGCCAACTAACTACCCATTTTGGGGTTTCTGCTACTAAATCTGTTAATCTAAGGTTGACAGAAACTCTCACAAATGGTGAAATAGAGGTGAAGGTAATGATCAGGAATCAACACAGTTAACCAACACCTCCCATCAGAGACACCAAAGGGAAAGAAACACAACATGAAAAAACTAGACCCTAATGGAAACATAAATGGCGGACAGCCAAAAAGAATGTTACTGTTTAGTCTTGGATGAAATATTGACGAGTCGGGTGTCAAAACTCATTCAGCCCTTTCTCAACCATGTCTTGAAAGAGCAGAAATATTGGTAAGAGTGATCAGAAACTTCTGCGTATGACAAAATTGAGTGCAGCCCCCGCCCATCGGGGCTTGAAGAAATAGATGGGCTGCATGATGCTTCCACGCAGAGCTGAAACCGACCACACACAACTACTGGTAAACCGCTTAGAGGATCTAAGCCTGCCCAGGCAAAGTGGTGTGAGTCGGACCGTCCGTGCTTATAAACCCTATTGGTTTCATTGGGCGGCAGGGCTTGAGATGTCATTTCATCTCAGTGTTGGTTAAAAGTCCCACAAAATTGGAAGTAGCATCTCCAAAATGACCTATTTTGATGGGGATGTTAAACCTCAAATCAAGCAAACAAACGAAAGTGTATGTGTGTTGGTGGATATGTCCAGATCAGAGTATCCTCCTTGGGGATATTTCCTTCCACCTTTTATAAAAGAATCTTCACCTCAATTTTGAGAGTTGTGACATTTTCAGTGTATGTGATCCATGCATGTCCAGTACATAAGTTGATGAATTTCCTTATACCTGTAGTTGTTTGTACACGAGTATTAGTTGGTTGCACAATAATCATGTAGCATTTCCATAGTATGTCAGAGTTGAGTAATCAGATATATATTATATATTACTGAATTGTGATAGAGCACTTGTCTTTGTGTAGTTTTCAATAAAACAGACATGGCTAGTTCAGAAACATTTAACAGCTCTCATAATCATACTCTTTATTTTATATATGTATGCCTTCATTCTTTGCAAGTAGAAAGTCCTATATACAGTGAAATTCTGCTATTAAGACCAAATTAAGTCTAATTCTGATTTAAAAAGCTTATTTAGCAGGTTGCAGTTATTCTTTCTTTGTGTTTTCTGCATACTGTGTCATCTGCTCAGAAATTACCTTTGGGACTGTTCAAAAGTGGTCTTAAAGACCACTTTTGAACAGTCCCAAAGGTGGTCTTAATAAAGGAATTTTGGTGTACTTAAGACAAAAAACTTCCGATTTGATTGATTTATCAGTCATCCCTCATGAAGCCATACTTAACAGGGCTCTGACTGAACTCAGGGTCGGAAGTTTGAATCACAAGCTATCTGAATTATTTGCATGATTGTGAAATCTGATTGTGAAACATTTTCTATGGCTAGTCCTCCTTTAGTACAGGTAACTGACTAAGGATGTCTGAGACCTGCCATAACCTTTTCAGCCCTGTACACTGGTACAGATAGATATGCAAACAAGCATATGGTATAACCTGATGAGACAGCTTGTGTTGAGGATCATGGTCTACACTGTAGGCCCCCACCCATCAGGGCTAGGAGAAATAGACTGGGCTGGTGCATCCCTGCAGAGCTGAAACTGACCCAACATAAGTACTGGTGGTCTGCAGTTTGCAAAGGTAGGGATTGTTGTGGACAGCAGGACAAGGGTTAATGATTTGGACTGAACTCCAAATTGAAACCCAAAATCTACAAAAATAAGTGTCCAGATTAAACAATGGAAGGGTCCACTTCAGCAACACAGGGTTGAAAGGGTTAAACAATATGATGGTATTTCTCTGGGTACTCCAGTTTTCACCTGCCTCTGATTAATGATCAAAGTATAATTTTAAAAGGGCCGTAAACCCCCCCCCCCCCCCCCCCCCAAAAAAAAAAAATTATTTGCATGGTTTCGAAAAGTAACAAACTAAGCAAGCATAAGTGAAATAAATAGGGACATTATTTGTGGAGGATTAATAAATTTACCATAAGTGTTTTGGACAGGCCTGAGCAGTGTTGACCCAAATGAGATGCTGCAAAATGCAGTGTCACAACAGAGTATACACTGTTTGCCACTCATCCAGCTACAGTAGAACTTCAATGGCTCGAACACCGATGGCTCGTTTACCATAGCTGTATTGAACCCCTTATTGAGTCCCTAGGGAAGTCCCCTGCATAAGAAATAGTGAGTGATAATTCAGGAGCTTTTCATCTTATATCTTGCAAATGTATGCTGTGTGTAATCATTAGAATTGCACAGCACATATTTATATTACAGAACACCGACAGGATGTCCCAAAATTGTCCCTGTTATGCCTCTTGTCAGTAACCCTCGGAGTCTCGAACTACCTGTCTCGAACAGATTATCATGGTCCCAAAAGGTGTTTTAGCCATTGAAGTTCGACTGTATTTTAGAAACAATATCGGGGTAGTAAATTGTACTTGTTAAAATTTTACAAAAACCATGGTAAGGAGTTGAGGTGTTTGAATACTAAGGGTAAAGCTGGTATATCTTGAATCTCTGCCTGGAAACGTTTGAAGCTATGGTATGTTTATGACTAGCTCTGTCTCACTCATATGAGCTTGCAGCCATGAAAACAGGGGCCACGTACAGGGTAGTGCTTTTATGAGGTAAAGAGCTTGAAGTTGCCAGAGATTCAGGTAATGGGAATGTGTGTACTTTCAAGGGAGGTAACTCTTCATAGACAGCTGTCTCTCCCTAAAGGAAAGAGACTGCTCAATAGGAGAGTAGATCCCATAATGAAAATACACCTATATAATTCTGACACCCTTGAATCCCACTTTATACAGTAAAAATGGGGTTTACAGGGGTAAACCTTATTTTTCTTATTTCTGCTCTAAAATATAGATTGTGGGTACTCATTAGAGCCACCTCTGCTCTAAAATGTAGATTGTGGGTACTGAGCAGAAATAAGAAAAATACCACAATTTTTCACCTGAAAATTTTCATTTTTTTTCGGCATTAAAATTTACAATGAATTGGCCTGTTTTCTAATGGACACAGTTTGTAGAAAAGCAAACAGGAAATCACAGAAGTTAGCTTCCTTGTAAAAAAGTGCAGAAAATATGCCAGGTGTTTTGATTTCCCTAAAGGGGAATGGGAACTTCTGGAAGATTTTTCCGCCATTTTTTAAAGGAAGACAACTTTCAGGACTTCTTGTTCGCTTTTCTAGAAATCCTATCCCACTGAAAAAGGGGTCTCTTAAAGGGAAGAATTCTTTCCTTTAGGAGTTGACCCCTAGAAACAAAAATACTTTTGCAGGAGTTGCCTCCCCTGCAGGTGTTCCCATTCCCCTTCAGAAGTGGAAGCTTCTGTGATGTTGTGGTTAAACTGTCTACCTTGTAGACAAAGGGTGGTGAGTTGGACATCATTTGGATGAGAACTCAAAACAAGGTTTCATCTCTGGTCTCCTTCAAGACAGGCTTCACTGTACAGTCTAACTACTGTTGCTCTAACACCTTTGGGACCATGAAAATCTGTTTGAGACGGGTCTTTTGCCCCCACCCATTGGGGCTTGGACAAGTAGATTCGGCTGCATTATGCTTCCATGCAGAGTTGAAACTGACCACAAGCGAGTACTGGTAATCAGCAAGAAGGTCTAAGCCTGCCCAGGCAAAGTGGTGCGAGTTGGCTCATCCATGCATATAAACCATATTGGTTTCATTGAGCGGCAGGGATTGAGATGTCATGTTATTTCATCTCAATAATGGGTAAAAGTCCCACAAAATTGGAAACAACTTCTCTGAAATTACCTAAATAGTGTTGACAGGGATGTTAAATCCTCAAATCTGGCCCCCGCCCATCGGGGCTTGAAGAAATAGATGGACTGCATGATGCTTCCACGCAGAGCTGAAACCGACCCACACACGAGTACTAGTAAACCGCTTAGAGGATATAAGCCTGCCCAGGCAAAGCGGTGCGAGTGTCGGACCGTCCATGTTCATAAGCCCTATTGGTTTCATTGGGCGGCAGGGCTTGAAGATATCATTTTATCTCAATGTCGGGTAAAAGTCCCACAAAATTGGAAGCAGCGTCTCCAAAATGACCTTTACAGTGTTGAGGGGGATGTTAAACCTCAAATCAAACAAACAAATAAATCCTCAAATCAATCAATGAAATCATGGGTAGTTCAAGCAGGTGGCATATTAAGGTATCTTTTTTTCTGATTTTCCTGAAATAAAGGTTTGTTGTGTGTACTCATTAGACTCGTCTCATAGAGGCTATTCTACTGAGTACACTCAACATACATTTTCAAGATAAAATGAGAAAATTATCTTGGATACAGTAAAATTCCTGTATTAAGACCACCTTTGGGACTGTTCAAAAGTTGTCTTAAGACCACTTTTGGACAGCCCCAAAGGTGGTCTTTTATTAGGAGACACTGAATGTAAAAAACACAAAGAATGAATAACCGAAACCTTCTCAATAAACTTTTAAAAGCAAAATTAGTCTTAATTTTAGGTGGTCTTAATAGTGGAATTTTACTGGACATTAATATCTGCAATTATGGGAAAATTATCCCAGGGACTCAAGAACAAGTTTGAAAAAGCCATGGTAAACGAGCCATTGGTGTTGGAGCAGTCGAAGTTTCACTATACAGTCCAACCTGTATTAAGCAAGCACCTATTGGATAATCAGAAAGTGCTTGCCCACCTATGGGATAATCAAAAAGTGCTTGCCTAAGACAGATGCTTACTTAACACAGGTAAATTTTAATACATTTTCCTTTTTTGGGAACTGAAAGCCTGGTTGCTTAAGACAGGTTGCTTGCTTAATAGAGGTGACCACTTAGACAGGTTTACTGTACTTTGATTTTCAGTGGCTGCAGCTCATTAACATGTATGATTGGTATTGCTATATATTTCACTGTCATTTGGGGCTGTACTCTGAGTAAATAGGTTATCGTCATTTTTCTAATTGACATTTGAGCCATAGGGTGCAACATTATGTCTATGTTGAGTACCTAGGGAAGACCCTAATTACCATGTGCATTCACAGTCTGAGCAGAGCGATTTTTGTTGTCTTTTTATTTTGCCAAAAATAATATTGGTTTCCATAACTCTAGATTAGGAGGAGTAATGAGACGACATTGTGTGTGATCATGTTTCTTATTTTGCCATAAAAATCATATGTTGTGGGTACTTGGCAGAATTGCCTCGTTGAGGCGATTCTGCCAAGTACCCACAACATATGTTTCTGACATGAAATAAGGAAGAGAATCTCTTAACCCTTTTTGTACCAAATGGAATCTTCCTCATATATAGCTGGTGTCCAGTTCAAAATTTAAGGGTGT